>OV050031.1:157507804-158707804 GCA_920105625.2 Clusia tigrina
CATCGAAGTGGCATCACTGTCATGTCAAGCAGGCGGCATTACAAGAAGTTCTTTCCTCGCGCAGTATTTCGTCAGCCGTCATTGAGTAAAGTCGTCATTTAAGCAGTCGCATTAATCAGTCGGTGCGTACAGTCGCAATTCAGTTGTATTCATCAGTCGTCGCGTACAGTCGTTTCAGCAGTCGTCGCTTAAGTTGTCTTTCAGTCGAATCACCGGTCGTCAATTAATTAATTTCTTAAATACACAACTATTTCGCTAAACATATCGCACTTGTTACGTTAAAGTGTAACAACTCAAAATTTGAACATTTTGGTTTTTTGCAAGAAAACAATGTACAGTGGTCATCTCTACCCACTGTAAAAATCGTTCAGTGTTTTGTCTAGTCTTTCGTTAAAAAAAACCGTTATGACGCTCTCTTTGTTTTCAGAATGACTTCTTTAGACTCAACTAAAGAGTTACATGTTTAGTTGTCTCCAAGTTTTTGAACAAATTGGTTCGTTAGTATATCACATAAAGTGTAACATTTTTAATTGTGCCTTTTTACAACATATAACGGTTGGTTTAAGTTACGTGTTATTTCGGTTTATCACTCTTTAGTTTCATTAGGTAAGTTTGATGAATTTAAATGATAATGATAAACAGGGACTACTCAAAATAATACCACTATGTATATCAAAAAATTTCAGGAAAAGAGTAACAACTCAAAAATTTGTTATTTTCGTGCAACTACTAAACAAATAAAAATGAAACAACGGTTATATTATTTTTAATGATATTTTCTTGCAATTACATTGTTTTTTCCTTGTAATATAATATTAATATTTACGGAAACAGTTTTTCGTCTCTACTGAAAATGTTCAAATTTTGAGTTGTTACACTTTAACGTAACAAGTGCGATATATCAATGCATGTACATATTTAATAAACATGTAACTACATATTTAATAAACGAATAACTAAAACTCTTGAATTGAACATTCATTCTTACATGGGGGCTCAGCCGGGATATTGATACAGAGTGTTTATTACATCAGAAAGACAGTTGAGACAAAAAGTTGTGAAAAAAAATTATACATTCAAATAAAAAGAAGAGCAAAAAACCCGTGCAGAAAAAAATCGAAGTTGTAGACGCGAAAACGGTAGTCACCGCGGGGAACGAGGAGCTAAGCAGAGACGACGAGAAAGAAGCAATAATGCAAAACACATACAGCGAAGGAGTAAACGGCGCGAGTAGCAGTTTATTAGACGCGTCCGTGTTTGTTTCGCGCGAGAAGGGTGAGGCAAGCACAGTAGGCGGCAAAAAGAAAACACTGAATACTACCGAGAGGAGACGCAGACATTTGTGCGCAGCAGCGAGTTAGGGGCACTCATCAAAGCATTAACGGGAAAGTTCGAACAATGCAATATAAACAACAGGGAGAATAATTTTGTTTCTATTGAGAGCTTTGCAAAGGTAGTGCCTGACTACGATGGTGTTTCAATTCCAGTTCGTCAGTGGATAGAGAATTTTGTACAAAACACAACAGCATATGAATTGAACGATAAGCAAAAGTATGCAAATGCCCGAAATAAGATGATAGGAACAGCAAAACTATTCTTGGAAGCAACTACCGTCGCCAACTATCAGTCTCTGTGCGCTGCACTCAAAGAAGAATTCGATCAGCAACTAAGCAGTGCAGAAGTACACAAACGTTTACGATGCCGCAAAAAACGAGGGGATGAGAATTTTCACGAGTACGTTTTGCAAGTGTGTAAAATAGCAGCACAAGGAGAGATAGAGGAAGAGTCTATCATAACGCAACATCAGAACATGATTCACGAACGACACCCTGCTGAAGCCACTCATCTACTTGATTTCGCACAACTTCTCGTTCTGGAGTCGACAAACGGGTGGGACTTTCACGAAATGCAATATTGGTGCAGTTAGGTACAATACATAGTTTTGTTGGGCAGCACGTAGGATCTTGTATCGGCTTATAATTGTTAAATAACTGTCTCACTGTGTCAGCATATTTTGAATCGACGTCTACTTCGGCATTAGAGTTCAAAACATTAAAAACATTGTAGTTGACTTCCTCAACATCTGCAATAACATTTGCATCCTCATTAGGTGTAAACTTATAACCGCTAGAGTTCAAGATGATTGTAAACTTTTGCAGGAAGTCATACCCGACAATGACGTCCACATTAAGTTTTGCATCTGGAACAACTAAAAATGTGGGATCTGTTGTCAGCCCATCGACCTTAACAGGTGCGGCAAATTCACCCAAAACTGCTGTACCGACATTGCCCAAACCAAACAACTTGGCAAAACATTTCTGCAGCATACGACCTTTAAATTTCTCATCGTACATACTTTTGCACATCAACGAAACATCAGCTCCCGTATCCACCAAGCATTTTATTTTTGTGTCTTCAATGGTAATTTCTTTAACACGACATTCATTTTTTATAATATTGACGTTCTGCTTTGCATTTTTGCACTGATTTGCCATGTGCCCTAAGCCGTTGCACTTAAAACATTTGGTTTCTGCTTTACACTCCGCCCTCTTATGTTGTGTCGATCCGCAATTGTAACAATGTTGCTGTTTACGTGCGATGCTTTTCTCTGCTTCTCCTTGTCCGCGAGTATGTTGGTGTGCTTCGGCTGGTTGTCGTCTTTTATTCCCCGCACTATTTTTTCCTAGTGTTTCCACTAATTCATAACGTTTTCTAAGCTCTTTGAACGTTGCTGCGCTGTACAGAGGGAATTTCAAATCATCGCTCACTTCCAAACCGTCGACGATATAAGTTATGATAGACTCTTCCTCTATCTCTCCTTGTGCTGCTATTTTACACACTTGCAAAACGTACTCGTGAAAATTCTCATCCCCTCGTTTTTTGCGGCATCGTAAACGTTTGTGTACTTCTGCACTGCTTAGTTGCTGATCGAATTCTTCTTTGAGTGCAGCGCACAGAGACTGATAGTTGGCGACGGTAGTTGCTTCCAAGAATAGTTTTGCTGTTCCTATCATCTTATTTCGGGCATTTGCATACTTTTGCTTATCGTTCAATTCATATGCTGTTGTGTTTTGTTCAAAATTCTCTATCCACTGACGAACTGGAATTGAAACACCATCGTAGTCAGGCACTACCTTTGCAAAGCTCTCAATAGAAACAAAATTATTCTCCCTGTTGTTTATATTGCATTGTTCGAACTTTCCCGTTAATGCTTTGATGAGTGCCCCTAACTCGCTGCTGCGCACAAATGTCTGCGTCTCCTCTCGGTAGTATTCAGTGTTTTCTTTTTGCCGCCTACTGTGCTTGCCTCACCCTTCTCGCGCGAAACAAACACGGACGCGTCTAATAAACTGCTACTCGCGCCGTTTACTCCTTCGCTGTATGTGTTTTGCATTATTGCTTCTTTCTCGTCGTCTCTGCTTAGCTCCTCGTTCCCCGCGGTGACTACCGTTTTCGCGTCTACAACTTCGATTTTTTTCTGCACGGGTTTTTTGCTCTTCTTTTTATTTGAATGTATAATTTTTTTTCACAACTTTTTGTCTCAACTGTCTTTCTGATGTAATAAACACTCTGTATCAATATCCCGGCTGAGCCCCCATGTAAGAATGAATGTTCAATTCAAGAGTTTTAGTTATTCGTTTATTAAATATGTAGTTACATGTTTATTAAATATGTACATGCATTGATATATCGCACTTGTTACGTTAAAGTGTAACAACTCAAAATTTGAACATTTTCAGTAGAGACGAAAAACTGTTTCCGTAAATATTAATATTATATTACAAGGAAAAAACAATGTAATTGCAAGAAAATATCATTAAAAATAATATAACCGTTGTTTCATTTTTATTTGTTTAGTAGTTGCACGAAAATAACAAATTTTTGAGTTGTTACTCTTTTCCTGAAATTTTTTGATATACATAGTGGTATTATTTTGAGTAGTCCCTGTTTATCATTATCATTTAAATTCATCAAACTTACCTAATGAAACTAAAGAGTGATAAACCGAAATAACACGTAACTTAAACCAACCGTTATATGTTGTAAAAAGGCACAATTAAAAATGTTACACTTTATGTGATATACTAACGAACCAATTTGTTCAAAAACTTGGAGACAACTAAACATGTAACTCTTTAGTTGAGTCTAAAGAAGTCATTCTGAAAACAAAGAGAGCGTCATAACGGTTTTTTTTAACGAAAGACTAGACAAAACACTGAACGATTTTTACAGTGGGTAGAGATGACCACTGTACATTGTTTTCTTGCAAAAAACCAAAATGTTCAAATTTTGAGTTGTTACACTTTAACGTAACAAGTGCGATATGTTTAGCGAAATAGTTGTGTATTTAAGAAATTAATGAATTGACGACCGGTGATTCGACTGAAAGACAACTTAAGCGACGACTGCTGAAACGACTGTACGCGACGACTGATGAATACAACTGAATTGCGACTGTACGCACCGTATATATATATATATATATATATATATATATATATATATATATATATATATATATATATATATATATATATATATATATATATATATATATATATATATATATATATATATATATATATATATATATATATATATATATATATATATATATATATATATATATATATATATATATATATATATATATATATATATATATATATATATATATATATATATATATATATATATATATATATATATATATATATATATATATACGAGGTGTGATCAAAAAAGAACCGTTATTGTTTGATCAAAAAATAAAGTATTTATTTATTCATCAACAACTATCTTGTCCCCTTCAAAGTAATTCCCCTCAGTAATAATACACTTATGCCAGCGTTTATTCCAATCCTCGAAACACTTTTGAAACGCTCTTTTTGGTATCGCCTACAGCTCCTGTTTCGATTTTTTTTTATCTCCTCAATCGTAGCAAAACGCTTTCCTTTCATCGGTGTCTTCAGTTTTGGAAAGAGGAAAAAGTCAGCGGGGGCCAAGTCCGGTGCATACGGTGGTTGAGGCATGATAACGGTTTTGTTTTTGGCCAAAAACAGCTCCTGAGCGATGTCCATGCGACGTTGTTTTTGCTCAAAATCTAGCAATTTTGGAACAATCTTCGCTGCCGCACGTTTCACGTAAATATTGCTTGGCATGAGCCGAACGATATGCCAACATCATCAGCAACCTCTCTGATAGTGATTCGACGATTATCCAAAATCATTTTCTTCACTGCGTCAATGTTTTCATCGGTGGTTGATGTGCTCGGGCGACCAGGAAGAGCATCGTCATTGACATCTTCTCGGCCTTCCTTAAACCGGTTATACCGCAATTGAACTTGTGTTCTGCTCATAGTAGACTCGCCAAAGGCCACAGTCAACACATCAAATGTCCTTGCGCATTTAATTTAATTTTTTACACAAAACTGAATACAGTTTCTTTGATCCATTTTTTCGAATAGTACAAAATCAAAGAGCACACCAAAACACGACTAACCTTTTTATCTGTCAAAAACAAACTGACAATCCAAAATGGTTGGTATTGCCAACACATATAACAGACATGTGTACCAACATTAAAAAAAAATGCTAATATCGAACATACGTAACTCACGAACAGATGAAAATAACACAATTTTTTGATCACACCTCGTATATATACGAGTATATATATATATATATATATATATATATATATATATATATATATATATATATATATATATATATATATATCTATATATATATATATATATATATATATATATATATATATATATATATATATATATATATACATATATATATATATATATATATATATATATATACACACACATATATATACATATATACATATATATATATATATATATATATATATATTAAATTATTAAATGTATATATATATATATATATATATATATATATATATATATATATATTCCGATAGTATCAATACGATTGGTGAAATATCAAAAGTTGTTGATTTTGATTGACGCGAATGAGAGAGGAAAAGATAGAAACAGAAAAAGTCCCGCTACTGCTAATTTGAAATCGTACGCCGTACAATAAATGAAATTCATTTCTCATGCTAAGGCAATATATGCAATACAATCATCTGTATCGCTCATGATATGTGTGTTCACCGCATCAACGTGAAGTAAACTAAAATCTGACGTCGACTGATTGAAGAGTGTAAGGGCAAACGTGAAATACACATACACGAAATTTCCCTTCAATCGATTGATCGTTTAAGGGCCGCTTTAAAAATAATTTATCGCTGTTATTATTATTATTTAATTTCTTAGAGAAAACCGTGTCGAATTTATCAAATTAAAAAAAACCCCCACTCGTTCCCCATATAAATTGATAATTTCCAATATCTCGATCCCAGCAACACCTGGTGGATACAAAAATTTGTATTAGGACCAATTTATCATGTGACAAAAATTCGGTGTCATTTGGTCCATTGGTTCTGGAGAAATAACGGGTTTTCTATATCTCGACCCCAGCGCCACCCAGGGCCTTCTGGGGGTCCAATTGAAAACAAAAACCTGCTTACAGCCAAAAGTTTGTTCAAAATTTGGTGGTATTTGGATTAGTAGTTTCTGCGATTAGAGATATCCAAGATATGCACCCGAAAGTTCCTTATATCAAAAGTTAGCGTGTCCTTTCTCTGATCAACCTCAGTTAGCTTTATAATGTCCACATGTGGTTTCTCGGAAAATGGCATCCATAAATTCTAATAGATCTTTAGTTATGAATATTTGTGAATAGTGCGCTTGGCAGTTAATATAAACCTCCCTCATTTGACATGTGTTTCGCAGGACTAAATTGCATCACTATACCATCAATTGGACCAAAGTTACAGCCATTTTTAAAAAGGTTAAAAAGTTTCATATAGAGATATAGAGATGGTCCATATCGGCTCTTATAGCAATCTGGTTTTGGATCTTTGTCCAGACTTTTGGAAAGTTTCATTAAAATATCTCTAACGGTGTAGAAAAAAAGTGACCAATATACGGACGGCCAAATTAAAATTGTTCAGAAATAATAAATTATTCTGATCATATCTGTATATATAAGTCCATACCTACAATGCCTCCTTCTTATAGTTGAGGAAAAGCGTGATCATTGATATTAAGATTGTTATTATATGAATAAATTTTATATTAGGTTTGTCGCGCACATTTCCAGGACGAATTTGCAATAATCGAAGTTCAAGAGAGTAAGACAGTATTTACCATGATGGTGAGACCAATCATCACGTATGGTTCTGTAGCCTGATCCAATAGAGCTAGACTTAAGACAGCGAAATCTGCATTAAGTAAAGTACAACGACTTGCCTGCCTTGTTATCACTGGAGCTATGCGCATCTGTCCAACGGCTGCAGTGGAAGCTATACTATATTTAACACCCTCTCATCTAGTAATTCAAGACTCTGCTAGGAAATCTCTTACCAGTATACAAGAAATTATTCCGAGAGAATCAAATTACACCGAAAATATATGGGGTAAAAATTCAACTCAAGAATGTGGTATACTAAAATCTCACAAGGATTTTATGCCAAGTAAATTCAATTTTGCACATATATATAGTACAATGATGGTATACTGACGGTTCTAAGATAATGGACGGAACTGGGGCAGGAGTATTTGGACGTAGAACCAACTACTGGGAACCAATGGGTTCTATCCCAAGCATTTTTCAAGCGGAAATTCACGCTATAAAGAAAGGGGCAAAAACATCGTGATACTATCTGATTGTCAAGCAGCACTCAAGAGTCTGAGCTCACCCTTAGTGAGGTCTAAACTTGTGTGGGATTGTATTGGGAAGCTAAACTCCGTAGTCAGTATGAACAAGTTATCTCTAATATGGGTACCAGGCCACATAGGAGTAGAGGGAAATGAGAAGGCTGATAGCTTAGCTAGGAAGGCTGCGGCCTCTCACTTCAACGGCCCTGAACCTTTCTGTGGACTTCTCTGGATCCACTACCATTGTCAGCTGATTAAGACAGTCCAAAGCTCTTCTGGGAGATTTTAATCTTAAAGAGCTAAGGACTTAATAAATATGCCTCGAGTAAATTAAGAATCATCACAAGCATTTTAAGCGGACATTGTAGACTCAACTACCATTTTAACAAGTTGGGTATATCTTCAGTCGATTCTGTGGAGAAAGTGACGAAACCTCACTGCACCTGAATGCAGACTGCGGACCATTGGCACACAATAGACTCAGGTGTTTTGGAGATTATATCTTAGATATGAGCAAGATCCCTCATCTTGATTCGTCCAAAATATATGAATTCCTGTCGAAAATTAACTGACAGAAGATTTATAGATGAGAATATCCTCATCTTTCAAATAAATAGGGGCATCACAATTAATCTTTCAGGTCGCAGTGTATAACACCCTTAAATATATCTACATCTACATCTAAGACAGTATCTGCTGACGAAGAGAAGAAAGCACGCGAACGCAAATTTGCAACAATTTCAATTGAAACTGCTGTTTGTATCATATTTTTATTGTCATTATTTTGCGATTTTCCGGTATACATAAGTGGGCACTACCTGCTCGAAATAATGCTTCACAGAATTACGTGGATTCCTTTCATAAATAAAAAAAATTGTATTGCTTTTTATTATATTGAAACGTGATTGCATATCAGTGAAACGGGATTGCATACTTTTAGGATCCCATCTGGAGAATGAGTGCCCCCTGTGAGTCAAGATGCGAACTATTCGAATAAAAGCTTATTCAAGAACCATCTGTCGGTAATATCAAAAAGAATATTCTCGACTTCTGTCGAAATGGATCGAAAATTCTAGAAAATACGAGAATGGCGTAGAATTTTCTACTCCAACCTTTCGAAAACTATAAAAGCGACAAGACTGTTCAAAGTCGAATACATTAGATCAGCGACCGTAACAGTGTGTACATCAGGCATTTTAATCGAAGCAGCAGTATTAGCAGTATTTGTAATTTTGCAAAGTGATGAAATCCATTATTAAATAAAGTGATGAAATTACTTATTATATAAAGGACTAATGGTTTGTGAAATAAAGTGCAAATAATAACTAAGTAAACTTTAAGCCTAATATTAAATGTGTAAATAGCAATAGTTAAATAAAGCTAATTATTTTAATTTAACCAGCGATTGTTTGAATACTACACAATCCAGTGGTACGAGTCCGAGTACAGAGAGTTAGAGAAATTGTCAGGAGGGCAATTTTGTAACAGATTAAATTGTCAAGAGGGCAATTTCGTAACAATATTATGGATTTGTAACTTATCGCGAATAATATTTTCTTCACTTTCCGATGAAGACGACTCCATTAACATTGTCATCGCATTAAGAATTATGGTGTTTGTTAATCTGGCATCCACATATATATCTTCGACTTCTTGCAAGATAAGAGAATATTTTTTAATTTTTAATTTTTTTTATTGAGACATATTTTTCCACAACGCCTGGTCATTTATGACCAATGATCTGCTTACATCTAATAAATTATATAAAGAAATCAATACATTTTAGCGAAATTTATTGAATGCGCTCCACCAGTTCAAAAAGTTTAGTGCGTCGTAGTCGTCGTTTTAAGCTGATAACATTAAGAAATTTGGCTTCTTCATTTGTGTGCTGGCGGAGTCTTTCTTGGTGAGATTCGCCCAATTTTCTTATATCGGTGTTGACTGTAAGTACTTTTAGATAACGGTGAAGGTCGTTACTGATGTACCAGGGGCTTTAACTATGGAACTAAGATAATAGAAGATGAATCTAAAATGACACTTTTCTCAGGAAGGCAATTTTTTTTTTTTGGTGAAACCTAGTTCGAATGATAAAAAGGAACTAATGGAACTTAGTTAAATTGATATCTACTTACTTCTTCCATAAATTTTAACTTTTAGGTTTTAGTTTTAATTTCTCTCGTGCCATCTGACTGCGTCTGTGCCACAACTAAGTTCCATCACAGTGCGTAAAAGAACCAGTGAAAACAATGATTTCAAACCAGTTCTTGGGAAACAATCATCACTATCAAGTACAGCGACAAATAAAAAGCAAGCAAAAAATAATTATCGCCATTGCCAAACCACCAATATCGCCATTGCCAAACCACTTGATAAGGTTTTGGTGGGAATCCAAGCGCTTATCCAAATTGACAAAACATTAACACCTAAAAATTGCTCCAAAGGGCCAAAATTTCTTTTAATTGAACGCGTAAGTACCAGCAATGAAACCCTAGCCAACCTTAATCCGTTCTTAGTAAAAAAAAAACAATTGATGGAGAAGTGGAAGAAGCGAAAAGACTGAGAAACGGGACAATCCTGGGGCCTAATCACCGCATTCGATATCGAGTATAATTGCATCGAAATGGTGATAGTTCGGATCACGGCAGTCGATATCGTAATGCAACTATGCGATATTGCATTCGATAGATCAAATGTCATCGAAACAAAACAAACACTAATAATTTTGCAGACACCAAAGAAAAAAAAGAGAACATCGGCAAAATGTAAATAGTTTAAGGTTTTTTTATATTGCAAATATTTAATATTTATTTATTTTCAGGGAGAATTTAAAGAAAATAAAGGAAAAAAATGTTTCAAGACCAAATATAAATAAAATAAATGGCAAACAAAAGGAGGTGCTTGCAGAGTTTATGTTGGAGCATTCCGAGCTTGCAAAAAATAAGCTTCAAAATTGTGCGCAGGGAAAACTTTTGAATGAACTTCATTGAAGTGTGCTTCTATCGATCCTTCATCTGGGTCCCTGTAAGGCGTTATACACCACGGTTCTAATGGATAACCCGAGTCGCCTAAATCGAAAGTTAATGAAAAACGGATTTATTTAGTGCGTTAATGCTTCAGTTGTTACCAAGCAGCCAAACATTTAGTCCTTTATCCCTATATAGTTCCTCTAGTAAAGCTCGTTCTTCCGAGTGTTTCCCCGCCGTACTTAGAATTAATTGCTAGCACTTTATATTCGTGGTCACAAATCTAAAAACATTTTAGAAAAAGTTTAATTTTGGAGTGTCCAAAAAAGTTTTTTAGTGTCCAAAAAAGTACTCACGATCATTGAATTTATGCTGTGATATCCTTTTCTGTTAAAGAACATATACTCATTTTCTTTTGGTGTTTGTAATCCAAAATGAGTCCCATCGACACATCCAATTACTAAAAGAGTAATGATATTTAAAGGAGTTTGTAATTATTTCAATACCAACCTCCTGGGCATTTGAATTTTTCCATGAAACTTTCCATACATTTTAAAGATTTGTCCGGCAAAAACTGTATCTCTCTGGAACACAAAACATTTTCAATTTCACTACAAATGTTTCTAACTATTTTGCAAACTGTACTCTGCGCTAGTCCAAGTAGAAAATCGTTTCCTACATTGTGTTGGAAGCTACCGCTGGCCAAAAGATTTAATGTGCGGCGAGTTGCAGTATTGGTGTAACCGATGTCGACATATGGCCAGGAACATTAGTTGCCGAGAGGGACATAGCTGAATGCTTCTTTAGAGAGCCTAAATCGTCTTTTGAATCTATTTTGAATATAGCACATTAGAAATAATTTGCCTTTTGAAGACATTAACTTACTCAACTTCAAGGCAGCGATAGAGGATTACTTTTATCGCGAATATTTCTTCTAATTAAAGTTATGTTGCACTCGTCCTCTGATTCGGACGATGTTGAGTAAAAAAATAGCGTGGGATCCATTATAGTTCCATATACAACTTTGTCTTTTACCAAATTCCAATTTTTGTTTAAACATTCAGATGATAAATTTACTTTCTTTTGACATTTTCTGCTGAAACATATGTTTGCAGCATTGCAAAAAGTCGGAGTAGCCAATTTAAAATTACGATCGAATGCCGTGATCTAAAACGTTAGGTAGTGTCGAAATTTTCTTTCATTCGATTTTGAAGACGACATCGAATGCCGTAATTAGGCCCCTGATAAAAACCAAAGATCTAAAGCAAGCAACCAAATTGATCACCCTCACAGCATTTAAGGAAGATATTAAAGTGAAAGTTACTGAACGCAGCACTTACATTCTCCTGTCCTACACTACCCGAAAAAATTAATGTTGGATATGCGAAAGTACACACTCGATAAATTGCAAAGACAATAATACCAAACCCTACAACCATAATGTATACTACAAAATATATCCTACTTTTATCAAGCAAAAGGAGCTGCAAACAATCAAAACTTTAAGTAAAGTTTTAAAGAAAACAGCTCTTACAATATATAATGAACGCCACAATCAAGGTAATCACAGCTTTGCATCAATTGCCAAAATGACTGTTAACGCAACTCCAATAAACGAACCCGCAACCATATCTAAAGGAACAACACAACTAATTCCCTATTAAAACTCCATTAAACCAGCCGTAGAACATCGCAAGATAATCAAATATGACCACGAATCCATCATTGAAAATAATAACGACTTTAAAGAAAGCAACCAAATGCATCAAAGGAATCAAAAGAATTAGACCTCACTTCACAACCATGCCTATTTTCTCAACAAAAAATAAAAATTTTTCCTAACAAAACTTCACATCGATTATTACGACAATTAAAAACCATATCAAAAACTACAACAAAGAAGCAGAAAATAGATTTGCCGCAACCAGATGACATGCAAGAACAAAATATGACTCCCGATGACCAATCATCATACGACTCAACATAGACAATCTAATCTCAAAAATCTAATCTCAACTACCATTCTTATCAGACAATATAATCCAAAAATCATTTCACTTCAGGAAACTCATCTCCAATCCGCTACCTTTTTCCCAATTCCAATAAATTATTCCCTTTACTCACACAACTCATCCCCTTCATATGGAGGAGTAGCCTCGCTTATACACAGCTCCCTCCAACATAAACCTATCTTCCTTCAAAACGATTTCGACGCTGTTGGAGTTGAAATCAACTCCCATAAAACATTTTTTGTAATTTCCGCTTATATTCCTCCGAGCAAAAACTTCAATGATACCAATTTAGGCAACATGTTCTACAACTTTGGTAGTCCATGGTTGATAACTGGTGACTGGCACCAAAATTGGGACTCCCCTAGAAATAACAAAAAAGGATAAATTCTAGCCAAATTTATTATACAATCCTACTTTACTTTACTGAACAATGGATCACCTACATTCCTTAGTACACATCGCTCACTAACCCACATTGATCTTTGTTTTCGTTCACCAAATTAAGTAATAGGTGCCAAAAGGACTACTATAGATGGTCTATGTGGTAGTGACCATTTCCCGATTATTCCATCTCTATTTTCAAAAAAATCAAATATTAACTATAACATACCCCAACTTTTTAAAACGAAATTTGCCAACTGGACCAGGTACGAGGTTAAATGTATAAAGTACAACTTATACAGACAAATTTCCTCTAATATCAACGAAGAAGTCACTAATATAAAAAGAATTATCCTACAAAGTGCAAAAGAGTCCATTCCTAGATCATACCAAAACAATTTAAATCTAGAAATGCTCCTTGGTGGAATCCCAAATTAGACGGACTTCATAGAAACAAAAAGAGTTGGCTACATTTCAGAAGGACTATATCTGTTGTGCTCAGAATGAATAATTTATTTTTTGAGATTTTTAACATATATAACGTATTTTAAATATTAACTATTTGTTGCCGATCCGCACTTGCCGCAACTCCAGAACAGACTGAATACGGCGCAAAGAGAGCAGCTGCCGCTGCTTCGTAGCCCCTCGCCAAAATATACCAACAGTTAAAGATGGCTTTCGCACAAATACGATATGCACCTGCCTCGACTGTTCTCTCGCTCTCCACCGCACAACACGTGCTTTCGCACCGTACCGAACTATGGAACGCAGAGATAGGCCGACAACATGGCGCACCAGGTACTAGCCGGAAGCCACCTGAACGTTAGGATTCGGAGTGAACATGCCGCCCCCCTTGCATTATTGCAAAAGAAGAACATATCCACGCCGGATCCCGTTCATACCCTTCATCAATGGAGGGTGGTTTGGTGCCCGAGGGCGCAGCTTCAGGAAGCATGCGCACCCCTCAATGCGGTGGCCCATCTGCTAACACATAGTGCAGATGATCTGCGGAGTAGGGCGTAGCTGCACCGGTCTCTTCGTAATACCCAGAAAGGGCGGAACAGCGCGGGATGGTTCCCGCCTGGACTCCTCCTGACCTTGGTTTGGCGCTTCCGGAACCACGCAGCCAGGTGGCGCGCCGGTGGCAGAGAGGTGAAGCTCGATGGGAGGTCGAATTTAGTTGACCTGGCCCGACGAGGTGCTGTTGGGTCCGGTGGCACCGCCATGGAGAGTGGAGGTGGTAGCACGGCCACACTCGAACAACTGGCAGACAAAAAGCAGCACCCGTCAGAAATCGAGTAGCGGGTCTTGTGCACCGAGTGGGCCTAGATCTGAGAAAATATCAAAAATTTAATTAGTACAAGAAGGGAATAGATCTAAAAGAAAACATAAAAACTATAAATTGAAAAAGTACAAGGTACGTTATACCCCTTCGCTGGTAGACGGCGGCTCTCCTCCCAGTAGGATCACCACCTTCGTGATAGGTCGGGTTAGCATTCCACGTGCGGTTCGCACATCCACAACACGCACTTTTCCATCAGGACCGGGGTGCGTATCGGTAACCCTGCCCAGCCGCCATTCTTGAGGCGCTAGGTTGTCTTCCCGCACAACCACTAACTCACCCACCTTGACATTCACTTGAGCCGTCCGCCACTTACTCCGCCGTTGACACTCGAGAAGATATTCGTTTTTCCACCTGACGCTGAATTGATGGGCCAGCGCCTTCAGTTTTTGCCACCGGTTCAAAATTGAGAGAAAGGGTGTTGTATCCGGAGGCTCAGCTGGTGCCAACAGTGGCGCACCCACCAAGAAATGACCACGCGTCAGCGCTTGGAAATCCGTGGGGTCCTCAGACAGAGCGCTGATAGGCCTAGAATTAAGACACGCCTCGATGCGCGCTAAGAGAGTCACAAATTCTTCAAACGTGTACTTAAGTTGCCCTGCCATGCGCTTGAAATGGTGCTTGAAACTCTTGACCACTGGTTCCCAAAGGCCCCCCATATGTGGAGCATGGGGGGATTAAAATCCCACTCAATCTGAGTATGAAAGTGACCCACCACGGTTCGGTCACGGATTTCGCGGAGCACCCGCTGGAAATCAAGCCTGAACGCCTTATCCGCGCCCACAAAGTTCCGACCATTATCCGAGTGCATTTTCAAAGGACATCCCCGGCGGGCGATAAACCGAGACAATGCCGCAAGGAAGGCAGGAGTACTCAAATCGGTAGTCGCCTCAAGGTGAACTGCTCTCGTAGCGAAGCATACAAAGATGCAGACGTACCCCTTCGTAACGTGGCATGCCCGCCCCTTATAGTGCTTGATATCAAACGGCCCCGCGAAATCAACTCCAGTATGGGTAAAAGGACGTGAACACGTGGTACGTTCAACAGGAAGAGCTGCCATGAGCTGCTGTTGTCGACGCTTCTTCCACAGAATACATGTCTTACATTGGAGAATTGTGCTTTTAATGAGCGTTTTCGCTTTTGGAATCCAATATTGGGTCCGGATTAGCCGCAGCATTAGTTGATTCCCCCCGTGTAGGGACACCTGATGGATGAACTTCACTATTAGACGAGTCAAATGACCATAGTATGGCAGAATGATCGGGTGTCTCTCCGAAAATGGCAAATGTGTAGTGAGCGCAAACCGACCATTTACGCGCAGAGTACCATCGGAGTGCACGAACGGATTCAGAGCCAAAAGCGAACTGGAGCTGGATATCGGCTCCCGTGTCACAAGTGCGCTGTATTCTTTTGGGAAATACATTTTCTGCGCGAGCACAATAAGGCAAGTGGTCGTTTCAGCGATTTCTCCCCGAGTTAGCGGGGACCCCCTGTCAGGAGTCGTGTCCCGATGTTTCACCGAACAGTGGCGCATAAAGTGGCGCACGAAACTCAACACTCGGAGGGCCCTAGAAAATGAGGAGAAGCGCAACATTGGGCCGTCCGCAGAGGACACATATACTACATGACACTTTGCAGGTCGTTGCCCTTCATCGGTTGCTAACACGTTTTCGTCCAACGGAGGCGGCCACCGTATCCGCTCTTGCTGCAGCCAGGCCGGGCCTTCCCACCAGAGCTTGTTGTGGAGTAGTGCATCAGGTGCCACACCACGGCTAGCTAAATCTGCTGGGTTATCTTCTGAGCGGACATGACGCCAGTTGTTCACACCTACTTTGCTGGTAATGGCAGTGACTCGATTCGCCACGAAGACTTTCCACACGTGGGGTGGCTTTCGCAGCCATGCCAACACAATCGTAGAGTCGGACCAACAAAACAAGTTGTCATCTGAAATATTTAATAGAGGTTTAAGAGGGAAAATCAGCTCTGCTAAAAGTGTTGCCCCACATAGTTCTAAACGTGGAAGAGAGATAGTTCTCAATGGGGCCACCCGCGATTTCGCCACTAGCAAATGGGTAGAGATGGAATTTTCACCTTTACACCGAACGTAAAGGGCTGCAGCATATGCTAGCTGAGGAGCATCACAGAAGGCGTGGAACTCAATATCGCGATCAGGTGCAGATCGTACCCAGCGAGGCACGCGTACTTGGGAGATTGCCTGATACTGCGATAAGAAGTGTGTCCACCTTGTTAAAGTGGTAGGAGTAAGTTGCTCGTCCCAACCTATTTGATCCAACCATATCTGTTGCATCAAGATCTTAGCGGAGATGACAATAGGAGCCAACCATCCCGCTGGGTCAAACAGCTGTGCGATGACCGACAGGACCTTACGTTTGGTGTATACGGCAACGATTGGCAAAGCTGCCACGTGGAAATAAAACCAATCCCCCCGCGCATTCCATCGAATGCCCAAAGTGCGAGTGGTGCTGGTCTCTTCGAATTGGAGAAAATCTTCCCTAAGCAGATGCCCTGGAGGCAAACCGGATAAAATTTCTGTAGAATTTGACGCCCATTTTCGCATTGGGAACCCGGCTGAATCCAAGCTCTCAATCAGCTCATCCCTAGTGCGAATGGCAGTAGCAATATCATGTATACCCACTAGAGCGTCATCCACGTACATCGAATTACGTAGCACCTGAGAAGCCAATGGGAACCTGCTCTCCATGTCGTCTGCCAATTGCAAAAGTGTCCTTATTGCAAGATAAGGAGCACAATTCACCCCGAAGGTGACCGTTTTCAATTCATAGTCAGAGATATCGTTGTCGGGAGATTCCCTAAACACAATTCTCTGGTATGATGCCTGGCTTGGCTCAACCAGAATCTAACGATACATCTTTTGTATGTCCCCGTTCAGGACATAGCGAAACATACGCCACTGGATTATTAGCCGGGTCAGATCGACTTGTAACACTGGCCCTGTGTGTAACACGTCATTCAAGCTGACCGTGTTGGAAGTCGCCTGTGAGGCATTGAACACCACGCGACGTTTGGTGGTTGTACTCTCTGGCTTAATTACTGCATGATGTGGCAAGTAATAATGAGGCACAGGAGTTACTGACGGCGGTGGAACCTTGCGCATGTGATTTAACGTCACGTATTCAAGTACCACCGCGTCGTATTGTCGCTTATCGGCCGGGCTCTTTACCAGCCGGGACTCATTGCGCTCAAATTGCCGAAGGGCAATATAGCGCGACGCTCCTAGAGACTTCTCCGGAACAAACCCTTGTTTGAACGGCAGAGAGACTATGTATCGCCCCGTAGCATCCCGCCGAGTAGTCTGGGAGTACAAATTAAGGCAGTCTTGATCAGTCTGGGACAGCTTTCGATCTTGCGGAGGCTGTTCCATTTCCCAGAACTGTCGTAGAAGGTGGTCGAGCGAAGCAGTTTCAGACACTTGCACGCGTTGTGAAAGTGGATATCCGTTTATCCGGCAGAGGCCCTGTAAGGATCCAGCCGAATACCGTTTCTTGGGCAATTAGTGACCCCACCAGGTTGCGCCGCAACCCATCAAGCAAGACCTGAGGGTAAAGATCCCCTCCGATTTACAAATCGACTTGGGTGGAGTGTGAAGTGCTTGAATCGGCTAACCTGAAATGTCTCAGTTTGTGTTGCTCTCGTTTACTCAATAGGAGCGGCGGCAGTTCACCTGTCAGGGTAGGCAAGACCAAAGCCGATACTTGGAGACGCACAGTGGCATCGTACCTCGACCCGATGGTTATATGACATGCTTTGGTAACGGTGCCAGCAAGGGTATTGCTGACCCCCGATACCTGGGCATGTACTGAGTGCGCCGGCAGCTTAAGGCGCTTTTGGAGGCGGTCCAAAACAAAGGACCCCTCAGAACCAGAATCTATCAGAGCCCGGGCTGTGTACCATACTCCTTGATGTTTTATCGTGACTAAGGCCGTACCCAAGATAACACGATTGGAGAGGCGGCCACTTGGATGACTTGGACTCGGCCCCGCCCTATCTGCCGGACGCGATACCTGCGCAGTGTGGTAAGAAGACTTGGGTACGGGTGGATGGACCAGGGAGGAGTGTCCATTTGAATTGGAGCGTCCCCTCCCCGATGTGGATGGTGGTTTTGGCGTCGCAGCGGTTGGACGACCTCGTGGCGAGTCCGTATGCAGCAGAGTGTGGTGCCGCTCCCGACAGGTGGAGCACGAAAAGGAGCTGGGGTAACACTTACTGGATGGGTTTGCACCCGTGCTGTTCACGGTTGATTCGGCTGAACCCTTATTTGTGATGAACTGGAGCCTTGCGACCGGAGATCCGAAATCGCCTCGAGTGTATGAAACCGCAATGACAAGAAGTCATCCATCGCCTTCCATTCTGGAATATCTGCGCGGCCCCCCATGGTCTGTTCCCACAGGGACAGTGTGAGCTCAGGCAGCCGCATGGAGCACAAGTATACTAAAATGGCATCCCAACTCGCAACGTCGATGCCGTAAGATGTCAGTGCAGCGATACAGTTTCCGATGTCACGCTGTAGGCGTTTAATTTCCCCACCATCTTCTCTTCTAACCGGGTCAAGACCCAACAGTGTCTTCAATTGGTTGTTGATCTGGATGCGCTTGTTGTCGTAGCGCTCCAGTAAGTTTTCCCACACTTGCTGAAAACCCGCCTGAGTAAATGGAATTTTGGAGACAATTTCATGTGGTTCTCCCCGGGTCTTAAGGGACAAATGGTAGAAATTCTCCGCATTAGACAGCCGCGTGTTGTTAATGAATAGTGCTGTAAACATGTCACGGAACGTTGGCCATGCAGCATAACTCCCTTCAAAGGCAGGGATATCACATGGGGGTACGTGAATGCTGTGCGCCAATGATAAAAATGGCTCCCCTGTAGTAGGAACGGGAGTTGCCTGCTCTAAACCTTGTCTCACTTCCGCGATCAAAATACGACCCCGCTTAAAAGTATCAAAACTTGACTCGAACCGCTCTCCGATTGACTCTAACAGTGATTCATCGTCTTTCATGACCCGCGCCTCGGACATGGCAGTTATTTTTGCCGTTTTAAGCGAAGCCCACCGAGCATCCAATTCTGCTTCATCAAGTTGAAGTGATATAATGGAGTGACTTTCCGGCGAGCACCGTTCAAAACGACTTATGAACATCAGAAGTTCATCTGCCGCCGAAATATACGAGTCCACCATTTTGCGGAACTTATGCGCCTGCGAACGCAGCTCAATATTGGCTTATATGCACCTCCGAACGCAACCGCAATGAAACCACGCCCAACACTTATCGTTTAAACGCACTGCGACAGAAGGGCCCACAATGTTCAGGAAACCAATTGCTACCCGTAACCGGCCCTGCTTCACAAAAGAAATAGAGACAGCAGCTGATCGCACGAGCCACTGACCTACTTTTCTTATTCTGCTTTCTGCATTAGCCACCAGCCAATGCAGCGAAGACAACAACAGCGCAATGGTTTCAATAGTCAGCAGCGCCGACAGAGCACAAACACCCGAACGCACGGCAAACCCAACCGAAACACAAAAAATAATCAATTTGTGTATAATCAAATTTAAATTATTATTAATTTATAATAATAATATTTTTAATTCGATTAAAACAATCGACACTTACCAAAAACCGGATTCTGATCCGGCTCGAAGGACCAAAATGTTGTGCTCAGAATGTATAATTTATTTTTTAAGACTTTTAACATATATAACGTATTTTAAATATTAACTATTTGTTGCCGATCCGCACTTGCCGCAACTCCAGAACAGACTGAATACGGCGCAAAGAGAGCAGCTGCCGCTGCTTCGTAGCCCCGCGCCAAAATATACCAACAGTTAAAGATGGCTTCCGCACAAATACGATATGCACCTGCCTCGACTGTTCCCTCGCTCTCCACCGCACAACACGTGCTTTCGCACCGTACCGAACGATGGAACGCAGAGATATGCCGACAACATGGTGCCCCAGGTACCAGGCGGAAGCCACCTGAACGTTAGGATTCGGAGTGAACAATATCTCAAACTAACCTTCTTATTTATAAAACATCAAATGCTCTATTTAAGAGGGAAATGAAATTATCTAAAAGTTAGTCCATTACCTTCTACTCCATCAGGTAAAATCTGGAATAACATTAGGCGTTTTTGTGGCTCCAAATCATCAGACTCTATTCATTGTTTAGCTAACAGCACCACAGGTTTGCCCAATATTACAAATACAACATCTGTTGCACACCAATTTTGCAAATTTTGGTCAAAGCAGTTATCAGGTTCAAATTTCCCATATAATTTCCAGAACTTGAGAAACACTCTCCTTCATTCCTTTACCCAACACTAATTGCATTATTATAGATAAAGAAATTAACTTCCTTGAATTATCCTCTGCTTTAACAAAACTGAAGGCGGGTAGCCCGGGCGCTGATAGCATTTCCTATCCCATTATCCAAAATTTACCAATTCCTGTTTAGAACAGATTACTCCGACAGTATAATAACATCTCTATTAACTACCTCCCACAATCCTTCAAGACTAGTTTTATCATACCCATATTAAAACCAAGATCAGACAAATCCAATATCCAAGCCATACAGACCTATATCCCTAAATACTTGCTGTTCTAAAGTCCTTGAAAAAATAATTGCAACACGTTTATGGTGGTTTGTCACTGCAAACAAACTTAAACAAATGGGATTTAAAAAGAGTTAATCAGTTACTGACACTCTAGTATACTGTGTAGTTACAAAAACTTTATCGTCAAAAAACATCTCTCAATTATTTCACTGGATTTTGTAAAGACTTTTGACAAAATTGGTATTCACACTATAATTCATCAGATTATCTCTTGAAAAGTCGGACCTAAGATCATCAATTATATAATAAATTTTAAGAATCATAGGAAAATTATTGCTCGAGTTGGCAAATATAACTCCCACATTCTTCCGTTACACAATGGAGTCCCACAGGGATCCCCCCTCTGGGTTATCTTATTTCTCATAGCTTACAACAAATTATACGCCACTATCACCATGCACAAAGAATTAGACGTTATTGCTTATGCAGACGACTTCCATATAATTTTTATTTACCAAATACCAAAAATATGAATATCGATCTAAACCCCTTACTACAGGACATAAACTCATGGTGCAATTATTCTGGAGCTCAGCTCTCATTATCAAAATGCAAACATCTCCATATTTGTCGCAAGCACAGTTGTAAATATATGTACCATTCATCCCAACAATAATAAAATTGAAAACGTTATTCAATTGAAAATCTTAGGCATTTATTTTAATAATAGGTGCAAATGGAACTCCCACATAGAAGACCTTCATAAATCCTTGACGCTACAATTGGACATAATTAAATTTCAAGCCCAAAATTCAATTGTAACACTCTCTCTCTTATTTCAGTTGTCAAATCACTTATAATATCTAAAATTGACTATGGCCTATTCATTTACGGACATGCTGCCAAGTCAGTTATTAATAAATTGAATACAATTTTAAATGCAGCAATTAGAATCGCCCACGGAGCTTTTCGCACCACTCCAATCAGTAACATGCTTTTTGAATCTAACATTCTAAATATAGAAAATAGAGCCCATCTTATGACAGCTAAATTATACAAGTCACTTGTAAATTCCTATGACACTCCTATTTTCAGTACCATCAAAAATTTACATGGGAAAAACAAAAGAAAACGCATTCCCGCCGCTTTCAATAGATGAATTGATCGTTTCATAGAACTCTAGCTCCCGTTTATCCCCCAACATACCCACACAGCTTCCAGTTTCCCACTATGGTTTGTCAGTAAAGCAATGATAAATACTTCTTTATGTAAATACAAGAAAGCGACCACAACTATCAATAGCTATCGCAAGCTTTCCTCAGAATACAAAAGCAATTTAAATGGCTATTCATTACTTTATACAGATGGTTCCCCTGCCAACTGCAACACAGCTTATATAAAAATTTCCACACTACCACATTACAGTTCCGTATTCTGGCATTACTAATTGTTATCTCCGAAATAGTGAAAATAGTCAAGAATAAGCCGCGAAAATATGTAATCTGTTCTGACTCCCTCTCATATATGGATGCCATCGCAAATATTAACAATTCGAGCTACTGCCCCTCTTCCAATCTTCCTGTCCTAATTGACAAATTCCCAAAAATTATATTAATATGGGTTCCTGGTCATGCCCAAATATTGGGTAATGAATTCGCCGATCAAAGTGCAAAATTTGCTACCCCCAACGCCCCTGTCTTCAACACGCTATATAAAAATACGGACGATATAAACAAATATCTTTATCTTTCTATCATAATATACAAAGGGCACAATTTTGGGAATTGCCTCCTAGCTGGTACAAAAAATGTAAATCACAACAGATCATCAATAAACGATTTTCTAAAATTTAACCACACCACCAAACTTTTCTAGAACAGAGCTAATCAAATTTGTACGATTACATCTGGGTTCTACAAGACTTACACACGAACACATTTTTAAACACTCCTCAAACATATTTCTGTAACGGTAATACTCCTATAAGCATCCAGAAAATCCTGAATAATTGCCCAGAATTCCAATATAACAGATCTCAAATTTTTTCTCAAATGACCCCTTCATCCCTTCTATCTATCCCATCCAACGAAAACATAAAAAATAATACAGTTCCTTAAACTCTCCAACATATATACACTAATATATACTCGTATACACTAACTAATATAATATATTTCATAAACTATAGACATAAGCTTAAGGCCATAGTAGCTCTAGCTTTAAGATATTACCTCTAATTTTAATTATAAGCTAATTTATATTAATAATAATAATAATAATAATAATAATAATACTTCCTCCATCGTTAATTCGCTTATATTTATTATTTAAATGTGGAATATTTTTTAAATTGACAGAAAATACAATCATATTGTAAATTCAGCGACCTGCTCTTTACTCTCTCATTTTCTCTATCGTTTCAATTGTTTTGGTGTACGCGACTTTCAGACAAAAATGATGATTATTTGTACAAATTTGTAAACATTTTTTGTACGCGACAAACCTATTGACTCAATTTTGCCGAGATCGCTAAAAAAAATTATTTTTAGAAAATAAGAATTTTTTTTTTAAATTTTAAAGTGATTAGTAATAAAATTTATTGGCATGTGCACATTATTATTGAGCTTGTTTAGTGTCCGTAAGGACAGATTTCAAATAAAATGGAGCTAATTAATACCAAAAAATTTTTCTTTGTCAGAAAATGGTCACGACTCCAATGACTGCGAGACTAACATTCTTAATACTAGGCCAGTGAGGCCGACCATCTAAAAAATACTTTCGTCGTTTCCCTTCGCTTCAAGAGAAAGCATGAAAAAAACTTTGATATTATCAGCAAATGCGTTTATTCAACACTTTCGGTCATAAGATTCATGATCACGATTTATAAGTATATACAATTTAACAAATAAGTTTATCTCTTAATTACTATTAAAATTTAGCACAGGAGTTTTTATTTGTATTAAGCTGTTTAATAAGTTTGGAATTGTAAATAGTTTATTAATTCGTTATAAATGCGAAGTGCGTAGAGCAATTCTATACCGATTAGAATAAGGTACATGCTTTAAAAAAGAATGCAACCCAAGTAGTCAATACTCGTAGGCATTTATTTGCATATTCCATTTGGAGAAGTTCTACTGGTAAAATAAATGACAGTGTGGTGACAAATGATGTCTTCGTTGAAAAAAGTAGCGTAAGAGAATATAGTAAATAAAATGTGATTCAACAAATCTTCGTACTATTATTTTTCTTGAATTTTTTTCACCATTAATGTGAAGGCATTTCGAATTGATGGATTCTTTGAAGCTGATTATGGGAATGGAATTGGTTCATTTTGACGACACAAATGATTGCGCATCCATTTGAAAGCTTTATCACTCATAGCTTCTACTTTTGGTTTCTCTGGTAGGCTTCTGCAGCCATAAATTTCGTGCCCTGGCTGTTCTATGGGCTGCATTTGTCGACAGTTTGGTACGATTGCTACTTGAGTTTGCTGATTGTATTCAATTAATGATCTCGTTTGTGGGGGCGATGGTGATTGTATTTGAGCCTCTTTTTCTGCTGTTTTCGGTCACAAGTCACCTTTACTAGCCCATCGTATATCGTCCGCTTCATGTGTCAGATACCTGGTACCAACTTGTCCTTCCAAATGGCGTAAATCATGATAAGTTTGCTTATCTTGCAACCAATAGTGCTGTAGACTCTTATCCACAGTGTAGCGTTTTCGTTGTTTAACTTGTAGAAGATTGTTAATGAGATCTATGGCTGTATTGGACAAAAAAGGACACCTTTAGTTAAAGTTCAGAACATTTTTAAAAAAATTATTTAAATACCGTTCGATGATATTTCTTTCCAGGGATTTGGAGGGTACATGAAAGCTGCATTTTGAATTTGATCGTTGATGTCCTCCTCTTCATTGAAGGGGAATGTACCGCTTAGACTCACATAAATAATAACTCCCACACTCCACATATCCAATGACCGATTGTAGCCTTTATTTCTCAGTACTTCGGGAGCTGCAAATAAGACAATGTTCTAACCTGTCTGCGCATTATGGTCTGAGGGACCAGTTTTGTGGCTTAAGATAAGATGCATTTTTTTAGATTTTTGACATGTGCATTTATAGTCACAGATGCGATAGCGTGATATAGAAACGTGATAGCGTGATATAGCAACCCTAATGTACATCAAAGACGTAAAAGCCAGCGGAATTTATCCACAACTAGCATTCGCTCAACTTTCGTCTTATCTGTTAAATATAGAAAATCAGGTAAACTATCATTACGTCTGCTCATAGAGTGTTGTCCAGTGCTCAGTATTATTTCTAACATTTGTTTGTCCACACAATTAAACAAAAATAAATCTGTGGTATGTTGGAAAGAAGATTTAAAAAATTAAAAAAAGTAAATTCAATGCAAATTGCTACTTTAGGACTAACATTTTTTCCTTTTTTTTATCTCTGACATAAACGCCAAAAGCTAAGCGAGACTCTCCCTGTGGGCTTTAACCTCTTCAATGTACATTAACAACCTTTAATTTCTTGATGATCTGTTAAATTTGACAATTGTGGCAACACGGATAATATTTATGAATAAAAATGTTTCACAAAGAAATACATATTATAAAAAAAAACAAATGAAGAATATTTATAATCGATCATATCGATTATTAAAAATGCACCTGACCTTTATGTGTTACCTCCAATATTTATTATTATTTTATACTATATATGATAATACTTGTCACATTTCGTTTTGGGCGTTACAAGCATGCCCAAATCTAATATGCAGTAGAAAGTCTATAATTATGGTAAAATCTTGATAATGGAGTATTGCAAGAAAGAGCTTTAAGGCGAAATGTAAGCTCTTACAGTTAACTATTGCCGTTATAGCCGTTCCTTGTGATTTCAAAATATGAGAATCTTTGTCATAAAATTAGAATGTTTTGTGTCTCTTGGCAGATGTTCTCATTCCAAATGGATGACGGATACCGTATATGCCTTCGTCATATTCGTCTCTTAGCATTATAATTTTACAATGAAATTTAATATTCGAATTTATTAATTTACATGAGCTGTATTATTGCGAAAATGGAAAATAGTTTCTGATCGTATTTTGTTGTCATTTTAGCATATGCCACATTGCACATTTGACTCTTAACTGTTGAATGCCACAAAAAAGGTGTTTGCCACCCTAATTTTCCGTTTTTGTATTATTATCACTTACCCAAATAGGCTGGCGTTCCTACCACTGATCGCCTAAACGATTTCTCTCCTATTATTCGAGCGTAGCCGAAATCGCATAATTTCACTTGTGGAAATTCTGCATCAGAAGATAGCAAAACATTCTCAGGTTTTAAATCACAATGCACTATGTTTTTGCTATGCAAATGCTTCAACGCTATGAGTATTTGTGTGATGAGAAATTTTGTTACCCGTTCACTTAAGCGCCCACGCGTATGTGAAAGTATCATTTCCAACATATCACCTTTGAGTTTTTCCATGACGACGAAAATGCGTTCTGGCGTTTCGAACATGCGCTCAAGATTAACAACACCGCAATGAGAAATGTTCTATAGATAATCAATTGAATAAAAAGCAATAATTCTAACCGATATAGTGCGATTACCTGCAAAATAGCAACTTCATTTTTGAGTTGCGCCTCCTGCTTCGTTGGAAACCTCAGTTTATCTATTACTTTTATAGCAACTTCGCGTTTGGTTTTTTTGTGCAAGCCTCCATAGACAACACCGAATTGCCCAGAACCCAAAACTTCGTCGGGGAAGATTTGATATAACTGACCCATATCCTGAACATTCTCTTCGGATTCACAGCATTCTAAATTGATACAAAGTAATATCGAGACACCACGGAATAAAGAAAAACATCTATATGTAAAACTTACGGGTATTGGTAACGTGTAAATATGCTTGTTTGATGGTAGTCTCCCAACTTTTGGCAATATCCGTCCCGATTCCGCTATCCGCTGGTGGCAAACGCACAACCTGTTCTTCACGTACACCTGCCAATGGATCCTGGCCTACAAGGTAACTTACAGTCGGAGTCTTAAGCTCAAAGCAAAAATTATTATCAATACGTAGATCGCAATTCTGCTTAATTCCTTGAATTTCTGCAAGCGGAATTTCTTTGTGATACTTGCTACCTTGCTCGGATATAAACAGAGTAATGGTTTTTGAATCCAAACGCCAGTAGTGTCGTTTTACTGTCCTGTCTAAGCTTGTAAAGTGGACAATCCAACCCTCTTTAATGGCCTGTCCACCGCGTTTCTTTGTATGCTTCACAGATTGCACTATGCGCATCAGTGGTATGTTGGCACTAGGCGATGATGATGAACTCGATTGCTCGAATGGTTCATTTATTGATTGACCTTCACCGGAACTACGAGCATCACCACTTAGTCCATTTAGAAAAGCCGCAGGTGGGTTCTGTGCATTTGTTATAGATTGTCTTTTTGCTGATGTGTTGTTGGTGACGGTGTGATTTCTTATTACATCTGAAGTGGGATTTTCATCGAAATCACTATCGTCGAACTCTTCACGAAAGAAGTTATCTTTGTCCCGCTCTCTCTGCGCTACATGTGCAGATGTTTGTTCTGCATAATCGTTCATTTGCCATTGCTTTTCCCCGGTGCAGTCTTGCGGGACTCTGTCCACAATGAAAAGTGTTTAATTTTAATATAGAAGCATGGTTTTCCAATTTACCTATCCATGCACTTCTTGTGCGTATTGTACTGGCAATCTCGGCATTGTAATCCCTGTTTAAAAATCCCTCGGAGTAGTTTCTTGCAGAACTGACATACGGTAGGAATCCCGTAAGTGTGTACGAGGAATGTGTGCGGTATGCGTATTTTCGTATTATAAGCGGAATTATCCAGACCGATAGCATTGGCACTAAAATCACTATTGCGACTGTCCATGGATGAAGTACGATGGTGATTTCTATAGTTTGGAATATTCTGTAAAAAATTTTTTTTATTTCTTTAAACAAACCAGACTATTTAAACTAAGTAATGTAAACATTGAATGCGCTATATTGAGTTCAGTCCCAATAAAAAAATACTGCACCAGCACTAATCATCGAAACCCCCTACATTGCAGTCTATATTCTCACTTTCAGTATAATACCTACAGCAATGTGTAATTGTTGAAGACATACTTACATAACAAACAGTATTCGACTTACGTTCCATGCCCTTATATCAAAACTTGGAAGCCATGTTTTCAACCATCTCACATTCGGCTCTCATCACCCCCCATATTCTACATGCTAAATAATTCTTATCTTAATATTTAACTAAAGGTATTTTTTCATTTATCTTACATTAGATATCAGTATTTTTGCGAGATATTTTAATTAAAATAAAATTTGTTGAAACTCAATAATAGACCTCGGTTTAAATTTAATTATTTCTTCTCCGAGTTGGAAGATCTAATATGTTAATAATAATTTATTCGCTCATATTTTATGTTCCGAAAACCTTCATAGAGCCTGTTTGAATCAGTCATTATGTTAGTTGAAACAACTAAATATAACCATTTAAGCCAAAAGCCCTGGTAGTTGCGCTCCTTTGTTTAGTTACAAGATTTAAAATATTATAATTAATAATAAATAAAGTTTAAGAATAATTCTAAGGTATGTCATAAAACTTAGCTGGGAGTCGGGCAACGTAAGTGTATGCACAGATTTATTTGAGGATTAAGAAGTCGAGATTGATGAAGTAACACAAAATACATATTGACTCATTTTACTACTGTAACCAGTCACTTCGTAAATTCTACACAATTCCTTATATCTAGAACATACGCGTAAGGGTGCCGCATAACTAAAATGCTAGAAAACTAAAAGTATAAATACAGTGCATTGATCACGATTTTCATATTATTACCGGTAGTGCAACTTTAAGAATACAAGTTCCCTAATGATTACAAGAAGATCTTGATTGATGATCTGGTATAATGGGCCCTTGCCACTATCAAAATATTGTGACAATCATTGCATATGTGTGAGTACGTGTGTTTTTGACGCTTACCACACACTCCTCAAAATAATTTGTCAAAGCTCATTTTATTTTTGCTTTCGTATGGTGCGGTCATGGAAAAATCATCGGACGACGATAATTTGCTGTTGCTACTAGTAGTGTTATTTTAAAACAAAACAAAAAAAAAAAAAGAAAAAAAAAAATTGATGAAAGACTGGTTAAAGAAAAGAAATGTCTTTACTCATGAAAATTTATTAGTTAATTCTTATTATGCAAATTTTTTTCTGAGGAAATGCAACTTATTACAATAGATGCATTCCTGAGTTATTAGTTCTCACTTGCTTTCATCCGCGGATGTGTTCATTGCTTCACGGCCAAAACACAACCCAGAAATTGCTTGTTAATCACTGCCGCACACATATAAACATAAAGTGAACAAAATAAAATATCAAATATATTTGATTTTCAATAAAAAGCTACGAAAGCTGCACATATTAGCTGATAATTCGCGACTACGACCGAGCGCGCCTACACATATTTACACATTTAGGATTGTCAATATATTTTGATAGTGCCCGGGGCACTTAAAGAGCATTTACAACTGTTATTGAAATGAAATGAAACCAATAACAATTCAAAATAATTATCTTTATTCAAAATATTTCATAAGATTATTCCGAGAAAAATTATAGCTATTATTACACAAAAATGACTAAACGGAAACGTCAGGAAATCAGTTACGCACACACAATTTAAATACTCGTAGCCAAATCTCAACTTTTTAATAAACAAAAATGATGAATGGGAGCAGTATGAGAACATAAAAGGATTTTTAATATTTGTAAATTTGAATTTAAAGAAATAGTTTTCCCATCACCTTACGTCTTAAATAATTAAGTACAAAAACAGTTTGGACGGCAGTTGCCTTGCTCCCTTGCAATCTACAAATTTTTGCATACTTGCATTTCATTGCATACCCAGCTTTGCAACTACCCCATACCCAATCAAGCGCTACTAATTCTTAATAATATCATTCATCAGATGTGACATCCTCTTTACCAATGAAGTCCCAAGATCATTTTTCGGTTGCTCATCGGTCGACTGCAGGGACTGAGTTGAGCTGCCTGATGGGCTTCGTGGTGGCTGCAATGTAGACGAACGTCGGGAGGACGAATCATTTGGACGACTACAGTTGTTAGGTATTTTAACCACGCAACGTTTATGGTAGTTTTGACTGCACCCTTGGAAAATAAAACAACAGTAGAATGTCTCTGTGAGAATTTAACTAAAAACATGATGTTTTACCATCGCATTTAAGTCCTTGACGCACTAGACCGAATAACATTTCACCACAGAAATCACAAAACGTAGGCGCCTTGTATGAATGCACATTGAGCGAGTGTGGCCTTAGAGTTGGTATCTCCGATGTTGGATAGAGAATTGCTATGGGTAGTTTATGTATATGTAGTAGTATCAAATTTGTCTTTTTAAATTGAACTTACGACTAGCTGTGAGTACGATTTCCACCAAGGACTCATCAACTACTTCCGCTGCTGAGTTGATTATTTGTAAAATGTTTGGACTACCATAGTCATGACGGAAAAGCAGAATGCGTTCTGAAAGGTATGTGAGACCACTGTCGGGTATCTGAAATTTTTAAAAATTTATTACATTAAAATTAAATATAATTTACGTTTCTTTTCATAAATTCTAAAGTTGTGAAGAGTACATTGCCCTATTAAAAAAATGCCTATTAATTAGAAACCTTAAATTGTGATTTTGATAATTAGACACAATTATTCTTTAAAGGATGTCGGAGATTTATCAATGGTTAGAATAACGGTGACACGGGTACAAATGAATTTGTATATGTGTTGTAAGTACAATGTCCAAATTCATGAACATATGAGACAGAGATAGGCAATGCATTTCCCTGAGACTCGCAATATGACCACAGGATATAAATCTTGTTTTGCAGAAATATATTCAATTTATTCATACGATTTTTAACTCTCTACATTCACTAAGTTAAAAAATACCAATGTTTTGTGATGCTCTAGGACCTACAGAAGAAATTTAAGATGCGCAAAATTGCAAATGGAAACTAAGGTTTAGTATAATTGTTGAGGTCAAACGTATATTTATAGCAAACGCCACAACAGCTCGTTTAATATTAAGTCACTATTTATTTTTTTTATTAATTTAAAAAGAAAGTTTCACAATATTACGGTTCATTCCGGAGTTTGCGATATATACGCGCGCTTTAAAACAATTTACTTGCTCGCTACTTTCGAACTGACAGTTTTTCTCTACATGTCAGAGTTTTAAGAATTGCATATTGATAGAACAGTAATTTCGGCAAATGTGGGAATAGCAAACAAATATGTATGTAAATGGAGGTATACTTTTACATACAAGCACACAAACTTGCAAATTATGATTAAAATAATATATGTTAAAAAGCATATTACGAGGGCGGATTGATATTGAAGCTACCTAGCGCTAGATGGCAGCACAAACACAAACACCTTTTTTTTAGAAATTGCGATCTGTCAAACGTCAGCTGTTAAAATTTCACCCAAATTCATCGATTAGATTATTTGTTGTAGTCGTTTGAAGAAAGCAACTTTTGTGTTTCTTGAAAAATGGAAAAAAGCGATTTTCGTGCAGTGATTAAACACTATTATTTGAAAGGGAAAACGGCGAAAGAGACAAAAGAAAAGCTCGATAAACATTACGGTGAGTCTGCTCCGTTAGATTGCATGGTAAAATATTGGATTGCTGAATTTAAACGCGGCCGAACAAGCACTGCACCAATACCATCAACAGGAAGGCCTAAAGAGGTGGTTAATGAAGAATATATCAAGAAAATCCTCGATATCGTTATGAATGATCGCCCAGTCAAGTTGCGTGAGATTGTTGAAATGGCAAACATATCATATGAACGTGTGTTCAACATTTTGCATGAACATTTGCATATGAAAAACCTATCGGCAAGATGGGTGCCGCGTTTGCTCAGTGTCGAACAAAAACGAGTTCGACAGACCACTTCACAGCGGTGTTTGGACATGATAAAGCGTAATCCTGTTGATTTTTGGCGTCGATTAATAACTGTTGATGAAACGTGGGTCCACCACTACACACCTGAAACCAAAAATCAATCGAAACAATGGGTGGAAGCTGGTGGAAGTGCTCCGAAGAAGGAGAAGGCAGTGAAATCGGCTGGCAAGGTTATAGCCACTGTATTTTGGGATGCACACGGAATATTGCTCATCGATTAACTTGAAAAAGGAGCCACAATCGCAGGAAAGTATTATCGTGCATTATTGGATCAATTGATTGATGCAATCATGGAAAAACGACCACATTTAAAGAAGAAAAAAAGCTCTTTCTTCAAGACAACGCACCGGTCCATACAGCATTAGATACGATGCTAAAATTACGTGAAATACACTTCGAATTGGTTAATCATCCACCTTATAGTCCAGATTTAGCTCCTAGTGACTTTTTCCTGTTTCCAAACTTGAAAAAATGGCTCGCAGGAAAAAGATTCATCTCAAACGAAGAAGTGATTACCGAAACTAACGCGTATTTTGAGGGGTTCCCGAAATCGTATTATTCAGATGGTATAAAAAAGTTGGAATATCGTCTTACTAAGTGTATCGAAGTAAAAGGGGACTATGTTGAGAAATAAATGGTTTTTGGAAAAAAAATGTTTTTTTCCTACTTAGGTAGCTTTAATATCAATCCGCCCTCATATGTATAAGACGTATTTTTCTCATAGAAGTCAGTGGTGGCGGTAACAATGATCTCGAAAGCCAACATCTTAAATTTTGTGAGGTTTCATCTCTAAATTGTCGTATGTAGAGAAGGAATAAGACGCTTGCAAGAATAAAAAGAAAAACACGAGTTAGTCACATTACTAGATGTGAGAGAATTCGGCTACCAATAACGAATTCATGGATGGGACTGATTTCTGAGACTTATCTACAGAGCGCATACTCGTAGAATAGGTCGCCTATAGCCTTGGTCGAGTTTTTCGAATGAGATCACTCCCTATTCAACATAACATTAGATAAAAATTCAAAAAAACATATATATCTTAATTCGTGGACGAGGTCCTCCGGAACAAGTAAATATATTTTTTTAAACCACTTGGAATGGCAAGATAATTTTCGTGCTTAGACTTCGCAACTTTCCCGATTACCACTAAACAACTTTTTTATTCCTATAATATTGCACTGATATAACTGGAGAGCATATGGATAAAAGTGATTAAGTTTATTGGAAGTCATTGGGGAAGGAATTTATCACCGAATATACGAGTAGAGAATGCTTATTTATGCATGCAGGATACAGTTTAAAAATTGTATTTTATGGTTATTCTACCTGTACTTATTATAGAAATCTGTATACATGATTTTTTGAAATGGCATTAATGTTGTTTTCATTAGATACTTTCTGCATATTTGAGAATGTGTACACTCAAATAATTAGAGCGCAAGTTTTTAAATATTTTTTTAGACATGTACACGATCCTCTAAACCAAGTGTAGTCCGCTTTTATAAACAATGACCCGAAATCAAAGGTATAAAAAACATGCTCCTTTTTTCCTATGCGAACACAAATCTCAGAATAGGAACAAAATTTATAGTTTTGCACGAAAAATTGCATAAGGTTTCTATATTTTTGAATATAAATCAAAAACAAGCGAAATTCGTTTTATTTCGTATTATTTATATAATGGCAATAGTAATCGACAATTCCCTTTTCATATTCTAAGAAAAAATGTTGTTTGAGTTCGAATGTTTCCTTAATATGCTATACATATATACAGGTACATGTGGAAGCTCTAATAAATATTTGCACAATTTAGCACATTTTATAAACTTACCTTTGTGGTAATAAATTCACAAGCCAAATCCTTAAGTGACTTTAACGTCAATGTATTAGCCGGTACTGAAACTGCATCACGTATGCTGCCGAACTGATAAAGAAAAGTCACCTCCGGTCCCTCCATAATGACAGGGACAGCTCCTTGTCGGTTCGCCAGTGCAGAAAATTTTGGATGTTTTGTGGTCTGATATGCCAAGAACAGACGTCGTGCCACAGGTAAGCTTGGACTCAATCCGGCAGATCTATTGCTTTAAATGAGCAGCCAATTGGAATTTATTGATGCTGCTAAAGTAAGAGAAAAATCAAACAAATAAAAATATTTTCAAAATTGTAACACTTCAAAGTATTTTTGAAAAGTCAATAATGAGTATCCTAAGGATGGTTAAGGCCTCATAGTTGATACGAGTAATTTAAAATACATTATTAATGCTTACTATCAACAAATGTGATTGTTTTCTTTGAAAAATATATTGTAAAATAATAATTATCTTAATTGGCGAATAATGATCAGTAGATATTGGCTATTTCATTCGATTTTAGTATTGGTTTTGTTGGTTCCCGTTCTCCAAATATAGCTTCGTAATGGTTTCTTATAGAGGAATCTTAACATTAAAACATCTAATGAGCAAGCACCTTTTCAACCTCCAGTGTGCAATGTGAACATTCTAATGCCGTAACACAGCTTCTAATTATGTTACTGCGGGTAAATATATACATATAAGCTAACATTTCATCGACTTAAAAATACGATTTTAGAGAAAAGGATTAAATGGTTTTTCTCTTAACTCTCAGTTACCCACTGAATCCACAAATGTAACGCCACTTTTATGAACTGCGTTTAGGAAACTCACATCATACATCATGATCATACTCATTCGTGTACGTGTTGAATGAAGCTCCGCCACAGACGAGTGATCAAAATCGAAGATCATCATATTTTCATAGTCGTCGTTGAGTGAGGTTGTCATGTCTCTGTCGGATGACGAAGTTTTGTGTGCGCTAGCGCTTGTACTGTGCAAGGAAAAATTGTAAAAAAAATAAAAAACGATTTTGAATGAAAGAAAGGTACAAACGAAATAGTACAATAGCATTCAAAGGACTCCAGCAGAAACGCATTTTTTTTTATTTTTATCCGCACACATCTTCACACGTTGGCAGTCAAACTCAAATGAGCAAAATTTGCATGTAAATTGCCCAGAAACGACGATCATCCATACATCATGATCAACATCGTAATAAAATTTCACCTCAAAATCTAAATGATTTAGATTTTCGACGATCAGTCAGTGATCACAGCGCGATCAAAGTGTGTGACACATACATGCATATTTTCTCTCTTTTTCACACATACTATTAAATATGAGTATGATCATGATTAGTGTTGCCGTTTTGGTTATTTAAAATGGTTATTTTTTTTTCAATGTGGAGATGTGAACTTTTTTTCAATTTGGTAACTTTTTTAGTAATATTTTTGCTGTATTTTATGTGATAAATTTGCATATCAAGTCTTCAGTTTATGAATTAAAATCTACAAAACCATTAGCTTTTATATTCATTACTTCTGACGTTAAATCTCTCGCTATGATCACGGCAAGGGCTGTGAATTAAATGCAGAAAATTTGTACTATTCAAGAGTGCTACATGAAATTTTGACAATTAAAACAATGGGACAATTGTCAAAATTGTCTCTTTGATGATAAAAAGTCTTGATTTAACACACACCTAAGGTAAAAGTATGTTGTTCGCTTTACGTAATAATCAACTCTAGGCTACCAAAATATACATTACTGTTTAAATTGGCGCAATGAAAAAAGTAGTCTGAATTGAACAATTTCTAAGAAAGCTTAAGTTTGTGGGAAAAAAAAGAAATAAAATTTAATAAATGGACAAGTAAGTATTTGTATTTTGAAATGTTTGAATGTATGTATTTGAATTCAATTATATTTTTTAAATTCTTTTTAGGTTTTTATTGAAAAATACTGAAGCTAATGGAAAAAATAATGAAACAGAAGAATTATCATCTGAAAGCGACAATGAAAGCAGGTAAAAACTTAATCGTTTAATTTGTCATACATTTTTTCTATATAAAAATTATTTCCCATACAGTAAAAATAAAAAGATCCCTAATAGAAAGTTTCGGACTGCATGGCTAGATGAATTTCCTTGGCTACTAAATAAAGATGGTAATGGGTATTGTATAGCTTTTGAAAAGAAATTGTGCAATCACGTAAGCTATTTAAAAAAACATGCACAAATACGTATTCATATACAAAATGTGGATAGGAAAAAAAACCAAATCAAAGTAAATTCTTTTGCAAGTGCAGAAAACGAAAATCTTGTTAAACAAGTATACCATGCCGAACTAGCACTTGTAATGTTTCTAATTTACCACAATTTGCCATTTATATTAATGGATTAGTTACCCGGCTTATTAGTGGAGTGTTGTCCTGACTCTAAAATTGCACGGAATATTAAATGTGGCAGAACAAAAGGAACACAGCTAGCAGAGACATTGGGGAACAAATCCAAAAATGATATTATATCTAAATTGAAAAATACTAGATTTTCTTTGATCGTAGATGAAACAACAGATGTATCGACCAAAAAATCGCTAGTTTTAGTCGTTCGATACATGGATAAATTGTCCCGAAATATTTATGACAGGTTTTTAAGTCTTATAGAGGTTGTAAACTCGGATGCCAAATCACTTTATGACAACATAAAAAACTTCTTTAAAGAATGATATTCCTCTAAAAAATATTATTGGGTTAGCAAATGATGGTGCCAACGTAATGGCTGGAGAAGCTAATGGGTTGTAAGCTAAATTTACAAATGATATCGATATATTTTATATTAAATGTACTTGCCACTCACTACATTTATGTTCTGCTTATGCTTGTAAGAAACTTCCTGCCCAAATTGAAATTCTTTGTAGGAATATTTATAACTTTTTTTCGCATAGTCCGAAACGTATTCTTGAATTTCAAGAATTTCAAGATTATTGCAGTGTAGAACCACATAAAATATTAGGTATTTCTGTAACCCGGTGGCTGGCACTAGAAAATGTTATCAATCATATAATTGAGCAGTGGGTTGCTTTGCATTTATATTTTATATCGTTTCACTTCGAAGTAAACGGTATAAAAGCTTGTGAAATAGGAGAACTGATGGGCGACGCTGGCTTAAAAGTATATTTTTTATTTCTTTCATATATTCTTAATATAATTAATAGCTTAAATAAAGAATTTCAATCGGAAAAAGTGCGTCTTCCATACGTCTATAGCCAACTGGAAATAAATTTCAAATTAATTTTAAGCAATTTTACAAAAAGCAGTTACATTAAAAGTTTAGATTCTTTGGAAACGGTAAATTTATTTGATGAAAGGAATTACTTAAATGTGGAAAATATTTTTATTGCCCATAAATCTGAACTATATATGCAGGAATGTAACTTGTCCTACTTACAGAAATATGAAATTAAAAAAAATATACAATCTTTTTATATCGAACTTTTAAAAGAAATTTCAAAACGTTTTGACTTTTCAAGAAAAGATTTAAAACATCTTTTCAATATAACACCAAATCAAGTATTAAATAATTTAGAAATAACCTTGGAGCCTTTATTGTCATCATTCCCAAACTTTACAGGCGGTAATGAAGAAAAAATTTTAACCTAATGGAAACTATTAACATTTTCGAACATATCAGATTTAAATAGTGACATGGATATAGTTGAATTTTGGGATAAAGTATCACAATACAAAAATGGAATGGGTGAAAAATGTTTTGAAGAACTAATTTATTTTGTTCAAAATTTACTGACATTGCGACATAGTTCAGCTGCTGCCGAAAGAAAATTTTCAGAACTTAATTTAATAAAAACCAAGTTTCGAAATAAACTTGATTTTAAAACTATTAATAATATAATGCAATCAAAAGAATTGTGCAAAAACCAAAAAAATTCCCACTATGTGTGGTCTGCCAAAGGGACGTTTTAGCTTGATCGATTTTTTTATCTTAATACAGTGATGAATTTTACCTGTAACTAATATGTTGATCTCTATTTGTAATAAACTTACAATTAAGATTTTTAGTAATTAAGTATTTAATTATTTAATATGTAAAAGAATTACATTTTTGTTTTGTTTTTTGTTAACTCTGAAGTACAAATTTTATTAATTATTTTATCCAAATGATAATATGGTAATATATTTAAATAAAAGATTAAAAAAAAACTTCAAATTTTGGTTATTTTTTTCTAATTTGGTAACTTTTTTAAAAAATTTGGTTACAAAATTTGGTCGTGGCAACACTGATCATGATGTATCGTCTATGGGCTGCATTAAGCCTTATCTGAAACAGTTTCATGGAGAGAGCATTTTGCGATTAACACTGACGAGTTTTTTTTCTAATGTTGAAAAGTGTTTCCACAAGAATAAAGGTGGGATCTGTTCCAGCCAGAGAAGAAAGAGAATCGAAATTTGTTGTATGTGGATTAAAAAAATAACACGCTAAAAAGACACGTCTTGCTGCTTCATGATCAAAGTTGAAGAGAAAAAATATATTTTTTTAGTTGACATAATTTATAGGTCTATTACACTATTTACGTAAATTATAGATCTATTACATTATTTACAACACCCTCACTAGATCTTTAACTTAGTTATTAGTTATTATTTACAAGGGTAAAGTGCAATAGGTTAGTTCAACTAGGTGAACCGTATTCATAAGAAAAATATAGCCAAAATTCATTCCAAGCTACAATTATTTAAAATCAGATTAATGTTAATAAATCTATTTAATTAATATTCAATAAACTGAGATAATTTTGAATAATTTACGGGCTTCGTCATGATATCACCAATCATCTCATTCGTATTTCGATAGCATAATTTAATCGTGCCTTCAGCAAGTTTCTCACTTATGAAACTATTCTTGACATCAATGTGCTTTTTACGTGCATGATAGTTGCTGTTCATAGTATATCATTGTATGAATTGACTTCGGCGCAGTCAGAAAGATTTCGGTTTCGAAATCCATGGACATAAACTCAGCTTCTGTAGTGGTCAATGCGATCGTAGGCTGTTTGCGTGTAGCCCACGAAATTGCACCTCCTTGCCATTGGAACATTATGAGGAAGATAAATCCACAAGAATTTGTCTACCCACATATACCCAACTGAATTGAAAAAAACTAATTATGCAACCGCTACGTTTTTTGATTTATTTAAAAGCATTTATAATTCTCAACTGCCTTATCTTTGTACACGAATATAGTGTCGGAACGGAAACGACAAAAATCAAGCTGATAAGGAAAATAAAAGCGACAAGCTGGAAGATGCTTGCGAAGAAGTCGCTTAGAATTATTCTCGGGGAATACTAAATATCCTTTAGCAAAATTGTCAAGGAACAGAACACCAATAAAGTCAAGGAACAGGACATCAATAAAGTTAAGGAACAGGACATCAATAAAGTCAAGGCACAGGACATCAATAAAATAAAGGAACACGACATCAATAAAGTCAAGGAACTGGACATCAATAAATATCAAACAAATAAATTAAATTAATAGAGTTAAGAAAACATATATTTATTGAATTATTTATGTATATGACTCTCGGAGAACGCTGAGGATACCTCGGCTGAAAAGAGTTGCTACAACACGTAGCCAATCGTCGAACGTCGCTCATGTTGATCGCCGGCCCAGTCAGCGTCACAGTAGTCAACTATTTGTTCCTCGAAGTTCTTTCGATGCGTCAGTTTCATATCGATGGTGCCCTTTAAATTTAAATAGCGAAGCACCCTCTTCACTGCCGACCAATGCGCTTTGCCGTAGTTCGTATTGCAGCCTCTGAGCACACCCAGCGAAGCGAATGACTGATTTGCGCAGCATACATAAGGCACTCAATGGGTTCTTGGTAGGGAATTGAATGCATCTCTTTCTTTCGACAGACGCTGATTTGGATCCATCGGCGTATTCACTGCATTGCTGTTGGTAATGTTGAATCGATGCAATTGCTCCGATCGCTACTGATAGATAATGCTTTTGGACTATGGAAATCGACCCATCGTCGAGTCGTGTAATGCGCAGGCCAAGAACAGATGTAGCAGCTCCCAAGTCCTTCATCTTAGAGTGTGTGGACAAATCCTTCTTCAATTTAGCAATCATCATATTGTTGCTGCCGAAAATTAATATATCATCGTCATTTACCGCCAAAACAATGGTATTCTGTACCGAATGCCTGAAATAGATGCATTGATCCACAGCTCATTTCATGAAACCAAGCTGTTGCGTCAGTATTGAATTTAGTTTCAAGTTCCATTCCCGGCTTGATTGCTTCAGCCCGTATAGAGATTGACGGAGGCGATATACTCTATCGGTTTGATCCGAAAAACACTGTGGCTGCTGCAAATAGATTTATTCTTCCAATTCGCCTTACAATAACGCTGTCGCTGCATTCATTTGATGAATGGCTAAATCGAATTTCGCCTCAAGGGCCAAAAGGAAACGTATCGACGAATAACGCGCAACTGGAAAATACGTTTCATCATCGATGTCTCTGACTGCGAAAAACCTTTAACGACGAGTCGTGTCTTGCGTCGGTCGATAGCGCCAAGTGAGTTTCGATTGACCTTGAACACTCTGCTGTCGACTGCCTTTCGCCCAGGTGGCAAATCCACCAGTTCCCAAGTTTGATTCTCTAGCAAAGCATTGTACTCTCTCTGCATTGCATCAGTCCATTTTTTGGTCTCCTCGCCGGTTAATGCTTCATGAACGGTCGCAGGCTCAGTCGTATCAGCTACTGCTGCCAATAAGTCCACATGCGAGGCTCTCGCCACAGCATCACGATGGTCTTCATCATCATAAAGATATACGGCTGACATTTCACTTACAGCAACTTCGAAGTCGGTTTCGCGCAATGAATCGTGGAGAGGATTACCCACACTAATAGTGCCATCACTTAATCTGACATTCGATTCATTTGAAACTTCGTCAATGTCGTCACGTATAGTAGCTTTGACACCACGGTTAATGTTGTAGTTGCGGCGTTGGCATCCGGGGGGCGGTCCATCCATATTTTGCACCTTGCATTGTATTAGATTCGGGTCGCCCTCATTGTGTTTGTAGTATTCATAATCATCGCTGGAATCGCTGTCATCATCATCGTGGTCGATCAAGTCCCATGAGTTTTCGCATTTCGTATCTTCTTATTGTAGTGCTCGAAAAATGTTACATCACGGCTTACGATCGTCTTAGTCTGCACCTTGAACAATTTGTACGCCTTCGACAACTCGCTGTAGCCAAGTAAAATGCACTCGTCTATGCTCTTTCGGAATGTGCAACATTGTTTTGCACCCAAACACTCTCCGCCAAGTTAAATCCGGCTTCACCTTCAGCCAAATTTTCTCTGGTTGTAGTGTTTCTCATATCTCTGAATGGAGTTCGAATTTTTAGGAATGCTGCTGTGACCGCTATCTCTGCCCAATATTGTTTATGCAAGTTGTCATCAATTAGCATACAACGTACTTTTTCGATTATCGTCCGGTTCATTCGTTCGGCGACCCCATTTTGTTCCGGCGTGTAGGGCGTTGTACGTTTATAGATAATGCCATACTTGGCAAAAAAATGGCTGTTGCAAAATTCCTTACCGTTATCGGATCTCAATATTTTGATTCTGTAATTTTGTTGGTTTTCAATTAAATTTTTCAACGCCGCGAACAAATTTAATATTTCACTTTTGCGCTTCATTGTATACACGAAAACTTTTCTGCTGAAGTCGTCCACAAAAGTCAACAAATATGGAGCACCGCCGAATTACTGTTGATATTGGGCCGCAACGTCAGTGAATTATTTGCAAAATCTCCGTTACTCGTTTACCACTTTTCTTAATCGATGCACGTGTCTGTTTGCCTTTAACGCAAACAATACATTGATAAAGTGTATCGTTTGGAAACAACACCTCCTCCGATTATTTGATCAGCTTCAAATAACTTTCGCACGCATTCCCCAGGCACCGATGCCATAAAGTTTGATCAGTCGCAATTAATATTATTGAGCTTCTTTCCGTCGCGCAATTCAGTCGACGGCAAGTGGCGCTGGGGCCATCGTCGGCAAGTGGCGCTGGGGCCATCAATTTGCATGTTCATAAAAAATGCGATAATTTTTACTATCGAATCCAAGTCTCTTTCCATTCTTTGTCATTAGACTTACCGACATTAAATTAGCACATATGTTTGGTATACACAAAACTTCTTTCGCAGTCACTTGTTTACTATTCGAACGGTAAATCTCCAATATTGCCACACGCACATTACCTGTACATTTTATAGTAAGACGTCTACTGTCTCCCAGAATTATCTTTTTGGATTTCAGTTCTCGTAATTCGCACAAATTGTTAGAACTCATTGTCGTATGAGCGGATGCGCCTGGGTCGATTAACCATTCTGTTGCTTCTTCGCTTTTCGCAACGAGGGACGTAGACACCAACAACAAAAATGTTGTTGCTTTGTTTGTTTTCGATGGACATTTATTTGTGTAATTTTCATTGCATTCAAAGCAAACCATTGCTGTTTTAGTTTTTTTATGTTGGTGTGCGCTTTAATTTGTTGTGTTTCTTAGACATCAATGCCACCGCATCGCTGGTTGTAGAGTCATGCCGTTTTCAAGGTCGTCGATATATTTTTCATCTCTAAGATTAGGACAAGTTTTATTAGAGGCAACAAACTATTCCCAAGGGAACTTGAATCTAAGATTTGGACTGCTTTGGCAACTGGAATATACCTAACGAGCTGTTTTAGTTCTGAAGGCAGTGCCTTTCGTAGCGGCAGAGGAGCATAAGAGTGGCACACGCAACAAATTACTAATAATTATTAGTAAATTATAATTTGCTAATATTTTTTAGCAATGATTGTACCCCGTTCAGATTTTCCATCATTGTCGACGCATTATCTGCTGGAAACTCGACTAAGTTATAAATAGGCTCGAGTCTCAGTGAGAACATCATGTTTTCAATCGTTTTCTCACTAAGCCACGTACGCTACCAGGACATAGAAACTCAGCGAGAACATCAGGTTTTCTATCGTTTTCTCACTAAGACACCTTATGCTACTTAGACACCTACGCTACTGAGACACCTACCATACAAAGCTGTCGAGACTTAGTGAGAGTATCAGCGTTTCAATCGTTTTCTCACTAAGTCACGTTCGCTACCATGGCACATATACGCAGTGAGAACATCAGGTTTTCAATCGTTTTCTCACTGAGATATCTATGCCAGATAATACAGCAAAAAAAGCCTCTTTCGCTGCCAGCGTCTGTAGTGTTAGTGTATGTAGTAGTTTGTGTGCATTTCCTATAGTTCAGCGGACACACCACGATTTTGAGTGGATTCACCTTTTTGTGATCTATGCCCAACTTCACTTGATTTTGACATTGGCAATCGTTACAATTTGAAAATTGTTTTGGAGCCAGGAATCATCTGGTGATTTTGCGTCTTTCCCAACAGCAGTCTCCGGAGATATGATAGCACCAACACATATAATGTAAAAGTTATGTTAGTAATATAGTCATTTTTAACTAATTAAAAATGTTTAAGTTTTACTTTATTTTCTTACATTAAGCTGGTTACGAGTGCCTTTGCATGCAACCAAAAAAAATTTTGTTTATTGTACCAGATTTGCATACTAGCAGGAATTTCGGTAGTGTCATCGACAATATGTATATGATTCACTTCATACACAAAATATATAATGTCAATATTGTATTAAAAGTAAACTTTGAACCTAAGAATAAGAGTGTGAATTGCAATAATTAAAAAATTGAAATTATTCCAATTTAATCAAGCGATTGTTTGATTACTACAGAATCCATCGGTACGAATTCGAGTATTCACAGTTAGTATCAATTATCAGAAGTGCAATTTCGTAACAATTGGTGTCAAAATTGGGATTGTGTTTCAGAAATAAACAATACGGAGATTGAGCGCTTAAGCTTGCAAACAAAAGGATTTAAACCGGAGCTGCAGGTGCGGTTAAGAAACTCTGTGGAGGAGCAGTAGACGTCGACGAGCAGGAGCGCTTACAGCAGATTGAAACGGGGCTTACTCAACTAGCCGAAGAGAACTCACAGTAGATGAAAGAAATGTCCGAGATTTTACCTGCAGAGAGGTTGGATCCATGGGTCGAAATTGTCAATCGAGTCGCAAATGCCTTACATCACGCTCGCCGGTAAGACCGCTAAAGCATGTTGGATTCCGAACTAATGAATTGGAAAATGTTTTTGCTAAGCCATCGACAAACGAAATGGAGTCAGTCTCGAGGGGCATTATCTGACTTCCACAACCTGTAGCCCCAGAATCTTCGTTTCTCAGAAGGCAGGGCAAATCAACAGTCTAACTGTATACAGTGTAATAAACGGGAGAAAAATCGTAGTAGCATTTAATAATCAGAAAGGATATCGTTCGGAGAATCGAGCCGGTTCTGTGAAAAATATTGCGTACAGCAATTGGAGATGATGCACCGGTACTTAGAAAACTTACACGAAAAATCACTATCGACACCACAACAGTGACGCACGGCTGTATAGTAGCGGATATAGTGGACGAATTGATGCTTAAATATTTATAACACTGTAAAAGAGTTAGTTGTTCATATAAAGGAAACCCACTCCATAGCTAAATGGATACAATACATTGTACTCAACCCAAATGTTTTCAGAATTTCAATAACGTAAAAGCCGTTCAGTAAATTTTGGAAACTATTGTGTTTGTTAATAGAAATTTTAGATGTAACTTTAAAATCCAATTTTACAGATAATGACGTTCAATATCTGAGAGAACTGATTGAAAAGCATCACATTTTATTTATAACTCTTTTCGGACCAACTCTAAAACCAAAGCACCATTTCCTAACTCATTATCCTACAGCTATAAAAAAGTGTAGCCCACTTAAACATTTGTGGTCACTTAGGTTCGAAGCAAAACATCAAAAGTTTACTCGTGGTGTGTAACTTCTAGGTTGAACCCTAACATTATGTAAAAAAGCGTGCCTTAAATTTTTGGAGTGTCTACAGCGTTATGAAAGTGGGTTTCCTAGTGTAGTTAAATTCATAAAAATTGTAAAGAAAATAGATTTGAAATCATTACCAAATTACCATAAAATATTTATTTCAGACATTCAAGAAGGAATGTATTATTTAAATCAAGAAATTGCAAGCACTATAAATGTGTTATGTTTCTACTTGTGACAATTATGTGTGTCTATTATTTAAAATTAAGTTTTTTCGAAGCACAAACGAATATATATACTCGTATATGTTTATTGTTATTTAGTAGAAGTTAAGTTCGAAAAGCATTTCCACGCATCCAGGCAAACAACAATTGTAATGCAGAATCATACTTTAGAAATAAGTATTTATAGATATAATTATAATAAATATTGTAATTACATTAAAATACAAATGAAATCATTAAAATAAAATATTCATTTTTTAAAATAAGATTATTTCTCAGTGAATTTATTGACAAGACAAGTTGCACACAGTAATTGCAATTGTGTATGTGTGGTTATGCCATCATAATAATTTTCAAAAGGAGAATTATTGAAACATTTTGGCAGATCTTATCGCGATTTCGGACATGCCACTTGTCCTCATCAGGGTCTTTCAATGAAAGGCAACTTTTTCCCAAGCATTTTTATTATGTGTCAGAAATCAACAGCACACCAACTATGAACCCTCCCAGGAATCGAACCTGGGCCTTCAGCTGTTGTAATCTGTCCATCCAGACAACGACGCTAACTGCAGGTGGTGAACTGACTGATCAAATTCTGTCCATGTACTGTCTCATTCCACCACACTCTAAATTACTGTCTCATTATTACCCCTCATTTGTTCCGTTAAGTCTCTCTTTCTATTTTATTACATTTCAGTGGTGTCTTAGTACATTACTTTTTTAGTGGACAGGCTAATTAAGCCTAATCAACACTAACTTTTTAGGGTATATTCTATAAAGTGTACCATTTAGCTCGTATTACACTACAAGTTTTCATTCTGACCGAAATGTGCTGAACCTATTCCTTCGAAGTAAATACCCAATTCCGTGTTGCATTTGGTTTTATCAATCTGAGAAAATCCTATCGGACCTCCCATGACAATTGGTATGAAGATTAATCCCAGCACTACTGTTGTGAGTCCCGTGTGTCTCGTTTTTATTTTTTTATTGGTATTTCTACTTCTTCATCTTGACCCTCCTGACTTGTTGGTTGTTCATGGATCCTGTTATCGATTATGGGTAGCAGAGCTAATTTATGGATTGCACGTTTCCAAGTTACAGAAGCTGTTCTAGCATCAGCTACTCATACTGCTCCATCGTCACCGTCCTAGTGGCCATTGAAGGACTGGAACATTGTCTTCCTTGATTATTACCATGTCCCCTTGGTTGATGTTATTGTGCTGATGTGTCCACTTGGTTTTAGATTGAAGCTCGCATAAATATTCGTGCGACTACAGTTTCCAAAACTCACTTTTGATGTTGGATACGAGTTTCCACCGGGTCAGTAAATTTGAAGTTGACGAGATGTTATTTACATCGAAGTGGTTAAGTGGTTCTCCTATCAAGAAGTGGCCTGGAGTCAGGGCGCCAAGTCATTTGGATCGTTAGACATCGGACTCATTGGTCTTGAATTGAGAATGGCTTCTATATCAATGATGACTGTTTCCAACTCTTCACAGATTAGCGATGCTGTTGACACGTTCCTCACCAAAAGATGCTTCAGCAGACTTCCACTGCTGCTTCCCATAGACCTCCGAAATGAGGGGCTCTTGGAGGAATAAATATGTATTTTATTCCCTTTTTATCGCATTCTGTCTCAATTTTTGTTTTTTGTTTTTTGGCGACAATAAAATTTGTCGAGTTGTCGTAAAATTGGTTTTGACAATTTCCACGTCGGCCAATGAAGCATTTCAGGGCGGCAATGAAAGCATCTGTCGTAAGATGGCTTACAAGTTCTAAATAGACTTAGTAGCAAAACAACAGAATACGGATATGTAAGCCTTGTGCGGCGTTTTCCCTCTAATTTTGTAATGCACCTAGAATGGTCCACAGTAGTCTACTCCAGAGTTAATAAATGTGCGTGCTGGTGTAACTCGTGCTGCTGGCAGATTTCTCATTAATTGGTTCTACTGAGGACTTGCCTTGGTGCAACGTATGCATTGCTGCACTGTTGATTTGGCCGATGATTTGCCTTTTATGGGCCAGTACCTCAGATAGTAGTTTTGCTAAGGGATCATTATACGGAATTAGCATTTGATGTTTTTCTTCCTGAGGTACGGGATGTCTTTATAAATGCTTGATCTAGTTCGATGGGAGTTAGCGCTGAATCAGTTTTCCGTGCGTCCTTACTGCATCTAGTATTGCTTATGAAACGGCAAATGTATCCTATGATGAAATGTAGAGTCCTGAAAGAGTTTCCGTGGATGATTGTATATACCAGTTCTTCAGAGTCAACCAAGGATGATTGATTCGTTCGTTTTCTCTTGATGTTATTGGGAATGGCTAGCAGTAGAGCAAACTTGGGTGGCCATGCTGATTCTTTCCCATGTAGGAAAAATGGCCCGTAAAGCCACAGGTCACATCTTGCAAATTCTCTTGGTGATAATCCTCGTGAGACAACGTCAGCTGGGTTATCCTTGGAGCTAATATGACGCCACTGTTCTGCTAATGTCAAACCTTGAATAGTAGCTACCCTGTTGGCTACAAATGTTTGAAATGATGAGGAGGCTGAATTAATCCAAGACAGAACTATTTGTGAGTCTGTCCACAAAAAGGTGCGACAATCCTTTAACCGTAAATCATTTTTTACCCTAGCTGCCAACTGTGAGCCTAGTACTGCTGCGCATAGTTCCAAGCGAGGCAATGTTTGTAGCTTAAGTGGAGCTACGCGTGATTTGGCACATAACAACCTCACTACTACTCTTCCTTCTTTGAAGAGAGATCTGATATAAATTGCTGCTCCGAAGGCTTTTTCTGATGCATCGGAGAAGACGTGAAGTTGAATTGATGTTGGGATCTCACTTCTATGAATGTGTCGTGAAAATTTAAAGTTGTCCAATTCTTGCAAAGCGCTTCGAAAAAGCTCCCATCTTGTATGTAATTCTGCTGGTAGAGCTTCATCCCAACTAATTTTTAATTGCCATAATGCTTGGATAAAGATTTTTGCTGTAATTACAACTGGACATAGAATGCCAAGGGAATCAAATAATCTTGCTCCATCTCTTGTAGTTAGTAAAATCCAAATTAACTTCCTGGTCATCTTGTGCAACGTTCTGCAGGAGTTTAGTGTGATTTGCACACCATTTGCGTATATTGAATCCATACCCATTCAACATGGTGATGGGTTGCCGTTGAGTTTCCATGGCAGTAATCAAGCTGTCTGATCCACCAAGACCATCGTCGACATAAAAGTTATCTTGAAGCATCTGCGCACCTAGGGGATATCTGATGGAGTTTTGAAATATCTGATGAAATTTGCTTCACATATCTTGTAGAGAGGTGTGGTGACGATCTTGACCCACATGTGACAGTGTTAAGTTCATAACACTTCAGTGGTTTCTTAGAGTCGCTTTTCCATATTATCAGTTGATAATGACGATTTTCAAAGTGGACTTGTATCTGTCGATATATTTTTTCAATGTCGGAGGTGAATACAAATTTCGCTAGACGGAAGCGTAGCAGGATTGAAAATAGTTTGGATTGTATGGTTGATGACGTTTTTGAAGATTCGTCAAATACCACCCGCAGTTTTGTTGTGCTACTGTCAGGTTTGAGTACACAGTGGTGTGGGATGAAGTAATTAGGCGAGAGTATTTCATTGATGTTGATATCCCTCATGTGGCTGAAGGCTTCATAATTTTCCATTAACTCGATATATTGTTCTCGAACAGCATTGTATTTAGATAATCGAGGTTCAAGCGCCAGGAATCTGTTGATTGCTATATCCCTTGAACTACCTAAAACAGCTGCATTTTCTACGAATGGTAATTTTACCACAAAACGCTCATCATTGGTTCTAGTTGTATTTTGTGTAAAATGATTTTCGCAAAGTGTTTCTGTTGGGGATAAAATTGATTCAGCTAGTTGGACTCCGTCAAGTTTCCATAGCCGCTCAATAAGTTGATTTGTATCATCATCATCCTCCCTGCAAATACCGCATGTTGCTGACGCCATCTAAAGTTCTCCTATCCTTCCGGATAGTATCCAGCCAAACACTGTGTTTTGTGGTGTTGGAAGTTCATTAATCATATCTGTCCAATTGACAATACTTGGTGATAGAATTCCGCTCGTCGATTTTGTCAGGACGGTTCAATACTGGATCTGCTAATTTGATGTTCTTCGGAATTGGCTATTTACGAACGTCTCCAGTTGTGGACTGTTGAGAGTGTGGTGCACACTTGCCCTGGTTTGCGGATGGTCCGCTGCGATATCCTTCCGAAATTACTAATATATTGTGACTGTGATTACATTTAGTATATTTTCTTGATATACAATCCTTTGCCCAATGACCAGGCTTTAGATAATTAATGCATAGATTGTGTGTTTTTAGAAACTGTAAACTTTTCAAAACAAAAAGCTTTGTCATGCAAACAGCAGATTCCTTGAGTTGTGGCTATTACTGTTGGCAATCTTTTTGCCGTATGCTCTCTTTGGCCAATTGCCTCAAGAGACTGGAATCTCGTATAAGAATTCTGTCAGTGATATGCAGCTCTATGCTCAATTATTGTTCAAAATTATAATCGTCAGAATTCATGTCATCAATAGAATCCAGTATAACATCATTAAATCTCCGAGCTGCATTTCAATGATGTTCTATGAGGTTGGCATTTGTAGATAATATTGGCATGAATGGTGTGTGTCATCAGCCAATTCATCGTCTAACATGCGTTGCACGAGTGCAATAACTGTATTTTGCTTGTGCACCATGTTAGGCATGTCTTTTGAAGCCTCTTCTCCATGGGTTCTGCTGAACGAGTTGGCTCACTAACTCCTTCCAGCTAGAAAAAAGCGACTTGATTGGACACAATTGCCAAAAAAATTGTTAAATATTAAAAGTGATTTCAAAGATAAAACAAAGTTTCTCTCAGTGGCACTTATTTTCGTATACACTAAAATAATAGTAAGCAAAAAAGTTTATTTCACATATAGAAAATCAAAAAAGATAAACACAACAACAAATATTTATGAGCTTGATTCGCTCATCGACACAAATTCGAAATCGATGTATCGCGCGACCTTCGCCTTTGCAAATAGGTAATGAACTAACAAACTCACCGAATACAACGGATTCTTCGGCACATACGCAATTAAGCAAACCGACTCAGCAAAGGGTAAGCACTGATCACACTGGCGCTCTTATCTTAAACGCAGTCACACCAACCAAAGAGGATTAATGAATTAATACTCTTTGCACCAACAAGCATAAAGGCCCGTATACAAAGGATGGTATGTGGCAATATACAGTAATGCGTGATGCGATACGACGAGACGAGGCATTTAAAAAAAAATTAGAAATTCATCGCACTCTCGTCTGAGACAATTTGTCAAAGTAATCAACTGTTTTGTAATACGCATTTTTTTATTTCTGTTTTGCTATTTGTGGCTCCGCATTTATTTTATTTAATAAAAATTTTCAAAACATTTAGTTTTAGTAGTTTTTTATCACTTTTGGTTTTGTGTAAATATGGCTCGCACTTTGTTTATTGTATATTATAATGCGAGACAGTGCAAAACAAGATGTCGTCCGAGATTCGGTCTCGCTCTCGTCTCGGGCTCTCACGATATAATATACGGGCCTACTGAAAGAAAAGGATGAACCTGAAATAACTGTGTCTAAGCAGAAACCACCCGCAGATATATGGCGAGAACTTAACTCAAACATATTAATTAAAGATATTGCAAAAATCAGAGGTTTAAAAAATGTCCACGTCACACCACTGGTAAAGGGCAACATTCAAGAAACTAAAATCCAAGTTTATCGTCAAGTTGCAAATTCCTCTGATGACAATCAAGTCTTACTACACATACCAGCTCAAAAGCAGCAAAGGGCTAGTAGTAGTCATTAAAGGTATTGAACCAGATGTTAGCACGTGCGAAATAAAAGATGCGCTCTCTGAAGAGGGATTTAATGTTAAATTTCTTTACAATATTAAAAATAGACAAAATTGCTGAACATTTATTACAAAAAATTCAAACAATAGTGATAGTAATATATTTAAAGGCATGGTGAAATCCCTAATCAATGAAATGACTAAAATGATTACAATGTTACTAACAAGCTTAAATGGACGAAAGTAATAATTTAAAAATTGTAGCTTGGAATGCAAATGCTTGAGTTGAAGCAATTTTTGTCTGACAAGAAAATTGATATAGCACTAGTTTCAGAAACACATTTTACAAACAAAAACTATTTAGTATTTCCTGGATAATAAATTTATGTGACAGATCATCCTGATGGTAAAGCTCGTGGTGGGACAGCTATCATAATAAATTCATTATTAAGACATAATGAAAAGCAACCCCTCATATTCAATCCACTACTGTGCAAATTGAGGATACAAGTGGGCCAATACTCATCTCCTCAGGCACTACCACATCAAATTAAAGAAAAATGTACGCAACTAAATTGGTTAATGGGTAAGAGAACTCGACCAAACGACCTAATGAACTAGGAAATCCAGCCTACACATTAGGGTGGGGCGATTTGAACATCTTAATGGGCTCTTCGCATTTCTGATTCTTGGGATTGTACTGAGCAAAAAAGTCCACTAGACCATACGTCTACGGTGAAAATCGAGCTTCCAGATTTTGACTTGCAGTTTTTTCTCAGACAAAAAAAAACATTATATTTTTGGATAAAAAAAGTGGAAAAAAATAAGAAATAGAACATTTTTATGATTGTATGAAAATATTGATTTGATTGATGATTTTTATGAAAATAAGTCAAAATTTCAAATACTTTACGAAATATGAGCCCAAGAAAATTTGCAAATTTTCCAAAAAAATAAAGTCTGAGAAAAAACTGCAAGTCAAAATCTGGAAGCTCGATTTTCACCGTAGACGTATGGTCTAGTGGACTTTTTTGCTCAGTACAATCCCAAGAATCAGAAACGCGAAGCGCCCATTAAGATTATTTTCCTTCCATACTAATCGCCCCACCCTACTACACATATTAGTAGTATTGTACATGAAAATGTAAATTATTATTATAAATATAACTTTTATTATAATTTATCATAAATTGTTTTTATAATATAATTAATTTGAATTATTATAATTAATGTAAATCATTGTTATTGTATCACTTTTTGGCATTGGTCAAAATGTGTTTTTATATTAATTTCCATACAAATTGTCAAATCGTTTACTAGGTGTCAATATAATGGTGACAGATGTATGAAATCAAGGGGAAAAAAAATTATTTCGTATTGAACTTGAACCTGAAGCAAACAAAGTTAAAAAATAGAGGAACACACCCCATTTATGACTGGCGCCGCACAAGCGAGTAGGTCCAGTCTAATGTGCAAACTGCCAAGAGTATAGCCATATAAAAACCTACTGCACATTCCGATCAGTATGCGTTATATATGGAGATTTTCACGCCACATCTAACTGCTCCGCCAACAAATCAGACCCAAAAGATAGAAAATGTAGCAACTGCTAATTACAGAGGGTCCCAAGTGTACTAAATTTAAAACAAAAAATAAAATCGGCTACGATCAGAACTGTTAACAACTTAGAAGTGTCCCCAACCTCTACTGCAGAAAAATTTTCTGCTTCAGAATAAAAACGTCTATTCAGCGGCAAATTCAAATTTACAGCATAGTAATGACAGATTTACGTACGCAAATGTGGTTAAAAACAACCCAATGTCATGTTGCACTAATATTCCAGAAAAAAGAAGTAATTTCATAGAGCACACATTAAGCAACCTTACCCAAGCAATAACCCAATTCATGAATACAAACGAAATCATGTTCCTACGGGCTATATTATCAAATAAATGAATGCTATAAAATTTTGTTACTGGAATGCGAAGAGAGTATGCAAATATAAATACGAACAGAATCCTTCCTTATAGACAATCAAATCATGTTAATTGCTGAGACACATCTTACACAATTTAATAATTTTAGAATAAAAGGCTACGACATATACGACACTAAACATCCAAGTGGGAAATCACGAGGCGGTACAGCTATAATGGTAAAAACTATAATTAAGCATTACCCATTACAAGAATACACAGAACAATATACGAGTATGCACGCAACATATATCGTTATTGGAACCCCACAAAAAATAACTATTTCAGCAGTCCCCCAATCTTCACCATAACAAAGAACAATTCGCACAATTTTTCAAAACCCTTGGAAACCGGTTCATTGCGGCAGGTGACTACAATGCCAAACATACACATTGGGGCTCTAGACTTATAACGCCAAGGGGTAGAAACTTGATATCTACAATATTCAACGCAAGGCGGTGTGTTGTCACCACTTCTATGGTATTTAGTTATTGACGATCTCTTAGTCAAACTACAAGGGTTAGGCTTCGAGGCAATTGGATATGCCGACAATCTTGCTGTCATTATTAGTGGCAAGTTTGAAAGAACAGTATCCGACATTATAAATCAGGCGCAGAGGAGTTATCCATGAATCCTAGCAAAACCATTCTCGTTCCTTTTACAAACAGATTAAAATTGAACCTTGGTACAATAGCTGTTGAGGGAATTAATATAGAATATTCCGATGAGGTCAAATATCTAGGTGTAGCTCTGGATAAACGACTGAATTGGAACTCACCTACACTCGGTGATAGACAAAGCCACAAGAGCAATGTGGGCATGTCGAAGTCTCTTTGGTAGAACATGAGGTCTAGACTCAAAAATGATACACTGGATGTATGTAATGATGGTTAGGCCAATCATTACCTATGCATCTCTTGTGTGGTGGCCCAAGATACTACAAGAATCTGGTAAGATAGTACTTACAAGATTTCAAAGGCAGGCCTGCCTGGCAATCACCAGTGCCGTGCGAATCTGCCCAACCGCTGCTATTGAGGCCATAATAGGACTAGTGGGGACACTACAGGCATTTATGAAAAAATGTGCTGATAGAAGCGCATTGAAGATGGACATCTTGTCTAGACAAGAACCTCATGACTATGGTCATTTCAATATTTTAAAAAACATACCAGATCAAAACATAATCTGCTCAATAACGGACTATATGATTCCAAAACGACAGTTTGATCGGAATTTTGAGATTAGTATCTCAGACCGTGATGAATGGGACATAGGAGGACCCTGGGTCGACCCTAGAAGTCTAGAATGGTTCACAGACGGTTCAAAAACAAACACCGGAGTCGGTGCAGGGGTCTATGGACCAAATACCAAAATCTCAGAGCCAATGGGCAGATGGCCTAGCATCTTCCAGGCTGAAATTCAAGCAATCTCAATCTGTGCGAGGACAAATCTGAAAATAGGTATCAAGGGCGCACACCTAGCTATCTTTTCAGATAGTCAAGCTGCATTACAGGCATTAGCTTCATATTCTTTAGAATCGAAACTGGTGGAAGAATGCTTCAACAATCTACAATCTCTAGGTGCAACAAATAAGGTTGCAATTTGCTGGGTCCCGGGTCACTCGGGGATTGAAGGCAATGAAATTGCTGACGAGCTGGCTAGGGCCGGTTCCGCAGCAAGCCTCATAGGTCCGGAACCATACTGTGGTATCAACTGGGCGGAGGCTAAATCCAGGGTAGATGGCTGGGAACATAGTCTCAGAATGTCACAGTGGGAAGGGATAGAGGGGCTTCGCCAAGCCAAAAGACTGGTAAGGCCATTCACCTACAATAAATAACTGCGCAATATGTGCAAAGCAGACATAGGAAAAATAATAGGTTTTCTATCAGGTCATTATTACCTGAAATATCACCTGACTAGAATACACATTCTTGATGATACGGAGTGCCGGCTCTGTCTAGAAGAAGATGAAACCACGGAACGCATACTGTGCGACTGCATTGCGTTAGCCAGAAACAGAATGAATATATTCCACCGCGAAAGAAAAGAGAAAGATAAGGAGGGATTGGCAAATTTGCAGACCAGCTTAAAAAACAGCTGAACGATTATTCAAAAAGGTTAAAAAATACTCTAGCTAACAATAAAGAAAAGTGCTTACAAACCTATCTTAAGAACCTTACAGCACATATCTTAAGAACCTTCCAAACCTATCTTAAGAACCTTTTTACTCCCTCTGAAAGACAATAAAAAGGTTAAAGCGCCCTATTAATGGAGAAGTGTCAAAAAGATTAGCAAACGGTACGTGGGCTCGAAGGGACTCGGAGAAAGCTGATGCGTTTACGCAACATTTAAAATATATATATATATATATATATAATATAATAAATAGTAATGGCAGCATACAATACAAACCACCAACTACAGTATCACAACTCGCTTTATCGCTTTACATTAAAACTGTTAAATAAAATAATTACTGCAATAAATACAAAAAATCACCTGGCCCAGACAAAATCGCACCAACAATGATAGCGGAGTTACCCCAGATGGCAATCAAGCATCTAATGCATATCACGAATGGAATAATGCGTTTCACGCGTTCTATGGAAGGTATCTGAAATAATTATGATATTGAAAGATCCTACAATTGTATCCTCCTATAGAACAATAAGCTTGTTCTCAATTTTCTCGAAAATCTTACAAAAACTTCTTTTTCATCAGATACAATCAGAAGTCAATATTAAAAGAATACTGCCTCAGGCATCAATTTGGATTCAGAACTAAACACGGCACCATAGAGACGGTCCATAGAATTGTTTCTGAAGTAAGAAAAGCCTTCGAGGAAAAAAAATATTTCACTACCGTATTTCTATAAAATACAAAACCCTACTTCCACAAAAATTCCATGCTATTCTCAAAAGCTACTTTACAGATAGAAAGTTCGTAGTAAAACAAAAAAACATTAACTTCTCGAAGTTACGAAATAACAGCAGGCGTGCCTCAAGGGAGTGGTCCCTTTCTCTACCTTATTTTCACTTCAGATCTACCAATAAAAGAAAAATATCTGATATCGACGTTTGCAGATGACACAGCAATACTAAACACATCACTATCCAAAGATAGCAACTTGTAATCTTCAAACCCACCCGAATGAAATAGAGGATTGGCTGCGGACATGGAGGATTAAAATTAACGAATTAAAATGCGCACATGTGACTTTCACATTAAGGCAAGAGAACTGTCCCTCCATTCACATTAATGGGGTAGCTCTTCCAGCTCCAACATAGAAAAGGTACAAAAATTCCAACCTAAACTACTAAGAACTACCCTAACCTCATAAAGATCTGGAAGTAAACACAGTTTAAAAAAAATTTTAAAATTCTGCACAAACTACGCTAAGAGGTTGAGATCGCATCCTAATAAACTGGTAACTAATCTACTTGGGAGAAAATATACAAAAAGCTTCAAATAAAACAACTTTTATTGGAGTATTCTGACCGAAAGAATGAACAGTTTTTTTCCTCTTTCACTCTTCCTTTCTCTACTCTATAGTAAAATTTAAGTTAAAAAAAACAATAATAAAGTAAGTATAAAAGAATATTAAATATTCAGAGCATTGGCAAAGAATATCTTGCACGGTAATTTTAAGATTGCAGTATTTTTAGGATTTGCTTCCTTATTGTCATTTTCCAAAAAGGAAAGATCCAATAAATAAATATGAATTTAAAAAAAGAAACGAACTCCTTGTTGTTGAGATATGCCCCTCACTTGGAACACAAACTGGGTGCAGTTGAGTTATGCCCTTTTCTGTGAGTTTTTGTTTGTTCTCCTTGATGTCTGCAAGGAAGTCTTGGTCCCGGTTACCCATCGATGCGTATAGGTCCTTCACCATGTATGGATGGTCATGAGCTGCCGTTGGATCTCTTCTAATTTGATTGTCGATACGTTGGGAACTTAACCATAACTCCTCAACTTCTCTGGATTTTCTTTCAAGATAGTCGAGTGTCTGCCGATCTTTGGGCATCTTCTTATAGGATACGATGGCCTTTTGGAGACAAATTGCATTTTCATCCTGCTGACGGACGAGACCGTCGATAGTCTTCATTATTAACGCTCACACCATTGTGCTTTTGCTTCCCAAGTATCGCGTTTTGTACCAACCTGTGTGCTCGAACTCAAACCGATTGACTATTGGTGATAAAACTGAATACTCACACTGTTGTGCTCTTGCTCAACAATTTTATGTCCTTTGTATCTCACGTCCTTCTGATCACGTCTTGATATCCTCGTTTGACTGTAAAGATGTATTCCTTATTGACGTCTCATACAGGTATTTGAACCAATATGAGACTAGGAATAATAAGTTTATTGTTCAAGCACTTCAACTTGAAAATGAAAGCCTCAGTTTTCTTGTTGACAAAGAATGAAAGAGTGATTGGTTTATTAAAATTCATGGTCTTAAATAATAACTTATTGCTACATCGTCAGTAATAATTAATATGTACTAGAGGTATATATCAGCAGAATATAACAGGAGAACATAGCAGCAGAATATAACAGGAGAACATAGCAACAGAATATAGCATGTATAAGTTTCAATGCAATCAAAAAGCTTATGTTGCATTTTTGGGAATGCGCCTAAAGCTTGAGCAGGTGTCATTTGAACCTCGATGCTACTGCACGCGCAGAGTGCATATTCCTTGTTATTGTGAGTACAAAAGTACGGATACATACAAATATATTTCTGTATATTAAACATTATGTTACATTTCCAGGTTCTGCGATTGTTTTCGTTTATTTTTTTTATATGAATTCGTACAATATTTATATTTAATAAAAATAACAATTTAATTGTTTCATTTAACATAAATTGTTCAATTTAACAGTATTTACTGGTAAAATTTATTTCAAATTAACCATGAAATTTGTATATCAAAAAGTATCATGTTTAAAAAATTCAACAATGCATTGTTTAAACAGTCCATGAAATAGTTGCATTAACTAGAAATGTAGTTTAATAAGTAGTCAACAATAAAATATTTAAATTAACCTTATATAACGTAGACTCCAAATCATGTTTATTTATGGTTAAGTTAAGGTTAATTTTTTTCTCAGTGTATGGTGCTCAGTTGTAGTCGGCTGCTAGTTCCTCTAATATAGAGAAAATTCAACGAGCTCAGTCTAGAATATTAAGAAACATTGTGAACGCATCATGGTATGTGAGAAATGTCAAAATTATTCGCGATCTTGAAATTGCACCCATTAAAGACGACCTATTCGTCTTGACCCACTAGCCCAGCTCCTGCAACACACTCGAAGCTTCTCACGGCTAAAAAGATTCCATCATTATAAATGATGATATGAAGTCAATTATTATTAATGCATTATAAGTACACTATTAAATTATTAGATGTAAGCATTTAAATACAGTAGTCAATCTCTCGTAGAGTATACAAAAAATACTCAATTCCATGAAAAACTTCAGTCCAACTAGAAAGAGACTCGAGCCGAAACGCGTCAGACGAGAATCGAGTTGCCGAGTCTAAATATTCGAGTTGTTACATCACTGATTGATACTCAATAACTTGAATCGAGATACGTTCGCATTGAGTTCGTGATTAGATGGTATCTTCGACCAGCGGAAGATTAGTGAAGAAGGTGCAGTCCATTCAATCATGCAGTCTCCAACAATCTTCGGTTGTGTTTCGGTCGAGACTTAATCATCTCTTGTGCTTGAATGTAACATTACAGTTTCTGTTTTCTCTTACTCTTTCTTGCAAACGTTTTTCTTTGTCTTACAAATGAATTCATTGGCATCGTATTTTTTCTCTACCAAAAATAAGGTAATAAAAATGCCCTCTGGGCCACCTCAACTTGAGGGAACCATTTTGTCCCGAAACAAAACAAAAAAGAAAATAGTAACTTAAAGTGATCTTTCATCGTTTCCTGAACTGACTTCGACACAAAAAGCCGACCCTAAAGTTTTGGTTTTATTTTCACTTGTCGAAAAAATCAATCATGTTTTTCTGTGTACAATTCGATTCAACATATAAGTAAAGATGCTATTTCCATATCGGAACTCCGCGATGGCAATTTACTACTGTTAGTTAAAAACAAAATAGTTGCTGAAAAGTTTATAGCCACCAAAGCTCTCCAAGGCACATGCCCTATAAATACTTCTTACCACTCTAACCTAAACTTCAACAAGGGTACAGTGTACGTACCCTTATTTATTTTTTAATTTTATTTCAGAGGAAGAAGTAATACGGGAACTTAATTCACAAGGGATCATGTCTGCCTACAAATTCCTAAAGAATATTGAATGTAGGTTTAATTCAATTTAGAATAAGTTATAAAAACTTATGCTGTACATTGAACCTAGCCACAATTGTATCTTAAATTAAAACCTTAAAGCTAAAATTAATACTATTGACAATTATTAGAAATCAACAAACAAATATAACAAAAAAAAAAGATAAAAAAATAAAAAAAGAAAGAGGGTAGTAGAACCAAAGAACATACAAGAATAGACAGTTGATATGAATGTATTTGTGCGAGTTCTGCTACTAAGAGGAGGTTTTAAAATTGATGTATCTAGTGGTAAAAATACAATGCACCCCCCCCCCCCCCTTAACTCTAACTATCGTCATTCCTCAATTCACTTAACTTCTCAAAATAACTGAAAACAAACAATTTGTTTGATAATTTCTCATTGTCAATGAACCCTCAAGATCCACAAGTCAAAATATTCCAGTTGCGTTTAAGTAAAAAAATTATTTCGATAAAATAAAAAATTGTTTTCTCCATTATTAAAGAAAGAAATACTAACTCTGTTTAATTAAAAGCATAAGTTCGTTAACTTAATTCGTTTAGCTGCATTTTTGACCTATTTTGAAGATTTTTCTGAGATTATTGAAACTGTTGTTATTTGTGAGAATACTGTAAAAACGTGGAATTCTCTTTTGACCGGCAATTTCTTAATCTTTGTCTCCTTCTGTTCCAAATTCTATTTTTTTTACTGTCCCCTGTGCACTTTCATTCGTTCATGGAGATGCATATTTAAACACGCTTGGAGTATTACTTGGGCTGTCGGACCCCATTTTAATATAAATGAATTTTTATTAATTATTTTAGTTATTAGTTGTATAATATTATAGCAAAAAACCAAAAAAAATTATTATTCTACATCTTATGATTACCGTGGTGCGTTTACAGTGAACATAAGTGTAAATGGAAAGCAATAGGATCAGATTTTACAGGAAGAATAGTTATAATTTATTAAATGAACTTGTTAACATTTGAGTTTTCAACTCTAAATTAAATAATACAATTTTTTTTGATTTATTATAACCTTTTATTTTTAGAAGTATCGCAGTTCTTTTTAAAATGCAAATGAAGTGACCCCCAAAAAGTTTAATTTAAACGTAGCCCTGATTTCTTCCGATTTTTTTTCTCCGAATATTCGCTATTTTAGACAACATCAGTGAAACCAACTAGTTAAAGTACTAGTAAAACTCAGATTATATGTAAAATTCATATATACATAATATAATAATGTGTACTCGACATGTAAAATACTAGTAAATCTCATAATTATATGTAAAATTCATATACATATATGTATGTACATAATATAATAATGAGTACTGGACATTAATTTAGCATGTTAATTAATGGTGCCGCATTTCCACTCTTCTTTGCGGACACTTTGCGGATATTTTAAAACACGCGTTAACTTGAAGATTTATCTCTAAATTGAGGAATTACAAAAAGTGGTTGAAATTATAAAAAGTTCAAATTCCAATGTTTGTCTTTACTTACTTTTTTATTAAATTGACAAGAAAGGACAAATTTAGTATACACGGCAATGAAGTGCCGCAGAAGTCAGTAAATGGTTAACTTATAGATAAGTTTTAAAGTAAATTAACCACTTGGTTTTTTACTATTAAATTTAGTAGTACATTTTGAAGACTGCCTATAACTTTCACTACAGGGATATGGAATATTTTTACAGCAAACACAATAAATTCACATACACTATACGTGTGACCAAAAAAAATGGTCGGAACGGTAAATATATATGGAGGGAATTGAATGTCTTTTCTTAGTCTTCTTTGGTAGAACTAGGAGGAAAAGAGAAAAAATAAAGCGTCAAGTGTTACTACGAAAATAAAGATAAATAAGATGCTTGAAGTTGTTGTGACTCACAACATTTTTTAAATCATTAGGTAAAGAGTTCCATAGTCTAGTGGTGCCAACGAAAAACATTCTAGCCGAGTTTCGGAACGTAAACCTCGGCATAATGAGATTATTGCAACGATTCGACAAGCTGAAGAGCAACTTGTCATAAAGGTATAACGGAGCCTTAGAGTATATTAATTTATGCATAAATATACAATTTCTTGCTTTTAAATGGCTCTCAATATCGCAACCCAGAACCATTTTACTCCTAGATGAGATATGGTCAAATTTGCGCATGCCATACACATAACGAGTAGCATTATTGAATGACACTCGCAGCTTATATAAACACAGAGAGTCCAAACCACTATACACCACCTCAGAGTAGGTAATAATTGGCACAAGCAATTGCACAACCAACCTGCGCCTGGTTTCAACGGGAGTAAATCGAGCAGACATCCTCAGACAGCACAGAGTCATATACATTCTGCAAACCACATAGTTGATATGATCCGAGCAAGTCAATGAGTGTAAGGCGGCAACCAGCAATAAACATCGGAGGGATCTCAGTGTCTTTGTAAATAGGCAGAACAAAAGATTTCGCCGGACTTAGACACAGATCATTGCTACGAGCCCAACGACTAAGAATATCAAGGTACTCATTAAGTCTACAAACCAGATCATCCATTACGCCTACCCTGCGTGACAGATATAAGTGAGTGTCATCGGCATAAGCATGAAACAATCAAATGAAAAAATGTCATTGATGAACATAATGAAAGGCAGTGGTCCAAGCATTGAACCCTGTGGAACCCCAGAAAAAACTGGCCTGCAATCAGAGAAGATATCACCAATCTTCACTCGCTGAGATCTACCACTCAAATAGCTCGTCATTAGCAACAAGGCATTGCCAGAAAAACCAAAATAAGTCTTTAAGTTAGAACATAATAGTCTATGGTTGGCACTATCGAAAGCCTTGGAAAAGTCCAATAAATAGAGCAGTTACTTGGTAATCATCAAATGATATCCGAATATCATCAACAACTTTCAGCATATCAGTCGAGCAGCTATGACCTTTACGAAAACCAGACTGTAGTGGTGCCAACAGCTTAAACTCATTCAGGTGCCGAGATATCTGATCAGCCATAAGCGACTCACACACCTGAAAAAGCCATGAGAACAAACTAATGGGCCGAAAATCGCTAGGAGCAGCGGCAGATGCCTTTTTTGCAACCGGCGCAACAGTCGCTAATTTCCATAGTCTTGTGAAGCACGAATTGGTAAAGCAGTGATTTATAATGTGAGTTAATGGACTCAAGACAAACGGAATAATTAATTTTATAAACTTAATAAAGACTCCATCAGGACCTACAGCGTTAGATTTTATCCTCATAAGTGTTATCACCAAGTGGAGTGGTTTTACTTGGTTTCGATTTGTATCACCTCCCAGATAAAATTGATATTTCATGGCGATCAACAAAAGTACGGCAAAAAATTCCTAGTCCCATGCGCTACAAAGGTTGTCAACTATTTGGACATACTACAAAATATTGTAAACGAGCTCCCGCTTGTTGCAAATGCAATCTTCAACCACATTCTGCCATGCACAAAATTTGTACAAGCAAAAGAAATCTTAAAAATAAAAACTATTAACAAGTGCACAATGCGAGAAGCAACCACTATTTATAAAAAACAAATTCCTGCTGTCACAACCTCTAGTATCTCTTTGGCTTCTGCAGTCAAGCTGCAGGACACACAAACCACAATAGAGAATCACATGAACGCATTTAACGGAGAATCCTTAATGATTTCACTAAATTATGATGAAATCCATAATCAAATAAAAAAATCCACCAAAGATAATACTAACATTTCCATTACAACAAACACCACACCTACGAGTCATCCTACAAAAACTAAGAAAGACATAGAAATACATTCAACCAACTCGTACTCAAATCATCCAACAAACAAATACCAACAAAATCAAATAAATACCAACAACACACCAGTCGCAAAGAATTCCTCGCAAACTGTCTCTCCTATTAAACACAGTAACATTACAGAAATCATCGATAACTCTCAGAAAACTCTCTCTTCTTTGAAACCCACTTACACGCTGAATAATACACACCAAGAATGATAGAATATAAGATTAGGCCATGCGCAGGTCGTGCCACGCTTAATATTGTTAAATTTTTTCTTCTAATCATAGTCTAATACATATTTCTACACTAACCAATGTCACAAGATCACTAATACTTTAAAAAAAAAACTACGCTCTCCCAATTTTTGGATGGTGCGCTCAAAGCAACTTAAAGCAGCTATTCCCACCCTACCACGCAGCTGTTCGAAAAGCCATAAGAGCCTTCCCCAAGTCGCCGACAAAAAATATCTTAGCCTAAGCTGGTTTATCTTCTATTATGGAACAAATACGTGCATCAACTTTTCACCTTATACCAACATTATTTAACGCCAAAAATGCAATGTCCACAAAGACGTCCAGTGTGCCTTCAAACACACCAAAAGGTATACTATAAAATGCGTAATCCGCCGCTGTATTGAGGTAGCTAAGTGTCTTATGCCTAACACAGCAGCTCAGCTATTCAAGCAGAAAAGAGACCCTCCTTGGCATTTCAAAGATTCATCATTTGTCCTAGATCGGATATCGTACTCTAAATCTACCACAAATCCAGAAACCTACCGACAACTTTTTGCAGAACATACGAGTACAAGCAAATACACTAATAAGCACTGGACCCTTTTATTTACTGATGGCTCAAAACAACCCGAATGCACTACCTTCGAGTTAATATCCTCTACCGGAATAGTGATATCCACTGGTCTTATTCAACAACATTGTTAAATCTTCAATGCCGAAATTTTGGCAATACAAATAGCTACAAATAGCTCGCTTGCAGAGATTTCTCATATGCTCTGACAGCAAATCTTCCTTAGAGGTGATTCGAAATATAAGCAACGAGGGCATCCTTGCTTCAGATATAAGAGAAACATGCAGAAAATGCGCTAATAAACTAAAAATCATCTGGGTACCCAGCCATGTTGGGATCGACGGCAACCAAATACTCAAATACCGTATATTATGAATATGCTACATTCCCCGGTTTAGTACAAAATCTTAAAATGTTGCTTCATTCTCGAGGAATAACAAATGTTGCAGGCACAATATTTTAGATGTTTATATCACGTTGGAATCCTGTCTATGTGGATTTTATTTTCCTTGTTACTTTGATTATTATTTTCTTAATTATTTTGCTATTACCTTCTTACAATTGTACACGCTTCTGTGTTTTCATTTATATTCTCGTATATTAATAGGGAATCATAGAAGTTAACATATAAAAATTTGAATTGAAATGCTAGCCCTTTGATTTTTGCTTATATTTACATATGTTTGAATATAATGTATTTATTTAGAATTTACTTTTTGAAGTATCCCACATAAATAAGGTTTCTAAGGCCAACAAGTTTATTCCTAGACCACAGGGGCACATGAATTCAAGGAACAAACTTCAATCAAATAATTGAAGTTACATGCTCATAACGGGTATCCATTTTTACAATTTCTATAAATAGAATATATTTTTGAAATGAAATAATGCAATTTCACGAAAATTGTAAATTTTCAAAATAATGTAATATTCAAAAATTACAATATTCATTTTTTAATAATTTACATAAGCAGACATCTCTAATGTTGTATGAAATCAAAGAGGCGCATCCAAATACATATTTACTGTATTTGGTCACATATATTCTACCCTAGGCCACAGAAACATATAAATTCAAGGAACAAACAGCAACCAAATAATTGTAGCTTGTGCACAAACCAAGTGATAGCGCGGCACGGAGATGTACATTGGTAATTGATCAGATTTTTTAAAATGCAACCCTGTTTTATAAACAACACACAAACACAAATGCAAACACAATTCATATAACGGTAAATGGAATGTAACAATTTGAAATTTATTTATTTATTTATGGCGGCAGACTTATGGGCGCATTTGGCAACATTGTCAGCGAATTCGTTACCGTAGATACCGCAATGACCAAGAACCCACATCATCTTTATTGTGCTTGTATGTTTTATTAGTTTATCCCTAATGCTAGATATAAGATAGCTATTGCTATTGGGATTTGACAAGGCATTAATCGAAGATAGACTATCGGTGCAGATACAGAATTTTCCGGCATTGTTTATTGAATAAAGTAAAGCTTCATGGATGGCTAGCGCTTCGGCAGTATAAACAGAGCAATAATTTGCTAGCAGGCCATTTGTCGTTCTGTGTGACAACAGCGAAAGAAGTCGAGTCGTTAGTTTTGGATCCGTCGGTAAACACAAATTTCCAGTTGTCATTTTCTAACTGATTTTTTATTTCTAAGAAATGCTGCCTGTATATAGCTGGGTTTGTACTTTGTTTTGCACGGATGAGTAGTTGTTTGTTGACGCTGGATGATGGTAACATCCAGGGTGGATGTGAACTTGGCTTTATAGTTGCTGGTTTGATGGAAATTTCTATGTTTAGAGCCGCGCGCCAAATGCGGTGAATAGCGGAGAGACGCCTTGGGATGAGTTTTCTTTTGGCAACAAGGTTGATATCGTGCAAGAGGTGAGGATTATTGCAGTTGAATATTTTTATTATGAGACGGCCCGTATTGTATTCCAGACGATCAGCGATGTTAGGTAGACCAGATTCGGCCAGCAAGTTTTTTATAGGAGTTGTTGGAAATGCTCTTAAGCTCATCCGAATAGCTGCGTGGTATAGGGCAAAAAGTTGTTTTAAAGAATTACCGCATGAGTGACCATAGATGAGCAGGCCGTAGTCCACGACGGATAGCATGAGCGCTTTTATTACATTGCACAACGTGGAGACGTGTATATGGGAGTGTTTTGACGCCAAGTATTTAATCAGATTGAGTCTAGTTATTAGTTTATTCCTGATATACAAACAGTGGTGTTTGAAGTTAAGGTTGGAGTCAAAAATTACGCCTAATATTTTGAGATGCATAACATTGTTGATGTTTCCATTGTTGTAAATCAAATTGATGTTAGGGCAGTTTCTCTTACGGCATATGTGTATTGTATTACATTTCTGGAAAGATAGAATCGTTCCTGACTGGAGCGACCAGTCAGTGATGCTATTCAAAATATCAGTAAATAATTCGGCGACCATGATTAAATCATTATTTTTGGAATAAATTAAAACGTCATCCGCGTAGATACAATGTTCGACTTTGTGTTTGATCAGAATTTGGCTTAACTCATCAAAAGCGATAATAAAAATGACCACAGAAAGGGGGGATCCTTGTGGAACGCCGTTATGTAGATGTTGCATGTCGGAGAGGGCATCACCTACTTTAACTTTGAATCTACGATTGGTTAAGATGGATTTGACATACTGAAATATTTTTGGTCCGATGTTCCAATTTTGCACTTGTCTTAGGACAATGTGAGCACCTATACGGTCAAAAGCCTTCTCGAAATCTAAACTAAGCGCCGTTATATGGTTTTTACTAGACAGGGCGTTGGATACAAAGTGCTCAAAGTGCAGGAGGGCATCTATAGTCCCATGTGATTTTTTAAAGGCAACCTGGTTGCTGCTAATTACTTTATTTTTAGTGCAAAACCACATGATTCTGCTTGCAATTATTTTTTCAAGGATTTTACTTATGCATGGGAGTAATGATATTGGGCGATACCCGGCAGGATTATCAGGAGAATTTTTAGGTTTCAGGATTGGAAGAATAGTGGAGCATTTCCAACGCTGCGGAAAGATCCCTTTATCAAAGATTGAGTTGTAGAGGTTCAATATACGGGTTTTCGTAGAGTAAGGGATATTTTTTAAAATCGGGTATGAGATGCGATCAAACCCGGGAGATTTGCCTTTAGTCCCGGTGATTGTGTATTCGTATTCACAAGATGAAATTGGTTTTTACGATTAATTCGGCTGATGTGGTTAGAGTGCTAGGTGGGATATATTTATTGTTTAAAACGGAAGTTTTAGCTGATGCGAAGTGGTTTGAGAAATTGCTGTCATGAGAGTAAGCAGCCCATTTATGTGCAAGGAAGTTAGCTATATCTTGGCCACGATGTAAGGACCCAGTGGGTGTGGTTAGTAAGACGATGCTATTGTTTTTGGAACATCCAGAGATGCGTTTTATGTCATGCCAAATCTTTTTAGGGTCGGAGGTTGGATTTATTGAACTGGTAAGTCTTTCAAAACAGGTGCGTTTAGCAATTTTAGCATTAAACTTGAACTTTGCATTTGATTTCTTGTAATGAGTTAGATTAATGTCAGTTCGAACTTTTTTATATAAGCGCCATGCTTTCTGCTTTGCTGAACGGAGCGAGGCTAACTTACTATTCCACCATGCGACAGTGGTACCTTTAGTTTGAGGGAAGCTTTGGGGAATGTGGTGATGAGAAGCAGTGCGGATAATTTTCTGTATCCTTGAGGCTTCTTCATTAATATTATTACTGTGTGGGAAACGTTTTTCGAGATCTATACATTGGAGTTAGAATTTGGGCCAAACTGCTTTATCAGTGATAAATCTTGGAGTATGGCCTCGTTCTGTTAATTTGTTAGGTAGCTTCAGGGTGGTAATTATAGGGTAATGGTCACTGCCGTGAAGGTCATCAAGTGTTTTCCAAGAGCAGTGGGGTGTAAGGGAGGGGGAGCACATGGTCACATCAACATGAGTAAAAGACCCATGCGTAGAGAAATGAGTAGGAGAACCGTCATTCAAAATAACTAGGTTAGAAGATAATATAACAGCCTCTATGTTCCGACCTTTGACATTATATTGCGGAGAACCCCAAAAGGGGCTCCAGGCATTAACGTCACCCGTTAGGATAGTAGGTGGAGGGCAGTTTTGGATGATCGACTCAAGTTCATGGGGGATGGGGTTGTAGTTAGGGGGAATATAGGTTAAAATTATAGTTATTTTCATTCCAATATTAATTTCGATTCCCATTGTGGGAAAATTAGATGTTATGGGTAGAAGTGTGTGCGGAATGTCTCTTCTGACCAGAATTCCTACTCCTTGTGTGCTAGAAAAGCTCTGGGGAATGTTATAAAAATAACTTAAGTACGGAGAGGGTGGTTTTAAATTTGAGTTGAATGGCAGATGTGTCTCTTGTAAGCATACAATTGCAGGTTTACGATCTTATAAGAGTAGTAATAGCTCGTGATAGTTGTTTAGATACCCGTTAATGTTCCATTGCAAAATTGCTCACATATTGCGATAAGTTAAGTAAGTAAGTTAAAAGTAAGTGATTATATGCCTATAGAGTTATTATTAATATGTACTGATTTATCAGTAATTGATATTGTCTTGGATAGAATTATCATTTAGAGATTTGATTGATTCTGAAAGGACTTTATTTAAGGATGTAAGAGGTTGGAAGTTTATGGATTGTGAGCTAGTTGAGGGGAGGTCTGAGTTACCGGCTGTAGAGTACTGGAAATATGGATTTTTACGTACATTGATTTGAGAAGCAGAACAGTTATCTGTTGTAAGAAAGTCACTAAAATTGCTAAAGTTACTGCGGGCTGAGTTCTTTGCTTGGGAACTGGTGGATGGGGGAGGAGAAAAAGTATTGTTATTGTTTGATGCATGTTGTGTGTTAATTGTTGATATAATTTTATCTTGTTTTTGCAAATTGTTGTTTTCGTTGTTATAGGTGTTACTGTTGTCGTTGTTGATTTTGATGATCTTACTCTCGATGTTGTTGTTTTTCTTGTCGCTACTGTTTACCGAAATGTTGTTGGTGTTGTTGTTGTCGTTATTGATGGTTGCTTGAGTGGCAGCTGCAGCGTATGAAGAATAGGTTGTATTGAGGATGTATTGAGTGGGTTTTGCTGCTTATAAGTTTTCAACGCTTCTGCCACTGTACATTTATTGATAGTTTTAATTTTCATTATCTCCTTCGATTGCTGGAATTTGGTGCATGTATTGGATGAAGCTGGATGCGGACCAGCGCAGTTAGCGCAGTAAGTGCGTGAGCACACTTCCGGGGAATGCGGGGGGAAATTGCACTGAACGCATGTTGGTGGACGTCTACAGTACTTGCTTGTATGCCCGAGTACTTGGCAATTTTTACAACGCATCGGGTTGGGGATATATTGCCGTATTTCTACTTTTCTCCATGCTATTTCGAGCTTCTCTGGGAGACGAAATAGATCAAACGATACGAGAATAACGCCGTTTGGGATTCTTTTACCATCGATGGTTTTCTGGAACTTATATATCGATGTGACACCCTGGGAAGATAATTCCTCGATTATTTCTTTTTCATCGACGTTGTTTAGAAATGGAGCATATATTGTCCCTTTGACTGTATAAAGATTAATGTGGTATTTGGCGTTGATAGAGCAAATGCCATGAAGCGATTTGGCTGCAATAAATTTCTCAGCGGCTATTTTATTTTTTGCAAGTAATAGTAAGTTGCCATCACGGAGATCAGTCACTTTTTCTACATCTTTACTTATAAGTAGAAGGGACTTATATACACCAAAGCATAAAAACTGCGATAAGGTTTTAGTAGTATTGGTAGCTTCAATAATTACGTACTTTGGATCATTTTGTTTGGTTGAAGGAAGTTCAGGAAATGTGTAGTTTGGGTTGTTATTCTGTTGCGCCTTACGTTTTTTTTTTAGCGGCAGATCTGCCAGCATTGCAAAACGGTTTGACTCAATGTTAGGTGGCCCTGGGGCCATAGCGGAGTAGCGAGATCACACAATAAACCAAAAATATTACCCGTATGCAAAAACAAAAAACAAAACTCGATGAGAAGGTAGAAGAAAGAGAATTAAGGAAACAAACAAAAAATCGAACCGGTTCAAAGAAAAAGCACTGTTACGCGATATGTACTGAAAAAACGACTGCTCGTCACGAGAGTTAGTCGGAGACTGAGGCTTTATTTTATTTATAATATTTTATTATAATAGAACAAAAAAAAATTCAAGAATCAGCAAAATTATGAATCTATTTTTACAAAAATTTCTAAAAATCTGAAAAGAAAGAAATTCTAAATTACATAATCTACAATTATTCTTTCATGGACGTATAAAATGAAGTGTGTATTAGATTTTATAAAAAAGTATGTGTTTTTGAAATGAAAAAAGGCAATTTAGCGAAAATTGTAAATATTGAAAATAATACCAATAGCCTGATATGGTGATTTGGCTTATCTTATATTTAAAAATGAAATGTAATATAGAAGCTAATAACTAATAATTGCCTTTTTAAAAATTTTTCTTATAAGTATGTGCACATGAGCATAAAATTATTCTTTGTAACAAAAATTCAAAAACATATGACTGCAAAACATAAGATTTCTGTTGACCTACATTCACAGTTATGAAGAATAACTGTTTAAATTGTAATATTTTCAACATCCACATACGCACACGAAAGTATGAAATTCCACCGTTTTCGTATATTGGTGCGTGTATACATAGAAAGAAACTGATACACTAAATTCCCGCAGCCAATCAGAAGGTCTGTGATTTTGTGTGTGCCTTAAAAATATGCACTCCTAATACTTCGCTAATATGAGGGTGGTCATATCATAAATGCAATTGTATTTTTTATAATAGAAAATGTATTTTATACTTTTTTATTATTGAATTTTTCAAAATCGAAATACACGAAGAGACTAAAGAAGAAAATACTCAAGTTCCTTTAATTTGTCTACCACACTTTCGGTCCACAAGAACAATGTTTCTAAATATTTTCCAAAAATGGTTGTTTTCTTGCAACATGAGATTCCTCTAAGTCTGCAACACGTTTTAGTACTGCAGGGGTGATTGTCGCATATTCTCTTTTTACTGTATTGGAGCCAACGACATCTCGACACGAAGAAACGCCGCAAGATACTAACACGGGTAACTTTGATATAAAGGCTTTCAACAGATTGAAAAAGCTATTGTCTACAGTTCCGATCCTTGCGCATCCAATTCCTGGCGAAAAATTTATTTTGGACACAGATGCAAGTGGCTTCGGAATTGGAGGTGTCCTGTCGCAAGTTATATACGGACATGAAAGAGTAATAGCCTACTTCATCAAGATCTTATCCAAGCCTCAGCGAAATTACTGTGTAACATGGAGAGAACTTTTGGCGGTTATGCAGTGCGTGAAGCACTTTAACAAGTACTTGTATGGATAAAAGTTCTTGTCGAGAGAGGATCACGCTGTTTTTGCGCTGGCTATTACAGTTCAAAAATCCCAAAGGTCAGGTGGTGAGATGGATTGAAAGACTCCAAAGCTACGATTTCACAATAAAACATCGCTGAGGCGGCAGCCACGGGAATACTGATGCATTATCATGACGTCCTGGAATGTGAAATGTAAGCACTGTTCTAAAGCTGAAGGGAAAGAAGGAGTAATCGATGTGCGCTTAATGGCTGTTTCACGAGACGAAGAATGGACAGCAGAGAAGATAAAAGGATAACAACAAAATGACCCAGAATTGGCAAATCGTGTCAAGTAAGACAGAAAGAAAACGACCAGAATGGAATGAAGTACCGTAACTAAAGCAATTTGGGCTCAAAAAAGCTTAAATATGCAAAATGGATGCCTATTGCGCCTGTGGGAAACGAAGATGGAACAACCACGAATAACTTGATTCTCATAGTGGGTCTAGCGGAGGACATTTGTCAAAACACAAAACAGTCGAGAAAATGAAAACACGATTCTATTGGGTTGATTGCCAACAACCAGTAGTTCACTGGATCAGTGCTTGTGAAAGGTTTACAGTTGCCAAAGGACCGATCCGTCGCATTCGGGGGAATATACATTTATATAATTTGGGAGCGGCTTTTAAGCGTATTGCAATGGACTTCGGAGGTCCGTTTCTAATGAGTGACTCCGGCAACAAATATGTTCTCTTCAGAATCGACTATTTTAGAAAAAGACCAGAAGTACTCGTATATCTCCCGATCAAGAGTCTAAGACCGTTACAGATGCATTTATCAATAATTGGGTCGGAAGATTTGGAGCTCCTCTTGAGTTGCACTCGGATCAACGCAGAAATTTCGAGTCAGCGATATTCAAGCAAATGAGTGAATTTATGGGCAACATAAAACTCGCACAACTCACATATAGCCACAAACTGATGGAATGGTCCAAATATTTCAACGTACACAGTTATGTAGCTGTAAAATGAAAACACTTGAATGAAATTCATGTTAACATCAAAAATCGCACAAAATGATGAGTGATAAAATGAAAGCCAGATATGAAGTACGAGCAAACTTTAAGAGATTTCAGGAAGGATTTGGGGAAAACTGGTCTAGACTATACTTTTGCAAAGTTTCATTAAGATATTTCTAAGGGCCTAGAAAAGAAGTGGCTACAGACTTTCCATACTTGCCACGCCTCCTTCTGGTAGTTGAATAAACACGATGTACTATACCGCATCCAGTTGGCGAGAAATATCAGGAGCAAAATGAAAGTCGGTCACCTGGAGATGCTATCTCCTTATAAAGGTTGCTGTACTATCCTTGTTCGGGACGAAGACGATTAAGCGAAGGGAGTGAAACATATATGATTGCATACTTTTAGGATCCCATCTGGAGTTTGAGAATGAGTGCGCCACCATATGTATTTAAGCCAAGACACAATCCATGCAGATAAAAACTTCTTTCGAGGTGTAGATAATAGTCTAGAGAACGTTCTCGAAAATAAAAGCTTACTCAAGAACTCTCTTTCGGGGTGTATATAAGATTCGAGAATGATCCAAAAACTTCTTTAATAGTGTAGAGAATATTCTAGAATTTTCTACTGCAACCATTCAAAAGGTATATAAGCCACCACGCTATTAAAGTGGATACGCAGTTGAATAGCAATCGTAACAGTGTGTACATCGTGCATTATCACTTGTAGCAGTTCCAGTATTAAGAAGTAATGAATGATTAAATGAATTGTGAAATAAAGTGCAACTTGTAATAAAGTAAACTTTGAGCCTAATATTAAGTGTGTAAATTGCAATAATTAAATAAAGCTAATTATTTGAATTTAACCAGCGATTCTTTGATTACTACACAATCCAGTGGTACGAGTCCGAGTATTGAGAGTTAAAGTAAATTATCAGGAGGGCAATTTCGTAACAGTATAAATTGTCAAGAGGACAATTTCGCAACAATGTTTATTTTATATTGTCAAATGTTGTAATATACACGCATTATGCTTTCTCATGACATGGCAAAACTTTTTTATACGCAAAATCACAAATACCTTGTTTTAAGTATGTTCGGTATAAAAAAACCTTTGCCATATAAAAAATTCATTCTTTTGTATTTTACCCAAAGCCCGAAACATCAGAAAATAAATTTTATATATCATAATTTGACTAATACATGTAATTTGCTCGAAATATATTTTGCATTCATTATGAGTTGAAATTAAAATGGCCTCAAAAATAGTTGTTTCGAAACAAAAACAAATACGTATTATTATTATTTAATTAAATATTGGTATAGGTCTTGCTTTTTTCTGTTTTATATTTAATACTAAACATTTAAAGTTTCATAGTTTAACAATGTAGTTTAATGCTTATAGATAAATATTTTCTTTAATTTTGTGTACTTTTGTTGGCATAAGTTCATTAAAAAGAATAAAGAAAACAAAAAATTATAAATTAATATAGAAATTAACTAATAGTTTAAATAAATTAAGAAGAACAATAATTATATAAATACAATGTATGAAGAAAAAATGAATTTTTATTTCAAAACTTATGTAGTATATTGGGTTTGGGTGTAGTTTGTGTGCTTTTCCTATACTTTAGCGGACACTCCACGATTTTGAGTGGATTGACCACTTTGTTGAGTGGACCCACCATTTTGCGATTTATGCCCAACTTCACTTGATTTTGACTTTGGCAATCGTTATAATTTCAAAATTGTTTTGGCGCAAGGAATACTTTGCTGCTTTTGCGTCTTTCCCAGCAGCTATATCCGGAGATATGATGGCACCAGCACATATAATGTAAAAGTTATGTTAATAATATAGACATTTTTAACTAATTAAAAATGTTTGTTTTACTTTATTTTCTTACATGAGTTGGATACGAATGCATTTGTATGTACAAAAAAAAAAATGTTTTTGAAACCAGACATGAACACCAGGAAATTCTGTAGTGTCATTCACAATACGTATGTATGCATATGATTCACTTCATACAGAAAATGTATAAGGTCATAGAAATATATATTATATAAAATTAATATATAAATATAAATATATATATATATATATATATATATATATATATATATATATATATATATAAGTATATAAAAATACAGAATAATTCGGCTATAGTGGCCACTGTTATAACGACAGTTTGGTTATAACAGCGGAAATGTGCACCTTAGTTTGCTTTCTCATACAAAAACGCATAAAATCTTTCTGTTGTAACGATTTCAGTTATAATGCTGCATGCACACGAGGCAACCGTTTATGCAACCAAGGCATGTTGCTTCGATGGTTGCCTCGTGTGTTAGCCTAAATGCTCGTTGAAATGCGTGTTGCAGCAACCGTTGCCTGAAATATCAAAATATTTTGATATTTTGTGATGGTTGCCGTGTTTATCGTTGTGTACCACTTTTACTGGCTTAGTTCGTTGAAAACCAGCGTGCTGAGAAATTGTTTTTGCTTTTCGCGGAGTGAAACAAAAAGTGAAAACAGTGAATTGTGAAGCAAGCAAAAATAGCAACTGAAAACAAATTAAAATTTGTTAGATTTCATCATGTCCTACTATTTTTCGAATGTTTCTTCGTCCATCGTCATATAATTTCATTAATTTTTGGGTCATTTTCTTTTAATTCCTTAAAAATATAATTTGAAGATTCTACTTTCTTCAAAAGCCAATTTTTTGACTACATTCTTCTTTTCTTTTTTGGTTGCATCTCCTCTTCCTCATCTTTATACAGCAACTTGTCAAAAACAATAATTGCATAATAGTTCTCTTAGTACGTCACTCATTTCGAAAATTTGCCTTTCTTCCGCGTAGATCCGTTTGATTACACAGTACATACAGTAGGAAGTTGCTGCAACGGTTGCCCCGTGTGTATTGAATAAGAAAAACTGGTTGCATCAACACGTTGCTTCGACGGTTGCCTCGTGTGCATGCAGCATAACGACGGATTCGGATGTAACGACAATATATTGTATGAATTTGGAAAATAATTTATTTAAAATGGCGAAAGAATGCAACTATACAAAAAAAGGAACAGTTATTTGTAAATACCAGATATCAGTAGCGAATGACATCGGTTGTACGAGTTTTTTTGCTTTGAAGTTTCAGTTGGTATTATTTCGGTTTGTTAGATCTTTGTGCTTCGTGATTAAGTTTGTCTCCGTTTTCTTTCATGAGTTTTATGTCACGAGCTTTGTGTATTATTATATTATAAATTTATAAATTTCTTTAAATAACATTTAACTATTAAAGGTAAGCATTTTTTCAATGCAAAGAAAAACATATTTTGTATGTAACAAACTCTTTTAGGATAACTACTAAAAAGTAAAGTCTTTACAGTAGATGAAAATATTGTCAGTATAGCAAACAAATTTTCTGAGTCTAATAGTGTTAAAAAAAAAACAATGTGATGAGTGGTTGCTAAAGGTACAAGACACTGAAATTTAGAGGACAAAAGTGTTGTGAAGAGAAAAAATCATATGATGATTATTGGGAAGTCTAAATCCCCACGACGTTTCAAAAGTGTCAACTGTTTGTTTACCGAATATACAGCTAATAAAAAATTTTGAACAACAGAAATTTTTTAAGGCTTTTTGCGAAAGTGGGAGAGGAAAATAAAGGCAAAAATAAAAGAACATTGTGTCTGGTCGATAACTGTCTCCACCTCCTGTTACAAATATTTTAACTATAAAACTGGATTTCCTTCCACCTAATACAACCTCAGTGCTGCAACAAATGCATCAAGGTGTCATAAGATGTATAAAAAGTAACTTTCGTCAAGCTTTAGCTCTCAAAACTATCCGATATATGGAAGAAAATAAAATACGTAATGCAACATAAACTTGTTAGAAGCAAGAGAGATGACAGCTACTGCTCTAATACAATTGCCAACTGCTTTAAACATGCAGGTTATAACTACGTTCAGAAAACATTTTACCATATGAAAAAGAATTTAACGAGGACGACGACATTCTCCTAACTGAATGGATAACAATAGTCAATAATTTGAATATTATTACCACAGCTATTACCTGGAAAGAGTTTGTAACCGTAGATGATGATATATCAACATCAGATCAACCAAATTTAAATGCAATAGCTGAAATGATGATGATGATATGACTTTCAATCATCTTCTGTAACAGAAGCATTGAATGGGATAGCGTTTGTCAAAAATTTATTTTCTTTAACAAATCTAATCCAAAATTAAGTAAAAATAATTTAAATTAAATCTTGGAGTCATTTATAGAAAACACAAACTAATAAAGATTTTTTAGTAAAAGTTTCAATACAAAACACCGTATACTTACATAGGATTTATATACAAGTTTATATACAAATATAAAAGAAGTTTAATTAAACATACCTAATTGAATTAATAAATATACGTAGAAAATATAAAAATTTTTAACATTTTTATTATAGTCGGGTATAGAGGCATTAAGCGTGTGGAGACATTAGGCTATGTCGAACAAATATGAGTATATATTTAGTGTCTAAAGTACATATGTAATTGTTTAATCGTTTTTTCGTCCACGTGAAGGTTTTTATATTTTATTAATAAATTTATTTGTTTACCTATCCACAGCCATTCCTACCCCCGCCATGTAGAAAATTCCTGGTTGTAGATATACAAGTATGTAACTGTCAAATGATTCATTTACGAGTAGATGCCGAAGTCATATTATATTATATGTATTGTTTACGACAACCTCCTAGAGAAAATATATAACACAAGGAATCCCGGGTAACTCAGTTTTCATTAGATACTTTATGGGCCTTATTTTAGGCAATTTATCAGTAAGAAACCTTTTTTAAATTGAGGATGCTGGGTCAGGAAATATTGATCTACTCGTTCGAGTAGTAAAAGGTTCATTGAATGAGTTTCGTCATCAAATCAGCCAATACTGGTCACAAAATAAAGATTATACAAACTTCTAAAAAAAGCAATAGTTGTGTGTTTCAATAATTAACTTTACGCTATTACATGTTGAATATGCTTCAAGTTATTTCTATTTGTTTTGTTTCTTCAACTTCGGAAAATTGCTATTTTTTAAAATGTTTATTTAGGTCAGCTAGAGAAAATATAGCTTGAGGCATATTTAATATCTATGTAATAAAGGCAAATATGTCACAGATCAAAATTTCAATAGAGTCCTTGTTAAGTTGTCATAATGAATAAAAACCCGCACAAATGTGATCGGATATGAACAATTTGTGGACTGCCACAATTTGGTATTTATTGTCAAGTAACCGCTTCCAGAGGCCATGCATGCAGGAAAACTTGTAGACTAGTATAATCAATGTAGCATAAAACAAAACTTAGATTTGTTGTGACTGCAGCAGTAATATGAGAAAATATTTTTCTATACATACGTATTTAACTAATGAGGCCAAACACACTCACTTTCTTTTATATTCATATAATATAAGCGGAAAATACTGCAACAACACTGTTAGAATTTGTTTAAAACATAATTGCTTTGACACGTGTAAAATATAATTGTAGGCTAGCTCACAAGCGAAGTAGTTATCGGATATTTTTAATTGTATTTATTGTAACTAATATAATGTTCCATAATAATATTTGAAATGCCTATAAATGACTAGACAACTACAATATATCTGTCTACTTAAGATGGAGCGGGCAACGAACGTATTATGAAAACACCTATTTTCAAGCTGTTCTCGTGAAAATTGGGCATGAAAGAAAGATGACAAACTTAAAAATGCCTTAACAACTTACAAACCAGTTTTACCACAAAGTGAACTCAACCAAAGAGTATTTTCGTATAGAGGTTCCGTCGCTCTCTTTGGCAAAAGAGAGGAATGGAATTGAATGGCAATCGCCCTGAAACCGTTAACAGATGTTAAACATAACATTATTCTGCTAAAAACGATTCATAACAGTTTCAAAGTAAATTCATTTTATATGAGTTTAAGAAGGAATGGTTTTTATTGTCATAATAGGAAAATTTAGAAATGCAGATTTCATAGTCTTATTATTTATTAATTATTAGTATATTGATACCATAAAAATTAATACAATTTAGATTAATAAGACATTAATATCAAATCTTACCAATACTATTTGTTCATAGCTATCGCTAGTCAGCTAGTCAGTGAAAAAAATGTTAAAGTGAACATTTCCCATGCTAAAACGACGCATATTCATAGTAAATTTAATTTGAAATTTCTATTTAAAAAAAAAATTTGTGAAAATTACAAAAAAATTTTAATTAATATTAAAATTAATGCACTTTACAATATATATTTAAAAAAAAACTACTTTGTAAATATTTCTACTACTATATGTAAGTTAATTGCATTTGAATAATTTCATTTTCGTAGGTAGGCATGTATATTTCTATAACTAATTATGGGAATATTGTAAATTAGTAAAAGAAAATGCAAAAATTGGTGCATAAAATTAATAAATAGTAATATGTATTTATTTAATTTATTTCTTTATCCCCAAAAATGTCACATCGAATTGCATCGCAAATCTTCATGGTTGCACCAGCAGAAAACTAAAAGTTATTTGTTGTGTACAGAATTACAGAAATTTTAGTTAATTCAGAATTGCACCAGCAAATACTTTGACTCTCTAATATACTCGAAAATGAACAAAGATGACATGAGTGTCTTTAGCTCAATGGTTTGCGCGTTGGACTGTGGTTTTTATGGCTTAGGGTTCGAGCCCCACCAAAATGCTTTATTTATTTATCAAATTATTTTTTTTTAATTAATAATAATTTTTTTAAATAATAATAAAAGTATTTTACTATTTTCCATAAATTAACCAGTATTAACATTTTACTGGACCAAATCTAGAGCAGAATTATTTCATGTCTGATAACGAAGAAAATGGTATGAAATTCAATCTTGACAAATCATATCCATACATACATGCATACATACATACATACATACATACATATGTACAAATTTGTGTTTTCATCATTTTGCAGGTAGCGAATTGTGCCATAAGAAACATTAAATTAAAATAAAGCGTCTCGATTGGAGTTTTTGTTTTATTTTGGGCTTCTTTAAATATAAAGTGAAGCAGAATTCAATTTGTCATGAAATTTTGGATATTTCAATATTTTCAGTATGGACAAATATCAGCACAGTTTATTCTTTCGATCTTATATTTCATATTTCCGCTTTAACAGAATGCGATCAAACATTTTTTGAGTCTATCCGAAGAAAAAATTATTATGCACAAAAGACCAATTTTGTTCAAATTAATGATAATCTTTTAATATTCATATGTTCGTCACGTTGCCTATTTACGTATCATAGTTCTTGTTTGAAGTAAATTTTATGAACTTCAATATCTAGTAATAAATGCATACATACGAGTATGTTCTTGTTATGCATTGATATACAAAGTTTTGTAAATAAAACCGTATATAATCCAATAACCTATATACATATAAACATTTTTTTCCTATGGAAAAATGTAGTTCAGCCATGATTGTGTTCCAACGCATAATAAACCACTTCATAATCGAAAATTATTATAATCAAAAATCTATAAAAAATAATTTCAAGTATTTAAAAATCCAAGAAATTTTAAATCTATATTAGGATCAATAATTTATATTAGGATTCAACATATTTTAATATAAGGTGCATCTTTTTGTCCATTTCATTTGACATTTTCTTTAAAAAATTTCGACATGATGTCTGCAGGGTTTACCCAAGTCGACTTGCTGGCATGTTTTTGCACAAACGCCATTCGAAATACTACAACTGGCCATTCAATACTGAAACTCGCCTTGACGTGGAGACTTGAGTTATGAAAACTAATAAAAATGTTCAAAAACTTCTTACTGCTTCGTGCTTCTTTGTGCGTGTGAAGTTGTCTTTGGATGTGTATCCACTTATGTATGTATATAGGAAATACTTTTAATGAAATTATCTCTTTTTACCTACATTTGTGAATAATATTTGGGATTTCTTTTTAGTTTTTTTTTTTAATTATTTGCTGTCTAAGTTCTTCTATGCAACTGCATGTTTTTTTTATATTTTATAATAATATAAATTTAATTATATTAATTTAAGTTAATTTTTATTTTGTAAATAATGTATTATAAAATAAATAGAACAAATTTTAATTCATCTGCAAAATTCTTCCTTTACCATAGCAATAAAATCAATCTAACAATTTGCTTAATATAGTATATACGGAAATACAACAACTTCCCAAAATTGCACATATTCCTGAAAGAACGAAATATTTGATTGGATTAAATTTTGTGAAATTTATGAGCTTCTTCAGACGAAATGCGCAGAAGCATCACAAAACTAACATCAATAAACGTATTGAAATCGTACAAATCCTAACACAATTTCCTGCGCACATGAATTTATGTATGTATGCGAGTTAAGAATCGCCGTTATGACTATTTTTAGAAAATATAAACTTCATTGCTGCAGTGTTCTGCTATAGCAGCAGCAAATAAATGTGGCTCAGCAAAATCATTTAAAACTGGATAATTTATGTTAAAATCGTAAATTATTTTTATTATTTTTTATAAAAACAAGTTTTCTTTAAAAAAAAGATTAACAATTAAAAATTATAAAAAAAAACATTTCTCAGCGGCTTTGTAACCGGCATCATAAAGTTGATAGAGGCCAACGCTTTACACCTTGAGCTACCGATGCCTGCAAATATTTCGGCAATTTTGCGGCATTTTAGGGAGTCAAACTGTTTTGAATTCATTAATACAACAGCAGAGCGTTGTTGCTTTGGCCTAACATTGGCCACGATGCAGTTTCATATATGGACATATTCAAAATACAATTCGCATAATAATAGTAATTTATTTATTAAAATATATATTGTAAATAGCAATAAATATATAAAAATACATTTTAATAATTAAGAAATTTTATAAAATTAAATATTTTCAAATTTCTTATTAAATTCTCCGTTAATATGCCGCTGTTATAATCATTTTTAGCAGAAAAATGTTACATTTTGACAGCAGGTCCACAGTGATGCCATGCGTTGCATGTCCCCTGTTTTCTAAAGAGCGATTTGCACAGTCTTGTTGTATATTGTCTTTGACTCAACTAAGCAGAATGCTTGAATGTGTAGTCAGAGTATACAGAGTTTTTTTTCTCTGTGTTCTCTGGTTGTAGAGAAATGAAGCAAAAACATCGTAATCTCTCAGATAAATAAGGTAACACTTGAAAGCTTTCTCCTATCCAACAAGTTAACTTGATAGCTTGTCCAAAGTTAACTTGATAGCTTGTTTTGCGCATTTCGTCTGAAGAAGCTTGTATTTCCGTATATACTATATTAAGCAAATTGTTAGATTGATTCTATTGTAATGGTAGGAAAAGGAAGAATTTTGCAGATGAATTAAAATTTTTTCTATTTATTTTGTAATACATTATTTACAAAATAAAAATTAACTTAAATTAATATAATTAAATTTATATTATTATAACATATAAAAACATGCAGTTGCATAGAAGAACTTAGACAGAAAATAATTAAAAATTAAATTTACAATGAATATGCGTCGTTTTAGCAGTGGAAATGTTCACTTTAACATTTTTTCACCGACTAGCGATACCCATGAACAAATAGTATTGCTTAGATTTGATATTAATTTATTGCTAAGCTAAATTGTATTAAGTTTTATGTTATCAATATACTAATAATTAATAAATAATAAGACTATTAAATCTGCATTTCTTAATTTTCCTATTATGACAATAAAAACCATTCCTTCTTAAACTCATATAAAATTAATTTACTTTGAATCTGTTATGAATCGTTTTTAGCAGAATAATGTTATGTTTAACATCTGTTAACGATTTCACGGCGATTGCCATTCAATTCCATTCCTCTCTTTTGCCAAAGAGAGCGACGGAACCTCTTTACGTAAATACTCTTTGGCTTGTCACCACTATTCGCTCTCTCTCAGGAAAACTTTTCCAAGAGCTGCCATGCACTAAAGTTTAATTATAAACTTGCATAAAATTAGGAATATTTTTCACTTGTTCGATATCCGAAGATTGTTAAGTGAAGTTTAATTAGATGCACTTAAAATTGAGTCTCAACAATGAAAAGCTATCTTTACGGTTCATCTGAAGATTGCTAGTCATGATTCAAAACATACACTAGCGTAAACTTTCAAATAGTTTAGAGAATGCGCGAAATGTAAATAATTTCCATAGTCGAGCTGATAGCATAAACTTATATACAAATAGTATAATATTTGTTCTCAACACACCTAAGGCAGTTATAAATTTAACCGAGTTTTCAACAGCGCATGCTACATATTTTGGAGAGTTGGTTAAGCGTGGGCAAACTGCGGCAGACATGAGAATAATCAGTCTGCTGCGGTTGTCTGGTATTGTTTTTTGCGTTTGTTAATGCTATTGTAATTTATTTCTCATATTTTCATATTGGTAATATAGCAAATGAGAAGTACAAAATGTTCTCTTTCACTCGCAGTTTGTTATCAAGTAATGCACATATAGGATACAGAATCTAATACCAGAGACCACAGAGACGCGACACTTAAACGTCTCTCGTTTTGCGAACGCTTACACAGTGATTTTCTTCAGAACCAATGATAAACAAACCTATACAAATTGCCAACTAATGAGAAACAAATACATTTTTTTAGTCAGAAAATTTTACGTTAAGTGTCGCTTCTTTGTGTTGTCTGCTAATACTCTTATATACATGTTTGCATGTGGGAGCTAGCTTTCTTGTGTACTGCATGAACTTGATTTTTAGTTTTGTATCTATGTTTGGTTGTGTATAGTGTCAGGCTGCTGTTATTGCACTCCCCGTTCTGGTTCCGCTGTCCACATTGAGGGAATGACGTGCTCATCAACGTAAGTTGTATGTTTGCACTTTTCGGATAGTATTATGTCCATATATGTACTTATCTTGTAATCCTTACACTACTCCAATTTATTAATTGACCATTTAATTTTGTTATTTTCATATGTTTATTTGACTAACTAAACACTTGGCCATGTACATTTTCATAATACTCCCTTAATTCTTATTGAACTTGGCATGAAATGCTTCTGCAAGCTTATTTCTCAGCTAACTTTTTTGTTACTCTATACCCAACGGTAATTTTCGCTGTTACATCTCACAAAAAGTACGAAATTCATGCTTGCAAATTCATTCAGGTCCATATTTTCTCCACTTATGTAAATTTTTTGTAGAAAATCAGTTTTAAAATCATTTACAAACATTTTGTCTCAAGCTTTACCAATGATATTATAAAATTCACTTTCTCATTTCGCATTCAGAAGTTCTGAAAATAATTTGTGTATGTTTTCAAACACACCTTTTAAACTTTACGGCCACGGCAATACTAAAAGAGCTCTGCTTGAATTCGATTTTAACACTGTCGCTTACCAATAACGGCTCTCTAATGACTCCGAATTCATTCTCGCAGCCAACAGAATTGTATCTGCTCGCTCAACCCCGAATACTCGTATCTCTTTTCGCCTCCCCAAAATCTTACCAAGAAGTTCACTGAAACCTCATCGGCAGCTGTTTGTTAATATAATTTTTTTATTGTTGTTTTTATTACTGTTGTTGTTCCTATTACTATTGCTGTTTAATTGCTAACAACAAAATTTACGTTTTCCTATTTGTTTACATTTATGTACATTTTAGCTTTCCCTTAAATTATTGCGGCTGATTTCAAATTTTCTGTAATGCTGTTATTTTTTTCCCGCTCGGATATTGTGTATATGTGTGATTTACATATTTGGCAAAATCTCTTGTATTTTCCTGAATTAGAGAGTGAAGTGTGAATGTAAGAAGAGGAATTGGGTATATGGCTTCTACGGACACACATAGCAATAACAGGTAAAACTTAGACAAGTAAAAAGTTCAGAGAGTCAAAAACACAATTGGATACAATTGTAATTTTTCTATCAGATTGTTTTTTTAATATGTTTGTTATATTTCACACAAATTATACAGAACGTCTGATAATACTTCGCCAAGTGTAAACAGAAATAATTCTTTTATTCGTATATTTGCTTAAAAAAAATTAAACTATATGCGGATTATAAGCGGTTACATCAATAATACCCCTCGGCAGTAAGACCAAAGAAGACAAAGAAAAGACATTCAATTCCCTCCAAATTTATTTACCGTTCCGACCATTTTTCTTGGTCACACGTATAGTGTATGTGAATTTATTGTGTTTGTTGTAAAAATATTCCATATCCCTGTAGTGAAAATTATAGGCAGTCTTCAAAATGTACTACTAAATTTAATAGTAAAAAATCAAGTGGTTAATTTATAGTTCAAAACTTATTTATAAGTTAACCAGTTACTGACTTTTGCGGCACTTCATTGCCGTGTATACTAAATTTTTCCTTTCTTGTCAATTTACTTAAAAATGAAGTAAAGACAAACATTGGAATTTGAAAAAAACAGTTATTTTTATAATTTCAAGCACTTTTTGTAATTCCTCAATTTAGAGATAAATCTTCAAGTTAACGCGTGTTTTAAAATATCCGGAAGTGTTCGCAAATAAAAGTAGAAATGCGACACAATGAACTAACATGCTGAATTAATGTCGAGTACACATTATTATATTATGTACATACATACATATATATGAATTTTACATATAATTATGAGTTTTACTGATATTTTATATGTCGAGTACACATTATTATAATATGTATATATGAATTTTACATACAATCTGAGTTTTACTAGTACTTTAAGTAGTTGGATTCACTGCTGGGATGTTGTCTAAAATAGCGAATATTCGGAGAAAAAAATCAGAAGAAGTCAGGGCTACGTTTAAATTAAACTTTTAGGGGGTCACTTCATTTGTATTTTAAAAAGAACTGCGAAACTTCTAAAAAGAAAATAAAATAATGAATCAAAAAAAAATTGTATTATTTAATTTGGAATTGAAAACTCAAATGTTAGCAAGCTATTTACATAAATTATAACTATTTTTAATGTAAAATCTGATCCTATGGCTTTCCATTTACACTTATGTTCACTGTAAACGCACCATAAGATGTAGAATAATAATTATTTGGTTTTTTGACATAATATTATACTACTAATAACTAAAATAATTAATAAAAAATCATTTATATTAAAATGGGGTCCGACTGCCCCAGTAATACTCCAAGCGTGTTTAAATATATTTACATGGCCATGAACGAATGAAAGTGCACAGGGGACAGTAAAAAAATTAGAATTTGGAACAGAAGGAGACAAAAATTAAGAAATTGACGGTCAAAAGAGAATTCAACGTTTCTACAGTATTCTCACAAATAACAACAGTTTCAATAGTCTCAGAAAAATCTTTAAAATAGGTCAAAAATGCACCTAAACGAATTAAGTTAACGGCTTTATGCTTTTAATTAAACAGAGGTAGTGTTTCTTTCTTTAATAATGTAGAAAACAATTTTTTATTTTGTCGAATTAATTTTTTTACTTAAACGTAACTGGAATATTTCGACTTGTGGATCTTGAGGGTTCATTGATAATGAGAAATTATCAAAGAAATTGTATGTTTTCAGTTATTTTGAGAAGTTAAGTGAATTGAGGAATGACGAAAGTTAGAGTTAAGGGGGGTGCACTGTATTTTTACCACTACATACATCAATTTTAACACCTCCTCTCAGTAGCAGAACTCGCACAAACCCATTCATATCAAGTGTCTATTCTTGTATATTCTTTGGTAAGACGTCCATGGGAGCAACATCTTAGAATTCCATTGTCAAACCCTACCAATGAATTAAATACACATACATACATACATATGTACACATTTCCTAATGTAAAAATTTAAAACGGGAAAAAAATAAAATTCTGATGGTTCACCCAAGTTTAAGAACCTGAATTGAATCAAAAACACAAAAGAGCACATGAGCATAGAAGAAAGAGAATCGAAACTTAAACGTCAAACGGCAAAGCAGCAAAATAAAACATAGGACGTGTTTACATGAGTTCACCATTTGATTAAATTAATTGCGAAAATATAAAATTTATTTTGTAAAATATCAAATTTCATTACTATCCCAACAACACAAAAGAAATATTTTTGAGTATCTCAGTATTATACCATATATTCGAAATTACCCTTAAACAATTCTAACGCAACTTACAATTTCATAGTTTTATAAGAAATATTGAATAACTTCGCTATTAAATCTTTGGACAGGCAGAAGTTCACATCATATAATAAGCTTGAAGATATATATATGTATATGTATATATATATATATATATATATATATATATATATATATATATATATATATATATATATATATATATATATATGTATATATATATATATATATATTTATATTAATATATTAATTTTATATAATATATATTTCTATGACCTTATACATTTTCTGTATGAAGTGAATCATATGCATACATATGTACGTATTGTGAATGACACTACAGAATTTCCTGGTGTTCATGTCTGGTATCAAAAACATTTTTTTTTTTGTACATACAAATGCATTCGTATCCAACTCATGTAAGAAAATAAAGTAAAACAAACATTTTTAATTAGTTAAAAATGTCTATATTATTAACATAACTTTTACATTATATGTGCTGGTGCCATCATATCTCCGGATATAGCTGCTGGGAAAGACGCAAAAGCAGCAAAGTATTCCTTGCGCCAAAACAATTTTGAAATTATAACGATTGCCAATGTCAAAACCAAGTGAAGTTGGGCATAAATCGCAAAATGGTGGGTCCACTCAACAAAGTGGTCAATCCACTCAAAATCGGGGTCAATCCACTCAAAATCGTGGAGTGTCCGCTAAAGTATAGGAAAAGCACACAAACTACACCCAAACCCAATATACTACATAAGTTTTGAAATAAAAATTCATTTTTTCTTCATACATTGTATTTATATAATTATTGTTCTTCTTAATTTATTGAAACTATTAGTTAATTTCTATATTAATTTATAATTTTTTGTTTTCTTTATTCTTTTTAATGAACTTATGCCAACAAAAGTACACAAAATTAAAGAAAATATTTATCTATAAGCATTAAACTACATTGTTAAACTATGAAACTTTAAATGTTTAGTATTAAATATAAAACAGAAAAAAGCAAGACCTATACCAATATTTAATTAAATAATAATAATACGTATTGGTTTTTGTTTCGAAACAACTATTTTTGAGGCCATTTTAATTTCAACTCATAATGAATGCAAAATATATTTCGAGCAACTTACATGTATTAGTCAAATTATGATATATAAAATTTATTTTCTGATGTTTCGGGCTTTGGGTAAAATACAAAAGAATGAATTTTTTATATGGCAAAGGTTTTTTTATACCGAACATACTTAAAACAAGGCATTTGTGATTTTGCGTATAAAAAAGTTTTGCCATGTCATGAGAAAGCATAATGCGTGTATATTACAACATTTGACAATATAAAATAAACATTGTTGCGAAATTGTCCTCTTGACAATTTATACTGTTACGAAATTGCCCTCCTGATAATTTACTTTAACTCTCAATACTCGGACTCGTACCACTGGATTGTGTAGTAATCAAAGAATCGCTGGTTAAATTCAAATAATTAGCTTTATTTAATTATTGCAATTTACACACTTAATATTGGGCTCAAAGTTTACTTTATTACAAGTTGCACTTTATTTCACAATTCATTTAATCATTCATTACTTCTTAATACTGTAACTGCTACAAGTGGTAATGCATGATGTACACACTGTTACGATTGCTATTCAACTGCGTCTCCACTTTAATAGTGTGGTGGCTTATATACCTTTTGAATGGTTGCAGTAGAAAATTCTAGAATATTCTCTACACTATTAAAGAAGTTTTTGGATCATTCTCGAATCTTATATACACCCCGAAAGAGAGTTCTTGAGTAAGCTTTTATTTTCGAGAACGTTCTCTAGACTATTATCTACACCTCGAAAGAAGTTTTTATCTGCATGGATTGTGTCTTGGCTTAAATACATATGGTGGCGCACTCATTCTCAAACTCCAGATGGGATCCTAAAAGTATGCAGTCATATATGTTTCACTCCCTTCGCTTAATCGTCTTCGTCCCGAACAAGGATAGTACAGCAACCTTTATAAGGAGATAGCATTTCCAGGTGACCGACTTTCATTTTGCTCCTGATATTTCTCGCCAACTGGATGCAGTATACTACATCGTGTTTATTCAACTACCAGAAGGAGGCGTGGCAAGTATGGAATTATGTATGTCAGTCCGTCTGTAGCCACTAGCCTAGAAAAGAGCCCTTAGAAATATCTTAATGAAACTTTGCAAAAGTATAGTCTAGACCAGTTTTCCCCAACCTATTTTGTTCTATGTCCCATGTACGCCTTTCTAATATTATTATGAACCACTGCACATTAACATATAATGAAGAACTAAAATTCAAGTACAAAACAATTTTAATGAAAGATTTTTCTATATTATTTTAATTATTTGTGAACATTTATTAAATTTTGTGAGATCCTTGCGCTCGATACTTGCTGAAAAGAGATTTTATGTCAGGGTCCAATTTAGTCAACTTCAGTCTCAAGTCTCCCTGTTTTGTTATATCCAGCCGATTTCATTTTTTGGAAGAACAAATCATTTAGAACACAAAATCCGGATTCAGCTAAATATTGTTACAAAATTGCCGGATTATGAAGTATAACTAGCTGCCCTTCCTGAAATCTCTTAAAGTTTGCTCGTGCTTCATATCTGGCTTTCATTTTATCACTCATCATTTTGTGCGATTTTTGATGTTTCCATGAATTTCATTCAAGCGTTTTCATTTTTCAGCTACATAACTGCTACATGAAAGTTCCGTGGATAAGTAGGCATCAAATTTCTGCAGATAATCTTATATCACAAATGAAAGTAGCCTTGCTAGGTGCTGTAGATGTTGTATTGTGAGTTGCAGATCGGTATACCATTCGGAACAGGGGTATGTGTTGTTCCCAATCTCTCTGATTTCTCTCCACAACTTTCCTCAGGTGTTCCTCAAGTGTACGTTGAAATATTTCGACCATTCCATCAGTTTGTGGCTATATGTGAGTTGTGCGAGTTTTATGTTGCCCATAAATTCACTCATTTGCTTGAATATCGCTGACTCGAAATTTCTGCGTTGATCCGAGTGCAACTCAAGAGGAGCTCCAAATCTTCCGACCCAATTATTGATAAATGCATCTGTAACGGTCTTAGACTCTTGATCGGGAGATATACGAGTACTTCTGGTCTTTTTCTAAAATAGTCGATTCTGAAGAGAACATATTTGTTGCCGGAGTCACTCATTAGAAACGGACCTCCGAAGTCCATTGCAATACGCTTAAAAGCCGCTCCCAAATTATATAAATGTATATTCCCCCGAATGCGACGGATCGGTCCTTTGGCAACTGTAAACCTTTCACAAGCACTGATCCAGTGAACTACTGGTTGTTGGCAATCAACCCAATAGAATCGTGTTTTCATTTTCTCGACTGTTTTGTGTTTTGACAAATGTCCTCCGCTAGACCCACTATGAGAATCAAGTTATTCGTGGTTGTTCCATCTTCGTTTCCCACAGGCGCAATAGGCATCCATTTTGCAAATTTAAGCTTTTTTGAGCCCAAATTGCTTTAGTTACGGTACTTCATTCCATTCTGATCGTTTTCTTTCTGTCTTACTTGACACGATTTGCCAATTCTGGGTCATTTTGTTGTTATCCTTTTATCTTCTCTGCTGTCCATTCTTCGTCTCGTGAAACAGCCATTAAGCGCACATCGATTACTCCTTCTTTCCCTTCAGCTTTAGAACAGTGCTTACATTTCACATTCCAGGACGTCATGATAATGCATCAGTATTCCCGTGGCTGCCGCCTCAGCGATGTTTTATTGTGAAATCGTAGCTTTGGAGTCTTTCAATCCATCTCACCACCTGACCTTTGGGATTTTTGAACTGTAATAGCCAGCGCAAAAAAAACGTGATCCTCTCTCGACAAGAACTTTTATCCATACAAGTACTTGTTAAAGTGCTTCACGCACTGCATAACCGCCAAAAGTTCTCTCCATGTTACACAGTAATTTCGCTGAGGCTTGGATAAGATCTTGATGAAGTAGGCTATTACTCTTTCATGTCCGTATATAACTTGCGACAGGACACCTCCAATTCCGAAGCCACTTGCATCTGTGTCCAAAATAAATTTTTCGCCAGGAATTGGATGCGCAAGGATCGGAACTGTAGACAATAGCTTTTTCAATCTGTTGAAAGCCTTTATATCAAAGTTACCCGTGTTAGTATCTTGCGGCGTTTCTTCGTGTCGAGATGTCGTTGGCTCCAATACAGTAAAAAGAGAATATGCGACAATCACCCCTGCAGTACTAAAACGTGTTGCAGACTTAGAGGAATCTCATGTTGCAAGAAAACAACCATTTTTGGAAAATATTTAGAAACATTGTTCTTGTGGACCGAAAGTGTGGTAGACAAATTAAAGGAACTTGAGTATTTTCTTCTTTAGTCTCTTCGTGTATTTCGATTTTGAAAAATTCAATAATGAAAAAGTATAAAATACATTTTCTATTATAAAAAATACAATTGCATTTATGATATGACCACCCTCATATTAGCGAAGTATTAGGAGTGCATATTTTTAAGGCACACACAAAATCACAGACCTTCTGATTGGCTGCGGGAATTTAGTGTATCAGTTTCTTTCTATGTATACACGCACCAATATACGAAAACGGTGGAATTTCATACTTTCGTGTGCGTATGTGGATGTTGAAAATATTACAATTTAAACAGTTATTCTTCATAACTATGAATGTAGGTCAACAGAAATCTTATGTTTTGCAGTCATATGTTTTTGAATTTTTGTTACAAAGAATAATTTTATGCTCATGTGCACATACTTATAAGAAACATTTTTAAAAAGGCAATTATTAGTTATTAGCTTCTATATTACATTTCATTTTTAAATATAAGATATATAGATAGATATAAGAGCCAAATCACCATATCAGGCTATTGGTATTATTTTCAATATTTCCAATTTTCGCGAAATTGCCTTTTTTCATTTCAAAAACACATACTTTTTTATAAAATCTAATGCACACTTCATTTTATACGTCCATGAAAGAATAATTGTAGATTATGTAATTTAGAATTTCTTTCTTTTCAGATTTTTAGAAATTTTTGTAAAAATAGATTCATAATTTTGCTGATTCTTGAATTTTTTTTGTTCTATTATAATAAAATATTATAAATAAAATAAAGCCTCAGTCTCCGACTAACTCTCGTGACGAGCAGTCGTTTTTTCAGTACATCTCGCGTAACAGTGCTTTTTCTTTGAACCTTCTCATCGAGTTTTGTTTTTTGTTTTTGCATACGGGTAATATTTTTCGTTTATTGTGTGATCTCGCTACTCCGCTATGGCCCCAGGGCCACCTAACATTGAGTCAAACCGTTTTGCAATGCTGGCAGATCTGCCGCTAAAAAAAAAACGTAAGGCGCAACAGAATAACAACCCAAACTACACATTTCCTGAACTTCCTTCAACCAAACAAAATGATCCAAAGTACGTAATTATTGAAGCTACCAATACTACTAAAACCTTATCGCAGTTTTCATGCTTTGGTGTATATAAGTCCCTTCTACTTATAAGTAAAGATGTAGAAAAAGTGACTGATCTCCGTGATGGCAACTTACTATTACTTGCAAAAAATAAAATAGCCGCTGAGAAATTTATTGCAGCCAAATCGCTTCATGGCATTTGCTCTATCAACGCCAAATACCACATTAATCTTAATACAGTCAAAGGGACAATATATGCTCCATTTCTAAACAACGTCGATGAAAAAGAAATAATCGAGGAATTATCTTCCCAGGGTGTCACATCGATATATAAGTTCCAGAAAACCATCGATGGCAAAAGAATCCCAAACGGCGTTATTCTCGTATAGTTTGATCTATTTCGTCTCCCAGAGAGCTCGAAATAGCATGGAGAAAAGTAGAAATACGGCAATATATCCCCAACCCGATGCGTTGTAAAAATTGCCAAGTACTCGGGCATACAAGCAAGTACTGTAGACGTCCACCAACATGCGTTCAGTGCAATTTCCCCCCGCATTCCCCGGAAGTGTGCTCACGCACTTACTGCGCTAACTGCGCTGGTCCGCATCCAGCTTCATCCAATACATGCACCAAATTCCAGCAATCGGAGGAGATAATGAAAATTAAAACTATCAATAAATGTACAGTGGCAGAAGCGTTGAAAACTTATAAGCAGCAAAACCCACTCAATACATCTACCTATTTTTCATACGCTGCAGCTGCTACTCAAGCAACCATCAATAACAACAACAACAACACCAACAACATTTCGGTAAACAGTAGCGACAAGAAAAACAACAACATCAAGAGTAAGATCATCAAAATCAACAACGACAACAGTAACACCTATAACAACGAAAACAACAATTTGCAAAAACAAGATAAAATTATATCAACAATTAACACACAACATGCATCAAACAATAACAATACTTTTTCTCCTCCCCCATCCACCACTTCCCAAGCAAAGAACTCAGCCCGCAGTAACTTTAGCAATTTTAGTGACTTTCTTACAACAGATAACTGTTCTGCTTCTCAAGTCAATGTACGTAAAAATCCATATTTCCAGTACTCTACAGCCGGTAACTCAGACCTCCCCTCAACTAGCTCACAATCCATAAACTTCCAACCTCTTACATCCTTAAATAAAGTCCTTTCAGAATCAATCAAATCTCTAAATGATAATTCTATCCAAGACAATATCAATTACTGATAAATCAGTACATATTAATAATAACTCTATAGACATATAATCACTTACTTTTATAACTTATCGCAATATGTTAGCAATTTTGCAATGGAACATTAACGGGTATCTAAACAACTATCACGAGCTATTACTACTCTTATAAGATCGTAAACCTGCAATTGTATGCTTACAAGAGACACATCTGCCATTCAACTCAAATTTAAAACCACCCTCTCCGTACTTAAGTTATTTTTATAACATTCCCCAGAACTTTTCTAGCACACAAGGAGTAGGAATTCTGGTCAGAAGAGACATTCCGCACACACTTCTACCCATAACATCTAATTTTCCCACAATGGGAATCGAAATTAATATTGGAATGAAAATAACTATAATTTCAACCTATATTCCCCCTAACTATAACCCCATCCCCCATGAACTTGAGTCGATAATCCTAACGGGTGACGTTAATGCCTGGAGTCCCTCTTGGGGTTCTCCGCAATATAATGTCAAAGGTCGGAACATAGAGGCTGTTATATTATCTTCTAACCTAGTTATTTTGAATGACGGTTCTCCTACTCATTTCTCTACGCATGGGTCTTTTACTCATGTTGATGTGACCATGTGCTCCCCCTCCCTTACACCCCACTGCTCTTGGAAAACACTTGATGACCTTCACGGCAGTGACCATTACCCTATAATTACCACCCTGAAGCTACCTAACAAATTAACAGAACGAGGCCATACTCCAAGATTTATCACTGATAAAGCAGTTTGGCCCAAATTCCAACTCCAATGTATAGATCTCGAAAAACGTTTCCCACACAGTAATAATATTAATGAAGAAGCCTCAAGGATGCAGAAAATTATCCGCACTGCTTCTCATCACCACATTCCCCAAAGCTTCCCTCAAACTAAAGGTACCACTGTCGCATGGTGGAATAGTAAGTTAGCCTCGCTCCGTTCAGCAAAGCAGAAAGCATGGCGCTTATATAAAAAAGTTCGAACTGACATTAATCTAACTCATTACAAGAAATCAAATGCAAAGTTCAAGTTTAATGCTAAGATTGCTAAACGCACCTGTTTTGAAAGACTTACCAGTTCAATAAATCCAACCTCCGACCCTAAAAAGATTTGGCATGACATAAAACGCATCTCTGGATGTTCCAAAAACAATAGCATCGTCTTACTAACCACACCCACTGGGTCCTTACATCGTGGCCAAGATATAGCTAACTTCCTTGCACATAAATGGGCTGCTTACTCTCATGACAGCAATTTCTCAAACCACTTCGCATCAGCTAAAACTTCCGTTTTAAACAATAAATATATACCACCTAGCACTTTAACCACATCAGCCGAATTAATCGAAAAACCAATTTCATCTTGTGAATACGAATATACAATCACCGGGACTAAAGGAAAATCTCCCGGGTTTGATCGCATCTCATACCCGATTTTAAAAAATATCCCTTACTCTACGAAAACCCGTATATTGAACCTCTACAACTCAATCTTTGATAAAGGGATCTTTCCGCAGCGTTGGAAATGCTCCACTATTCTTCCAATCCTGAAACCTAAAAATTCTCCTGATAATCCTGCCGGGTATCGCCCAATATCATTACTCCCATGCATAAGTAAAATCCTTGAAAAAATAATTGCAAGCAGAATCATGTGGTTTTGCACTAAAAATAAAGTAATTAGCAGCAACCAGGTTGCCTTTAAAAATCACATGGGACTATAGATGCCCTCCTGCACTTTGAGCACTTTGTATCCAACGCCCTGTCTAGTAAAAACCATATAACGGCGCTTAGTTTAGATTTCGAGAAGGCTTTTGACCGTATAGGTGCTCACATTGTCCTAAGACAACTGCAAAATTGGAACATCGGACCAAAAATATTTCAGTATGTCAAATCCATCTTAACCAATCGTAGATTCAAAGTTAAAGTAGGTGATGCCCTCTCCGACATGCAACATCTACATAACGGCGTTCCACAAGGATCCCCCCTTTCTGTGGTCATTTTTATTATCGCTTTTGATGAGTTAAGCCAAATTCTGATCAAACACAAAGTCGAACATTGTATCTACGCGGATGACGTTTTAATTTATTCCAAAAATAATGATTTAATCATGGTCGCCGAATTATTTACTGATATTTTGAATAGCATCACTGACTGGTCGCTCCAGTCAGGAACGATTCTATCTTTCCAGAAATGTAATACAATACACATATGCCGTATGAGAAACTGCCCTAACATCAATTTGATTTACAACAATGGAAACATCAACAATGTTATGCATCTCAAAATATTAGGCGTAATTTTTGACTCCAACCTTAACTTCAAACACCACTGTTTGTATATCAGGAATAAACTAATAACTAGACTCAATCTGATTAAATACTTGGCGTCAAAACACTCCCATATACACGTCTCCACGTTGTGCAATGTAATAAAAGCGCTCATGCTATCCGTCGTGGACTACGGCCTGCTCATCTATGGTCACTCATGCGGTAATTCTTTAAAACAACTTTTTGCCCCATACCACGCAGCTATTCGGATGAGCTTAAGAGCATTTCCAACAACTCCTATAAAAAACTTGCTGGCCGAATCTGGTCTACCTAACATCGCTGATCGTCTGGAATACAATACGGGCCGTCTCATACCAAAAATATTCAACTGCAATAATCCTCACCTCTTGCACGATATCAACCTTGTTGCCAAAAGAAAACTCATCCCAAGGCGTCTCTCCGCTATTCACCGCATTTGGCGCGCGGCTCTAAACGAAGAAATTTCCATCAAACCAGCAACTATAAATCCAAGTTCACATCCACCCTGGATGTTACCATCATCCAGCGTCAACAAACAACTACTCATCCGTGCAAAACAAAGTACAAACCCAGCTATATACAGGCAGCATTTCTTAGAAATAAAAAATCAGTTAGAAAATGACAACTGGAAATTTGTGTTTACCGACGGATCCAAAACTAACGACTCGACTTCTTTCGCTGTTGTCACACAGGACGACATATTAACAAATGGCCTGCTAGCAAATTATTGCTCTGTTTATACTGCCGAAGCGCTAGCCATCCATGAAGCTTTACTTTATTCAATAAACAATGCCGGAAAATTCTGTATCTGCACCGATAGTCTATCTTCGATTAATGCCTTGTCAAATCCCAATAGCAATAGCTATCTTATATCTAGCATTAGGGATAAACTAATAAAACATACAAGCACAATAAAGATGATGTGGGTTCTTGGTCATTGCGGTATCTACGGTAACGAATTCGCTGACAATGTTGCCAAATGCGCCCATAAGTCTGCCGCCATCGCCTTTGAAACACGCGAAAATAGAGACATCTACCACGCTGTGGAAGCTCACTTCAAAGCAAAACTCATCTCGGAATGGAGTACGTATCATCATCACTATAAGGATCTAAACCCGTTACGCATAAAACCGGTGTACCCAACAACAGCTAGCTTTCAGGAAATTGCGATATTTACTCGCCTTCGATTGGGTCACACAAGACTCACGCATGAATCCGTGTTAACTGGTAATTTAAGAAGCTGCAATTACTGTAACGCAACTACTATCTCTGTAACACACATACTCAACGAATGCCCTGCCTTTTCGACTGTCAGGAAAACTTTCTTCGGTTCAATAACACCATCCACCTTACTCAAAGAACCATCGAGTAGTAATTTGACCACTATCTTTAAATTCGTCTCGCTTTGCAATATTGCTAATATACTTTAAGTTTCAACTAATATGATTTTTTATTTCATTATTCCATTTTACTTTTGATTTGTTAAGTTATTTAATATTATTTACTTTTGTTACATATAAAACTATTAATATATAATGTATCCTCTTAATATATCCTCTAGCCGATAGCCACGCTGCTAGTGCTACCGTTTATTTTTTTTCGAAATTATAGTAATATAGTTATTAATAATTGTATTTCTAATTATAAATAAATAAATAAATAAATAATTATTTTGCTATTACCTTCTTACAATTGTACACGCTTCTGTGTTTTCATTTATATTCTCGTATATTAATAGGGAATCATAGAAGTTAACATATAAAAATTTGAATTGAAATGCTAGCCCTTTGATTTTTGCTTATATTTTTACATATGTTTGAATATAATGTATTTATTTAGAATTTACTTTTTGAAGTATCCCACATAAATAAGGTTTCTAAGGCCAACAAGTTTATTCCTAGACCACAGGGGCACATGAATTCAAGGAACAAACTTCAATCAAATAATTGAAGTTACATGCTCATAACGGGTATCCATTTTTACAATTTCTATAAATAGAATATATTTTTGAAATGAAATAATCCAATTTCACGAAAATTGTAAATTTTCAAAATAATGTAATATTCAAAAATTACAATATTCATTTTTTAATAATTTACATAAGCAGACATCTCTAATGTTGTATGAAATCAAAGAGGCGCATCCAAATACATATTTACTGTATTTGGTCACATATATTCTACCCTAGGCCACAGAAACATATAAATTCAAGGAACAAACAGCAACCAAATAATTGTAGCTTGTGCACAAACCAAGTGATAGCGCGGCACGGAGATGTACATTGGTAATTGATCAGATTTTTTAAAATGCAACCCTGTTTTATAAACAACACACAAACACAAATGCAAACACAATTCATATAACGGTAAATGGAATGTAACAATTTGAAATTATATAATATTGAATTGAGAATATTGTGAAATGTGAAGTGAGATGCTGTCTTCGTTTTCTGTTACCCTTGTATGAATGGCCAACATATTCAATAATAAGGCTTTATTTTATTTATTTATTTATTTATAATTAGAAACACAATTATTAATAACTATATTTCTATAATTTGGAAAAAAAATAAACGGCAGCACTAGCAGCGTGGCTATCGGCTGGAGTATATATTAAGAGGATACATTATATATTAATAGTTTTATATGTAACAAAAGTAAATAATATTAAATAACTTAACAAATCAAAAGTAAAATGGAATAATGAAATAAAAAATCATATTAGTTGAAACTTAAAGTATATTAGCAATATTGCAAAGCGAGACGAATTTAAAGATAGTGGTCAAATTACTACTCGATGGTTCTTTGAGTAAGGTGGATGGTGTTATTGAACCGAAGAAAGTTTTCCTGACAGTCGAAAAGGCAGGGCATTCGTTGAGTATGTGTGTTACAGAGATAGTAGTTGCGTTACGGTAATTGCAGCTTCTTAAATTACCAGTTAACACGGATTCATGCGTGAGTCTTGTGTGACCCAATCGAAGGCGAGTAAATATCGCAATTTCCTGAAAGCTAGCTGTTGTTGGGTACACCGGTTCTATGCGTAACGGGTTTAGATCCTTATAGTGATGATGATACGTACTCCATTCCGAGATGAGTTTTGCTTTGAAGTGAGCTTCCACAGCGTGGTAGATGTCTCTATTTTCGCGTGTTTCAAAGGCGATGGCGGCAGACTTATGGGCGCATTTGGCAACATTGTCAGCGAATTCGTTACCGTAGATACCGCAATGACCAGGAACCCACATCATCTTCGTTGTGCTTGTATGTTTTATTAGTTTATCCCTAATGCTAGATATAAGATAGCTATTGCTATTGGGATTTGACAAGGCATTAATCGAAGATAGACTATCGGTGCAGATACAGAATTTTCCGGCATTGTTTATTGAATAAAGTAAAGCTTCATGGATGGCTAGCGCTTCGGCAGTATAAACAGAGCAATAATTTGCTAGCAGGCCATTTGTTAATATGTCGTCCTGTGTGACAACAGCGAAAGAAGTCGAGTCGTTAGTTTTGGATCCGTCGGTAAACACAAATTTCCAGTTGTCATTTTCTAACTGATTTTTTATTTCTAAGAAATGCTGCCTGTATATAGCTGGGTTTGTACTTTGTTTTGCACGGATGAGTAGTTGTTTGTTGACGCTGGATGATGGTAACATCCAGGGTGGATGTGAACTTGGCTTTATAGTTGCTGGTTTGATGGAAATTTCTATGTTTAGAGCCGCGCGCAAAATGCGGTGAATAGCGGAGAGACGCCTTGGGATGAGTTTTCTTTTGGCAACAAGGTTGATATCGTGCAAGAGGTGAGGATTATTGCAGTTGAATATTTTTGGTATTGTATTCCAGACGATCAGCGATGTTAGGTAGACCAGATTCGGCCAGCAAGTTTTTTATAGGAGTTGTTGGAAATGCTGTTAAACTCTTCCGAATAGCTGCGTGGTATGGGGCAAAAAGTTGTTTTAAAGAATTACCGCATGAGTGACCATAGATGAGCAGGCCGTAGTCCACGACGGATAGCATGAGCGCTTTTGTTACATTGCACAACGTGGAGACGTGTATATGGGAGTGTTTTGACGCCAAGTATTTAATCAGATTGAGTCTAGTTATTAGTTTATTCCTGATATACAAACAGTGGTGTTTGAAGTTAAGGTTGGAGTCAAAACTTACGCCTAATATTTTGAGATGCATAACATTGTTGATGTTTCCATTGTTGTAAATCGAATTGATGTTAGGGCAGTTTCCCTTACGGCATATGTGTATTGTATTACATTTCTGGAAAGATAGAATCGTTCCTGACTGGAGCGACCAGTCAGTGATGCTATTCAAAATATCAGTAAATAATTCGGCGACCATGATTAAATCATTATTTTTGGAATAAATTAAAACGTCATCCGCGTAGATACAATGTTCGACTTTGTGTTTGATCAGAATTTGGCTTAACTCATCAAAAGCGATAATAAAAATGACCACAGAAAGGGGGGATCCTTGTGGAACGCCGTTATGTAGATGTTGCATGTCGGAGAGGGCATCACCTACTTTAACTTTGAATCTACGATTGGTTAAGAAGGATTTGACATACTGAAATATTTTTGGTCCGATGTTCCAATTTTGCAGTTGTCTTAGGACAATGTGAGCACCTATACGGTCAAAAGCCTTCTCGAAATCTAAACTAAGCGCCGTTATATGGTTTTTACTAGACAGGGCGTTGGATACAAAGTGCTCAAAGTGCAGGAGGGCATCTATAGTCCCATGTGATTTTTTAAAGGCAACCTGGTTGCTGCTAATTACTTTATTTTTAGTGCAAAACCACATGATTCTGCTTGCAATTATTTTTTCAAGGATTTTACTTATGCATGGGAGTAATGATATTGGGCGATACCCGGCAGGATTATCAGGAGAATTTTTAGGTTTCAGGATTGGAAGAATAGTGGAGCATTTCCAACGCTGCGGAAAGATCCCTTTATCAAAGATTGAGTTGTAGAGGTTCAATATACGGGTTTTCGTAGAGTAAGGGATATTTTTTAAAATCGGGTATGAGATGCGATCAAACCCGGGAGATTTGCCTTTAGTCCCGGTGATTGTGTATTCGTATTCACAAGATGAAATTGGTTTTTACGATTAATTCGGCTGATGTGGTTAGAGTGCTAGGTGGGATATATTTATTGTTTAAAACGGAAGCTTTAGCTGATGCGAAGTGGTTTGAGAAATTGCTGTCATGAGAGTAAGCAGCCCATTTATGTGCAAGGAAGTTAGCTATATCTTGGCCACGATGGAAGGACCCAGTGGGTGTGGTTAGTAAGACGATGCTATTGTTTTTGGAACATCCAGAGATGCGTTTTATGTCATGCCAAATCTTTTTAGGGTCGGAGGTTGGATTTATTGAACTGGTAAGTCTTTCAAAACAGGTGCGTTTAGCAATTTTAGCATTAAACTTGAACTTTGCATTTGATTTCTTGTAATGAGTTAGATTAATGTCAGTTCGAACTTTTTTATATAAGCGCCATGCTTTCTGCTTTGCTGAACGGAGCGAGGCTAACTTACTATTCCACCATGCGACAGTGGTACCTTTAGTTTGAGGGAAGCTTTGGGGAATGTGGTGATGAGAAGCAGTGCGGATAATTTTCTGTATCCTTGAGGCTTCTTCATTAATATTATTACCGTGTGGGAAACGTTTTTCGAAATCTATACATTGGAGTTGGAATTTGGGCCAAACTGCTTTATCAGTGATAAATCTTGGAGTATGGCCTCGTTCTGTTAATTTGTTAGGTAGCTTCAGGGTGGTAATTATAGGGTAATGGTCACTGCCGTGAAGGTCATCAAGTTTTTTCCAAGAGCAGTGGGGTGTAAGGGAGGGGGAGCACATGGTCACATCAACATGAGTAAAAGACCCATGCGTAGAGAAATGAGTAGGAGGACCGTCATTCAAAATAACTAGGTTAGAAGATAATATAACAGCCTCTGTGTTCCGACCTTTGACATTATATTGCGGAGAACCCCAAGAGGGGCTCCAGGCATTAACGTCACCCGTTAGGATAGTAGGTGGAGGGCAGTTTTGGATGATCGACTCAAGTTCATGGGGGATGGGGTTGTAGTTAGGGGGAATATAGGTTGAAATTATAGTTATTTTCATTCCAATATTAATTTCGATTCCCATTGTGGGAAAATTAGATGTTATGGGTAGAAGTGTGTGCGGAATGTCTCTTCTGACCAGAATTCCTACTCCTTGTGTGCTAGAAAAGCTCTGGGGAATGTTATAAAAATAACTTAAGTACGGAGAGGGTGGTTTAAATTTGAGTTGAATGGCAGATGTGTCTCTTGTAAGCATAGAATTGCAGGTTTACGATCTTATAAGAGTAGTAATAGCTCGTGATAGTTGTTTAGATACCCGTTAATGTTCCATTGCAAAATTGCTAACATATTGCGATAAGTTAAGTAAGTAAGTTAAAAGTAAGTGATTATATGTCTATAGAGTTATTATTAATATGTACTGATTTATCAGTAATTGATATTGTCTTGGATAGAATTATCATTTAGAGATTTGATTGATTCTGAAAGGACTTTATTTAAGGATGTAAGAGGTTGGAAGTTTATGGATTGTGAGCTAGTTGAGGGGAGGTCTGAGTTACCGGCTGTAGAGTACTGGAAATATGGATTTTTACGTACATTGATTTGAGAAGCAGAACAGTTATCTGTTGTAAGAAAGTCACTAAAATTGCTAAAGTTACTGCGGGCTGAGTTCTTTGCTTGGGAAGTGGTGGATGGGGGAGGAGAAAAAGTATTGTTACTGTTTGATGCATGTTGTGTGTTAATTGTTGATATAATTTTATCTTGTTTTTGCAAATTGTTGTTTTCGTTGTTATAGGTGTTACTGTTGTCGTTGTTGATTTTGATGATCTTACTCTTGATGTTGTTGTTTTTCTTGTCGCTACTGTTTACCGAAATGTTGTTGGTGTTGTTGTTGTCATTATTGATGGTTGCTTGAGTAGCAGCTGCAGCGTATGAAGAATAGGTAGATGTATTGAGTGGGTTTTGCTGCTTATAAGTTTTCAACGCTTCTGCCACTGTACATTTATTGATAGTTTTACTTTTCATTATCTCCTCCGATTGCTGGAATTTGGTGCATGTATTGGATGAAGCTGGATGCGGACCAGCGCAGTTAGCGCAGTAAGTGCGTGAGCACACTTCCGGGGAATGCGGGGGGAAATTGCACTGAACGCATGTTGGTGGACGTCTACAGTACTTGCTTGTATGCCCGAGTACTTGGCAATTTTTACAACGCATCGGGTTGGGGATATATTGCCGTATTTCTACTTTTCTCCATGCTATTTCGAGCTTCTCTGGGAGACGAAATAGATCAAACGATACGAGAATAACGCCGTTTGGGATTCTTTTGCCATCGATGGTTTTCTGGAACTTATATATCGATGTGACACCCTGGGAAGATAATTCCTCGATTATTTCTTTTTCATCGACGTTGTTTAGAAATGGAGCATATATTGTCCCTTTGACTGTATTAAGATTAATGTGGTATTTGGCGTTGATAGAGCAAATGCCATGAAGCGATTTGGCTGCAATAAATTTCTCAGCGGCTATTTTATTTTTTGCAAGTAATAGTAAGTTGCCATCACGGAGATCAGTCACTTTTTCTACATCTTTACTTATAAGTAGAAGGGACTTATATACACCAAAGCATGAAAACTGCGATAAGGTTTTAGTAGTATTGGTAGCTTCAATAATTACGTACTTTGGATCATTTTGTTTGGTTGAAGGAAGTTCAGGAAATGTGTAGTTTGGGTTGTTATTCTGTTGCGCCTTACGTTTTTTTTTTAGCGGCAGATCTGCCAGCATTGCAAAACGGTTTGACTCAATGTTAGGTGGCCCTAAGGCCATAGCGGAGTAGCGAGATCACACAATAAACGAAAAATATTACCCGTATGCAAAAACAAAAAACAAAACTCGATGAGAAGGTAGAAGAAAGAGAATTAAGGAAACAAACAAAAAGCACTGTTACGCGAGATGTACTGAAAAAACGACTGCTCGTCACAAGAGTTAGTCGGAGACTGAGGCTTTATTTTATTTATAATATTTTATTATAATAGAACAAAAAAAATTCAAGAATCAGCAAAATTATGAATCTATTTTTACAAAAATTTCTAAAAATCTGAAAAGAAAGAAATTCTAAATTACATAATCTACAATTATTCTTTCATGGACGTATAAAATGAAGTGTGTATTAGATTTTATAAAAAAGTATGTGTTTTTGAAATGAAAAAGGCAATTTCGCGAAAATTGTAAATATTGAAAATAATACCAATAGCCTGATATGGTGATTTGGCTTATCTTATATTTAAAAATGAAATGTAATATAGAAGCTAATAACTAATAATTGCCTTTTTAAAAATTTTTCTTATAAGTGTGTGCACATGAGCCTAAAATTATTCTTTGTAACAAAAATTCAAAAACATATGACTGCAAAACATAAGATTTCTGTTGACCTACATTCATAGTTATGAAGAATAACTGTTTAAATTGTAATATTTTCAACATCCACATACGCACACGAAAGTATGAAATTCCACCGTTTTCGTATATTGGTGCGTGTATACATAGAAAGAAACTGATACACTAAATTCCCGCAGCCAATCAGAAGGTCTGTGATTTTGTGTGTGCCTTAAAAATATGCACTCCTAATACTTCGCTAATATGAGGGTGGTCATATCATAAATGCAATTGTATTTTTTATAATAGAAAATGTATTTTATACTTTTTCATTATTGAATTTTTCAAAATCGAAATACACGAAGAGACTAAAGAAGAAAATACTCAAGTTCCTTTAATTTGTCTACCACACTTTCGGTCCACAAGAACAATGTTTCTAAATATTTTCCAAAAATGGTTGATTTCTTGCAACATGAGATTCCTCTAGGTCTGCAACACGTTTTAGTACTGCAGGGGTGATTGTCGCATATTCTCTATTTACTGTATTTGACTCAAGTTCCTTTAATTTGTCTACCACACTTTCGGCCCACAAGAACAATGTTTCTAAATATTTTCCAAAAATGGTTGTTTTCTTGCAACATGAGATTCCTCTAAGTCTGCAACACGTTTTAGTACTGCAGGGGTGATTGTCGCATATTCTCTATTTACTGTATTTGGTTAAATCTACATAGAAAAGTGGTATTTAGATTATACCACTGAACACAGAATGTATGAAAGTTAATAAGATAAGTGGTATAGTTTTTATACCACCGCGCCGGAAAGAGTTAACAAATATTCATAACTTAAGATCTGGTAGAGATTTGCGGACGAAATTTTACGGGAAGGAACATGTGGACATTATAAAGCTATCTGCAACAATTGGGGCTGATCAGAGAAAAGACACGCCCACTTTTGATATAAGGAACTTTCGGGTCTAAAATTAAATTTAGCCTACCTATGCTATTGGCAGCGCAATAAAAATTTGCAGATATATACATGGGGTCCAACTTACGACCTATACAATATTTTTGGACGAAATTATATATTAGTGGTTATATTGACACTATAAACCATACACAGGAAATGGGGTCGATATAATCATTTCAAGGTACCCAACCAAAAATTACCGTTAGTATGCTCGTAATGATGATTTATGAAGAAAACATCCCCATTGTTGAACTCGCACGGACAAGAAAAGGTAAAGGGTATTTCGTTGTCGGTCTAACCCGACTTCAGACTTCTTTATTCGTTTTTTGTTTGACTTCAAATGTGTCTGTGGTACAGGGCTGTATGTATGTATGTAATTATAAGGATTTCATTGAAATTTCCATGTATTAAATATGTTGGCCATTCATACAAGGGGAACAGATAATGAAACAATATCGGACTTCGCGATTTACAATTTTCAACTAAATTCTTAGAAAATCGATAATTTGGTTTTAGAGTTTTGTATTTTGAAAATTAACAATTTTCGTGAAATTGCACTATTTCATTTCAAAATATATTCTATTTATAGAAATTTTTGTAAAAATGTATACATATTTTAGTGATTTTGTAACTTTTGTTACATTATAATAATAATAAATACAATTTGATATTCTTCTATTGAGTGTTTTGGCGATTCATACAAGGGCAACAGAAACGAAACCAGCAGCAAACTTCATGTTTTATAATATTCAATTGGAAATTTAAATTACTCTTTAATTTCAAATAGCCTACACCTACAGACACAATTGGTTAGAGCATGTATTTTAACATTATTAGTTCCAGATTTCATTTCGTATCTTTCAAAACAAAATATAAAAATTAATGCAACAATTCAAAAGTGGTCTTTTAAGTAATTCTGTGTACAAAATCAGTAGCCATACAATATAATTGAAATGTAAATATAATAATAATTTATTGTATACAAAAAACTGATTGATGGATTTTAGTATTTTTAATTCTATTGGAATTGTTTTTTTTTTCTTTTAAATTTTTATCACTCGTAGCGATAAGACGTCTCTTCTGTATTCTAGTTTTCTTTTCTCTTGGTTCTCCATAACTACTCAATTTTCATTCTCTTGTGCATGCGGCAGATAATTTTCATAAGTGCAGATTTCACAACCTGCCGCAAAAATGGCTCCTGGGCCACCCAATCTTGGGGAAAACCATTTTCACCTACTTTCTGAAAGTCCAAATCCAAAAAAATTTAATAACAAAATACAAATTGACTATCCGGAACTACCTACTACTCGATCCGAAATTCGTTATTCTAGCCTCCAAAAATAACCACAAACAATTATCCGATTTCTCGGACTTCGCTGTTCACAGAGCGCTTAATATAATCAGTAAAGACTAATTACGAGCATTTGAAAATTAAGAGATGGGAACCTCCTAATTGTGAAAAAGTGGCGGAAAAATTTTTGATAGCAACAGAACTACCAGGCATATGTCAAATCACCTCAAAATTACATGATACATTAAAACTGGTGTAAGGGACTGTTAAACACCCTGCCTTAATAACATTCCCGTGGAAGAGATAATCCAGGAACTGAAGAATTAAAATGTCACCTCAGTGTACAAATTCACAAAAACATTTGACGGCATAAATAAGCCCAGTTGTGTAGTTTTGTTAACATTTGATCTACAAACCCTTCCTGCCAAAATTGATGTATCATGGTACTTTGTTAAAATACGAGAGCGCTAACTGTGATGAAGATCCCAACGGAATCTGAAAGCAAACTCTCCCTCCAAAACCAGTTTTATGAATACAACAAAAGTTATTAATAATATAAATTTAAACTTAAATACTAAAGCGTCACTTGGAAACATAACAATTAATTATCAAAGAAACTTAATGCCACTTAACTCTCAAACAAAATTGTCAATAGAAAATACTAACACTAATCTTATTTCTCACAATCTGTTACCAAAAACATAATGTAATGTTAATTAAACAAATCTTCAAAAAAAAACTATAAAATAGATAAAACTACCTATCTCATACACCTCATCCGATTAAATGAATTGTAATTAATATATGTATGTATGTATGTACGCATCTAAATTGCTTATACACTATCTACTATTTATTTCTGTATCTGCCTATGTCTCTTACAGTAATACAGTGGAATATGAAAGGCTACAATAAATGATTGCGATGAACTAGCATTATTAATTAAAGACAAGCAGCCAGATGTTATTTGTATGCAAGAAACTCATATTCCATCTCAAAATACTTTAACTATCACACCCAACCATATGTTGGGTATTGTTCCAATATAGACAGCAATAAAACATCTAAACAAGGCATTGGCATCTTAGCCAAACGACATATCCCCCATAAAATCCTCACCATAAGCTCAAATATTGCATCGCTCGCAGTAGAGTTTGACCTAAATTTTAAGGTTACAATTATCAATAAGTATAATCCATCCCAGCAACAGTTTTGAGAACAAGACATAATTACATTTCTGAATAAAATACAACTTGTACCCATTGCGAGCAATGACTTAAATAACTTTGGTACGATTACAAATATGTTAGGTCTTTGGTAAACCGAATAACTTTCAAAAGGGACAAGGCTATATTTAAGAAATCAGTTAAAGAAGAGAAACGTAAAAGCTTCGAGGATTTCACTTCCAACATTTCTCCCCTCTCAACACCAAAAAAAAATTTGGTAAGATATTAACTCTCTCTCCGGTATACCGTATCCTCAAACCAAATCCATAAAAGTTAATTAGAGAATAATAGCATCCGCTCTAGAGATAGCCGAAGCCTTTGCTTCCAATTGGTCTAATTATTCAAAAGACTCTAGCTTCGCAAACCAACAATACATCAGAAGTGAAAACGATATCCTTTCAACGTCAGTTGGGCAGGGTAGACTGTCAACCTCAGCTAGGAATTTAGAGATTGATTCCTCCTACAAAACGCCAAAGGCAAAGCCCCGGGGTATGATCGTATATCATACCTTATGCCTTAATTTGCTAAAGTGAAGCTGTTAAATCTGTATAATACTGTGTAGGAAAAAGGAATGACCCGCCACACTTGGCGCGCAGCAATCATTCGATCATACATAAACCCAACAAACCTTCCCATGAAATTAGTGCGTACAGACCAATATCTCTTCTGTCATGTTTAGGGAATATTTTGGAAAATATGCTCGCAAAAAGACTAATGTGGTATATAAGGAAAAATAGGTTTATTAGTCATAACCAAGTAGCATTTAAAAACAAACATACAACATTAGATGCTCTTTTACACCTTCAGCACTGATACTCTTTCGTCAAAAAATCACGCCTCGATATTTTCAAGGTATTTTGAAAAATGCGTTTAAACAACTGGAGATGTGGGGGTCCGAAGATCTTTCAAGTGGGTAAGGCCTTTATGACCGGCCGTACATTTCGGGTTAGAATCAATAGTAAACTTTCATATTCTTATCCACTTTTTAATGGTTTCCCTCATCCCTATCCCTTTAAATAAAACTACCGATAACGGAGACCCCGTTATCGGTAGTTTTATTTAAAATAGCCTTTGAACAACTAAACAAAATCATACTAAACCACAAAATACGGAATTTATGCACGCAGATGACGCAATATTTTTCACTAGAACGAAAAATATTTCGATTGTGAACCACACTTTGTCTAAGTTGTTATCTGATTTAGAAGAATAGGGCTCACATTCAGGGGCCCTCCCTCAGCCGAAAAATGCAAACTAATTCACAGATGTAAAAAAAATTTCTTATTATTCTAATTTAAGTTTTAATAATATAAATATCAACCAATTAAACCTTAGAAAAAATTTTGCTGCCAGACTAAATTTGGAAAAATACTGAACCTCGAAGCACTCTTTTATTCATAGAGATACTCTAATAAATGCAACTAGATGTCAAATACTTGGAAAAATCGATTATGCGCTCCCGATTTACGGTTGGTGCGCAAACACGAATATCAAACTATTAAACGCGCCGTATCACGCCGCAGTTCGTCGTAGCATCAACGCCTTCCAAACCTCCCAAATCAAATGCATTTTAGCGGAAGCTGGACTACCTTCAATCAAAGAAATAGTGACAGAAACTACATGGAAACTTATCCCTTTTTAGCACTAGCAACCAAATACTTCAGAAGGATTTCATCACTGCAGCGCGGCACAAACGTAGATACACAAGCAAAAATCTACAATACGCCGTTGCATTGCTTTCTGCCACGTGATTGATATTAAACCTTAATCAATTTGTAACAAAATAAGCGCACAATCACCATGCCTACTAAATCATTCATCTTTCAATACCAGCCTACCTACACAAAATAAAAATATTATAAGTCCTCTCACATTCCAACGGCTATTCCGGGAACAAGCCCACTACTATAAACTTAACTGGACAATGCTTTACACAGATGCTTCAAAAACAAACACAAGTAACTACAACATTTGCTGTGGTGCAGCGTGACGGCTCCCCAATCACAACAGGATAGCTTTCACAATTTTGTTCTATATTTTCGGCTGAGGCACTAGCTATACATAAAGCTATTGATTATGCACAACTTAGTAAGGGCATTTGCACCGACAGATTGTCCACCATAGATGTTATATATACAGTATAATTTAATATATACAATATACAGTTTGTTCGCAGTTGTATATAGTAAATATATACAACTGCTAACAAACTGTTAACAAAATATGAGACTAATGTATCAGACACAATAAAAAAATCAGACTCCTCATGTAGGCATACAGGGAAACGAACTTGCAGACAATGCAAGCATGTTTTGCTGCAACAACCCCGTGTCTCTCGTTCGTTATATCAAATGAAAAAGATCTATACAAACTGATAAACAATAATCTGAGTGACATAAGAAAAATCGAATTGGCCCGCTTTAAACACCGGTACGCCACAATTAACACCAATTGTATAAAAGCTCGCTACCCGTACAGTCAAACAACGTCACGTAGTCAAACAACTATATTTGTTCGACAAAGGATAGGACGCACCCAGCTCACTCACGAGAATCTGCTGTTGGGGACCCACCAGTGTCCGCTGTGTGGGTATACCCCATCCGTGGAACACATCCAGAATGAATGCACATCTGTCATCAATATTAGAAAGAAATTATTTGGATCCGCATCTCCATTTAGTCTGTTAAAAATTTTAATAATATAACAATTGTAATTAATTTCTTAAAAGAATGTGGTTTAATTTATAAATTGTAAACTAATGATAAATATCCGAGTCGTAGGCCCTGGCAGCTAGTACTCCCTAATTTCTTTTGCTATAATATTTTATTTTTATTAATATTATTATATCTTACACCGTAATTAATTATGAGTGTAAGGTGTTGGGGGAATGAGTACTAGCTACAGAGGCTTTCGACTCGAAGAGAAAAGGATTTTATAGAAAGAAGCATTTTGGAGACCAAGCCCGTGACGGGATTTGAACCTGCGACCCTCGGGGTGTGAGTGTAGCATGCTTACCACTAGACCACAAAGGGCGGCATATATAATATTTTATATTGTATCCAATATATAAATAACTAAATGAATATATTTCCTTACTTTACGGTTCTCAAATTTAATTATAAAATGTTCATTGTCGTTTTCAGCTTAGACTAATACTACCTTTCTAAATTGATTTTTTATTTTGTCGAGACATTTGATGGAATTTTCTGCATTGATTAATATCTATTCGCATTATTTATTCGGTTTTCTTTTATAAGTTGAGCTTTAAACTTAGGAGATAAGCGATTTAAGGAAATGTTGTATGGGGTCTCACTGGTCTGAATATGTATTATATTATGGTTGTACGTAGAAAGGGTTTGTTCGATTTGCATAAATGTTAATTCTTTATCATCTGAGCTATTCATTATTCTGAGTTTTTCATTAAGTGTCATGTGTAGACGTTCGATATCTGTAATGCCGGTTTTTCCTGTGGTTACTTCTACCTGAATATTTAGCTGATCACACCATTGTCTAATGTTAACATTATTTATCCATTGATCTTGGCCGATTTTCAATACTTTTGGAGGTCCCATCGTATTAAAAATTCTTATTACAGCTCTTTTTGTTTCTAACCAATTCAATGTTGATACTTCTTAAGCAGTTGATACTTCTTTAACCAAATCATTGGGAAATCGAATCAAGTGTATAGGTTCTCGGGGGTCTGTTAGTTATCAGCTGTTCCCTAATAAACCCCAGGGAACATATATATTTAGTCTTTTTATGAAAGAGTGTTACTGATGCTAATAATTTTTTACTACTGATTTACATAAATTTAAGTAAATAAATTAAAATCAGAAGTGGAATAGTGCTTAAATTATTGATATATTATAAAATTAGATATAATTTAAGGGATCAAATTTGCAACTTGTATACAGTAATTATATTGAGCTTATTGGATACTCATAAGTACATTCTAGCACAACAACTGAGAACGTGAACATATTAATCGTTTAATACGAGTATATGATAAATAGTTTTTGATTTTATAATTGGTTAATTTTTGTAATATTTTACAAATAAGTGGGTGTTACATATATGAAAGAAAAAAGATATGGTGATTAGTTGAAACCAAAGCTTATTTGCTTATGCTGCTTTGAAAAAGTATTCAAGATTAACTTTATTACAATAATTGGCCGAAATAAATAATTAAAATACATAAATATTATTCGAATTTAACTATTATTTACGTAATTAAAAACGAAGTTTTACTTAAAAAAATTAATTAATCAAAATTATGTAGTATTTATACTGTTTTCAAATTTAAGATATTATTTTATTTTTCCACAACGCAACTCGCTTTTGTACCCTAAATTTAATCAGAAATATATTTTCTTCCCACAACATGGCTGCTTTACATTGCATTGTTTTTGTTTCACACGGATTAGGAAAAAAATTGGATCATTTCATCAGCTGACATTGGAAGAAGAATAGTTATCTCTCTATATTACTCTATGGTTCCAAATTTAGAATACAAATCAATACAAGTAAGGTAATGCCTTTTCTCCCATTCCCAAAAATCCATTGCTAATTTTTCCCTGGTTTTAAATGGTCATTGGTGAATGATGTGATCATATTTACACCTATTGCAAAGTTCGCATTCGTTAATAATTTTGCTGATTTCTTTTAAGTGGTTCGGATAATAGTATTTATTTTTGAAACGATTAGCAATCTTTTCTATGCCTTGATGAAGCCCTTCTAAATGGATTTCCATGATTTTTGTTTTAAATTCGGGATAACCGCTAATATTTTTGAGTTCTTACCTATTAAAAATGTATTAATGAGATTTTTTATTTGATCATTGTTACACTATTTTTAAATACGTTTACCGTTTGCGAACTATTTTCATTACTTTTTATCAATCTTAATTGTCGTTTAAATATATTTAGTGGTCTCTCTGAAATGGGAGTATAAGAGATTCTGTTGCGGAATGAATAGTAGTGATATTAGATGAAATATCACCGAAATAACAATGTTTAAGTTCAACATGTGATAACGCGCCCGCTACGTGGTTTTCGTTTCCCGGTATGTATTTGATATTAAAATCAAAGTCATTAAGTTTCCATGTCAACCTTTGCAAATTCGCGTTTGGTTCCTTAAAATTGTGGAGTCATCGAAGAGGTCGGTCGCTATTTACGACCAATTTTCCACCAAATAAATATGGACGAACATATTTGGCTGCCCAAACAATAGCCAGCAACTCTTTCTCCGTTGTGGAATAATGTAACCCGTGATCATTAAGAGTGCTTTGCAAGACAGGGTGACTCTGTTGACTTAAAACAGCTCCAAGAGCTACATTTGATGCATCGGTAGTCAAAATAAACTTTCTTTCATAATCTGGGTATACCAAAATTGGATCTTTTGTTATAAGAAGATTCAACGTATGTACAGCGTTTATATATTCTTCATTAATATCGATTTTATTGCCTTTTTTAGGCACCAAGTTAAAGGTTTTGAAATTTTAGAAAAGTCTTTAATAATTTTCGGATAAAAGTCAACTAATCTTACAAATTGCATTATCTCATTTTCAGTTTTTGGCAGTGGATACTTCAAAATGGAATCTATATTATTAGGGTTGGGATTGTTTCCCTCTGGGGTTACGATATGTCCGAGAAATTCGGTTTCTTTCTTTAAAAATTATTTTCGATGAGTACTTTTAAATTTGCTTCATTCAGCCTATTAAAGACTCTTTCAAGAGCTTTGATGTGTTCGAAGTACTAAGGACGATAATATCGTCTAAGTATACCATTTAACCTTTCCGGTCAACCCATCTAAGGCTATGTTCATCAGTCTTTGGAATATCGGCGGCGTATTCTTAAGACCGAACGGCATACGTAAAAACTCGAAATGTCCACTTTGTATGGAAAAGGCCGTTTTCATTCTATCCTGTGGGTCCATTTCAATTTGGTGTAATCCCTTTGTTAAGTCAATTGTGCTAAAATATATGCACTTGACAAACTTATCGAGTATGTCATCCATAATGGGGATAGGATACTTGTCACTTACAGTGATATTGTTCAACTTACGATAATTTACTACAATTCGCAATTTTTGTATTTTAGAAGCATGCAGCTTCTTTGGTACAACCCAGATTGGTGCGGAATATGGCGACTAGCTTCAACATTTCTGTAATTTTTTTCTCGACTTCTGAGTTATGTATTTGGGGATATCTGTAGGATCTGACGTATAAAGGGTCCTCGTGGATCGTCTTGAATTTGTGTTTAATTTTATTTGTTAACGTTAATGTATCACCTTCTTTATAAAATATATGTTTGTACTTATTCAAACATTTTTTTATACTTACAAGATCTTCTCTGTTGAGATGTTCAAGTGTCAAATTGGGATTTTTGGAATCACTATTCACATTTAAATCTTCTAAAAATACGTAAGTTTTTAAGTCAGCGTTATCTACACACTTATAGATAGCATCATTTAAAATTATGTTTTCCTTAACAATATCAATCTTAGCGTTAAGTTGATGAAGCACATCATAATCGTATTTTGTGGGAAACCTAAAAATATAGAATACCAATTCAGCTTTTACTTTTTTATCATATACCTTTTGTGTTTATGTTTTGTTTAAAATTATTTCCCCTTTAACCTTGTTAAGGTAATTAACTTTGTTTCAAAAATTTTTTATATCCTGTTCATTCTCGTTATCCTGTTCATAGGTTCGGGAATTCCGAAATGTTTAATCCTAGATTGATTTGAACTGTTTCCCCCAGTATTATATATTGGTTGTGAATGCATTATTGAGTTATTATTTGAATTTCAAAATGGATTACTAAGATTATTATTGCTGTTATATTGTATATTATGGTTTTGGTTTTGTAGGTTATTGTTAAAAGGAGCATTGTAAAGGGGGTTTTGTTGAATACTAGTAAAATTGGAACTGTAAGGGTGATGTTGTTGCATATCTGTGAAAAACTATTATTTTAAGGGAGATATTGTTGCGCGTTAGTAAAATTATTATTGTTAGCTGAAGTTGGGTATGAATTTGTATTTCTATGACTGTTAAATTGCTGTTTGGTTTGTATTAAATTTTGTTTACTTTCAATAATTTTTCCTATTACAACATTATCATAAACATCGTTTTCTTTTAATACTCGGATAGCGGATTTCATGGCGTAACTATATTTGCATTAATTAAAGCTACTAAATGAAAGCAAACAAGCAAAAAGGCATCTCTCTCTTAAGAGTTTTTAAACTTATTTGTTGCAATTCATAGCAAAAAAAATGCATAGCAGAAATGTGAGATTATTTTAGTTTTATACAATCCTCAATTTTACACACTTCTGCATTTATTTCCTCGCAAAGTTGCTTAACACTACCTCTATATTTTATGTTAATAACCAGTAATATCAAAGTGGAACAGGTGTGTGATCTGCAAATTCATCGATTAACAGGCTTCCTAAAATTTCCCAACCCGCAGGTTGTTCTCTTCTCACCACATCTAACGCCGGGCCACGAAAAGTACTTACAACACATTGGAAGTAATATGGTTTTTCGTCTTGTGTAAGAGATGACAAAGTGGGCATCAAAGCATCCAAACAATCAATATACACCGCCAAGTAATTTTTGTCGCCGTCGACCGGAGCAATCAACTTTACGCTTTGCACGGTTCATTCCCTTCACTCCTTCGCTTCAGTCATTGTTAATGTTGTTAGTGGGTTTATTAGGGGTTCCGATAATTCAGCTATTGACATTACCTCTTTACTTATTCTACTTTTGCTGACAAAGTGGTTGGTGCAGTTACAAAATACATTTACCAGGTATTATTAATAGAAGACCGCTCTCCAAATGTCATTTTCTCTCAGTCATAATAAGTGTCAAAATGAATAAACAATGTTGCTTCTTTTGTAAATTTTGGCCGCAATTTTCGGGCTTTGCTTTTGTTTCCATAATCAGTAAAAATTCAAATGCCCTTTTTTTTGGGGTTTTTTCATTTATTATTATTTAAAAACAAAATTATACATACACACATATAACAACTAATAAAACTTAAAATAATATTTTTAATAATTTACTATTGCCTATTATTCTGTTTTTTTTAATTGCTAATTTTTTATATAAAAATTTAATTCTAAAATACATTCGACATTTAAAAAAAAATTGTTTTACCGCATTTGGTGAATTAACTTTATTGCTTAATTCCATTAACTTTTCACGGAAATTCTTGCAGTGCACAATTTTATTTCCGTTGAACACTATAAAAATGATCTCTAATGATTGCGTCTTTAGGAACGCTGAAAAATCTAACTTTTTCCTTTATCCATGTATTATTGCAAATAACGCAACTATAATGCACCATTTTTCTATTTATTATTGTTTATATATATTTTTAATTGATTTCACTACACTTTGGAAGCTGACGACAATAATTTACTTGTTTCCAATCACAATAATTTACTATTTCCCTTTTTTAGTTTCTTTCCGTATACAACATTAGCTAAGAGAGCAGATTTGACACATATTATGACTGTTTCCTCTCACTCTCTCAATTAATAATACCTGGAAAATGTATTTTGGTGCAGTTACGACTAGTGTTGCCGTTCTTAAATTTGCAAGCGAAGTGAAATGCGCTGAAAAACCGAAGTGTTTTCAGGTTTTTCGAAGTGTTCAAATATGAAAATAATCTTTAGAACCTACCTTGCTGTAGAAAATGTGCTCTATAGAACTTACCTTTTTATGAAAATAAATATATTTAGAACCTATCTTGTTCTAGAAAATGTACTCTTTAGAACTTGTCCTTTGTCGAAAATATATACTCGTATATTCTTTAAAACTTACCTTGTTGTATAAATATATATAAATATGCTCTTTAGAACTTACCTTTTAATGAAAATATATATATTCTTATCTTATAACCTACCTTGTTATAGAAAATTTACTCTTTAGAACTTACTTTACTTAAGAATAATTTGAAAACATTAAAAAAAATACTACTAGTACTTAGAAAAACTGATATATATTTCAATTATATAGATTTAGCCAGATTCCCTCCAAAATCGAAGTGTTTTTGCTAGAGAGGAAGTGCGGAAGTGTTCGACTTAAAAATGAAGTGAAACACTTCAATCGAAGTGAAAACGGCAACACTGGCTACGACGCTCATACGAGTATACGACAACCGCCGACAAATTTCGTCAACCACGCTATCACACATATATTGATGAACCAGTGAGAAATGCAGTTAGTGCACGAATGTCACGTAGAGGTTGTTGTATGATTTTATTCTCTTCTTAGAGGTCATTGAAGTTTACTTTTGTTCATACACGTGGTTTTCATGTATTAGAAAATGGTAAATTAAATAAAAATTAAATTGCAGTTTTTGTGGGTCCGTAAACTTATTTTAAACTGACTTTAGTAAGTTCTTCCATAGAATAATTTTCGCTGATCCTGAAGACTGCGCCAGTAACAATTTCACACATTAAGCTATTTATTATGTAGTGTAATATAAATGAAACAGTTTATTTATTAATAATATGCCTTTAGTTTATTTATTAAATAGCACTTTACAGGAACAAGTCTTTAAATTAACTATTACAATTCGAGCATTGACTGCCCAAGTGTTGAAGCACAATGTGAGTCAGAGGCTGAAGCCTGAGACGCTATCAAGAATACAATACGGCTTCTCAAAAGGAAGGGCACACAATGAGAAGCTGAAGCTGAGACTGAAGCGGAAGTTAGAAAATTGTCTACTTTGAGTCGATGCAAAAGAGAAAACAGCTGATTATCAAATTTAAAAAATTGATGATAAAATTGGCGTTACCAGACTTGCTGTGTAAAAAATTATTGGAAAAAAATGAATACTCGTATGTTACATTATAATATTTTTTTTTTTGTTTTATTTCCCTTTATTTCATACATCTGTCACCATTATATTGACACCTAGTACATGATTTGACAATTTGTTTGGAAATTAATATTAAAAACACATTTTGGTCAGTGCCAAGAAGTGATACAACAAAAATTATTTACATTAATTATAATAGTTCACTATAATTATATTATAACAATTTATTATCAAAATTATGTTTATGATAATTATTTACATTTACATTTATAATACTATTACTAATATGTGTAGTCCGGATTTCCTAGTTCATTAGGTTGTTTGGTCGAGTTCTCTTTAAACGGCGCATGGTGTTTGCCTCTAGATGTAGCAACTCGTTTATTTCTTCGTTATTATGCCCATGCAGTGTATCGTAGTGTTTTGTGGATATCTTTTTTATTTCTTCGTCAATTCTTGTCATATTTAGTTGTATATCTTCATTTGTTGTGTACCAACCAGACTTTATGATAACTCTTAATATTCTAGATTGCTGTCTTTGAATTTTTTGTATGTGTGACCGCTTTGCCGTTCCCCATACTTGGATTGTGAGTTTAGATTGCTTACCCATTAACCAATATAGTTGCCTAAATTTTTCTTTTATTTGTTTCCTTTTTTGTTTGATGTGGTAATGCCAATTTAGCTTTCAGTCCATGTGTATACCAAGGTATTTAGTAGTATTTTTATATCTTTATTCTTTATTTTAATAGGTATTGGGTTAAATTTTGTTTTAGTTGTAAAAATTATTTGTACAGTCTTATCTTCATTAATTTTCCAGCACCATTTATCAAACCATTCCTTAACATTCTCTGTGTATAGCTGCAGATTTGTAGTCGCAGTATTTAGATTTTTGTCAGAAGCTAAGAGGATTGTGTCGTAGCAATTGTGGTATTCAGTTCTTTTGGAAGTGGTATATCTGAGGTAAATATGACATATAGCAGTGGTCCTAAAACACTCCCTTGAGGAACTCCAGCTGTTGTAAGATGAATAGACGAACACTCTTCATTATATTTGACGTAAAAGTAACGATCACTATGATAACTTTCCACAATCAAATAATAGTGAGGTGGTAGCATCGTCTTCAGTTTATGCAGCAGTCCTTTATGCCATACTTTGTCAAATGCTTTTGCAACGTCCAAGAATACAGCAACGCAGTACCGCTTATATTCTATGTCTGTTTCAATTTGGTTTGTTATAGGGTGTATCTATTGAATTGTTGAATGTCGTTGCCGACATTCAATAATAATTTCAGCAACTTTCCATACTTTGGGAAAAAATTGTAGTCGGAACATTAAGTTGATAACATTCCTTAAGTAGTTATAACCTATAGTAGGTAGCTCAGCGAGAGCTTTTCCTGTCAACATATCGTATCCTGGTACTTATTTGTGCTTTATTGGTTTTTTAATGCAATTAATTATTTCTGTTGTGTTTGTTTTCTTAATTTTGGTTGTAATGTCTATATTTAAGTCATATCGTGTTTCAATATATTTATCTTCTTCATTTGATAGGATTTTTTGAAAGTATTTAGTATTTTGTTGCTTTTTCTTAATTGGTAGTAGCTTATGAGTTGTCATCTTTCCGTAGTGGTGGCTGATACCTTATCTGAGTTTTTAATTTTTTTGTTCCATAATGAGAAGTATCCTGGGTAGGCGTCAAGTATTTTAGGCAATTTTCAACTTCTATATTTTGTCTTTTAGTTAATATTTTCTTGAGTTTTTTGCAGGCTATATTTAAATTGTGTTTAGCCTCAGGCGATCTAGTTAGCTGCCACCTCTTTCTCAGGTTTCTCTTCTTAATAATTTGCTTTCTTATGAAAATATCCGTTGGAGGTTTATTTCTTCTAAATTTATGATGTTAGCTTGAATTGATTCCTGCGTCTAGCACCACATCGTTGAAGTGGCACGTTCAAAGTCTAATTGTGTTTTCAGTGTGATAGCCATATTCAGTTGATTTTCAATATGCTGTCTATACTCATTCCAGTTTGTTTTGTGGTTACAAATCTTAGCTATTGGTTCTATGGGTTTGATGTCAGTTGTGTAGTCAAGTATTATCGGAGAGTGGTCTGAAGAAAGTTCAAAACAAGTTTTAATTTTTAATTGCTTACACTTTATGTTTTTTGTTATGCTAAAGTCAATTACATCTGGTATCTTTTTCCTATCTGTTGGCCAGTATGTGGGTTCACCTGAGCTTAAAAATTTGCAGTTATTTTTGTATATAGCATTAATCAGATTTCGTCCTTTCTTATTGGTTAGCTTAGATCCCCAGTCAGTGTGTTTTGCATGCAGATCTCCAGCTGCAATGAATCTTACACCAAGCGTCTTTATGTAGTAATCATATTGATCCGTCGTTATTAGGTGTCTGGGGGGACAGTAAACTGAGGAGATGAGTATTGTCCCAGTGGTATCCTCAATTTGCACAGTAGTGGATTTAATATGAGGTGTTGCAAATGGTTGCCGTTCATTATGTTTTAAGAGTAAATTTATTATGATAGCTGTCCCACCACGAGCTTTACCATCAGGATGATCTGTTACATATATTTTATATCCAGGAAATACTAAATAGATTTTGTTAGTAAAATGTGTTTCTGAAACTAGTGCTATATCAATTTTCTTGTCAGACAAAAATTGCTTCAACTCAAGATAATGTTTTGTTAGGCCATTTGCATTCTAAGCTACAATTTTTAAACTATTACTTTCGTGCAATTAAGCTTGTTAGTAACATTGTAATGATATTCATCATATTAGTCATTTGAGTGATTAGGGATTTCACCATGTCTTTAAGTTCATTAATATCTCTATCATTTGAATTTTTTGTATTTTCTTCAGTTTTATTTGGATTTGACGACCCTGCAATTTCGGCATAGCTTACGCCTGTTTTAACTACTGATCCATCCATATTTTTGGTCTGAAGTAATAATGGATCCTTTCTGCGTAAAGATGGAAACCTTTGAATTTTTATGGCGTTGTATATTTCACAGCCTTTGTAGTTTGCAGTAAGATTTCCGCCACATAGGGCACATTCAATTTCAGCTGCGTTGGTTATTTTTTTTTTGACATTCACTTTTTAGATGCTTTCCAGCGCATTTCACACATACTGGATCCCTTGTACAGTGGTTTTTTGTATGTCCGTATTTTTGGCATTTAGTGCATTGCGCGACTTCTCTTTTATGATGAGGTGCCTCAAAAACTACTATGCAATGCATTAATTTGTTGATGCTATAAATATCTTTATTGTTAGTATTTGTTTCCAGTTCTATGCTAAACAGTGGTAGCGGTTTTTTTTGTTGTCCGTTGAGTTATGTTAGTTATGTTTAAAACTTTGTGACCGTTTTCACCAAGCTCATTTTTAATTTCTTCTTGGTCTGCGGAGGGGTGCATATTGCGAAGAATGACTTTGCAACTTCTTTCATTTTTGGGTTTAAATGTGTACAGTTTCGTACCTTTTTGCTTTAGCATTTCGAATATTTTTGTGTATGTTTCCGAGTCATTCGATTGAACTCGTGCAATGAAGATTGTTAATATTTTAAATATAAAGTTACTCTCTGCAACAGCGGTTAGCGCATTTTTTAACGTCTTTATGCATTGTACGCCTTGTACGTATATAGGGGGTGGTTTGTTTAAACTTTTTTTTCGGACTAGTTGTTTTTTATTTTTCGGACTCATTTTGATCAACTTGTCTACTGTGCGAGGGTTCGGCAAGTTCGTTATCATCAACGGTCAAAGCAGCAAACCTGTTTTTTCTTTCTGAAGTAGTATCGCTCAACCAGTAGTTTGATAACTTACTTTGGCATTGGTTTTTTGCTATTTTTTGCTTTATGTTTGTGTTGGGCGTTCTTTTCGCTTTATCTGTCGTGGGTGAGGTTCGTGCTCTCTTTGGTAGCGATTGCAGTTGACTTAGCTGCACGCCTTTTGTCGGAATTTGCACACAGGCAGAAGAACATGTTGATGTCGCAGTTGTAGTCGAGAATGTAGTTGTTGTACCATACGTAGAGAAGGCAGATGTTGTTGTTGCTGACGAATTTGTTGTAGTTGTCGCACAATCCACTGCTATACTGGAGTAGGACATTATTATAGGTTTGCCATGCGCACTCCACGAAGAGTGGAGTATCTCGCTCATAGATCTCGTTCTCTCCCACGGGGGAGAGCGCTACACACTCATGGCGATTACCGACTATACTTTGTTTTTTTAGTTTTTAAAAAAATTTATTTATTATTATTTTTGCTATATTTTAATCTTATTTATGTATGTATGTAAAATATCACGAAAAACAAAATTTTTTGGTGTGGTAACTCTAATCACTTATTATGGCCAGAGTCCACTGTGGCAACACCACACACAACCTGGATTATTTTATTTGTTGTCTCTTTCAACTTTTAACTCATATATGTATATAACAGTTCCTTTGTTTGTTTGATTGTTTATTTAACACTTTTAATAAATTTCAAATTAGTTATTATAATTATTTAGATTATCTAAACAGAACTAGACACTTTCTTGAAAACTTGCACTTTCGTTTAGCGTCTCTTTCGCGGGTTTTGTAAAATTAGTTATTTGGTTTTAAACAACGATAAATGTCACATGGGTGGAGCTCGTGCGATTATACGTCCGTTTAGTTACACGACCGTTTTGAACTACTATTATCATTAAATAAAACTTTTTATTCATCTTATATAAGTTAAATTCATAATTTCGCGTGATATTGTACACGAATTTAAGCATATTTGCTTAAAATTCTTTCACGATAAAATATTTCAAATATGTGGTAACACCGATAGCTATAGCTGCGTGAGCTTAATCATTCTGTTCGTATTTTTCGTTTGCAGCGCTTCGTTTTTTATTGCGCTTCATAGCCAGCCACAAGCTTCAGCGTCACATTGTGTTTCCACCTTTAAACTATGCTTAAGGCAACGAGTCCAACTCTCAAACTCTTAAGAAAGAAAATGTAGTGGAAAGCGAGCATGTGATTAGTACAACAAATTAGTGCATATGTTACCCTACGTCTCCACGGGCAGTTTTTGATGGCATGCAAGCAAATTGCCAATGGAGACTGCAAATTGTTTCAAGTTGGCAATTTATGGCTTAAAATATTTCATGCCATAAATTTCCAACGTGCTGTGTTGCAATCAGTTGTCATTTTGTTTGTTTGACAGCCGTTTTTCATTTTTTCGTGACGCTCACAGTGGCAGCATCGTAGGACATTTTCGTTTTACCGCATCTATTAAATAAAAACGCAAAAATGTGTGGAGACTGTGCATTTCCCTTCTCTGAAAAAAAGGATTCACCCAGAATGTCGGCTTCCTCATTTTTTCCTCTTCATCGCAGAAATCAAGCAATTTTTTTTATGCATCAAGAGCGCGGGCGCAGCGAAGTAGTTAGCTTGACGACATTTTCAAAATGACGATGGCATAACATCGCAATGCCCACCATTAAAATATTTCCAACCTTTGCAACCAAATTTGACAGTTGGGTACGCCATCAAAAATTGCCCGTGGGGACGTAGGGTCAGAGTGAGAGAGTCAGGCGTGGTAGAAGACGATTTCTGCCGACTCTGTCAAGAAGAGCAGGAAACAGCAGAACACATTCTATGCAATTGCCCAGCGGTGCAAGACGCAGACATAACTACCTAGGCAGTGGGTTCTTATCTCTAAATCACATAGTTAAAATTAAGCCCACCGCAGTTACGAGCTCTATAAATAGTCGATGTTTGTTCTAGTTGGGTAGGAGGCTGCATCTCTTAGGTCGTGGTGTTCTTTTAGCCTGTTAAATAATAATAATAATAATTTCACCATTGCTTAATATTCATTTTGCATCATATTCTTGGTATTCAAAACAGTTTGTAATCTATTTGAAAGTATCTGTAAAAATATTGTTGACTTTCAATTATTCCACCTATAAATGATTCTTTTTTTTAAATCTTGTCAGGTCAGCCCTAACACTTGGAAATAAAGTCCTGATATATAAGGTAATACTGAAGCCCATATGAACTTATGGTATTCAAATTTGGGGATCAGCATCCAAGTTAAACCTGGACATCCTACAACGATTCCAATCAAAAGCCATACGACTGTGTGCTAATGCACCTTGGTATGTCAGCAACGACATCATTCATCGCGATCTAAACATCCCAAAAGTAAATGATGAAATCATGAAATATAGCCACTCATATCGCAAACGTCTTAGAGTCCATCCTAACAACCTAGCGGTAGAATTGATAACCAGCGATACCAGCGCGCGAAGACTAAAAAAATATGTACCATCGGACTTACCATTCAGATTTACAACCTAAGATTAAATTAGAATTAAAGATTAAAAAATAAGATTAAATTAAAAAAAAAAAATAAATAATAATAATAATAAGGAATGAATGAAATTAATATATATGAAATCTATCTTTGTTAAATTAAAGTACTTAATGTATTGAATGCTACTGAAAATTCATACACATGTTTATAACCAAATATAATATAAGTAGTACTGAATGTCCAGCTGGACAGATTGTAGTTAAATAAATGGAGATACAAAAAAAAAAAAAAAAAAAAAAAATGCTTCTATTGTCTTCAGCACTGTAAACGTTTTATAAGTTAAAAATTCTGTTGTTGTTGATGAAGTTGATGCGCTTTCATCATCATCTGTTTCATAGTCTGCATAAACATCAGTCTGTATTAATCACTTCATTTTAACAATTGAAACGATAGACAGATCTGTACTATATATTTTCTTCTCTCCAACAGATCCCATATTATCTCCCAATTTAGATAAATCAATTGGTATCGATTCGCAAACTCAATGATAATAACAATTCTAAACTTTATAAAAAACAAAAATGTTTCTTTCTTGATTTAATTTTTCTACACTATTTCCAGATATGTCTTATGTTTCTTTATGTTGCTATACAATCTTAGCTCTTTTAATTTTATCGTACTTTACTGCTATCATATCAAACCAAGAGCCCGACATCTGTAAAGACTTTATTCAACCACATATGTGCTAAACTATATTTTACATATACGTTCAGAATCAAAGTCTTAGTTCCAGCCTAACATCTGTGAGATCTGCGCTCAACGGAAGCATGAACCAAAATCATCAATTAGTTACACTGTGATTCATCTTTTGCTTTGACTTGTACCACTGAGCAAACAATACATATAGAGAGCTCAAATTGCAACAATAGTGGTTTAATGAAAGCACTGGTAATTGTTGTTGTATGGGATCTACGCTTGTGGAACATGCTGTGCATTGGGATAGCGTTGAGAAATTTATAAAACCACTAATTTTGCGATTTGAGCTCTCTATATGTATTGTTTGCTCAGTGCTTGTACACTGAATCTAATCGCAGACTCAACTCCAGCTTTATGTTTTTTATTTTGACTTGTATTTATATTAAATATAACTCCAGCCGCAGTCTCAATTTTAAGTTAAATCTAATCCCAAACACAACCCAGATTTGAGCTACTTATTAGCCACCTTCTTGTTAAACTTAGATCTAACCCCAGACACAACCCAGATTTGTGCTTTAACTTATCACCCATCCTGTGAAATTTAATTTGATCGTCAGCTTCCCGGTGATTAAAATTGGATTTAGCTGCACCTGAGCCAGAGCTCCCATATCCTAACTATTGCCAACACATTTAATAACAATAAATAATGGATAGGCCAAATTCGAAAAATGGACTTTGATATTTTTACATAAAAATACGAAGACTTATGAGCATAAAGGATTGTAGCGACAAAAATATCCTAAAATCTAATATATTTTATCCTCTTCTTTAATAATAAATTTTACAAACTATAGAAATCCTTAATGTTATAAAACGTAATATAGAAAACAGACCTAAAAGATCAATAAATACCATAGGCACAGCCTGGAACTACTTTGCAGGTAGTCCTGATAGTCCTGAAATCCTGGAGTACTGTTTTTCAACGATTTTAATAGAACTACTGTAGCAATATGTAAATAGAATAGTTTGTAAGCAATATGTAAATAGTATAGTTACTTTTATATGTTTTAAGTTACTCTTTAGTTTTAAGCGTACTTATTTAATTACATCTGGTCACGTTGTATAATTTCGTAGTTTTAGATCTATATAGTTACACTTAAACGATTAGTGTGGCTAAATAAAATGATCGGTTGAGCAGAACGGTTGTGTCAAGTCTTTGCTAAACTACTAATATAGGAAGCAATAGAATGATAATTCGGACTTATATTGTAAAAATTTCATAATTTCATTAAATCAACATAAAATGGAGAGAAACGCATCTACCTGTTAATCCTTGAAACATTAAACGAATTGCATATTAACAATACCAGGGAAGTAAAATATTTAAGATGAAACACAGCAATCACAGTGGGGTTAAAGCGTATGTTTAGCAGGATGGGAATAAGCGATTATAGTTCTCGGAACATTAGCATCTATCCTATCTAGACCGATAATGCGTGGCGAAGAGTCACACCCTGCCCAAGGTAACCCTGCTATTCATAACAGAACACTACGGATATAGACTGAGGAGTCAAAAGACACCTTACGAATACAGGGTGCGGAGGAGCTAACTTCTATAAAAAACCTCTGGGTTGGATCAAGATGTCATACGATCCGTGTCAAGACTCAACCTGGTTGGGGACCTAGATTAAAAACTAGCCCAGTCTCGAAAGGAGTGCTTCGGATACTTGGCCACGTCATCGCCTATGCTGACGATTTGGCAATTGTGACTATAGGGAAATATCAAACATTCTAATGGATATTTTACGCTCTAACATGGCCACGCTTACTTGTTAGACGGAAAGAAGCGGACTAGGAATAAACCTCGATAAAATCGAATCTTCTTCTCTAAGATAAAGAGATCTCCTACGGTTTCCCCGCTAATATACAGAGATGTGAAAGTTGCGATGAAGGAGGCGCTCAAATATTTGGGACTAATACTAAACAGGAAGCTTACCTGGAAACCCAATATTGAAGAAAGAGTTAAGAATTAAGATTAGATCTGGTAGGGAATCCAGTGGCCGCCACATCAGCGCTAAGGCTGAAATGTACGGTATGCGTTTATGGAATACCAATTGCAACCTGTAACTTGATGTTGAAGAATAGCATCGTGAGTGAGGCCAATGGGTTTGGACTAGGCTATTGTGGCCGGAGCTTGATAAGAGAAAATCTAGAGATTGCTTGCTCTGTTGAAAGAAGATTTCTCTAAGGTCGTGGCTTGTATAATTGGCTATTCGGCAGGCATGCTCTCAGGCTGATTACTGCAGAAGCTGTGGGGATGAGGAGGAGACGGTGGAACATCTCTTCTGTAGGTGCCCGGCTCTAGCTAGAGGCAGAGCGAGCTCTGCAGACAAATACACTTTCAACTCTCTTACGGAAGTGTTCGGAGCGAAGGTGAACCAAATCCTGCGCTTTATTACTTAAAAATGGTTGACGAGTAAAGTAGAGATGCGGTGTTACGCGGTGGTATCGCTATGGACCCATAATGGGCTGAGTGAGACTGGCTGCCACGACAAACTAACCTCGAACTTTGGAGAGAAGAGTTAATTCAAAGTTATCACTTCTACCAAATTTCATAAGCTTATTTATCCACATTCTTTTCCATAAAATATGCTGACAATATGTCTACCATCAAATTTACATACGACACAGGTGAAAATACCACAACAGGGACAATAGTACAGAAAAAGACATCATAAATAATTGTGAAATTAGTTTTAAGATTTGCATTGTTAATTTGGAGTTTAATAAATACATACCCGATGACTCCTGTTGCTTTTTAGAAAAACAGGTTTAAGTAAATAATAATTTAAACCTGCAAACATTAATTGATGATGAAAACGTATGATTGCTTATGACGCAATAAATGATACAATGTTTACTTACTTAAAATTTTTTTTAGCAGCAATACATAAAATAAATATTTGTTTGGTATTTTAACATTTTTTAAATAAATTAAGTAAATTTAGGTAATGAATGTGGTTTTTTCTTTTATTTAATTTGTGGAAGAATTTTTACAAATTGCATGGATAAGAGATCGTGAAATGCATTCGATGAATTATGAAGCACAAACGAACTTTTTGGAGATAATAAAAAAGTTGGATACTTTTAAAAAATCCAGATAAAAGAAAACATAATTTAAGCTGGAGACTCTTTTCACAATTCACATATTATCAGCTAATTTACTGTGAATCCTAAAATTCGCGTGCGTTGTTCACAATTTCTCCCTTATTATTTTCCAGTTTTATAACTTTTTCCAGAACTTCCATTGTCTGCACATATAATTTTTTAGCTAACTCCTTTTCCTTAGCAGTTTCTGAGCTGGCAGCGATTTCACAATCACTTCAAGAAATAAAATACAGAAAAATCAATTATTGGTTCATATGGAATGTAGCGGGCGTACGTACTTAAAATACTCGCCTGTAACATATTTAAGTTGTGGATCCGTTGCTAAACGAACGGCACACTGAGCCCCCTCCTCAGGAGTTTTCATGAATAACCACATCCATGGATAAGTCATCAACTTTACACAAATGGCGGACATTAGTGGAGAGCTGCAATTGAAAAGAATATAAAATGCGCCAAGTGCCAAGTGTCTTAAAAAATAAAGTAAGCGACAGTTGACATGTGCAATTTCCCTGTGTCTTTTAATTAAAAGTAGATAAACTTTTAAGCTCTAACTACTCGTATGTTGTTCACACTTGGCGTCATATCATACATATGCACCAGGGAGTTTTTCGCAATTTCAGAGAACTGCCTTCCAGCAAGCCATGCAAAATTGGCAATGGTATTGTTAAATAAGGGCAGAATAAGCTTTTATTGTGTGACACTTATCTAAAAAATATTTACATATGCATGTATACATTTACGAGTATGTATGTGTGTAGAACTTACCCAGCGGTTGAGGATTCATGGTGCCATACAAATGGTATAAATTTGCGCTTTTTCCGTGACTGGCGTTAAGTGTTGGTCGAATGCAAATGTGCGGAGGATATGTAAACGTCACTTTTCTATAGGCTTTTCTAAAGCATAGGTTTGAAAAGGTTGAAGGGTTGGTAATGCAGTTGTTGTTTATGGTGTAAACAAACTTCACGTACCCTTATGTTTATACCCTTTACCTGGTTAATAGGGTATACTAATTTTGTGTTTTTGAGAGAGGTTGCAATTTCAAGAAGAATATAAAGATATGAGCAGAATCACTTTCTAAGCAATTTTTATTTTGTCCGTCCGTCTGATCGTCCGTCCATCTCTCCGTCCGTCCGTCTGTGGCCACTTTTTTCCACAGCGTTAGAGCTATCTTAATGAAATTTTGCAAAAGTATAGTCTGGACAAAGATACAGGACCAGATTGCTATATGGGCCGATTTGGACAAAGACCACGCTCCCATATAAGGAACTTGTCTTACCTTTTTTAAAACGACTTTAACTTCGGTCCAATTGATAGACTAATGACGCACTTTTGCAGCTATGAAGATGTGGGTCCTACTAAACACTATGCAAAAGTGGGCGGTATATTATAACTACCACGCCCACTATTAACAAATATTCATAAGTTAATATCATAAGAACATCTGGACATTATAAAGCTATCTGCAACAAATGGGGTTGATCAGGGAAAAGACACGCCAACTTTTGATATAATTAATTTTCGGGTCCAAAATTAAAATTAGCCTACCTATGCTCGTATTAATGCTATCGGATTAGAAATTGGCAGAAATATACATGGTGTAGAAAATAGAGTGTTTGAAGAATATGGAGATCATAATACTACTGCCACGCCCACAATTAACCAAAAAACATTACTAGGTTCCTATTAAAGATTTATGAACGAAATTTCACAGGAAGGTTGCGGGTACTAACATTAAACACCACACAAAAAATGGGCGTGTTACTTTTACAGCTACGTCCACTATTGGCATATAATTATACCTTACGACCAACACAATATTTCTGGACGATATTTTATATTAGTACATATATTCATTCTACAAAGCATTATACAAGATATGGGGTTGATCGGATAAAGGCCACACCTCCCACTAATATAATCAATTCAAGGTACCCTACCGAAAATTACCGTAGATATTCTCCTAATGATGATTTATGAAGAAAACATCCCCATTGTTTAACTCGCACGGACAAGGAAAGGTAAAGGGTATTTCGAAGTCGGTCTAACCCGACTTCAGACTTCTTTACTCGTTTTGATTCTAATAAGGTATATTTTATTAGTGCTCAGTTCTTAAACGAAAAGCACATAATGAGTGGGTGAATTTGATGCAGCCAAGCAGATGTAGAAGCATTGCTGAAAGGGTTTGCAATGTTGAGTGAGAAAAATAAGATTCAACTTTTACCTATTACATTCTAAATTGATATGTAAGCGGATGGAATACTCACATTGTTAGTTTTTTAACACTAACCGATTGCTTTTATTTTACAGGTGTATTGTTGGTGGTGAAGCTCTAGATGAATTTTATACAACTCGTTCAAATATGTCAAATTATAGTATTATACAGTTTTTTTTTTAATCTCGAGATACGATTTTTCTCAGAAAAAAGACAGGAAAAGTATACATCTTTGTAGTTTCAGATTCAGTCAAATCTCCTTCTAGTTATTAAGATATGTTCTTTTGAAGAATATGTGCCTATAAAACTACGTTTGTTTACATGTATAATTTCAGTTTAATTATCTTTTCTCTCTTGAGCACTGGCAGATGTAGATGCCTAAATCTACTTAAGAAGTAATGACGGTTAATAATAATATTTTTTTAAGCATTTCAAACCTTTGCCCAACATCCTAATGTATCCAAAATACTAGGTATCCATCCGGAAGGTTTACTACTTTTTATTGCCGGTATTTGGGTTAATATTAGTTTTAATAGTTCATATTTGGTAGTCGAGAAGTACACGCCAAATTAATAATGGAACAATTTGTGGCGCTGTATGTATGCAGATAAGATGTGTTTGCTTGATAATGACAATATGAATTTTTGGGAAAAACTAATTATGAGTAATCATTTCCACTTAAGTGGACATGTGAACAAACAAAACAGCTGATTCTGGCCAGTAGAGAAACCTTAAATAATTCATCTATCACCATTACATCCCTTGAAAAGTACGGTATGGTGTGCAATTTGGGCTGAAGAGGTCCTTGGAGCATATTTTTACGAAAATCCGAATGGTTCATCTATTACAGGCAATTCCGAACATTATCGTGATATGATAAAGAACTTTATTAGACCAGAATTAAGGTAAATAATGGTAGACATTTGGCAGACATTGTTTTTCATACATAATTCCAAAAAAATAAATAAACGATCTGTAAAGAATAAATCTAGTTTATTTTATTTAAAAAAATTTTATCGGTACAAAAAGTTGGAAATCTGTCGGGTGGATATCCAGTAGTTTGCAAAGTGAAAGAAAGGCATGCTGATCATAGCGCGTAACTTGAACGCGAGTATGCAAGCCGTAGCGTGTTGCCCTTGAGCGACCACCAAAGCAGTTTACTGCCTGGTGCGGCGTACTTGCACTCTTTCAAGTACAAGGGCATCAAATTGCGCACGGGTAATGCTCTCGCAATAACTGTCAACGAAGATATGATGAGCAAGCATGTTGAATGTACATATAATTTCCCATCTGACAAATATCTAAGAATGGGTAAGAACCAATCAATACATTTCATTTACTTGCATATTATGTATTTAAATATGATATGCAAGAGTGAGTGAATGAATTGAGGATGGTGAATAAGAAATACGTTATAAGAAGTTTCTTGTAAACCAAAGTTAGAATCAAAAATCAGGCAGTGCGTGAACTGATAATGCAAGATCGTCATGTGACATATCGTGGGATAGAGGACACCTTGGGCATTACTTCCACTTCCATACATTCAATATTTCATGAAAATTGGATGTAAAAACGATTTGTTTGCGTTGGATCCCACATAATTTGACAATCGCTCAAAAAAAGGCTCGTGTCAATTGGTATAAGGAAATGATTAAAAAGTTCACCCGTGGTGCTTCGTGACAGCTGGCGAATCATGGATATATGCGTATGAGCCGGAAACAAAACAACAATCGACCGTGTGGGTATTCGAAGACGAGCTAAATCCCGTATTCCAACCTTAGAATGGCCCCTTTGCGTAGCTAATTATGCGTCCCCTAATGTGTTTATATCACTGGGAACTCTTTTTGCATGCATAATACTAACGACAAAACCAACAGCAAAACCCCACGGACAATGTAAAAGGAAAGCTTAATCATCTAATCGTTCCCGTCGCAAGGCATGGACCACATCCGAGCATTCCTCATCGGACATTATCATTAAAACTGCAATCTCAAACTGCCAACATACGACTGGAAGCTCACCTAGGTTGACGATTTGAAGGGCGACTTTCGCGAAGTCCTCATCATCTTAAATGAAGACTCACGGGCATCCCTCCGAAACTATAATATATATATATATATATATATATATATATATATATATATATATATATATATATATATATATATATATATATATATATATTTTATTTATTTATTATTATTTATTAATTAATTACAATAGTAAATAGTAAATAAAGGATATACGGCAATTGCCCTCCGAAACTATAAGACTCTGGAAGATTATCAATATAACACTAAGGTATCTTAATTGTACCCAGAAATCAGATGCTAACTGGACCCAGTCTGGAGGCGAAAGCCCCGGGGTTTATTTGACTCTCACTTACCGGGAAGCGATATTTTTGTTGATCATAGGTCCAGAGAGCCTGATCATGCTGCAAGCGACCCCACTGGTTGTCAAGTGACCAATGATAATGTCCAATCCGCCAATAGTGGCCAATGATAATGTCCAATCCGTCAATACATTGATTTTTTTAAATCTTCCGGTCCAGATGATAGTATTCCCGCGGTACTGTGTCTGAACAGGTCACACCATGGGATGTGTAATCTATGATGCATGCCTCAAATTGTTGTACATTGAGAATGCTCCTTTAGCTTCCATACCCAAGGCATGGAAGGCATCCCATACAAAGCCCATGGACTATAGATCAATCGATTGGTACTTTTTTATTTGAAAACTCTGGAAAGGGTTCTTGATCTTCATATCGGAAATCAATAAATCATAGTTGTATATCCAAATCACAACAATTGATAGTAATCTCATAAGATTCTTAGAGCAACTTCTCATTATATCTATCATCAACTCCTCCAACGGAAATGCTTAAGAATGGAGTGTTATCTCATCTTTTTTGGAATCTGACGGCGAACACACTGCTAAATAGACTAGATTAATCTGGGTGAAAAAAATAGCTTCTGTAGTTCACATAACTATTTCGGTACCCGGCAAGTAACTCTCAACCCTTTCAGAAAGTTTGAATTACTCAGTCAGTATTCTGCATCAATGGTGTCAAGAATTCGGCCTCGAAGTAAATACATACCTCCAAAACAGAGGTTATGCTTTTTACACTGAAGTATAAAATACCGAATTTTGTTGTACCAAAACATAATAGAACCACATTTAATGTAAGACAAAATGTTAAGTATAGTAAAGAACTGGCCCTGATCCCAAACTACAGTGGAAAACCAATAAAGCAGAGAGGGCACGGAAATCCCCTTGTTATTGCTGCAGAAGTGCCCTTTGATTCAGATGAGGGCGTCAACCCCGAATCATGTCCTGGCTCTGCTCAGCAGTGGTTGAGACGAAATTTCTTTATGGGGCTTTCTTCTACTGCTACTTCTAAAGCCTATCATCTAAATCTTTTGATAAGGTCAGAAGAACAGCGGTCAGAATGATATTTGGGGCTCTTCGTACTACCTCTACGAAAGCTATGTTTGCAATCCATGTGGATGCCTACCATATTTCTGGTAAACAACAAGTGTTCAGCAGCCAGACTTAGTGCTACATCGGATTAAACCACGTCAGACCTGAGCAATGCTAGTATTTTAAATCAGGACACATATGTACGAATAGACATCGCCTATACTTCAAATATGGGTGTACCACCTATTTCCCTCCCGCAGAGAGGAATAGTTCGACCTCAGGAAACAAAACGATCCTGGGTAGAGGAGTGCACCTGTAGTGTTGCCATTCAGACTTGGACTACATGGACACGAGGCGAAATTGTCCGCTACTCAACAATATTTTTGTTCACGATTTGATTTATAGAATTGCGGAAAAACTAGGATCGTCATTCAATGACTTTGGTTCCAACTGCAGCTCTGAAAAAGAGGAAGAATCAGTGCATTACGTGTGTCCCTCGTTCTTTAATTATCATTCAAAATTATTAGCAACATAGCCATAAGTATCAGAAATATAATTTATATCGGAATCACAATGGTTGCCCCGCTGTAGATGGGGGAGTCGCGATAGTTGCTGTTGGTATCACAATGGGCCTTTAAGTGTGAGTTTGTAAGCTACGGCTGACAAAAAACCTCCACTGAATCCTCCTCGAGGGAGCCGGCTGGGAATAGATATCACAGTGTGATACTGCACATTGCCAGGAGGTATCTAGCTAATATGACGATGTCGCATCAGATGTTTCTGAATTGAATTTTGCAATATTATCATGGTCGAGGGGAAAGGGCGAGCTTACGAATACCTGGCGTCCTCGGCAATAATTAGCCTTACCTGCATAGTTCGGCGCTATGCGCAGGCAGACATCATTTCTCCGATACTCATGGGCTCCAAAATATGAACACTAATAAAATAATATTTGAAAATGTAGGGAAGAAACCTAATAAATCTGGTCCTCCAATCAATAGACCGGAAGGGTTAAGTCGACCCGTTTATAGAGCAACGGCGTTTCCGAGCCTGGTCGGAGTAATAAGTGCTGGAGCTACAGCTATCTCTAGCACAGTGGTTCCTTCTGAGATCGTCGGAACAACCAGAAGAGTCGAAAGCCCGCGAACAGTGGTTGAGACAAAGGTTTGTGATGGTCAGGCTAAAGACCCCCATAAATGCAGCAAATGATCTTGGCAGCAAATGGCCTAAATCGACATCTTCGACAAAGCGAAAGCAATTTACCACAAGAGTCGTATCGCTGCGAGGTTTTAAAGAAGGTACACGGGAAGGTGCCCACGAACGAAGAACTCACAAAAAGGTAAGAAGTTCCTTCGAGTGGGCAAAGGCGGTCCTGCCAGATTTACTATTAGACCACGTACATGTCCCGGCGCCTAAAAGACAAAGATTCTGTGAGGGAACAAAGTCGGCGAAAATAGTGAAGACGCAAAGTGTCACTCCGAGAAAGACATTCGCTGAAGTCGCAAGAAACAGCATTATAGGCGTGCTTGAAGCGAACACAGTGGAAGTGTGTACAAGCCGCCGTAGTACAATATTCTTAAAAATACTGGAGAGAAATCCCGGTCCTCCACCGATATGCGAGGATGAAGGCTGATATCAGGACATCGCTTGCGATGGTGAGAGATCGCCAGAGCTGTAGATGGCTTTCATCTCGGATATAGGGAAGGTGTACCTGGGCGCCAAATTGGAAACAGTAGATAGCGAAGCAATTCCCTCTCAACCGAGAGCGAGAGTTTGGATCCCGGCTACCCCTATGACCGCGAAACAATCATGCAAATCTTCAAATGGAGATTTGTTAAAATTGAAAGTAGCAGTGAAACGAAAGAAGCGGTGGAGACGAAACGTGCGACCATGTAGGTACTGCTGTTACTTACAAAAGAAACTGTGGAGCCATTAGCGAAATGCGACGACATAATAAGATATGAATTCGGCAAGGTGAAGGAGAAAGCTTATAAAACTGACACCAAAGCCGTTGATATTCTTGTGTCAACAAGTGAATCGGAAACGAATGACGAGAGAGATAACGAGCTTGAGACGACAAGTAATGCCGATAGCCAGAGGAGTGAAGATGGGTACATATCTTCAGGTACTGAACTAAGCATGGTCCTGAAGAGGATGTATTCAGAGAAGGAGGTACTTAGCGTTTTGGATGAAAATGCAGACGCGACGCTGCTAACAAATGCAGCTCCTACAAATAATCCTCTACCACAATAAGACAGCTTCGGCTGCACTCCTGAATCGACTGGCAGAACACCAGCCAGACTTTTTGCTCATTCAGGAGCCGTGGATGAGTGGATGGAGAGTGTGTGGACTGAGGACTCCAGGTTAAACCGTATAGACCGCCAATAGTGTAAGTAAAATTAGGGCGAGTATACTTGCTAAATCACAACTTAATGTTTTTTTAATCCATAATTACAGAAATGAAAACATTGCAACGGTTAGTTGGGAAACTAACGGAAACATCTACGATTGGCTTCAATATAGCTCGCCCATGATGACCCGGGACCATTACCATCAAACCTCCTAAGGGAGTTGATAGCGAACAGCGCTCAGCAAACTCCCATCACCACTAAGGAGAGACTGTTGACACTGGGAGTTAAACTGGTGGGCAAAGGTCGTAATCCATCCCGATCTACCACCTCGGAGAAAACCTCTAGGATGGCCAAGAAATAAATCTCTCTTCCTGATCGTGCTCAACCTGGGGGTCTGGATGACCCGAGAATAAAGGAGTTAAGTGAAGCTGGAGTCAGATGGTACTTCACCATCCACCGACGGACTCGGTGGAATGGCTGAAAGGGGAGGGCGTCAGTTTTCTCGCCAGAGTGGGAGACAACATCCCACACAGTCTTCCTCTTCCTCCCTCATAGTAGTGGACAAGAGGTCGGTTTCCCACTTAATTTATCTCCAGCAAAAATGGGTTAAACACCAATTTCTGGAAAATATGGAGTTGCAAGGATCAGGGAAACGGACAGTTGGTGTCCGTGGAAATAGATGATGGGTCCATGCAACTAATCAAGAGCTCGGGTATGCGTTGAACTACCGATTTTGCAAGATCAAAGTCGGTTGTTCCAAACATACTCAAGAAAAGCCCAAGGTAGAGGAAGTAGAGGAGACAAACATCACACCGTAATTACGAGTAGTAGGCTTCCCCCAGGTGAGACTGAACCGAAGACTGTGGCCCCGGAAATCTCTTCCAGGGCCCCCAGTGTTGACATAGCGCAGGCCGCATACTGCTGAGGCCGCATACTGCCCTACACTGTTACAGAGTCTGGAGGATGTCTCTATGGACGAGGAGGACGAAGATGGGAATAGCACCATCCCGTCACAACCTGTCCCATAACATGACGAGATTGAAAGTGGCTCAGGCAAACATCCATCATGCCAGAGCAGCCTCGGCTGTCATTAGTAATATGGGATGCCAATGCTGCCATTCCCCGCACATGTATCATGATTAGATATGATATTAATTACTTTTGTCTTTCAGAATTCATGTCGCGAGGTCTCACACCCATCAGCGATATAGTCGTTGCATCGGCTTACTTTCCGGGAGATATCAATGACATCCCGGAAGAAGTCTATAAACTGTCGAGGTATTGTCTATCCAAAAGGATTCTACTCTTGGTAGGCTGTGAATCAAACCCACACAATACCATCTGGGGTAGCAGTGACACCAATAAACGGGGTGAGTCAGTTCTAGAATTTTTATCACTTAATTTATATATATTAAATAAGGGGAACACACCCACTTTTAGAAATATAATTAGGGAGGAAGATCTTGATCTTACTTTCTGTAGTCCAGGGCTGATATTGTTAACAATTGGAAAGTTTCGGACGAACTCTTTCTGTCGGACCACAGTATAATGGAGTTCGATATAGGAGGTACCATCACAAAAATGGTAGTTTTTAGAAATCTTAGGTATACTAACTGGGAATTCTTCGATAGTTCAGTGCATTCACTACTCTCATCCTCAAAACATTCAAGGAATATATAAAAATCCAGTGGAGCTAGAGGAGGGTATCAATGAGCTGAATGAAATTATTTCTGAATCCTATGTTTTATTTTGTCCTCTAAGAACAAAGAAAAATAGGAGAAATATTCCTTGGTGGAACTCTAGTCTGTCTACTAGACGTACTAAGGTGCGTAAGCTATTCAATCTAGCTAAGCGTACGGGGGACTAGGAACAATACAAAAAAGAGTTGACGATATATAACAAAGAGGTCAGACAAGCCAAAAGGACTAGCTTTAGATCCTTTTGTGAAAGTGCAGAATCGACCCCAGAAATAGCGCGACTCCATAGAGCTCTTGCGAAAAACAAAGTCGATTTAAAGCTGGCATTAAGATCTGAGGATGGGACGTTCACGGTAAATGAAGAGGATCACATTCTCCTTTTGCTGCGTGTGCACTTTCTTGGGAGCTCGATCCAGTTACCGTTATATTTGCAGATGGATGCTCTCCCTAGAAGAACAAGCAAAATTGGCTGGAAGGTGGCCAAAGAAATCATAACTACTGAGAGGCTGAGATGGGAAATCAGCTCTTTTCAGCCATACAAATTACCGGGTGCTGATGGTATTCTCCCCTTCTCCAAACGAGCGGTGAGATACTGATTCCGCGCCTGGAGAATATCACTAGGGCAAGTCTTGCTTTTGGGTATATACCGGAAACTGCATTATATCATCTGACTGATTTTATTCAGGCAGCACTGGATAAAAAAGAAATAGTACTTTCTGGCTTTCTTGATATTGGGGGGGCTTTTGACAACACTCCTCACAAATATGTGATTAGGGCTCTTAACAATAGAGGAATAGATAATATCACTTCCAATTGGATACGAGCTCAACAGTAGACTCAACAGTAGACTGACTGAAGCAGAAGCGGGTGACTAAACTGTTAAAGTCAAAGTCAATAAAGGAACTCCGCAGGGTGGGGTATTATCACCCATTTGTGGAGCATAGTAGTTGATGATCTTCTGGTAAAACTCACAAATCTAAGCATATCATGTCAAGGATATACAGACGATATTGTGATAATAGCTAGAGGAAAATCTGAATCCACTCTTTGTGATATTATCCAGAGGGGCTTATTAGCAGCTAGTGAATGGTGCAGGGGAACAGGATTGAAAATCAATGCCTCAAAGGACACCATTGTGCCGTTCACTAGAAAAAGATCTCTACCATATATGAAACCTATTCTTCTAAATGGTATACAGGTCAATATTAGCTCCGAGACCAAATACCTCGGAGTCATTTTCGACAAAAGGTTATTGTGGAACGATCACCTGACAGCAACCACCAAGAGGGCTACAGTTTCCTTATTGAATATGTAGACGGCTTGCTGGTATATCTTGGGGATATAACCCAAAAATCTTTCGCTGGATGTATACCATGATGGTGAGACCAATCATCACTTATGGTTCTGTAGCCTGGTCAAATAGAGTCAGACTTAAGACAGCGAAATCTGCATTAAGTAAAGTACAACGCCTTGCATGCCTGGAGGTATGCGCACCTGTCCTACGGCAGCAATGGAAGTTATACTAGATCTAAGGAAGTTATACTGACATCTAGTAATTCAAGACTCTGCTAGTAAATCTCTTACCAGAATACAAGAAATTATTTCGAGAGAATCAAATTACAGCCAAAATATATTCAGCTCAAGGTTAGACTTCTGGATCTGAAAGATTTTGGAGAAGTGAAATCCATCTTTCCAACCTTCGGTATAAAAATAACTAGTGCTTTCCTCTAGATTGCTAGAATATTCCCTGTCGCTAAGCTTATCCTGAATAACTTTACCAGGAGCGGAGCCAGTACCTCTATTCCTTTCTGTAAATGGGCGGGCACTATCCCATCTCCTCCTGGTGTCTTGTAGGAGTCAGAATTTTCTATAGCCCATTGTACTTGCTGTGGTTTTATTATCTTTGAATCAAGTCTCAAATCTTCAATACTTGTGTGAAATCTCTTTCAGGAAGTCTTTTTGTGACGGCTGTTGCGTCTAAAAATTGTGTTTCCAACAAAAGTTCCACCCTCTGTTTATCGTTCAATGCATAACTACCGTCCGGTGGTTCAGTGCCATCCTACGTTCTGTATTAGCCTTCGCCCAGTGTCTTGTGTAGCCTGGCAGCTGTCGATGTGGATAAAATATCTTCACAAAAGTTCCTGAAGCTATCTCATTTAACTTTCCTAATCTCAATATCCAGGCGACAGGTACCCTTTTTAAGTCCAGCAACGAAAATACTCTCCTGTTTGCTAACCTATCAAGTAAAACATCAATTAATGGCAATAGATATTTATATTTACATGTCATCTTATTTAGTGTCAGATAATCTACACATTCAGCTTATTTCCTCCGGTTTTTTTCCGCACCAACGCAATATACTCTGAACTACTCAGTCTTCAGTCTTATAAATTATCCAAAATACTGTCTCTTTTCGCTATTCGCGTGGATGACAATAGAATGGCCTTTCACTATTCAACATTAATCTCATTTCGTTTTAATTTCGGTTTCATTAGGACGATCACAGTACAAATAACATTCGATAAACAAATTTTCAAAAAAATCTTTAGTTTTAAAGCTTATGTCGTTTTTACTTATACTTAAATTATATACATCAGTCTCAATTTTTATGAAACTTAAACATTCGTACTCACCCCTCTATTTCAATTTAGCTGTATTCATAAAATCTTTACATAACAATATTGAGTATCGTATCGTATCATCGCGAACAACAAAAGCAATATTTATATAAATATAATCTACTCTTTCTTTAATAAACAGTCGACTTTCATTTATCCCAAAAAAAATAGTCTTATTAATATTGTTAATTTTTTTTGAATTAACACATTTGATACGAATTTTTTATGAACTAAGATTATTATTATTATTATATCTTACACTATAATTAATTATGACTGCAAGGGAAAACGATTTCGTAGAAAGAAGCAATTTTGGGACCAGACCCGGGGCAGGATTTGAAACTGCGACCCGCTGAGCGAACTAAGGATATCAGGCTGTCGGTATCTAATAGCGTTTCCAATAAAATTTTCGAATTAACTTTTTCTTTAATAAAATTATATTTAAGACTTCTTATCGATTCACCGGTATCCTTAGTTTGTTTACCGTGGTGATTTAAACTCCTGCTATTTTCAACGTTTAGCGTCAGTCTTTCGACTCCGATCCCATAATTACAATTATAACATTATAACTCTTTTGGCTGAAATGTACCAAATTTGGTTTTTGGTTTCTTTTCCATTTGGTACATTGGTATATAACTTTTTGATTTGGTACATTTTTACAGTGTTGTTAAAAATAATTATCACTATAAAATTTCTCATTACAAAATTGACTTTTCGAAAATTTTTGTTCTTAACTCTTAAATTGAATGCAACTCTGGCACTACCCAAAGAAACAATGCTACCAATGTATTAAAAGTTGGGTTAATACTCTTTGAGTGTTTGGTAACACTTACTGTAAGAGAAGCCATTTGAGCGTGCGCCGCGGCACGCGTTTAGCAAGAAAAGAAGCAAAATGGATAAGTAAGTATTTGAAATACAATTGCTTTTAAATATTTATGCATTAAAATATTTCAGATTTGTAATAAAAGAGATAAGAAGTAAACCAGCTGAAATTGTTGAAGTGTGCAACGAAAGTGACGATGCTAGCACATCGAAAACAAGGTAACCATTTTCTTGTGAGATAAAATATATTCCAAGTTTATTTTTAGAGCCAAAAGTAAATTCAAACCTGATTGGTTTCAACAGTTGGCGTGGTTAAAAAATAAAAATGGGGATGCTTTCTTCATGAGATGTGCGAAAAGAATCTCGCAAACCACTTGTCCCATTTGGCACGTCATGTAAAAAACAAATCTCATTGGATGTGTTGTGAACGAAGAAAGTGCAACAATAGCTAAACAAGTATGCCAGGTAGCATTTACATTGCCATTTCGGTTACTCGAATTTTTGCCAAATCTCTTATGTGTTTTTTGACAGTCAAATAGCAAAAGCGCTAAGTGCCGTAGAACAAAGCAAGCATGTTTAGCTGAAATTTTAGGCAATAAATCAAAGGCCAAATTGCGAGTGTGCTGCAGAAGTAAAGATTTTCGATAATTGACGACGTTGTTTCGATAATCCTGCCGCAAAGAGTTAATGTTGGTAGTGGGATATTTCGACTCATTGTCACGAAGCATTAAATACCGCTTTTTGCATTTAATTGAGTTAGATAAGTCTGTATCGATATACCAGGCGATTAGGTTGATTTTCACATTCCGTAACATTCCATTGACAAATTTGTTGTGTCTTGCGGATTGAAAACTAAATTAAGTGCCGATGCTAATTTGTTCTACATAAAATGTATGTGCCACTCCTTGCATCTTTGCTGCAGTTACGCTTGTAAAAAACTTCCGCAACAAATAGAAGAATTATGTCGTAATGTGTACAATTTTTTGCCATAGTCCTAAGCGAATTAAAAAATTCATAGAATTTCAAGATTTCTGTGAAGTGAAGCCTCATAAAATCTTAGGTATATCTTTGTCTAGATGGCTTGCTTTAGAAGCAGTAATATCGCGGATTGTCGAACAGTGGGAACCGCTGTCATGCAGATTAGAAATAAATGGAATTGGCCGGTAGAAAATCCTTCGACTGAACCCTCCCCGAGGGTACCGGCTGGTAATAGGTCTACAATGGCATCAATTTTTTGATGGTGCTGGATCTAGCTAAGGTCAGGATGTAGCGCTCAGTGTTTGATACTCCTTAATAGTACAACATTGAGAAATACACCTTGACTATGGTTCGAAGGTAAGGGTTGCATCAAGGTGTTACGCGACCAGTGCTGATGACCTGCCAGGCTAGAGGCCCTGTTAAATAGTCTAGTCGTAAACGGAGCCCTTCGGTGGTAATAGCCTAGCTCGGATATTGAGGATTTCTGTCCGATTGATGTTTATATTCTTCGCAAAAAAGAATCTTCATGAAGAAACAAAAAATAAATCAAAAAATTCCGCGGGATATCACCGCAATTCAATTGGCAAATCAGATGGAGCAAAGAATCCAATGCTTAGAATACCCGCTAAGCCCAAATCAAATGCTGCTGCGGTCAATGAACGGAGACCTTCAGCCGTGACCAAAACAGTGGTTGGACCTATGGGACCTCCAATGACAGTAGACGGGATGGGTGGTGCAGGAATTAGGAAACTTTTTTCCGATGATGTGCCATCCACTTCTGCTGCTGCCAGGTCAATACAGGGACCAACTCAACAAACTCCCATATCCACTAAGGAGAGATTGTTGACACTGGGAGTAAAACTGGGGGACAACCGACCTACCACCTCGGAGAAAACCTCCAGGACGGCCAAGAAAGTGTAGAATAGACTTCTAAAGTAGCACGACTCCATAGAGCTCTTGCGAAAAACAAAGTCGATTTAAAGCTGGCATTGAGATCTGAGGATGGGACGTTCACGGCGAATGAAGAGGATCGCACTCTCCTTTTGTTCCGTTTGCACCTTCCTCAGAGCTCGGTCCAGTTACCGTCATCTTTGCAGATGGATGCTCTTCCTAGAAGCACAAGTAAGATTGGCTGGAAAGAGGCCAAAGAAATCATAACTGCTGAGAAGTTGAGATGGGCCATCAGCACTTTTCAGCCATATAAATCACCGGGTGCGGATGGTATTTTCCCAATCCTTCTCCAAAGGAGTACTGAGGTACTGATTCCGCGCCTGGTGAATATCACTAGGGCAAATCTTGCTTTTGGGTATATATCGGAAACATGGAGCACAGCTAGAGCGGAATTTATCCCCAAGGTAGGCAAGAAGGATATGGCCCATCCCAAATCCTTCAGGCCTATCAGTTTGACATCCTTTGTACTAAAAGCAATGGAGAAAATAGTTAATATACATCTCCTTGAGACCATATTGAAAAGGGAGCCTTTACATCCTTATCAGTTTGCATATATTGCGGGAAAATCGACTGAAACCGTACTATACCATCTGACTGATTTTATTCAAGCAGCACTGAATAAAATAGAAATAGCACTCTATGCCTTTCTTGATATTGAGGGGGCTTTTGACAAAACTTTCCACGAATATGTGATTAGGGCTCTTAACAATAGAGGTATAGATAATACCACTTCCAATTGGTAAGGAGCTTTACTCAACAGTAGACTGGCTGAAGCAGGTGTCAAAACTGTTAAAGTCAAAGTCAATAAAGGACAGTAGTTGATGATTTTCTGGTAAAACTCACAAATGTAGGTATATGCGGACGGACGGACAAATCAAGGATATGCGGACGATGTTGTGATAATAGGTAGAGGAAAATCTGAATTCATTCTTTGTGATATTATTCAAAGGGGCTTATTAGCAGCTAGTGAATGGTGCAGGGGAACTGAATTGAAAATCAATGCCTCAAAGACCACCATTGTGCCGTTCACTAGAAAAAGATCTCTACCATATATGAAACCTATTCTTCTAAATGGTACACAGGTCGATATTAGCTCTGAGACCAAATACCTCGGAGTTATTTTCGACAAACAGTTATTGTGGAAGCAACCACCAACCGGGCTACAGCTTTCTTAATGTGGCTTGCTGGTAAATCTTGGGGATGTAACCCAAAAATCGTTCGCTAGATGTATACCATGATGGTGAGACCAATCCTCACGTATGGTTCTGTAGCCTGGTCAATTAGAGTTAGAGTTAAGACAGCGAAATCTGCATTAAGTAAATTACAACGCCTTGCCTGCCTTGTTATCACTGGAGCTATGCGCACCTGTCCAACGGCTGCAATGGAAATTATACTAGATCTAACACCCTTACATCTAGTAATTAAAGACTCTGCTAGGAGAGCTCTTACCAGAATACAAGAAACTATTTTGAGAGAATCAAATTACACCCAAAATATATGGGGTAAAAATTCTACTCAAGAATACAGTATACTCAAATCTTACAAGGATTTTATGCCAAGAAAATTCAATTTTGCACACAAATACACTAGCTTACTTTCTTAAATGTGCTGTTCCGCGCACCAAACCGGGTGTGTAGCAATTAACCGTAATCGTGGTTCCTACAAAAATAAATTGAAATTAAAATGAGTTTAAAAACAGAAAAAATATTCAAATCAAAACAAAACAAATAAAGATGATCAAAATTACAGAATGCTCTGGTAAAGACGAAAAATATTCGTGCTCTTTATGTTCACCTTTCAATTCTCGTGCTAACCAACGTGTTGCCAATACCACAGCCAACTTGGAATGCGCGAAGGCGTCGCGTGCATGTAGTTTCACCGCCCACGTGCCCACATTCAGGGGGTCATCGAAATCGATTTTGGCGGCAGCATGAGCATGCGCCGATGTATTCACCACTCGTCCTCTTTGCGCTCGTCTCAAGTGCGGTAACAACAGCTGGGTGAGTAGAAAATGCGACAAGTAATTCACCTGCAGATGTGTTTCGAAGCCATCCACTGTGGTTGAATTTGGGGTTTCAAATATGATACCAGCATTGTTTATGAGCACGTCGACGCGCTCGAACTCGTTCATGATGTTGCGCGCAAACCGCCGAACACTGTCAAAGGAACGCAAATCGATGTAACGCGTGACCACAAAAAATTCACCGCCTAGAGAACAGCTCAGTAGCTCGCGCTTAATAATGGCAGTGGAGCGTTCCGCTGCTTGGATATTCCTACAGGCTAAGATAATCCGACCACCACGGCCAGCCAGCGCCTTAGCGATTTCGAATCCAATGCCGCTATTTCCGCCAGTAATGATGACGATTAGTTCTTTAATTTGGTTGTCGTTAGGACACCGTTGGCCGCTCATAATCGTCCTATAAAAATATATAATAGCAAAATGAGGAAATTATGTATTAGTTTAAAGTATAATTTAAAAATCAATAAACTATTTGAGGTAGTGCAATAGTTTCTTGGGCTATTTATATATTCGTTTATGGGTTGGTACGTATGGCACTTAATGATAGAAAACAATAATGGAGATGTAAAAACTGATTATTGGTTAGTTATGTTGGTGCATTGACTAGATTCAGTGAAGTTGATTTTATTTGTGATCTGTATATGAAGTGTTTTTTTATATATTGATATCATATCGCAAATCAACATGTATCTATGCACAGTTGTGAATAGTAGGGATGTGATCGATGTGGCTAGGAGTTCAAAAACAACAAAGGCGGTGTAATAATTGCTTTTTTGCACACAAATTAAAAACGAGTAAAGAACTCTGAAGTCGGGTTAGACCGACTTCGAAATACCCTTTACCTTTCCTTGTGCGTGCGAGTTCAACCATCAATAAATCATCATTAGCAGTATATCTACGGTATTTTATTAAATTCAGTAGGGTACCTTGAGCTGATAGTAGAGGGACACGTGGCCTTTATCTTGTGTATGGCTTTATAGCGTCAATATACTTACTAGTATAAAATTTCGATAAAAATATTGTATAGGTCGTAAGATATAAAAATATGTTTATAGAGGGCGTGGATGTAAAAATAACCCTCTAATTTTGTGTCTGGTGCTTAATGTTAGTACCCGCAACCTTCCTGTGAAATTTCATTGCTAACTCTTTAAAAGGAACCTACTAATGCAGGTTAATTGTGGGCGTGACAGTAGTATTATGATCCCCATATTTTACTCACACACTATTATTGACCCCATTTCTTTCGATAGCATCAATACGAGTATAGGGAGGCTAATTTTAATTTTAGACCCGAAAGTTCCTTATATCAAAAGTGTGTCCTTTTTCTGGGATAAACCTCATTTGTTGCTTTTCGTAATTTCATCCACAAATCTCTAATCGGTCTTAAGTTATGAATATATATTAATAGTGGGCGTTTCAATTAACATATACTGCCCACATTTTCCATAGTGTTTAGTAGGACCCACATCTACATTACTACTTAATTGCATATATATTCCATCAATTGGAACGAAGTTATAGTCATTTTAAAAAAGACGAACAAGGTTTCATATTGAGGAGGTAGTCCTCAGCCCGTATAGCAATCTGGTTCTGTATCTGTGTCTAGACTATACTTTCACAAAATTTTATTAATATATCTCTAAAGGTGTAGAAAAAAAGTGGCTACAGACGGACAGAAAAATCAAAGTTGTGTATCAAGAGATCATATCTTTATATTTAAGTCCCTACCTACCATGCCTCCTTCTGGTAGTTGCACCCCCCACAAAATTACAAAACTATTATAGCATGTTTACATTTTTTAGAGGTAAAGTTTACACAAATTATCCAGTGATGAAACTTTCAGAAACACAACAATTTTCGCGACAACAAATACGTATTTATATTATTTTTTCATTATATTCAAATAAGTATAAACTAAGTTTGATCACTGGTTTGTACGAATTATAAAATTATAAAAGTATTTTATATATAATATAAACAGCTGACCAATGAAAAATTAAGACCAACGTTTAATGTTAGGGAGGTAATATTATATTAGTCTGCAATTTACATTTAAGTTGACAGATCAGAAAATTGTGTTAATATATTTATTGATTTGAAATATTTTTTATATAATTGTCATTAATTATAGACCGTGAGGATGGTATTTTTTGGGCCTTGAAATCCCTAGAAAAACAAATTAAGTATTTTATATAAAAATCAGTTCAATAAGAAGTAGTCAACAAAGTTTATTTTCATGCTAGTGTTTAGTAAGAATTAATTTTGTTGCCTAATACTTGCTTTTCACTTCTGCTTTCAATTCGCTACAGACATTTTTGTCGCAGATGTTCCTTATTTTGCAAGGTATCTCCAGAGTAAGTCCATTAGTATATGGCATTGAATATTGAAATACATTTTCAATAATATGTGAATGCCGGCTACTGCTTACATAGTGCGTTCTGAAGGTCCAATTCTCAACTTCTTTTTTGAGTTATTTATCGCTAACATGGAGGAAAATGTAAAATTTTTTGTAATTGACTGTATAGTATGCTTTTATACTATAATGTTTATTTTTAGACCAGGCGCATGAGCCGCTTCTAATTTGCGTATAGTTGGTACATTAACCAATTATACTTTGCTGGAATAAGATTAAAAAGCAACTTGTGTTGTTTGTCTTAATAATCAAACTTACTTTCTTTATTGAATTTACAAACTATTTATAGGTACAATTTTGGATATTTTGGACATATAAGAATAAACATAAATTGAAAATCCTGACCACAAAAGTGCAATGAATTGCTACTTAGCCTTGAATGCAAGCGCAAGTTCATTGTCGCACTATTATGCAATGTAGGCATTTTTAGGTACATTGCACTGGTTGCGTAAATTCTATTCTGCTGCACTTGCAGTTTTGGGGGAATTGCCTTTTAATTGTTTGTTCTTTTTGTATTTCCCTTTACGTATATATGTATGTACATTTATGTTATTGAAATATAAAAATATATATTAATATAAAAGTATATAAATATGTACATATGTTCAAACATAGACCTTAACAAAACACAACAAGAAAAATTGCGGTCACAGTGATGCCAATAACTCTTTAGAAACTACATGTCTCCAAATTAAATGCAACAGTTGGGACGGGTATATACATTTCGCATTTATTATAGTTGATATAAAGTTCATATTGCGAGGGTAATTTTTTGGTGATACGAAATAAATGAGAAATGTGCACGGCATCAGCAAATATAATCATGTTGCAATGGAACATACACGAAGGAAGTTCATTAATGAAAAGGGGAAATAGTAAAGTCCTAGAAGCTACTCTGCGGTACACAAGAAGAAGCAGGTTTTTCATCAGTAACTATACTTTAAACGATTGTGCGGTACACAAGAAGAAGCAGGTTTTTCATCAGTAACTATACTTTAAACGAGTAAAGAAGTCTGAAGTCGGGTTAGACCGACTACGAAATACCCTTTACCTTTTCTTGTGCGTGCGAGTTCAACAATGGGGATGTTTTCTTCATAAATCATCCTTAGGAGCATATCTACGGAAATTTTCGGTAGGGTACCTTGAATTGATTATATCGACCTCATTTCCTGTGTATGGCTTTGTAGTGTCAATATAACCACTAACATAAAATTTCGTCCAAAAATATTATATAGGTCGTAAGTTATAATAATATGTGAATAGTGGGCGTGGCTGTAGAAATAACATTCCCATTTTTTGTGTGGTGTTTAATATTAGTACCCGTAACCTTCCTGTGAAATTTCGTTGATAAATCTTTAATAGGAACACAGTAATGATTTTTGGCAAATTGTGGGCGTGGCAGTTCTAGTATGATCTCCATATTCTGCACACACACACTATTATTGACCCCATGTATATTTCTGCAAATTTTTATTCCGTTGGCATCAATACGAGCATAGGTAGGCTAATTTTAATTTTAGACCGGAAAGTTCCCTATATCAAAAGTGGGCGTGTCTTCTCTCTGATCAGCCCTATTTGTTCCAGATAGCTTTATAATGTCCACATGTTTCTTCATGTAAAATTTCGTCCATAAATCTCTACCAGATCTTAAGTTATGAATATTTGTTAATAGTGGGCGTGGCAGTTACTATATACCGCCGACTTTTTGCATAGTGCTTAGTGCTTAACATCACGTTTCCGTCAATTGGACCTAGGTTATAGTCATTTTAAAAAAAGGTGAAAAAAGTTCCTTAGGCGTGGTCTTTGTCCAAATCGGCCCATATAGCAATCTGGTTCTGATTCCAGACTATACTTTTGCAAAATTTCATTAAGATAGCTCTAACGGTGTAGAAAAAAAGTGGCCACCGACGGACAGACGGACGGACAAACTAAAAATTGCTTAGAAAGTGATTCTGATCATATCTGTATATATAAGCCCATACCTACCACGCCTCCTTTTTGAAATTGCAACCCCTCTCAAAAGCACAAAGTTAGTATACCCTATTTACCTTTCTTAAAGGTAAAGGGTATAAAAATACACGGTGGGTACGATGTGACTAATACGATGTTACCTATTTCAGAAACGATGGTGGAAAGCAAACTTTGCAATTTTAAGGAAGTCTATGTTTTAATACCTCAAACGCTTTTCTAAAGTCTAATGACAAAAGCAGCAATCAGGCAGGAAACTCCAGCAGTTTAATGACAGTTGACTGACCAGGCAAGGAACCATGCTGAGAACTGATAAAAGTATATGAAATTACTTTTGGGATGTTATGATTCTCTACAACACAATATATAAAATAATAATCTTCGCAGTGCACGATTGATATTAAAAGTTTTGCTGTTCGACATATGCAGTAAGCTTTATCATATGTGAGGAAAGTGAAAGTTGTTATAACACCCAGTTTACCGTATGCAGTTCGGTGGCCGTGGCTAGCTCACAGCTACGGTCGTGGTTCTTAACACGCCACACGGCATTGGGGGTATAAGAATAAAATATATACTCGTATACATATTCTATATATTTTTTTCTTACAAGAAATAACTCACCTCTCTCGTTTTCTTTTCCAGCCAGTCACCCTTCTTCATCATTTCGCCAAGCGAGCACGCCCCATCCCGCTCCCCCTCAGCCCTACATCCTGTCCTTCCTGTTTTCTTTTATACAGTTTTGGTTTATATTGGTATATATCTGAATGTAGCTACTTACTTTTTACTAACTATAAACATTATGCAATTAATACAATAGTAACTTTAAGATAACGTAGGGGAAAAACGTTATGGGGCAATTTGGATGCATATGGGTATGGCAGCCTATAAATTATGTGAAATAGTGAAACTTAAAAATTTAAATAGTGAAACTTCAAAAATACATTTTTAATTTATAGGGAATTATTGTTACAAAAAGCATGAGTTCCTCACGCAAGTGTTGTGTTAATAAGACCGACCATTTCTGCGACATATGTGGTAAATTTTGTCAAGAAAAGCAACGAAGGAATTTAAATGATTTTTAAAAACAAAGTTATCGGGCATATTTTGGAAAGCTACTTGGATAACAAGACAAATGTTGGGTCTCACACAAAGATTGTAGGACTTGCGTAGAGTCACTTCAATATTGGAGTCAAGGAAAACGAACCTATACAAAAAGCGCTCTTGGGTTTACCCAAACCTACAATCCGCTAAGCAACCAATGCTGCCTAGTGAAGATTGGCCAATTTATTATTAATATTCACTTGCTTATCATACGATTACTGTGAATATGTTGAAATATTAGATAGTCAGAGTAAAAGCAATGGTGCAAGTGAATTCGAAGGATGCAGTACTATACTTCAGGGCTTGCTAAATAACTTGATTCGAGATTTTTATTTATCTAAGAAATCACATGAGCTTTTTACGCCAAGACTAAAAGAAAAACATTGCCTTCAGCCTGGCGTATCAAAAACATATTATGGAAGTAGGGAGACATTCTCCCATATTTTAATGAGTTGGATGATAACATATATTGTAGTCATATTCCTATGCTTTTAAATTTAATGGGCCTTCGAGTATACCAACCAAAAGACTGGCGACTTTTCATGGATAGCGCAAAAAAAGTTAGAAATGTGTGCTACAGCATAACGGAAATAAATTAGCTTCGATCCCGATAGGTCCTTCAACTACTCTTAAGGAAAAATATCAATATATTAAACTTGTTTTAAAGAAAATTTCATTTCATCAACATCAGTGGTCAGTGTGTGTAGATTTAAAAATGGTAAATTTTTATTGGATCAGAAAAGCGGAAACACTAAATATCCTCTCTTGTCTTATCAGACTTAGCCGCAAAACGCCGGGTTATGATAAAGTATGTTCCAAAACCTACCAAATTTGAAAAAGACATTTATAACAAAATCGTCGTCACAGGTATTATACCCACTCAGTGGAAGTCAACAATTGCCATTCCAATCAGATAATCCAATAAACCAATAAAGCTGACCTCTGGATATAGACTGCTTCTCTGTCTCAGTAAAGTTTTGGAGAAAACAATATAGCGCAGTATCTTATGAATTCTACCTCCAATAAATACACTATCTAGTAATCAAGCAGCCTACAGAGGAGGAAAGGGAACCATAGATGCAATGTTATCGCTAGACGAACACATTTGCAATATAAATAATTTTTCAGTGATTTGAATTCAGGCGGAGGAGGCATTTCATCGCATTTGGCTTTCACGTGATAATCCATCAATTAATTGAACTACGCCATGCGCAGGTCCCGCATATTATATTATATAATATATAATTTGTTAGCAATTAAAAGAAGCAAGAATTTGCAGGTTGAAATAGGTAAGTAATCTTTTTTTGAAAATATATTAATTACATTTTAAAAATATTAATAACAGAATTTAGAATGAGAAGGTTTTTAAAGCCTAACTATTCCATCTTTGGACAAAAATATAGAGCCCATATCACAAGTTCGACTGAATTGGCTGCAAAAGCTCAATAATAAAAAAGTGATTGCTTCACTTCTACAGGAGTCCAGTTTAATGGTTTATTTTTCTATTGTAAATATCATAAACACTTAACAAAACTTGTTTATCTTAAGGCTATGTATTTCTAAGTACATATATATGCATGTATATCTGTATGTATAACTATGTATGAACATAAACATATAAATAAAATAACTAAAATTTTAAAATAAGTACATACATTAACCAAAAAATTACTGAATAGAACAAAAATGTTAATGCCAAATCAATTGAAATATATTATTTTTCATTTATTTATATAAATATTATCATAAATTGCAAAAAAATATTAAAATCATTAATATTAAGCACAAATTATCACATTTCTCACACAAAACAGTATGCATTTTGGCTGTTCTCTGATCTCGTATATACCTTGTAACGAGATGCGCAGAGAGAGGAAATTTACAAAATTCCAGAATTGGCGCAATATTCTATTCTATCATTCTTGCGTGCAACCTATCTTTATAGTTTAAGTTTCTTTACTCTGTATTCTCTGATTTAAATTCTGATCCGCTGGCTCTTGAACTTGCAAACTCTCGTAGACCCACCCACTATAATCACACCTCGCTCTCCCATTTCACTGACAATCGCAGCTTAGCGCAAACTCACACTGATCCCTCCACATCGCAGCTCTCTGAAAAATTTTAATAAAAGCAACTCAAATCTAGATTCAGTTCACACACACTCCTAGCACAAGAAAATCCATTCTCCTACTTTTCACATATTTTGTCAGACAACAATATAATAATAACAATATAACAATATAATAATTCTACAATATTCCCGACTCCCGCCGTTTTACATCTTTACATCTTTACATTTTTTGCTTTTTTGCATATGTCCATTAAAATAATGTAGTGGAACATGAATGGTTACAGCAATAATTACAATGAATTATCATTACTAATAAATGAATTCTCACCAGACATTATAGCAATATAAGAGACTCATCTACCGTCCACAAAAAATAGCTCATTTGTGCCCAAAAACACAACAAGAAAAATTGCGGTCACAGTGATGCCAATAACTCTTTAGAAACTACATGTCTCCAAATTAAATGCAACAGTTGGGACGGGTATATACATTTCGCATTTATTATAGTTGATATAAAGTTCATATTGCGAGGGTAATTTTTTGGTGATACGAAATAAATGAGAAATGTGCACGGCATCAGCAAATATAATCATGTTGCAATGGAACATACACGAAGGAAGTTCATTAATGAAAAGGGGAAATAGTAAAGTCCTAGAAGCTACTCTGCGGTACACAAGAAGAAGCAGGTTTTTCATCAGTAACTATACTTTAAACGATTGTGCGGTACACAAGAAGAAGCAGGTTTTTCATCAGTAACTATACTTTAAACGAGTAAAGAAGTCTGAAGTCGGGTTAGACCGACTACGAAATACCCTTTACCTTTTCTTGTGCGTGCGAGTTCAACAATGGGGATGTTTTCTTCATAAATCATCCTTAGGAGCATATCTACGGAAATTTTCGGTAGGGTACCTTGAATTGATTATATCGACCTCATTTCCTGTGTATGGCTTTGTAGTGTCAATATAACCACTAACATAAAATTTCGTCCAAAAATATTATATAGGTCGTAAGTTATAATAATATGTGAATAGTGGGCGTGGCTGTAGAAATAACATTCCCATTTTTTGTGTGGTGTTTAATATTAGTACCCGTAACCTTCCTGTGAAATTTCGTTGATAAATCTTTAATAGGAACACAGTAATGATTTTTGGCAAATTGTGGGCGTGGCAGTTCTAGTATGATCTCCATATTCTGCACACACACACTATTATTGACCCCATGTATATTTCTGCAAATTTTTATTCCGTTGGCATCAATACGAGCATAGGTAGGCTAATTTTAATTTTAGACCGGAAAGTTCCCTATATCAAAAGTGGGCGTGTCTTCTCTCTGATCAGCCCTATTTGTTCCAGATAGCTTTATAATGTCCACATGTTTCTTCATGTAAAATTTCGTCCATAAATCTCTACCAGATCTTAAGTTATGAATATTTGTTAATAGTGGGCGTGGCAGTTACTATATACCGCCGACTTTTTGCATAGTGCTTAGTGCTTAACATCACGTTTCCGTCAATTGGACCTAGGTTATAGTCATTTTAAAAAAAGGTGAAAAAAGTTCCTTAGGCGTGGTCTTTGTCCAAATCGGCCCATATAGCAATCTGGTTCTGATTCCAGACTATACTTTTGCAAAATTTCATTAAGATAGCTCTAACGGTGTAGAAAAAAAGTGGCCACCGACGGACAGACGGACGGACAAACTAAAAATTGCTTAGAAAGTGATTCTGATCATATCTGTATATATAAGCCCATACCTACCACGCCTCCTTTTTGAAATTGCAACCCCTCTCAAAAGCACAAAGTTAGTATACCCTATTTACCTTTCTTAAAGGTAAAGGGTATAAAAATACACGGTGGGTACGATGTGACTAATACGATGTTACCTATTTCAGAAACGATGGTGGAAAGCAAACTTTGCAATTTTAAGGAAGTCTATGTTTTAATACCTCAAACGCTTTTCTAAAGTCTAATGACAAAAGCAGCAATCAGGCAGGAAACTCCAGCAGTTTAATGACAGTTGACTGACCAGGCAAGGAACCATGCTGAGAACTGATAAAAGTATATGAAATTACTTTTGGGATGTTATGATTCTCTACAACACAATATATAAAATAATAATCTTCGCAGTGCACGATTGATATTAAAAGTTTTGCTGTTCGACATATGCAGTAAGCTTTATCATATGTGAGGAAAGTGAAAGTTGTTATAACACCCAGTTTACCGTATGCAGTTCGGTGGCCGTGGCTAGCTCACAGCTACGGTCGTGGTTCTTAACACGCCACACGGCATTGGGGGTATAAGAATAAAATATATACTCGTATACATATTCTATATATTTTTTTCTTACAAGAAATAACTCACCTCTCTCGTTTTCTTTTCCAGCCAGTCACCCTTCTTCATCATTTCGCCAAGCGAGCACGCCCCATCCCGCTCCCCCTCAGCCCTACATCCTGTCCTTCCTGTTTTCTTTTATACAGTTTTGGTTTATATTGGTATATATCTGAATGTAGCTACTTACTTTTTACTAACTATAAACATTATGCAATTAATACAATAGTAACTTTAAGATAACGTAGGGGAAAAACGTTATGGGGCAATTTGGATGCATATGGGTATGGCAGCCTATAAATTATGTGAAATAGTGAAACTTAAAAATTTAAATAGTGAAACTTCAAAAATACATTTTTAATTTATAGGGAATTATTGTTACAAAAAGCATGAGTTCCTCACGCAAGTGTTGTGTTAATAAGACCGACCATTTCTGCGACATATATGGTAAATTTTGTCAAGAAAAGCAACGAAGGAATTTAAATGATTTTTAAAAACAAAGTTATCGGGCATATTTTGGAAAGCTACTTGGATAACAAGACAAATGTTGGGTCTCACACAAAGATTGTAGGACTTGCGTAGAGTCACTTCAATATTGGAGTCAAGGAAAACGAACCTATACAAAAAGCGCTCTTGGGTTTACCCAAACCTACAATCCGCTAAGCAACCAATGCTGCCTAGTGAAGATTGGCCAATTTATTATTAATATTCACTTGCTTATCATACGATTACTGTGAATATGTTGAAATATTAGATAGTCAGAGTAAAAGCAATGGTGCAAGTGAATTCGAAGGATGCAGTACTATACTTCAGGGCTTGCTAAATAACTTGATTCGAGATTTTTATTTATCTAAGAAATCACATGAGCTTTTTACGCCAAGACTAAAAGAAAAACATTGCCTTCAGCCTGGCGTATCAAAAACATATTATGGAAGTAGGGAGACATTCTCCCATATTTTAATGAGTTGGATGATAACATATATTGTAGTCATATTCCTATGCTTTTAAATTTAATGGGCCTTCGAGTATACCAACCAAAAGACTGGCGACTTTTCATGGATAGCGCAAAAAAAGTTAGAAATGTGTGCTACAGCATAACGGAAATAAATTAGCTTCGATCCCGATAGGTCCTTCAACTACTCTTAAGGAAAAATATCAATATATTAAACTTGTTTTAAAGAAAATTTCATTTCATCAACATCAGTGGTCAGTGTGTGTAGATTTAAAAATGGTAAATTTTTATTGGATCAGAAAAGCGGAAACACTAAATATCCTCTCTTGTCTTATCAGACTTAGCCGCAAAACGCCGGGTTATGATAAAGTATGTTCCAAAACCTACCAAATTTGAAAAAGACATTTATAACAAAATCGTCGTCACAGGTATTATACCCACTCAGTGGAAGTCAACAATTGCCATTCCAATCAGATAATCCAATAAACCAATAAAGCTGACCTCTGGATATAGACTGCTTCTCTGTCTCAGTAAAGTTTTGGAGAAAACAATATAGCGCAGTATCTTATGAATTCTACCTCCAATAAATACACTATCTAGTAATCAAGCAGCCTACAGAGGAGGAAAGGGAACCATAGATGCAATGTTATCGCTAGACGAACACATTTGCAATATAAATAATTTTTCAGTGATTTGAATTCAGGCGGAGGAGGCATTTCATCGCATTTGGCTTTCACGTGATAATCCATCAATTAATTGAACTACGCCATGCGCAGGTCCCGCATATTATATTATATAATATATAATTTGTTAGCAATTAAAAGAAGCAAGAATTTGCAGGTTGAAATAGGTAAGTAATCTTTTTTTGAAAATATATTAATTACATTTTAAAAATATTAATAACAGAATTTAGAATGAGAAGGTTTTTAAAGCCTAACTATTCCATCTTTGGACAAAAATATAGAGCCCATATCACAAGTTCGACTGAATTGGCTGCAAAAGCTCAATAATAAAAAAGTGATTGCTTCACTTCTACAGGAGTCCAGTTTAATGGTTTATTTTTCTATTGTAAATATCATAAACACTTAACAAAACTTGTTTATCTTAAGGCTATGTATTTCTAAGTACATATATATGCATGTATATCTGTATGTATAACTATGTATGAACATAAACATATAAATAAAATAACTAAAATTTTAAAATAAGTACATACATTAACCAAAAAATTACTGAATAGAACAAAAATGTTAATGCCAAATCAATTGAAATATATTATTTTTCATTTATTTATATAAATATTATCATAAATTGCAAAAAAATATTAAAATCATTAATATTAAGCACAAATTATCACATTTCTCACACAAAACAGTATGCATTTTGGCTGTTCTCTGATCTCGTATATACCTTGTAACGAGATGCGCAGAGAGAGGAAATTTACAAAATTCCAGAATTGGCGCAATATTCTATTCTATCATTCTTGCGTGCAACCTATCTTTATAGTTTAAGTTTCTTTACTCTGTATTCTCTGATTTAAATTCTGATCCGCTGGCTCTTGAACTTGCAAACTCTCGTAGACCCACCCACTATAATCACACCTCGCTCTCCCATTTCACTGACAATCGCAGCTTAGCGCAAACTCACACTGATCCCTCCACATCGCAGCTCTCTGAAAAATTTTAATAAAAGCAACTCAAATCTAGATTCAGTTCACACACACTCCTAGCACAAGAAAATCCATTCTCCTACTTTTCACATATTTTGTCAGACAACAATATAATAATAACAATATAACAATATAATAATTCTACAATATTCCCGACTCCCGCCGTTTTACATCTTTACATCTTTACATTTTTTGCTTTTTTGCATATGTCCATTAAAATAATGTAGTGGAACATGAATGGTTACAGCAATAATTACAATGAATTATCATTACTAATAAATGAATTCTCACCAGACATTATAGCAATATAAGAGACTCATCTACCGTCCACAAAAAATAGCTCATTTGTGCCCAAAAATTTTTCTGGGTATTTCCACAATCTTACATCCAATACCTCAGCTAAACAAAGTGTCGGACTTCTAATCAAAAAACATTAACCGCATAATTGTATGCCATTAACCTCTTCCATATGCACAATAGCCCTACAGGTTAACCTTAGTCCCTCTTCAATATAATACCTCCCTCCCAAAAATTCATCTCCCGAAACCTTTCAGGTATTCTACTTTCGATCAATGGGCCTTCTCTCCGCATGGCCGACGCCAATGCCAGGAGCCCTCTTTGGGGCCCCAGTCAATCGAATAATAGAGGAAATTCTATTGAACACTTCATATTAGATGAAAACCTAATTATCTTCAACGACGGGTCGTGAAATCACTTTTCATCCCATAAAACGTACACCCATATCGATCTGGCAATATGTTCTACCCAATTAACACCCCGTTGTTCATGGAAAATTCTTGAGAATTTTCATGCCAGCGACCATTATCCGATAATTGTTGAACTTACAACACATTTAAATTTCCACAAAGTCAAACCCAAACCGAAGTTCAAAATAGATCTCGCCGATTGGGCGTTATTTCAGAATAGTTGCCTTAATTACACCTCACGATTTTATGTCCCCAGCAACATTAGCTGTGAATCAGCTATGTTGCATAAATGGATTCAGGTCGCAGCTAACCTTTCCATTTCTCAGACCAAACCATTTTTCGTAAAAGCTACTGTTCCTTGGTGGTATAGTGACCTAAATCGGCTTAGAAAAGAAAACAATTCCTCTGGTACAAACTTCTTTCAGCGGCTTCAACTAAAATAGCTTTCAAAAAGGCCACTGCCAAGTCGATCTGCCTCTAAAATTTCACATCAGAAATAAATCCAAACTCTTCTATTCAAAACATATGGTCCGACGTCAAAACACATACAAGGAACAAAACTACTCTAACAATATACAAATTTTAAACTCTGCCACAAATGAAACTCCTACCTCTTGAAACTCAAAAAATACAAATTTTCACCCAAATTTTATGACTGAAAAACTACACTATATAAATATAGCCTATAACCCTAGCAATATATCAACTAAAGCAGAACACATCGAACAAAAAATCACTAAAATGCACAACAGAACTGTGCAGGGCAAAAGGCAAAACCCCTGGTTTCGACCGTATGTCACATCTGATGGTAAAAATTGTCCGCCTCACGTAAAAGATAAGATCCTGAATCTGTACAACAACATCATATACCAAGGCATTTATCCACAAAGCTGGAGAAAAGCTATCAACATTCCAATTTCCAAACCCATTAAGCCCAATCCAATATTCTTCCTGCCTTGCATAGGGAAACTTATGGAAAAAATAATAGCTCAAAGGCTAATGTGGCTAATTTCTAACAAAAATCTGATCAACGCTAACTAAGTTGCTTTTCGGAAAAACAAACTATTTCATCCCAACCATTATGTGTCAAACGCTCTTTCCAATAAAAACCACATAGCAATATTGACAACGGATTTTGAAAGAGCTTACGACCGTATAGGCGCGCACGTGGTGTCGTATCAACTTGTGGCCTGTAAAGTTGGTCCGAAAATCTTTAATTTTGTTAGAGCCTTCTGGACTGGCCGCATGTTGCGAGTTAGAGTTGACCTACAAATTTCCGGCAAGTTCCCGCTCATCAACGGAATACAGCAAGGGTCTCCTCTCTCAGTTAATTTTTTTTTCATTGCCCATAATTAAAAAAAATTTGAAAAATATTCAACATTCAATTTATGCTGATGATGCTATTATTTTTTCTAAATAAAATGATACTAATATTGTTAAAGATACATTTTCAAAAATTTGAGAAATGACCTCGTATCTACAGAAAAGTGTAAAATATTGCACATTTCTAAAAAACATAGATTTAAGGTATTATCACAATGTAAATATATGTTAACTATTTGAAAATATTAGGAGTTATATTTGATGTAAAATATACCTTTAAGCAACATTGTTTAGTATTAAGAAAAAGCCCAGCTGCCGCTTAAATCTTATAAAGTATTTAATCGTATACACTCTTCCACATGGCAATTCACAGAAGTATAAGCGCTTTCCCCACCACAGCTACTACAAATATCTAAGCAGAAACAGACTCTCCTTCAATTCTCAATCGAGTTACGACTGACCCATACAAACTGATACCAAAAATAAATTCGATCAACCCACTACTACTAGCGGCCACAAGAAAGATGCTCAAACAAAATGAAGAGCCAAGAAATAAATCAACAATCTGTCGTTGCCTAGAATTTGCCAAGAATCTACACATCTACATTAGAACATGGTAACAACCAACCACCGTGGCTCCTATTTGCACCGGCAGCTACAATACTATCGAAGCTATTAAAAATGTTGGCCATTATAGTGCTCTAATTGGTGACATTAGAAAGATTTGCATCAAACATCCAAATAAGATTAGACTAATGTGGGTCCCTAGTCATGTCAGCATACCTGGAAATGAGCTTGATGATGATGCCGCAAATGAAGTGATCCATACATCTTGCTTCTTGTTTCACACTTCCGAAGAGAGAGACCTTTGAGGATTCTCCACAATTATCTAACGTCAATTAAATCCATTTGAGTGGTATAACTATAGTCACCGTTACAAACACTTTATCTCCAAGGGCCATAAAGTCATCTACCTAGCCACCGCATCCCGCCAGCAAACAAAAATCTTCACCCGTCTTCAATTGGGGCACACAAAGCTTACCTACCAACATTTCCTGTGTGGTGACCTTCCTCCTACTAGTCCATTTTGCACTCTTCCACAATCAATTGAACATATCTTCAACGATTGCATCCAACTCCGCATTATCAGAAAAAATTTATCCGGTGGCTCTAATCCTATCGAGTGTCTCAAAATTGTTACCTTGGAAAATATTATGAAAGTCGAGAAATGCCTCCAAGAATGTAATATAGTTAATCTTATAAAACTATTTATACTAATATCTGAAATGTCAATGTATCCATATTATTATATACTCTAAATTTATAATTATTTGAGCCGAAAGCCAAGGTAGCGCTCCTTTTTTCTTCTTACTCATAATAATTTAAAAAAGAACAGGGTACTATGGATGCTTTACTACACTTTGAACACTTCACCTAAAAGGCACTGTCGTGCAAAAATCACATTTCCGTACTTAAATAAATAAATATAATATAATATACTCGTACTTTATAAATATACTAAAAAATGTGAGTAAGTCGATAGTCGTCAATTCTGTGAATATGAAGATTATTTTGTAACGAATTTATTGACAAGACAAGTTGCAACAGTGTGTGGTTATGCCACCGTAATAATTTTTCAGAAGAAGAAGAAGAATTATTATACACATACGCAATTGCAACTACTGTTGTAACTTGTCTTGTCAATAAATACATTACAAAAATAATCTTCATATTCACAGAATTGACGACTTGCGACTTACTCACATTTTCAGAATGAATACGGTAAAAAAGGTGACATCTATGTCTACTGACGAATCTTCACAAGAAATTGTAAACTTTATAGAATATATCCTAAAAAATTTGTGTTGATCAGGCTTAATTACCCTGTCCACTAACAAAAGCAATGTACTATGACACCACTGAAATGTAATAAAAAACAGAGAGATAGACCTACCGGAACAAAGGAGGGGAAGTTGATTAGAATAGAGGAGACAGAGTTGATTAGAATGTGGTGGACTGAGACAGTACATGGACAGAATTTGATCAGCCAGTTCAACACCTGCAGTTAGCGTAGTTGTCTGGATGGACAGATTACAACAGCTGTAGGCCCAGGTTCGATTCCTGCGAATTGGTGTGCTGTTGATTTCTGAGACATAATAAAAAATGCTTGGGGAAAAATTACCTTTCATTAAAAGATCCCTGATGAGGACAAGTGGCGTGTCCGAAATCGCGATAAGATCTGCCAAAATGTTTCAATAATTCTCCTTATGAAAACTATTATATCCGCAAACTTGGAAGTGTGCCTCTATCATTCCTATTCCCAAGCGTAATAAGCCCCAACAGAAATTCACGGTGACAGACCTATATCACTGCTTCCATGCATGGGAAAAGTATTGGAAAAAATAGTTTCCAAGCGCATCATGTGGTTTGTTCTTAAAAAGAAGTACCTTAGTCCACACCAAATGGCTTTTAAAAAAGAACAGGGTACGATGGAAGCTTTACTACACTTTGAACACTTCACCTGAAAGGCACTGTCGTGCAAAAATCACATTTCCGTACTTAGCCTTGATTTTGAAAAGGCTTTTGACAGAGTAGGAGCACATATTGTTCTACGACAGCTGTCGAAATGGGAAATTGGTGATAAATTGTATAACTTAGTCAAATTATTTTTAACTAATCGAAAATTTAAAGTTACTATAAGCAATACTTCGTCAGACACACATAATATGTTCAACGGTATCCCACAGGGGTCACCACTATTGGTTACCCTATTTATTATCGCTTTCAATGAAATCAGTGAAATAAAATCAAAAGTCAAAAGCATTGAACACATTATATACGCTGACGATGTATTAATATTCTCCAAAAGTAGTGACATAAATGTAATCAATAATAAGTTTCGAGAGATTTTAAATGACATTTCCCTCTGGTCTGTAGCTTCAGGCGCTAGAATTCCATACGACAAATGCAAAACACTACACATTTGCAGAAAACATAATTGTTATAACTTAGACTTATTATTTAATAATGTACATATCAAACAAGTATATAACTTAAATATCCTAGGATTAATTTTCGACAAAAAACTTACATTTAAGGATCATTGTAATTATAATAGAAATAGTATAACTGCCAGGTTAAATATAATTAAATACCTTTCTTCTAAGCATAGTCTAATTCACATATCAACACAAGTCAACGTAACAAGGTCACTTATTTTATCAAAAATTGATTATGATCTTGCAATTTATGGACACTGTGCGAAAAGTAATATTAAGAGAGTCTGCCCACCATACCACACTGCCATTCGCAGGAACATTCGTGCATACCCAACATCGCCTATAAAGTTTATATTAACAGAAGCTGGGCTGCCATCGATCCCTGACCGTGCTATACATAATATGATAAGACTAATTCCTAAACTCATCATCCACAAAAGGCAAATTCGTGATTTGCACAGACAGCTACTCAGCTATTTCCGCGCTCCAGAAAGAGTCCAACAACAGTCTTCTGGTAACACTTATTCGCGAAATATTGATCCAACACCGCAACAAAATTAAAATAATGTGGACACCTAGTCACATGGGAATACGTGGGAATGAGCTAGCTGACAACAGAGCTAAACTAGCAGCCAAAGAGCCACTACACACATCTTCTTTCATAGAAAAGAGAGATATTCATAAACTAATAAGCAAACATCTGTGTCATTGGAAAAATTCGGACTGGATTAATACACTACACCGTTATGTTGCTATTAACCGCACAAGAACGAAACCAATCTTTCCTGCATCGAGCTCCTGTATAGAGTTAAAAATATTTGTACGACTTCGGCTTGGACACTCCAACTTGACCCACCAACACATCCTCAATGGCTCACACCCTGCATCATGTACATACTGCAGTTCTCCGACACTGACCGTTGATCACATCCTCAACGACTGCGTTAATTTTAACCACATCAGATCCCAAATATTCCCAAACTTAACCCCCTCAAATTCATTAAAATTTGTTCACTCCGATACCATATGTAAATTCTACAATTTTTGTCATCAAACAAATATTTTAAACAGTCTACGAGTATAAACATTAATTAGTGTACGAGTATAAGCTTTAAATAGTATAAGCGAGCTGAAGGCCCTGGCAGCTATTGCTCCCCTTACAATGTAAAATAATAATTAGGTTATTATTTTTCAAGTAATAATAATAATAATAATACTTCGACACACTTAGTAAGACGATATTCCAACTTTTTTATACCATCTGAATAATACGATTTCGGGAACCCCTCAAAATACGCGTTAGTTTCGGTAATCACTTCTTCGTTTGAGATGAATCTTTTTCCTGCGAGCCATTTTTTCAAGTTTGGAAGCAGGAAAAAGTCACGAGGAGCTAAATCTGGACTATAAGGTGGATGATTAATAAATTCGAAGGGTATTTCACGTAATTGGCACCCATCTTGCCGATAGCTTTTTCATATGCAAATGTTCATGCAAAATGTTGAACACACGTGCATATGATATTGTTACGAAATTGCCCTCTTGACAATTTACTCTGTTACAAAATTGCCCTCCTGACAATTCCTCTAACTCTCTGTACTCGGACTCGTACCGCTGGATTGTGTAGTAATCAAACAATCGCTGGTTAAATTAAAATAATTAGCTTTATTTAATTATTGCTATTTACACATTTAATATTAGGCTTAAAGTTTACTTAGTTATGATTTGCACTTTATTTAACACTTTATTTAATAAGTAATTTCATCACTTTATGTAATAATGAATTTCATCACTTTGCACAATTACAAATACTGCTGCTTTGATTATAATGCTAGATGCACACACTTTTACGGTCTCTGATCTACTGTATTCGAGTTTGAACAGTCTTGTCGCTTTTATAGTTTTCGAATGGTTGGTGTAGAAACTTCTACGCTATTCTCGTAGTTTCTAGAAGCTTCTATCCTCTTCGACAGAAGTCGAGAATATTCTTTTTGATATTACCGGCAGATGGTTCTTGAATAAACTTTTATTCGAATAGTTCGCATCTTGACTCACAGGGGGCACTCATTCTCCAGATGGGATCCTAAAAGTATGCAATCCCTTTTTACTGAGCTATCACGTTTCACTGCCCTCCGCTTAAACTTGTTCGTCCCGAACAAGGATAGTACTGCAACCTTTATAAGGAGATAACCTCTCTAAATGAACGACTTTCATTTTGCTCCTGGCCTTTCTCGCCAACTGGATGCGGTATACTACATCGTTGAGCTGCTTTATCACCTTATAAGGGCCTCCCCAGTGTGTTTGCAGTTTTGGCGATAATCCCTTTTTCCTTTGCGGATTATGAAGCATAACTAGCTGCCCTTCCTGAAATCCCTTGGAGTTTGCTCGTAGATCATATCTGGCTTTCATTTTATCACTCATCAGTTGTGTGCGCTTTCTGATGGTTCCATGAATTTCATTCAGCTGTCTTCGTTTGTCAGCTACATAACTGCTACATGAAACTTCCGTAGATGAGTAGGCACCGAATTTCAGATCTGCAGGTAATCTTATGTCACAACCGAAAATAGCCTTAGCTGGTGTTGTAGATGTTGTATCGTGAGTTGCCGATCGGTATGCCATTAAGAAGAGGGGTATGTGTTGGTCCCAATCTTTCTGGTTTCTGTCCACGACTTTCCTTAGGTGTTCCTCAAGCGTACGATTAAATCTTTTAACCATTCCATCGGACTGTGGGTGCAAAGGGGTTGTACGAGTTTTGCGTATGCCCATCAATTCACTCATTTCCCTGAATATTGTTGACTCGAAATTTCTGCCTTGATCCGAGTGCAACTCGAGGGGAGCTCCGAATCTGCAGACCCAATTATTGATAAATGCATCTGCAACGGTCTTAGCTTCTTGATCGGGAATGGGGTACACTTCTGGCCATTTACTAAAATAGTCGATTACGACGAGAACATATTTGTTGCCGGAATCACTAATTGGAAACGGACCTGCTATGTCCATTGCAATACGCTCAAATGGCGCTCCCACGTTGTATAAATTCATCTTCCCCTGGCTGCGACGGCTCGGTCCCTTGGCAGCTGTACACTTTTCACAAGCACTAATCCAGTCAACCACCGATTGCTGACAACCAACCCAATAAAATCGTGTTTTAATTTTCTCGACTGTTTTTGTTATTCCCAAATGTCCTCCGCTTGGCCCACTATGGTATTCCTTGAGAATTTCGCTTATTCTTGCCTTGGGTACCACAATCAAGTTCTTCGTGGTTTTTCCATCTTCGCTCTCCCACAGGCGGAATAGGCATCCATCTTGCAGCTTTAAGCTATTCCATTGAGCCCAATATGCTTTAGTTATGGGGCTTTCAGTCGAGATTTCGTTCCAATCAGGCCGTTTTCCTTCACTCTTACTTGATACGATTTTTGCCAAATCTGGGTAATTTCGTTGTTCTTCTTTTATCTTTTCCGCTGTCCATTCATCGTCTGGTAAAACAGCCATTAAGCGCACATCGACTACTCCTTCTTTCCCTTCAGCTTTAGAACAGTGCTTACATTCCATACTGCAAGGACGTCGTGATAGTGCATCAGCATTCCCGTGGTTTCCGCCTCTGCGATGTTCTATTGTGAAATCGTAGCTTTGGAGTCTCTCAATCCATCTCGCAACCTGACCTTCGGGATTTTTGAACTGTAATAGCCAGCGCAGAGCAGCGTGATCCGTTCTCAACAAGAACTTTTGTCCATACAAGTACTTGTTAAAGTGCTTCACGCACTGCATAACCGCCAAAAGTTCTCTCCGTGTTACACAGTAATTCCGCTCTGGCTTTGATAAGATTTTGCTGAAGTAGGCTTTTACTCTTTCATGTCCGTCAATAACTTGCGACAGGACACCTCCAATCCGGAATCCACTTCCATCTGTATCCAAAATAAATTTTTCGCCAGGTATTGGATACGCAAGGATCGGAGCTGTACACAATAGCTCTTTCAATCTGTTGAATGCCTTCTCCTGTTCGCTTTTCCACTCAAAAGGACAATTTTTCCTCGTTAAGGCATGCAGACTACCAGCCACGTCTGCAAAGCCTGGAACAAAGCGTCTGTAATAGGTGCAAAGACCCAAGAAGCTGCGTAGCTCATGCAGACTAGTTGGTCTTGGCCACTCCCTCACTGAGTCTATCTTATCTGGATCTGTGTGTACTCCTTCAGGTGTGACTTTATGTCCAAGGTACTTGACTTCTTTCTTGAAGAACGAGCATTTCTTTGCGCTCAGCTTCAACCCTGAAGCTCCTAATCGCATCAATACTTCTTCCAAATTCTTCAAATGGTCCTCGAAGTCCTTTCCCATAACGATGATGTCATCTAGGTACACCAGACACGTTTGCCAGTGGAGACCCTTCAGCACATGTTCCATTAGGCATTCAAATGTAGCTGGAGCATTACACAGTCCGAATGGCATCACCAAAAATTGTCATAGTCCATCACCGGCGCTGAATGCTGTCTTTTCCTTGTCTTGGTCGTCTACTGCCACTTGCCAATATCCGCTTTGTAAATCCAGCGTTGAGAACCAATTTGAACCAGAAAGTGTGTCCAACGTATCGTCGATTCGAGGTAATGGATAACTATCTTTCTTCGTTACCTCATTTAGTTTACGAAAATCTACACAGAAACGTGTGGAGCCATCCTTCTTCTTGACTAATACCACTGGAGAACTCCAGGGGCTCGCTGATGGCTCTATGACGTTGTTCTGATGCATTTCCTTCAGCAATACATTCACCTCTTCTCTCTTTGCCAGAGGTACTCTTCTTGACGCTTGACGAATGGGTTTGGCATCACCAGTGTTGATTGTGTGTTTCACCATCCTTGTTCTGCCTTCGTTTTTACCCTTTTCAGCAAGTACTGACCAATGTCTTGCCAAAAGCTGGCTGGCAGTCCTCCTCTGCTCTGTGGATAAGTCTTTGCTCCATTTTTTCGTGAGATCGTCGAGTACCTTTTTATCAGCTGGTATCTTCATTTTTGTGTCTCGAGGCTGGCTTTCACAGTTTACAATTGCCGAAATTGCCCGGCAATTTCCAATTATCTGTCCTTTCTCTATGGTTTTAGCGGAATTTGCAAGATTGACCACTCTTACTGGCACTATTCTGTTCTGCTGTTCTTCTACGAGGGTTTTTCCAATGATGATGTCATCCAGTACAAATTTTTCATCCGTCTCCACAACCCACAACTTGTTCTTCTCCACATCTCCGTCCATTTTGGCCCATATGACTGCCTCTGACTTTGCTGGGATTTTTGTCCGGCGCGATACAATGGCTTGTCGGATACCTCCATACTTATCCTCACCAACGGATAACGGTATTTCGGTGTTCGCATACTTCAACATTCGGTATTTCAAATCTAGGGTGAATCCATTCCGAATCATAAAATCCACACCTAAGATTAATTCGTCCACAATATCCGCAACTACAAACTCGTGCGTCACTGTTGTGGTGCCGATAGTTATATTCCGTGTAACTTTTCCCAGTACCGGTGCATCATCTCCAGTTGCCGCACGCAATCTTATTCCCAGAAGCGGCTCGATTCCCCGAACGAGATCCCTTCTAATTATGGAATGTGATGCACCCGTATCCAATGTTACCACGATTTTTCTTCCATTTACTACGCTGTCGACAGTTAGGCTGTTGATTTTCCGTGCCATCTGAGAAACGAAGATTCTGGGGCTACATGTTGTGGGAGTCAGATCAAGCCCCTCGAGACTGACTCCATCTAGTTTGTCGACGGCTTTTCAACGATTTCTGATTCCCTACTTTGGAATCTGACTTGCTTTGGGGGTCTTACCGGTGAGCGTGATCTAGAACGTTTCCGTTTCGATTGGCAATTACGGGCCATGTGTCCGACCTCTCCGCAGGTGAAGCATTTGCCCGTGAAACTTTGGCCGCTTTCAACTTGTACCTGACGGGCTCTGTATACTGGCTGGCACACCAAGGCTGCTGTCTCTGAAGTTAAAGCGCTAGCTACTGTCTCCATATATGTAGCTTTCGGATTAGTTATTGCAGAACGCTTTATCTCCGCATCGCGAATGCCATATACAAAGGTGTCCATCATACACCTCTCAGTGATCTCTCCTGGGTAGGCAAGATGAGCCAACCGTTCCACTTCCGCCGCAAACTGTTGTAGAGACTCACCACTCTTCTGTACACGTGTTCGTAGCTCTACTTGGTACATCTGCTTGCGATGTTCACTACCATACTTGCGCTGAACTGCATTCATTAAGCTTTCATAGCAGTCTCGCTCACTTTCTGAGATAGTTTGAAGCACATCAGCGGCAGCACCTTTCAACGAAACGGTTAATGCAGCCACTTTTTCGCGAGCACTCCAACCATTTGTGCTAGCGGTAGTCTCAAACTGCATTCTGAAGACACTAAATGTTGTGGTTCCATCATAGGTAGGAGGCAATGCACCTTCCTGTAGTAGGTGAATTCTTTGCTCTAATTCGTTTTGCTTTTGCTCGTTCGCAATTAATTTTTGTTCTACAGATTTTTCGAACGATTCCTGCCGTGTCTCAATTTCACAAACCTTCCTGTCTACCATCTCGGACATTTCTTTCATCTGCTGTGAGTTTTGTTCCGCTAGTAGAGCAAGTCGTATTTCACTCTGCTGTAACTGTTCTTTAACATCCTCTCTGACAGCTTGAGCATTTTGTTGTAATCGCTCCTGTATCCTCTCATCGACTGCTTGCTTTAGGGTTTCAGCATTTTGTTCTAATTGTTCCTTGACAGCTTGAGAATTTTGTTGTAACTGCTGCTGCATCTTCTCATCTCTCTGCTGCATTCTCTCTTCGGCTGCTTGAGAATTTTGTTGTAACTGCTGCTGCATATCCTGTTTAAAGGATTGCATTATCCCGATAAGTGCGCTCATGTCAAAGTTACCCGTGTTAGGTTCTAGTGGTGTTTCTTCGTGTCGAGATGTCGTTGGCTCTTCACACTGGAATTCATGCTCATCGACGTCTATACCCTGCTCCTCTAAAGCGCTTCTTAATCGCACCTGCAGCTCCGCTTTAAGCCCTTGTGTTTGCAAATTTAGTCGCTCAAGCTCCTTCTTGAGCTGCTCCAATCTCAGTTTTTCGAATTTAACAATTGTTTATTACAGATACACAATCCCACTTCTGACACCAATTGTTACGAAATTGCCCTCTTGACAATTTACTCTGTTACAAAATTGCCCTCCTGACAATTCCTCTAACTCTCTGTACTCGGACTCGTACCGCTGGATTGTGTAGTAATCAAACAATCGCTGGTTAAATTAAAATAATTAGCTTTATTTAATTATTGCTATTTACACATTTAATATTAGGCTTAAAGTTTACTTAGTTATGATTTGCACTTTATTTAACACTTTATTTAATAAGTAATTTCATCACTTTTTTTAATAATGAATTTCATCACTTTGCACAATTACAAATACTGCTGCTTTGATTATAATGCTAGATGCACACACTTTTACGGTCTCTGATCTACTGTATTCGAGTTTGAACAGTCTTGTCGCTTTTATAGTTTTCGAATGGTTGGTGTAGAAACTTCTACGCTATTCTCGTAGTTTCTAGAAGCTTCTATCCTCTTCGACAGAAGTCGAAAATATTCTTTTTGATATTACCGGCAGATGGTTCTTGAATAAACTTTTATTCGAATAGTTCGCATCTTGACTCACAGGGGGCACTCATTCTCCAGATGGGATCCTAAAAGTATGCAACCCCTTTTTACTGAGCTATCACGTTTCAATATGTTTACATCGCCGAGTCACGCAACTTGACTCGGCGATCATTCATAACAATATCGAGGATTTTCTTGATATTTTCTTCAATAACCACCTCTTTTGGCCTTCCTGTTGATGGTATTGTTGCAGTGGTTGTTCGGCCGCGTTTAAATTCAGCAATACAATATTTTACGATATAATCTGACGGAGCAGACTCACCGTAATGTTTATCGAGCTTTTCTTTTGTCTCTTTCGCCATTTTCGATTTCAAATAATAGTGTTTAATCACTGCACGAAATTCGCTTTTTTCCATTTTTCAAGAAACACAAAAGTTGCTTCCTTCAAACAACTACAACAAATAAACTAATCGATGAATTTGGGTGAAATTTTAACAGCTGACGTTTGACAGATCGCAATTTCTAAAAAAAAGTTTTTGTGTTTGTGATGCCATCTAGCGCTAGGTAGCTTCAATATCAATCCGCCCTCGTATTATTCATCAGCAATTTAATTTAAGTCCAAAAAAATTAAATAAATAAATAAATATATATATATATATACGAGTATATTTATATATATATATATATATATATATATATATATATATATATATATATATATATATATATATATATATATATATATATATATATGTATATATATATATATATATATATATATATATATATATATATATATATATATATATATATATATATATATATAAATATACTTTATAAATTATTATTAAAGTGGATCTAGTCGAAGGCCTATATTGCTAGTACTAGTAAATATAATCAAATTTGTAATTTATTACATTGCTTTAAATAAACAAATAATTAAAAAGAAATATTTCTGTTTTCTTTGTCTGTTGGACATCTGTGCGTTTGGACACTGACCGTAGGAAAAGCTAACACCATTCCTGAACCGTTGATCAGTCGAGAAGAAATCATTCTTCAGCCAATACATATTAAACTTGTATTTATAGTATAGATTGTTAAGGTTTTAGATAGGAATAGCGGTTTCTTCAAATATATTTGTGAATTATTTCCTGGTTTTAGTATAGAAAAGTTAAAAGCAGGAATTTTTGATGGGCCACTAATCTTTACTCTTATAAACAACGATGATTTCAAAAACCACATGACTCAATTTGTATTGGAAGCATGGACTTTATTCAGTTGTAAAAAATGTTTTGGGTATTCACAACTCTAAAGAATATTCCAAAATAGTATAGAAAATGCTCCAGAATTCCCAAAAACTAGGAGTTAATATGAATGTCAAATTGCATTCTTTGCACAAGGTGATTATAGTGAAAACAATGGGAACAGTTCCACCAGGACATCGAGATTATGGAGGAAAGATATCAAGGCCGTTGGGATCGCCATATGATGGCAGCCTACTGCTGGAACTTGCAAAGAGCAGTCGGGACCAAACACCCAATAGAAAGTCCCATACAAATTATTTTTCTAAACTCTAATTGATATGTTTTAATTTTTTAAGATTAATTTTATTATTGTTTGTATCATTTATAACAGTTCGTTTGTTTGAAATCATTTGATAATTTTAAAATAAACATTTTAAAAAATATTCTAGTATATTTAAAAATTTTATTTCCAGTATTCATTGATTGCCTTTATCTCAAAAAGTATAGTCAATTCAACAGAAATTTTATTATTTTTGTATTCAGCAGACCAAAATTACCTAAAATTTACGAATAAATTTTATGCCGCAGAATCAGATTTCTCTTGTGGAATTTAGAATTTATAACTAATACATAATAACATAAACATAAATATATATTATTACCTTGGGATTCTTCTCTAGATATTATTGTAGCGGGATGCGTAGTCGCGTAGCTATTTTGGCAATGAAAAGCGGTTCCGCGAGTACTGTGAAGATGAAATTTGCCCACTGACAAATTGCATCAACATAAAATCTTTTGTTTCAAAAAAAAAAACTCAAAGTAGGCGAGTCAGATTTTGAGTTCGTTTGTTTCGTTCTTTTTGTATGAAAGGAATTCTCAATCACGTTAAACTTTTAGTACTTTAAATGTGGATTGAGAACCTTTCGAAGGGGTGGGATAACAAGCGTTCGAAGTGGAAGGACAAGCATTCGAGGTGAAAAAAACAAGTATTCGAAGTGGACAAATAAACATTCAAAGTGAAAACATAAAATCTCCGAGGTATTAACAAGGACAATCAAGTGAAAGTAAATAAATCCGAGAATAATTGTTAACCAAGAAATTTTATTAATAACAAATAAGCAAATAAGGACAAGAAGGTTAAAAGTAAATAATTTCTGTGTAAGATTCGGTTGGATACCCTGCTGAGGATACCCCGGCAGAAAAATTAATCGTTACAGTACTAAAACGTGTCCGCCCTACTGCAACTCTGTCTCCTAAAAGGCCACGACCGTTTGAGGTTATTCCAGCTAATGCCACCGCGACTTTGGATGAAAAGGCCTACTTCTTCTGAGCGACAGAGAAGCCTCCGTAACACCTCAGATGGTGTTACGGAGGCTCTACGAGCCCACAGGCTTCGAGCGTGTTTAACTGTCTGCCCGGAGAAATCTGCGTCTGTAGCAGGGGAAACGTTAGATGAACGGTCAGGCACATCTGTGGGTTCTGTGGTCATGCATTCCACATTATAGGGAGAATACAGATATTATACAATGCAAAAACCATCTTATGAAGTGGGTAATCGCCTCTATTCCGGATCCAAATGACGGAGGTTATGAGACGAAGGACGGAACCTTATGGGTGAAGTCCTCGTTTCTGGCTACCTTAAAGTGGATCCGGGCGTAAGTAAATAAGAACCCCGCTTTGGATAAAGATCTCTTCACGCTATACAGGGAGGAGTGGGCTAAATCCCCTCGGAAAGCAATCGGCTGGTTTCGGGATTCGGCCTTAAGACAGAACCCGGGGACAACAAGGTTGACGTATTCTGTCGCACACTTGAGGTAAGAACCGGGAAATCAAAGAATGTTCGACTCCTGTTTCGCACCAAACGATTGTCGATGTTCTGGGGTTCTCGAACAAACCACGTTATCCTATTCTTTTGGAGGATTACATTCCATATCGTCCCGAAAAAATAATCTAAGCGCATATACTTGAATTACTATAACACAGATAAACTTGCATCATTCAAAAGCTGCTACTGCTCTCCTAAGTAGACAGCTTTCGCCCACATAAGAGAAATACCAGAACCGTGGTTCTATAAAGGATGTCTCTGTGGTATTGAGGGGTTCAAGGGAGTTAAGGTATTATGTGTCGAGAGTATCAATAAGCCAAGAACCAGTCTTATAATAACTTCTGAGCTAGAAGTACCAAGTTGAATCAATTTTGTTGTCAATGCTTAGTGGCTGGCAGAGTGAGCTATAAAAGGGACAAGGGCTCTGGCGTGGATGACCTCTATACCGTAACACTCTTGGAAAGTACGTGGATTTGACAAAAAAAAATGTACAAATAAACGATGAATATGCTGATGGGCAATCACCGTCGGTCATGTTGACCGAACTAGTTGTTAAGCTGGAGAACTCCTTTTCGGTTGCGTGCAGAGTTGCTGGACATGCACATAAATAGTTGGTAGGTGTTGTTGACCAGCAATGCATCTGCATCTACGGTGTGTGCGGGTGGCGGGGTTGCATTTATAAGCTAAAGTATCTGTTTATATCCCACTTGGGAGGGGTCTGCATGATCCTTGCAGGTGCACCTGAAGCAATTCACAACCTCTACGTGGTGTCACCTGGGCAATGACATTTTATCAACCGATAAGTGTTAGCTGATGTGAGTAGGCGGAAATAAAGGCTCGTTATCTCTATCTTTGGCGGCGTCTTGTCTAGATTCTGTTTTCCATATTGGGGGCAGCTGAAAGGAAGTGGTGCAAACTGAAAGGACTCCCTTAATCCGCGGTGTTAAGCGAACCGTGCCGTCGAATCTCTTTGAAGCGGAGGGATACGAAAGCTGTATTTGAACGAAGCCTCTCCGATACCTGGTCGAGTCGGAGTGGAACTATGAACTTGCCACATTATCGGGTGCTATGATGTGGTGGACATACAAATCCCCTACACTCGTGGGAATCAAATGGAAAATACAAAATCAAATGAAAAAAACACTACACACCAAAAATACGACGAAAGCTTGGAATCTAAAAAGAAAACAGAAACAATTAATGGTAACGACCTTGTACAACTCGACTGTACAACGAATAAAACTGCGGAGATATTAGGAGAGCCGATAAGTAACTCCTCTTTATCTGCTATACCTTTAGGCATTGTACGCACCCGCTCACATTCACTCAGCAACTATTTTACATCTGACACGAGCAAAAATAAAATTCAAACCGGTAGCGATCGTTACATCACAGTCACAAAAAGGCAGGGAATCCCGAAATCAATATTTCGAGGTAATCAATCAAAAAAATTTGCTGGGAGGGCTATTGTGAACTCAATACTTTTGCTCTCTTAACTGATAAAGATAAAGAGCCAGTCAAACAGGTAAAGACTGCGAAACCTCCTCCAATATATTTGAGAGAACAAAATTCAACCCCCGTAGTCAGGCGCCTGGAAGTCCTTGTAGGTAGTGGACAATTTCATGTTATTCCTCTGTTAAAAGTACATGAGACTAAGATTCAAATTTATGAGGCAGGCAATTTTCGTAAACTGATAAAAGATTTCGATTCTAGTAAAAGAAACTATTACACGTATTAAATGAAGGCTGCCAAAGGGTTGATAGTTGTCATCAAAGGCATAGAGCATTCTGTTGGCAATGATGGAATTACAGCTTCTCTAAATGATGAGGGGTATGCGGTCAAATCCATTTTCAACATATGCAATCGTACGAAAGTGCCGCAGCCCTTATTTAAGGTAGAACATGAACCAGAGAAAATTAAATTGAAAAAAGGTGAATCTCACCCCAACTACGCATTAAAGTATTTGATACACCGCAAAATTACTGTAAAAGAGCCTAGAAAGAAAACTAGTCCGGCTCAGTGCCATAACTGTCAGGAATATGGGCACACTAAAGCATACTGTACTCTACGTGCGGTCTGTGTGATATGTGGAGATATACATGCATCTAAAGATTATGATAAAAAACGGGTGATCACACAGTGAAAAAATGCAGTAATTGCGGAGGCAAATTATAAAGGCTGCTCAGTGTACGCAAGCGAGTGGAGAAATCGTTCATCCTCAAATCGACATCTAGCTACTCATCAAAATGACAGAGGACAAAGACAACTTTTGGTCCCATACACGAGAACCACCAGCACGAGAGTTACTCTGATGGTCCCAAATGTGCTATACAACAAAGTGGCACATTCAATATTGGCTAGCAGAACCTAATGCAAACTCTTAACACATGACATCTATGCAAGGTATGATGACTATGATGCAACAGATGATAAAAACGCAGGAGTCGCTTTTGCAAAAAATTCTTTGCAAGGTATGAATTTATCGTTGAAATTATGCTTTTGGAACGCAAACGGTCTTACGAACCATCAATTGGAACTGGCTGACTTTCTGACTGCTCAACAAATAGATATAATGCTCATATCCCATTTAACAACAAATCACAACTTTAGAATTACAGTATATATATTTTACGATTCAAAACATCCAAACGATAGAGCGCGCGGAGGAAGTGGAAAACTTATACGTAGTAGTATAAAGAATGTAGTCCTTGAATACGTCAGCGAAGTCTACCTGCAAGCAACTTACATCAAACCATTAGAAGGAATCACCATATCCGCCATCAACTGTCCACCAAGATTTTCAATTGAGTCTATAAAAATGCACTGCCTTCGCACATCACCTGAGTAATGTATTCTGTCCAAATCCCCCCATTATATCGTTTCAACCTCGTGAAATACTGAGTAGTGGAAACAGGAAGCGCCTGAAAACTTCAAGGAAGGAGGTAAATAACATCATTAAACACTTAAATCTTAAAAAAGCAACAGGATTGGATCAGATAACAGCAAGCACGATAAAAGAATTACCTAATATAGCTATATCTCACTTAGTCACTGTACTCAATGCTATTTTACGCACTGGGCAATATCCTCAATGCTGGAAGATTTCGAAAATAAGAATGATCCCGAAGCCAGGAAAGGATTTTACATAGGTGTGTTCATATAGACTCATTAGTCTACTGCCCACCTTATCTAAAATCTTCGAAAAAATAGTTCATCGGCAGGTCTTCCAGTATTTAATAAAAACAATGTTATTCCCTAATACCAGTTCGGCTTCCGTGAAAAGCATGGAACGATAGAGCAAGTTCATCGCATTGTAAGAGTTATATGCTCAGCATTCGAATAAAGAAATACTGTTCTGCTGCATTCCTTGACATTACGCAAGCCTTTGATAAGGTGTGGCACAAAAGACTCATATATAAACTTAAAGATATTCTTACAAAGAAATTCCACACACTATTTGACACCTGCAGTAAAAGAAGAAAATTCATGGTAAGCCAAGGTGACTCTATATCCTACTACTTTGATATCAAAGCAGGAGTCCCTCAAAGCAGTGTGCTTGGACAACTGCTGTATTTGGTTTTTACAGTTGACATGCCAACTTCCGATCCCACGCGTATATTCACATTTGCCGATGATACCGCCATACTGCGTACAAACAGCTCCCATCTTGAATCCTCGCAATGGCTACAAAGCCACTTACTGTCTATTGAACAGTGGCTTAACAAAGGTCAACGAAGCTAAATGTGCACACCTAACATTCACCTCAAGGAAGGACACGTGCCCCCCTATTCGCATCAATGGTCAAAACATTCCACAATGCTCTGATATAAAGTACCTGGGAATCCACTTAGACAGACGATTAACCTGGACTAAACACATTGACTCAAAGGGTGCTCAGATCAAATTGAAACTCCATACCTTTAACTGGCTACTAAATAGGCATTCAAACCTTTTTTTAGAATATAAGGTACTAATTTATACTAGTGTCATTAAGGCAATATGGACATGTGGGATTCAATTGTGGGGCACCGCGTGTCCGTCAAACAGGGAGAAACTCCAACGCTTCCAATCAAATATTTTGAGAATGATCACCGCTGCTCCATGGTACCTGAGGAATATAAACATCCACCTTGACCTGAATATACCCACGATTGAAAATGCAATGGTGAACACCTACAAAACCTACGCTCTTAAATTGGAAAATCGCCCAAACTGCTTTAAAGTATACACTTTATACAAGACTTGACTAAGACCAACGCTACGACCGCCCCACGAGTTTTTAGTTCTACCGATTCTCGTGGAGACTAATACCAACGCTAAGACCGCTCCAAGAGTTTATGGTTCTACCGATTCTCGCGGAGACTAATACTGCCAACCGCGAACACACAAACGGGACCCCACAAAATTAGCATAACAAAATATTTAACTTAATTAAAATAGTAATAAATTATAAGTTAATGATTTAAATAAAGTATCCACACACAAGTACACACCCGTTTTATAATATTAATTTCTGTATACGACCCCTGGAACCCGCTGAGTTTAATCCAGCCAAAATAGAGTCGTTAAACCACAGAATCCGGTATCAAGTCATGGCCCTGGGGACCCTGGACTGGACTCTTCTGATACCGAAACACTGTGTGGTGATAACAACAGCGTGACCTCCGAAAAATCTGGGTACACGGTGATTGGCTCAGACCTACATAATCTGAAAATCAAAAACGACTTCGTCAAAATGTCGTCGGCAGAGATTTTCTGCCGATTTAGTAATACCTTTATTTAATAAAGAACAGTTGGTTATTATACTGGAGACCGTTATTGACGTTATGATAGATGCCGACAACAATAAGACAAACGAATATTTGAGGGCCTAGCACACAGAAACGGATAGCTCCTGTCCGGCTAACAGTATCCGTAAATACATCGGCCTTATAAAAGGAAAATGTGAATCTGAGTTTCCAAAAACGTTTGTTGTCAGAGGCTACTTCCCACAGGCCACCGAGCCCTCAAATGAGAAAATTCGCGCGACCCTTGGGGCGAAGGTGCGTTGCTCCACATTGTTATTTCTGTGGATGACGAATCACTGTCCCAGTGGAAGGGGAATCTAGAATATCGCTTTGGACAATTCCAAAATAGCGATAATGCATCAACACAAAATCGAACAACGCCGACACTCGAGAGCAGCGTTGAAGGGCATGCTGGTGACACAAGTTCCAACGAAGCGGAGGCAAATAAACCGACGACTAGCAAAGCTAGAACAGCAAAAATAAATCGCAGGCGCAAAATAAACATAAAAACCGATTATGCGGTATGGCACGCGCGGAAAGCGCCACACCCTAACAAAACCTAGCTTACTGAGGGCCATAAAGACCACATGAACAGGGGCGAGAGTCTCTAGAAACTTGCTGCGGAAATCCACTGTGAATACCTATTCATTGGCTCTGATACAAAAGCCATGGATAATGGTGGGTCATCAAAGGTCTTACAAAAAAAGGATGCAAGTTAGTCTATCATCATTGTTCGCGGCCCATGGCGGCCATTATGATTCATTTTAATAGTAATTATTTTGTCATTTTAGAGTTTACTAGTCAGGATCTAGTCGCTATCTTTGTGGAAGTATCAACAGGAAGGGAGCGCATTAAATTCTTTGTACATTCGCCTACTTTCGAGGTGACTCCAACGTTATACCTCCCACGGAGGTGCAGTTGCTAATTGAGCACTGCCATAAAAACAATCTACAATATGTGAATTGTTGTGATAAAAACGCGCACCCTTATGTCTGGGGAGGTTCGGACACTAACAATAGAGGTGAGTCTCTTTCAAGCTTTCTCTTAAGTAAAAACATAAAGCCAACCTTTATTAATGCGGTTAGAGAGGAGGTATTAGACCTAACTCTAACCTCACATCGCCAATTTTGTTCGAAACTGGTATATCCTCTGGCGATCCCTCTTTGTCGGATCATTTATACATAAGATTCGATTTACCAGGTAAATCTGTCTTAAAAAATGCAGACTTCAATCCAAAATTTGGGACTATTTAAGGAATTATTAGAATCAAGAATCGATTCGCTGCTTACAAGCAGAAGTTCTATCGGTGAACTCGAGGAGACGGTGTATCGATTAAATGATACAATAATTTCGACATATCATGAAAGGAAAGCAGTCAAAACTCACAATGTGACTCGTAATGTCCTCTGGTGGAATAGTAAGCTATGCACAAAAAAATAAGAAATCTGTTCAATCGTTGTATACGCACAAACGTGTGGGATGACTATAGGAGAAGACCCAAGCATGGGTCTTGGAGAAAATTTTGCGAAAGTATAGTTGAAGCGCCAGAGAGCGCTAGAATCTATAAAACCTTAGGCAAGGTACACTCGAATGATTTTGCAGCTTTAAGAATACCAGATGGCTCTTATACAATAAATCTAAGGGACACTCTAGAATACCTGCTTCAGGTGCTTTTCCCGGCGTTAATTATATTGAAAATGACACTGGATCAGCCGTCATGCGACCGATGGGTCGTATTAGACAAAAGATCTTGGAGTTTGTGTGGAGTAATATTCACCCCAGATAAAGCTGTTGGGTTCTTTAAACTATTTAAGACACCAGGTGAAGATAATATTTTTCCAGCCCTCTTGATAAGAGGACTGGATGTAAACTTAAACTACTTGTTGCAATTTTTGTGAACAATTTCACCAGGGAATACATACCATACATTTAGCTATATTCCAAAACTGGTCAAGGGTCCAGCGAACTTTCTAAATAATGCAGACCTCACGTTGTTTTTTTTTCTACAAACTATGGAAATATTCGTGGATCCACATATTAGAGAAACGCTGCACAGAACAATACCTCAATCTCAGTTTACATACAGTAAGGGGAAATCTACAGAGGGAGCGCTTCATTATCTTGAATCAAAAATAGTGGAGTCTCAATATTACAAGGAAATTGCTTTCTTAGATGTAGAATGTGTCTTTGATAATTCCGGCTATCGCTCTGTAGAGGGGGCTATGCTGTGCAAAAATATCGATAAACCGACTGTTGGCTGGGTTAAAAAGATTTTAAAAAGCAGAGAAATTATCTCGTCTCTGGACGACGATCCGTATCAGCCAAAGCAATGAAAGGCTGTCCCCAAGGTGGTGTACTATCACCCCTTTTATGGACTTTATTTATTGACGATCGCATAGTAAAACTCTAAGGGTTAGGCTTCAAGATAAGTGGATATGCTGATGATCTTGCTGTCGCGGAGAAGGTTTATACATTAATGCTAGGAAGATCATTCTCGTTCTTTCACAAAGAAGAGTCTATGAACCCAATACCAACGGCGATGAAATTGCTTAGGAACTGGCTAGGGCCAGATCCGCAGCAGGCCTCATAGGTCCATGATAGAGCCACACTGTGATATCAACTGGGCGGACGCTAAATCTAGGGTAGATAGCTGTGAAGATAGTCTCAGAATGTCACACAGGGAAGGGATAGAAGGACTTTGCCAAGCCAAAAGACTGGTAAGGCCATTCACTTACAAAAGAGAACTGCGCAATATTTGCAAAGCAGGCACAAGAAAAATAGTAGGTTTTTTATCAGGCCATTACAACTTGAAATATCACCTGACTAAAATCCACATTCTTGACGATACGGGGTGCCGGCTCTGTCTAAAAGAAGAAGAAATCTCAGAGCACATACTATGCAACGGTATTGCGTTACCAAGAACTAGAATGAACATATTCCACCGCGGCCAGGTGGCTCTGGAAGAAATAAAGAATGCTCAAATACATCCATAAGACGGAAAAATTAATGAAGGAACATGCCTTCCTTTGTTTAGATAATGAATATCTAGGTAGAAAAAGGACCTGATGACTTTAATTGGGATGCTTTGAAAATGGAAAAATTAATGCTATGGGATTACTGGAAAATACCGGTATTAAACCAACAGGGTATAATAGATCGGACAGTTGTGATCACATGGGCCACTAATAAAAAAAATAGACACAATAGATGTTTTAGGACGCAGTGTCGGCATTGGGCAAACTTCTAGAAAATATCATTATTATTAATTATTATGTGAGGAAAGAGATCTCCGACTTGTTGTTTGTTGCGATGCTAATGCCCAGCACACCATCTGGAGTAATAGCAAATGCTAAAAGCGTGGGCTCTTGCTTTTCGACTATATCACTTCCTCCGCCCATAATATTCAAAATATGTGTTCTCTACTTATGTCTCTGCTAGGATAGTTGATTTTAAACTATAGGGTCCTAAATGTCCAGGCATTATCATACCACAGGTACATTAAGTTCAGGTAGGGTGAGGATATTACCGACTGTTTGAGAAAAAAAAGCAGTTTTGTTTCAGGTTTTTAGAATACTTTTAATGTTTGAGAAAATACAGTTTTGAAAAAAATACTTTTAGTGTTTGAAACAATTACTTCTTCTGACTCGAACCTGTTGGGTGATTTATCTTCAACAGCAAATTCCGGTGATGGAGAGTGGTGCGTTAATATACCTTTTTCGAAATAAAGAAAAAAAGAGATTTGCGGGATTATATGTTCTATAGTTAGAATTTAAGTACAAACAAGAGAGCATCAACAATTCTTCATTGGCACATGTCACACACCTGCTCAAATCCTACCACGCATTAAAATTCCACCATTTGATAGTTCTTTCCTAAATTGGTACTGCTGAAGGTTCTTTTCACATCTATATTGATCAAAAATTCGACACTTGCAAATATTCAGGGACTGCACTATCTTAAGGATTGTCTCGTTGGTACAGCTACTCATTCGCCTGACAATATGACCATGCCTGATGGAAACTTCAATGTAGCATGGAGTTTCCTTAGGAGCAAATATGACAACAAGCGTATCATTATAAATGCTCATATACCTGAAATCACTAAACTTCTAGTGGCTCAAAAAGAAAGCGCCTTTAATTTGCGAAATTTGCTCGATGTTGTGAACTCAGCTGTTCGCGCTTTAGAGCAGCTGGAGCGGCCTGTAGAACACTGGGATGAATGGCTTGTTTTCACTATCATCCATAAACTGGATTCAAACACGAGAAAAGCAGCAGTACTTGTATCAAAACAAGGTACGAATTGGCATTTCACACTACCGCTTCACCAAACATCGGAGCCATGTGGGAAGCTGGGGTGAAAAGAATGAAATTCTACCTAAAACGAATTGCTGGCGCAGCAACGCTGACTTATGAGGAATTGAAGCATGTTTGAATTCGCGGCCATGATCATTCTACTGATTTCACAGCTCTAACCCCTGGTCACTTTCTTGATGGCGAGCCCTGCTAGCCATTCCAGAGCCTTGGAACTTATCAATGAAAGCTCAACCTAAGTAGATGGAAGCAGCTCATACAAATGCAGCACGATTTTTGGCGCAGGTGGTCGATCGACTATCTACATCAGCTTCAATCCCGATTTAAATGGTATCAAAATCAATAGAACATTACCATTGGGCAACTGATCTTTCTTCGTGATGAACGTCAAACACCTACTCACTGGGTTTTAGACCGCTTCACCGAAACACATCCTGGTGGTGATGGCCAAATCAGAGTCATTACTATTAAGACTAAAATAGAGATTGAATAACTCAAAACTTTGTGTAATGGAAGTGAAGGCGATTTCACAAAAATCGGTGAGCGGCAAGGGGAAGCGAGATGTAATGCGTGTATTTTTTGCAACAATAATTTTTTTCGTCATGCGAGCTCTATATATGGATACTCTTTGATACTGTACTTAACCGTCCAATTTCCAAAATATCTGTGCTTCCTGTCTAGTCTCAAGCTAAGGATCAGACCGTAGACGGTGGGCAGTCTTCTAACGTACCAACTGTCGTCGCAGAACCTGGACGAGGTGGGCGGAAATCACCACTTCCTACCAACACAACTATAACTGTTAAAAAATATGCGTCTAGTGTGTAGCAGTTGCAATAGTGGAAACCGCACACATATTCGCAACTTTTCCTACTGTGAAAAAAGTAAATGCAACAAAGAAAGAATGAAGAACAGAAGGACTGGATTGTGTTGGTTCGAGTCAGAAGAAGTAATTATTTCAAACAGTAAAAGTATTTTTTTTAACTGTCTTTTATCAAACATTAAAAGTTTTCTAAAAACCTAAAACAACACTGCAATTACCCACTAGGAATCACTTAAGAGGGGGATCAAGACATATCGTGAAGAAACCGATATAGAATAACGCAGAGGACATTTAAGAAGCCCATTCGGACATCGAAGATACTTATTTTAAAGTCTTTTGCAGCAATATAGAATCACAGCATGATACGGTTAAATTAGATAAGATCCTTTAGAAGAATCGCTCTCTAGATTTGGGGTCGCTCAGAAAACCTGATAGCGAAAGGCGTAGTGTTTTTGTTCATTATTGGAGTACAACTTCGCTGGGAATCAGGGAATCAGCCACGTACTGCCTAGGACGACTACTTCTCGGCGCGACTGGTTTATTGCTAGGACTGTGGAGAATGAAGATGATATTAGATATGCGATTGCATCTTTTGACAACTTCAAATCGCCTGGTCTGGGTGGCATGTATCCAGTCATGCTGAAGCAGAGTTGTTTGTAATTACTGCTTTGAGTCGTGTTTAGCGCTAGCCTCTATTCCTGGAGGCTTGTCAGTTTGCATTTATCCCAGGGCAAGAAAAAAGTGGCAACAGAGGAGACATCCTGGGGACAATAATAAATTAAATACACTCTCAAAGGATCTCAAGGAGCTCCTCAAAACAGAACATAACTCTCAACTACAGTACTATCTCAGTAACCTTGATGCAAATACTGCTACCGACTATTCTCTCTGGAAAGCAACAAAACAGTTAAAGAGGCCAACTCTGGCATAAACTGCCATCAAAATGGAAAACAAATAATGGGCTAAAAGTGATTTCGAAAAATCATGCACATCTGCATTATATTTAAAAAGAGTGTTTACCCCACACGAAATCGAACCATCTCCAATCACTGCAGAAAGACTAACAGAAACCTTGAGACACATCTACCAGATGGACCTGCCCATACAAAAAGGGGAATTCAAGGAAGCGATCAAAAAACTTAAAACCAGAAAAGCCTCCAGATACTATCTCACTAGTGGAGAAAGATTAAAACAGTTTCCAGAAGAGGGATTCATATTCTTGGCTTCTCTTTTGTTTCCACAATTGAATAGAGTGGACGTTATTCATTTGCTCCGTTTTCGTAAATTATTTGTTGATTTTTAGTGTTTAAAATATAATATTGGCGAATATTAGGAGAAGTGATTACGTTTTTTACGAAGAGTTTTGCTATCATATGGTTCATTACTGGCCACGGCGTATAAGCAAATACTCTATAATAAGAATATGCGACAACCTCTCTTCTGTTTTAAATTGTATTGCTGGTACGGGGCTGGGAATATTTTGATATTGCAGAGCTTTATACTTTATGTGGATCGAATTTTGCAACTGTCTATTTAGAAATTCTTTGTTCTTTGTTCTTTTACGAGGCAGGTTCTGTGTCGGTCCGCCTCGGATTAAGAACAGAAATATAATGGAAGAATGATAACGAAAACATGTTGGACCAGTGTGCTGAAGAAATCTTTCTAAAGCATACACAATTATACATACAAGCACAAACTTCTAGTTTGTTTGTCAATTTTGCAGATGCTTTTCTTCTACATGAATGTAGGTCAAATTATCTCACATGGTGTGGAGTCATATATATATATATTTTTTTATATATTTACAATTTATTATTTTGAAGTTTGACAATTTGCGCAAAATTATCACATTTCATATCAAAAACACATACTATTTTATGAAATCAAATACTTTCTCAATTTTATAGGTTTTGTTGTATTATAATAATAATAATTGTCGCATATTCTTTATAGAGAATATTTGGTATTCTTCTGCCACACCATCATTTTTTTCAATCGAAGCCACGGACCTCACACGACGTCGATTGTTCTAGAAGAATGTAATTTATTACACTATCAGAAGCAATCGGCAAAACCCACCCTAATAAACAGTATGATCGACGCGCATGACATCATCAAACACAACAACAGAGCGTGCAACAACAAACAATGCCACGTGCTTGACAACAAGCCGAATTCTGCAGCGATAGTGACGGTTGCGTTTAAATCGAATTGAAAAACAACAGAACTTTCTGGAAGCTTTGCTACTGAAGCTGGGCTATAAAAGCAGCAGCAACCAAGGAACTGGGTCTTTCTTCGACCTCGAGACAACGCCAGCGAAGATTTTAGCTCCAGAGAACACTTAGAGAACTCAACGCAGGCAGAATAGTGGTTTAAGGTTTTTACCGACTCCACTGGGACACTAGAGAACAAAGATAGAACAGTGGTTTAAGGTTTTTACCGATTCTACTGGGACATTAACTAACGCAGACAGAACAGTGGTCTAAGGTTTTTACCGACTCCACTGGGACATTAACTAACGCAGACAGAACAGTGGTTTAAGGTTTTTACCGATTCCACTGGGACATTAACTAATGCAGTCAGAACAGTGCTCTAAGGTTTTTACCGACTCCACTGGGACATTAACTAACCCAGACAGAACAGTGGTTTAAGGTTTTTACCGATTCCACTTCACTGGGACACTAAAGCACACAGCTAGACACTACGTTAGCTAGCAACCTACGTCATAATGTAACGACTCAGGGAAACAATATGTTAGTTCTTTAAGTAGAATAGAATTTTAAATAAATAAAAAACTATAAAAATACAAAATTCATTTGTTAGAATACATTTCTGTTGACGAACCCTGGACACCGCTAAGTATACCCCAGCGTAAGTAAGTTCGTTACAAATTACAAGTTCAACCGAATAAGGGTGTAAAATGTACGTATGTAATTTATATACATATTTATAGAGAGTATTTGCTCTCGTTGTGTGCAGACATTCAATTCTTCAATTGTTCGTTATTTTTCTCTTTATTCGCTTCATTCTCGTTTTCATTACCGCGAAGTTTCATGCGCCTTTCACTCTTCTTAGTTTCATTTCAAAAGAATACAAAAAAAATATCCCGGTTACTGTATTACATACATACATATATTTTTATTAGTTTATATTAGAAGTGATTGGTAGTGTTATTTTTTGCTCTGTTAAAATCTGCAAATAGTGGAAAATAGTTAGTGTAAAAAAAAAACAATAAAAACATACATCGCAAACCGACTTTTGGCGGTTGAATTGAATCAATTGGGTTTCATTCAAGTATACTTAAGTGGTTTGCATTTAACCTCACTGATAGGAATCAATTCAGATCTCATAAAGGTTACCTCAGGTGTACCTGAAGGCAGCCACCTTAGGCCGCTGCTTTTCTTGATCTTTGTTAGTGATATTCCGGGTGTTTTCTTGACATCGCGTTGTCTGATGTACTCAGATTACTTGAAAATATACAATGCTGTAAGGAACGTATCTGACTCAAGAGGACTTATCAAGATTGCAAACATGGTCTGATGCAAATTCTTTACCTCTTCATCTAGTAAATGTCAGTACTTATCTTTCAGTAGACGTAAAGATTTGATTGATTTTCAATACAAGATAGGGGTGCTACTATTCTCACAAAAATTTCCGAAAAGAAAGATTTGGGAGTCATCTTTACTTCGAAAATGTCTATTTCTAGACATATAGAATTTATGATTGCCAAGTCCTGGTCTATGCTCGGCTTCGTGATGAGGAACTCAAGTGAATTCCAAGATCTTTTCACACTCAAGAGTTTGTACTTTTCATTTATAAGATCAAATCTGGAATACTGCAGCATAATTTGGGATCCGTTCTACTTAGGTTCACCATTACGGATTGAGAAGGTTCAGAAACGTTTTACTAGATTTGCCATTCACTCTCACCGTTGGAATTTTGGTAAGCCTGAGTATAAAATTATATGCCTTTTGTTGGAATTAAATCTGGAGTTCTATTTTTTTAATTGTGATTAATTTACAATATTATATTTTTACTGTATTTGTACCCCAGTTTTTAGTAATCTAACTGATGAATTGAATTGAAAATAAATAATCAAAATTACACTTACGCTGGATAAACTCGACAAAATAGGCCATAGCCTATGGAAATTCATGATCTTCAGGCAGTTCATGAGGATGTAAATTTTCTCTTACCAGCCCTCGAGCGAATTTACCGATAAAAAATAAAGTGTTTGCTAGATACCGGATCGGCAACAAGACTTTTAAGTAAAGAGGCTATACCTCACTACAAACGTACTAGATGCCAAAATACGCTAAGATTTAATACACTCAGTGGACAAACAATAATTAGATTGGAAATCATCACAGCCTTGTCACTGGAGTTAAATGAAAAAACTTGATGAGTTGAAAACTTAAGGATTTTAATAACAAGACTTTTCAGGGACTAATAGCACAGAATATACTGCAGTCGATGCAAGCCATTCTTAAACTCGATCAAAGATATGTGGAAATACACGGTACAAAGATGCAATTTTTGACTTCATGCCCTTATGAGTTCGACGACATGCGACATGAGACGAGGACGTGGTGACAAAGATTGTAAGACCAGATATGAATCGTGAAGAAGTGCACAGCTTGACGGATGTCTTAACAGATAATAAGGACTTATTTTTTAAAGGGGGTCAGGCATTACCCATGAAAGTCATCATGAAATGGTCACGACACTCAACAGACCGATATAGGGTGCCAAAATCTATTGTTACCCACAGATACACGAAAAGCAAATGAAAGAGATGCTAGATCAACAGATAATAAAGGCCAGCAATTCTCCATACAATTCTCCCTTATGGATCGTACCAAAAGAGGCGGATAATTCAGGAAAACGAACAATTTGCTATACCAAATCAGCATTGGAAACACTAGGAAGAACCCAATATTTCACTAAGTTGAATCTCACCAGGTAATAATTCATGAGGAAGACAGGAGGAAAAAAGCTTCTTCGACACCACTTGGCCACTATGAATTTATTCGTATACCATTTTCCCCAGCAACTTTCCAACGCGTTATTTATTTAGTACTTAGAGAATATATAAATTCTATTTGTGTAGTTTACTTGGACGACATATTAGCACAATTGTAGAGGAACATTCACAGAGCGTACAGAAAATATTGGACAAACTTAGGCAACATAGCTTGAAGATACTAGTGGACAAATGTAATTTTTTTGCTATGGAAACAGAGTAATTAGGGCAACTATTAACCACAAAAGGCGTTATATCAAACTTGATCAAAATTGAAAACATACAAATTAAATCTTTTTTGGGAATAACCGGGTATTATCGCAAGTTTGTCAAGGATGACGTTAAAGTGACATAGGGCAGGACCAAATTTTTAAAGAAGAACTCTAAAGTTCATGTTAAAGACCCACAGTATATTGAATCTTTTGATAAACTTAAAAGATTAGTGGTTAATCCACAGGTATTGAAATGTCCGGACTTCACAAAAGAGTTCAAGGTAGTGACAGATGCTAGTGACTTCGCTACCGGAGCCGTTTTAACTCAAGATAGTCATCCAGTGAACTATGCAAGTAGAACTCTGAATGATCATGAACGACAGAGAAAGAACTCTTGCCGATTGTATGGGCTGCTAACTTACTTCAGATTATTCATTTATTGAAGAGATTTTGACTTATTAACTGACCATCAACCACTAGTTTGATAGCAAGCGAAAACTAATAGTAAGGGCATACATCTGAGATTGTAACGCTGGCTTTTAAAGTTATGTGAGTACAATATGAATGTAAACTAGATAAGTGGGAAGGAGAACAACGCAGCGGATTTCATAACTAGGATTACGAGAGAAATAAACTGCATATACGCATCCACCAGTACAGTTAACGGATTATGAAGATAACTTCTGCACAAACACTACTATACATTCCCAGGTCGATGAACTAAATAATAACATTCCTATTCTACATACAGTTCTTAACCAATTCCCAACACAATTAATCCTTACTGATAGAAAATCGAAAGATATTGAACATATAAATGGAAAATTTATATAAATTCACAAAAGATTAAGAATGATTAAATGACAGATATATGACGTAGGAATATAAATAAAGGTAAAATAGGTATCTACTCTGAGTTGCCAGAGCATATGTACATACAATAAGGTTCAACAGAAATTAATACAACTTTTTAACAATAAACTATCGTTCAAGTATTTTTATAATGTTGAATGTAATGATCCAACGAGAATGATACATACGAGTATATATAGATAAATAGCTAATTACCACAAAAAGCAAAGAGGACATGGGGGTATTAACGAAAACTACTAGGAACTGAAAAAACTAATTTGTTGATTCCTGTAACAGCGCCAAATATGATCGTAAGCCTTTAAAACTTAAGTTCGTCTTGACAACAACGCCGACAGAAAAAAACCAAATTATACATGTAGATGTTTACACGAACAAAAACACAGCTTTATGTCATTTATCGATAAATTATCTAAGCATGCCATTATATTCTATCTAGAAAACAGGAACAGTACAACTTTAATAGAAAAGATTAGGTTATACTTCTCAACAACGAATTTATCTCTGTTGATGTTAAAGAATTTTTCAGACAGGAAGGCATATTAACGCATTTCACTAAACGTTACAGCCACACTGGAAGCTCTGACATCGAACGTTCCACAGTACCATTGCCGAATAGTTTAGGATTTTAGAAATAGAAAAATCTAATCTATCTACACAAGAACCTATTAACAAGTGTGTATAATGAAATAATAAATCAGTGCATTCCAATTTAAAAGCAAAACCTGGTGATGTAGAAGAAGAAAATCGAGGGTCAATTAAAATGACGAAAGGACGCAACATAGCTACACTTAACAAACGCAGTAAAACATAATTAAGGCATAAGTATTAACCAAGATATAGAAAATTACCATTAGCTAAAGTTCACCCAACAAACATTAAAAGATCCAATAAATTGTCAGATCAGTTGACTCTATTTATATTACAAACAACGAAGGGTATACTAACAGTGGACAAAATAGAAACGATAAGGGGTATATAGAGGTGTAATTAGAAGAGGTATAATTCATACAAAATTATAGCACGTCATCAACCCACTCGAAATAAAAAACATCATAGACGCTTTAGCACAAACCACTGAGCAGATTCAATCATTGGAAAACAAACAGCTACTGCCACTTCAACTAAGCATGCTTACACATAAAATGCAAACTATAGTACCACACAGACAGAAAAGAGGACTCTTCAACATACTTGGAACGGGACTCAAATGGCAATATGGAATAATGGATGACATCGATAGGACTGAGGGGAGCACCTAAAGGTAATAGACGAGACCCATCAAATGATTGATAGCCCTAACAAAAATATCCGTATAAATGATTTAACAGCAAATTTGAAATATTAAAAAAGACAATAGAGACAGACAAACAAAAAATCTTGAACAGATTTAACGACTTAAGAGACGGTAATTCAAGAGTCTATGGCTAACTGATATATTTGGATTTATTGCTGAAAATCAAAGTTATAGAGGGCAAACAATAGGCTGGGAGAGGAAGAGATAATTGAATACAATGTTGACATTGACAAATTAAGAAACATTACAATGGGAACAGCTGAATAAAAAATTTATAATTCTAATAAAAATTCCTGACTCTGTTATATCAATACCAATATCAATACTTATTCCTGTGCCGAATGAAAAATACTAAGATTTGCTCCTCACGAGACAAGAAATAGTTAAAGTTAATAAATCAGTCTACAACTGAGAACATGGCGTTGATTTGGGAAATTTACAGAAAACCAATATTTGCATTTTTACTGGAAGGTGCATTAAAATAAAGATAAATCAATCAGAAGGAATTGAAATTAAATCAGGTTTAATATTGTTTATAAATCAATTGAATTCTCTCCTAAACAGAACTTGTGAAAATATACAAATGTATTTAAATGGAACAATTTTAGAACATTTCATTATTGCAATATTAATATTAGTAATATGTATTTTTCAAATAAGGAGTCAATATTTTATGAACACTTCTACCCATGAGTTCAGAATATCTAAAACTCAACTTGCTTTTAATGAATTAGTAACACAACAAATTGCAAATACAGAGGAAATAAAGGAATTAAGATTTCATAAAGAGACAAATACAACTTATAATTTTGTAATACTCATTATTTGTGCTTGTATTAATTATTATTCTCTTTTTTTTATATGTGTACTTTGCAAGAAAATACAAAACAGTAAAAGTAAATAATATCAATCAAACTCAGGAGAATTTGCAATCTAAGGGGAGAGGGGCATGTCAGTGCCGGCGTCATTACCCAAAACCCAAGTAGCGCCTCAAATGACGCAAAAAATACCGATTGATTGGAAAACGTAAAAATTCCCAAAACCATTAAATACCAGTTTATTGACACACACATTAAATTCCCAGCGTTGTTCAAGCGTATACACAACTATATTCGAGTTCGACAACAGGGACATTGGTCTAAACGTTACCATAGAGAACCTGGAGCAAAATACTCCAAAAAGTATGTCGGGTCATATGGATGCTAGGTCGCAAGTCAGACCGTCGACACAAAAGTCGAACGAAACGTACCGCAATGTTGCCAAAAAGATAAAGCGCCTAATACTGGGGTAAAAATCGATATAACATCACCCGATTACCCCGAGGTCCTCCGGTCTACAAGCCAGTTGCAGGCAATTCAAAATACCATCCTGAACATTGTCGAAAAGGCTCTAGAAAGCCCAACATCAACGGTTGCAGCTTTCGTCGTGGGTGGCTGAATGTATGGTGTGCTGACTTCAGCACAGCCCAACGGCTGCACCAAATTGTGCTTTCTCTCCAACCTTGGAAAGTTCCTTTCTTAGCGGAGACAATCGGTAAGAACGAGAAGCTCATAGACCACGGTTTCGGCAAAGTGAGAGCTGACCCCAGGGAGAAATCCGAGGGAGGAACAAACACTTGTGCAAAGGAAAAGGCAAGGACGGTGAAATAGGCTGATTTGACAGCTGTCAATACGCCAAACTCTTCCATGTCTGAAGAGCAACCTGGCTACTCAAAAAAACACTCTCCTCACATGGCTTTGTTGCGAAAACACATAAAGGGTCAAGCAGGGGTGACGAGCGGCAAATCGTGCCTAAAAAGGCGGCTGTGGCCAACCGCCAAAAAAATAGGTACTCCACAAGGCAACAAAAATGCCATGCAAAGACGGATTCTACCGTCCTAAAAAGGAGGTTTGGACACGAAATTTTAGACCTGGCACTCATTCAGGAACCTTGGGAATGGGAAAATTAAAGGCCTAAACAACACTGGTGATAAGTTAATTATGATTATGATTACAACCATTCTAGGCTTAGAGCGGCCATTCTTGTACGTAAAGAACTTAACTCTCAACACACAGATGTGAGGTGGTGATTGTTTCTGCCTACCTGTCCAAAAATTTTCACGAAGCGCCTACAAGGGAGGTTGACTTAGATGCCCTAATGGAGATATGCCAGAGATTTCGTAGTCCCAATAAAACTAACTGGGATTCGTTTTGCTTTTACATAAATGATGTGAATTCCTACACTGAACCTATAAAAACGGTACACGAACTTGAGATTGAAACAGGAAACCTTCTGAACAATCTCAACAATGTTTTTGAGAAGAATTGCACGGAAAGACTTTCAAAGTCTCAAAGGGACATTCCCTGGTGGAATAATGTGCTCAATATTCTGAGAAACAAAGTAAAGAATCTCTTTAACAAAGCAAAGAGGAAAGGTAACTGGGACACCTTTAAAAAGACCATTACCCAACGTCTCCACGGGAAATTTTTGATGGCATGCAAATTGCTTCAAGTTGGCAATTTGTGTCTTGAAATATATCATGCCATAAGTTGCCAACGTGCTGTGTTGCAATCAGTTGTCATTTTGTTTGTTTGACAGCCATTTTTCATTTTTTCTTGACGCTCACAGTGGCAGCATCGTCGAACATTTTAGTTTTACCGCGTCTATTAAATTAATTTAATTAATTTAAGCGCTAACATGTATGGTGACTGTGCATTTGCATTCTTTGTAAAAAAGTAATCACCCAGAATTTCGGTATCTTTTTTTTTCCTCTTCATCGTATAAATCAAAAAAATTTTCAAGTGCGGGCACAGCGAACTAGATTGCTTGACGACATTTTCAAAATGACGATGGCATAACATCGCAATGCCCACCATTAAAATATTGCCAACCTTTGCAATCGAATTTAACAGTTGTTATGCCATCAAATGCCATGGAGACGTATAACCGGCACAGAAGACAGGAGACGTAGAACCGACACAGAAGACATTAAAAACGAATTAGCCGAACTAGGCCATGAAGTGACAAATATCCATAACATCCAAATAGCTAATGGTGCCAAAATAAAACAACCACTTTCACTATTTTCAATTGAATTGAAAATAAAAGATAACAATAAAGGCATATACGACATTACTCACCTCCTACACTGCAAAATTAGCTTTGAGCCACCCCGACAAAAGACAACAATTCCCCAATGCACAAATTGCCAAAAGTATGGCCACACAAAAAACTACTGCCAGATAGACCCGGTGTGTGTCAAATGTGCTGGAAAACACAAGACAAACAAGTGCACAATTAAAATCGACGCTGATAGAGTAAATATTAAATGCGTACATTGCGGTGAAAACCACACGGCAAACTACAGAGGATGTGCGATATATAAAGCTCTACAAGTCCAGATATACCATACACTTCGCAAGAAAGAAACAAATGAACAAATCAATATTGAAACAAACCAAAACAATCACAATAAAAAAATAAATGGCCAGAAAATCATCTCTGGTATTTCATACGCTCAAGCTGCACAAATGGAAACAATATCACAGGAGCCAAATCAAATAAAAAGCAACAGCACATATGAAATAATATCAAACAATGACGATCTATCCGAATTAAAAACAATGATGAAACAACTAATAAATCAAATGACTAGTATGATGAACATAGTAACTATGCTTGTATGCAAAATAGATGAACGCAGTAAATAAAATAAATTTGGCAATATGGAATGCAAATGGACTGTCGCGCCATGAACTAGAACTAAAGACTTTCCTAATAAATAATTCAATATATGTGATGTTAATCTCGGAAACACATGCTACAGACAAAACAAATGTTAAACTAACTTTGACATCCATTACACAAATCATCCTGACAACAAATCTCACGGTGGAACGGCGATCATTATAAAAAAAAATATGAATTACATTGAACTTGACGCATAGAAAAAAGAAAACCTTCAAGCAACCACAATAGCACTAAAAGACTCGAAAGGACAAATCGTAGTATCTGCTGTCTATTGTCCAACAAAATATAACAAGCTATACGATATAGTAATCTATACGATATAGTAATGGTCGATTCATTAGCACTGGTGAACCAACATATTGGCCAACAGATACAAAAAAACAACCAGATTGCATCACAAAAAATATTCTTCATAAACAGCTAACTATTAAATCATGTTTAGAATTATCCACAGACCACTCCCCATTCCTAATTTCATTACTAGGATCAATAGAGACAAGGCTTTTCTCAGGCATCTATAACAATAAAACTGACTGGAATAATTTTCGTCGAGCACTGGAAAAACAACTTAAAATAGATATACGATTAAAAACAAAAAATGAAATCGATTCCGCAATCGCATACTTCAATGATAGCGTCATCGAAGCAATCACAGCTTCAACACCAAAGCTACCGTTAGAAAATACGGACACTACACCAGCGTTCATCAAGGGAAAAATTAAATGGAAAAGGAAGCTCCGGAAAACATGGCAAATCGCTAGGAATCCGGAAGATAAACGCAACCTAAACAAAGCAACAAATGAATTAAAAATTTTACTTCAGAAAAATAAGGAAAAGGAACTAGAAAAACATATGCTGAACTTGGGAACGACCACATCAACAAATTACTCTCTTTGGAAGGCTACGAAAAAACTCACTGGTGCAATAATACACAAACCTCATATCAAAACACAAACCGGTACATGGGCGAAAACAAGTAAAGACAAAGCCAACACACTGGCCAAACATTTCCTTGAAATATTTACAAGCGAAATGGACAATCAAACCACTCATCGTGACAATGTAATAAATATCCCGCAATCCAAAACAAAAAAGACGTCAGTGGCAGAAATCAAAAACAAAATTAAAAAATTAAAAGACAAAAAGGCGCCAGGATATGATCTGATAAGCGGGAAAATGCTAAAAGAAATGCCTGATATAGCTATAATATATATCCGAAATATATTTAAATGCATGCTAGAAACTAAGTATTTCTCTCGCTTATGGAAAGTTGCACAGATAACAGCCATCAGCAAGCCAGGAAAAGATGCCACCAAAACAACTTCTTACCGACCTATCAGTCTATTGCCAATACTATCGAATGTATTTGAAAAGATACTACAGGACAGATTAGAGCCAATCTTAACAACAAAAAATTTAATACCCAGCCATCAGTTTGGATTTAGAAGACAGCACTCAACTGTGCAACAGGTCCACAAGGTTGTAAACAAAATCCTTGAAAGTATAGACAACAAAAAATACTGCGTAGCTGTATACTTGGACATTGCAAAAGCATTCGACAAGGTGTGGCACAAAGGACTTCTATATAAACTTAAGCGAATATTTCCACAAAATTATTATGACATTTTCAAGAGCTATATAAGCGAACGACAATTCTACATAAAATATGACGAGGATTGCTCAGACATCCTACCAATGACAGCTGGAGTACCACAAGGCAGCGTATTAGGACCTCTACTATACTTAATATTCACAGCAGATATACCAATTCCAACGAAAAGCAATGCGATGATAGCAACATTCGCAGACGACACAGTTTTAATGGCATCACACAATGAAGAAAAAAAGGCAACAAATGCAATCCAACATATATTGGACAATGTAGTAGCATGGTTTGACTTATGGGGAATAGAGATAAATAAAGACAAAACTGTACAAGTTGTATATACAAACAGAAAATCGACAAAATACAGCCTTGCTATAAAGGGCAAAAAAATAAAAACTCACTCTGCTGCAAAATATCTTGGGATAACCATTGACGAAAAATTGACTTGGAAGCAGCACATCATTAACAAGCGAAACGATGCAAAAAATAAGTACCGACAATTAAGCTGGCTACTTGGACGAGCATCTAGACTATCTCTCTACAACAAACTAATAATATACAAGACAATAATAGCACCTATCTGGAAATACGGAATCGAGATATGGGGCACAGCTAGCATATCAAACTTAAATTTAATACAACGAATGCAGTCAAGAATACTACGAACAATTACAAATGCTGAATGGTATATCCCGAATGCTGAATGGTATATCCCGTGACCTACACATTGAAACCATCACGGACACAATCACAAAATGCAGCACCAAACATATACACCGACTGAGAGGCCATCAAAACCTGGAACTGCGTAGTGCAGCAGACACGGAGGGTGCAACTCCAAGAAGATTGAAGCGAATTACCCCTGCAGAACTTACAGGAAGGTTTAAAAAAAATAAATACATAACAATACCAAAATAAATAATTAATTATATACATAAATAAAATGTGGATAAATAGAGAAAATTTAATAAACAAATAAATAAAAGAAGTTGTTTTGGCATTGGCAAAAAGAGCATATTCAATCCAAACCGGCACAAAATATTACTTAATATTATTGTTATAGATTGTAATATATAGAGGAAAAAATTAAAAAAAAAAAAATATTGAAAAGGTTACAATAGTAAAACAAATAGCCCTACGTACGTGCTTGGACATCTCAGGTGCTTACGATAATACGTCATTTGACGCTATCCAAAATGCATTAATCCCAAAGGACATTCCTCCCCCAATCTCCAACTGGATAATAAACATGCTAAAAACCAGAACCATCAATGGTGAGGTAAAAGGAATAAAAAATGCTATATATACAACCAGGGACCGTCCACAAGGGCCCCTCCCCTACTCTGGGCATTGGTTATTGATGAACTCCTAGAGAAGCTAAATGGTCTGGGATTTAGAACACAAGGTTACGCTGATCATATAGTCATAAATATTGTGGGTGGCCATGAGGAGACCATCTGCTCCCTCCTAAAACAGGCCTTAAGGATAACCAACAGATGGTGAAGGGAAAAAGGACTATCCTTAAAGCTGCTGAATTCTACAATTGCTTCATTCACCAATCGAAGAAAAGTCAATCTGACTAAACTTTCGATAGTTGGAACAATTTTAGAATATTCCAATGAGGCGAAATATGTAGCTTTCATAACCAATAAAGCATCAAGAGCATGCCAACAGCTGTTTGGTAAAACCTGGGGAATCTCCCCAAAACTAACATACTGGGCATATAACACTATAGTACGACCGATGGTCACCTATTCAGCGTTAGCTTGGTACGACAAAAAATGGCCAGCAGAAAACAAAATAAACTCCATCGTCGTGTATGCGTAGGAGTAACGGACGCGATGCGTAGCTGCCCTTCTGATGCTCTGTCATCATGGGCATCCCTTGGATAACTATTGAGACCTGTGGTGAAGCCTGTGGTGAAGCTTTACGCCTTCAAGACATCGCCAACATAAAAGGATACCTTTGGGGTATATGAAAGTATCTGACCCCCTAATAAGGTTTTCTGATAATATGTTGAGAAAAATATCATTCACTACACTCTACACATTCCAGAAGGAAATAGGTTTGAGGAATTCATTACTAATATTCTACAAGGTGCCCAGATATGGTATACTGATGGGTCCAAACTGGAATATGGTAGCACAGCAGCTGGGATAATGGGATTGTTCCAAAAAGCGCTCCCTATGGGTAAGACTCCCACAATATTTCAAGCGGAAGTCTTCCCCATCGAAGGCTGTATCCGAGAATGTAGAAGACTAAACGTCTAGCTTATATACATTATATCAGATAGCCATGCTGCTCTTAAGGCACTGAGATCGTACTACTACACGTCGAGCCTGGCTGAAGAATGTTATAAAAGCCTACATGAACTAGGCATATACAACAATGTCAAACTTTGTTGGGTGCCTGAACATGAAGGTCACGCTGGCAATGAAAGGGCGAACTCCCTCGCGAATAGGGCGGCGCTCCGTCCATTCATTGGCCCTGAACCTTTTTGCTGCGTGGCTACGTGCAACTCCGCAGACTTATTTAGGATATGGGAAGAAACTCTGATAGCGACTCAATGGCAGCATGCTTATCATAAAAGACAGGCAAAGAGTTTTCTTACCCCATCCGTAGTATCTCCAAAAGTATACTAACCTTGAACCGCGGAAGTCTTATGACTCTAGTGGGATATTTGATAGAACATGCTGCCTAAGGTATCATCTTAATAAGATAGGCCTGTCAGTCATTTCTGACTGCAGATTCTGTGGACACAACTCTGAAATATCAGAACACATTTTATGTAAGTGTCCAATGATCAAAAATAAGAGATTACAATTTTTGGGGAAGTTCTTCAATGACCCTCCCACAATTTGAATAGGCAATATGTGCACTGTATGAATAAGTTTGTCTAATCATATTCTTTTTCGCTTATACTATTAATTTTGAGATGTATGTACATACATTTTTTGTACACGAATAAAAATTCATCAGAAATAGTTCTGAATAACAGATTTATGACTTTTTGCATTTGTCTGAAGACTAGGTTGTCCCTGACCCCTTATGAATACAATTTATCTTAGAACTATTTCCACTATATCTGAAAACTGTGCTGAAGGTTCCCAAAATTATATTAATCGCAATCTAATACAAAACAAATATAATACCTGATCTTCATTTATTACAATCAGACCTAAAAAAATAAGAAATACTGAATTGTGAGAGGCTTTTATATAGATTCGACACCCACTGATGACTGACAAAAGTCATTTCTTTAATGCTGGGTTACTGTTAATATTATAATGTTCATTTAAATTAATTTATTAAAATGCACACAGACTTTGGAAGTAATTGAAATTTCATTTGACTTAATTCATGTAATTTATTCATTATTTACTCTTACAGTAATAAAATATAGTTTCCGCAATACATATTTAGGAAAAGAAATTGTTTGATTCATGTATAATAACCACTACTCTAAAACACGAACATACGCTTCATGCATTTGTATGCAATTCCTATGAACAAACGGTAAGTAAACAAACTTTTTGTATACGTTTTATTTTCTCTATGACATACGTTCATGAATTTAATATATTTGTACAATTTTCTAGCAAAAACACAAAGAGTTGTGGAATTTATTTTTTATAGTAAAAATAAATCCTTCTTACCGCACTGTAATAATAGCTCCGACGGCAATTGCCGCTATAATAGGCCACCATGTTTTAAATGGATCTGCGTTTTCAAATATTGATAATATATTTTCCATTCTGATAAAATTAATTTTCGAATGAGACGGTGAAACGACTTTATTTAGACAAGAAGTAAACCGTCCAAGTTACACTATATACATATACATATGTGTTCTCTCTTATAATTATTACATTCTTTCCCGGTAAAAAAAATACGAACTCCTTCCGGGAACGCAACTTAGTCTGCAATGAATATCACAAAAATGTTTTGTAATCCACAGAACGACAGATTGGCGTTGTCACAGTGATACGTTTATAAAAAGAAATGAAAAAATCGTCGCAGCTAATCCGATTATGTGTAATAACACTTTAAACAGGATGCTTTCACTAAGAGAAAAGTAAAAAAGTTCTCTTAAATTAGTTTTTAAAAAAAGTTAAAATCCCATTTTAAAACTGTTTATTTTATGGTATAAGGAAGTTTTTATTATGAGAATTATGCTATTTAGGAATTTTGAGGAATTAAAATAGGGGGAAAATTCCGAAATCGCTGTTGAAAACCAAAGCTTTGAATGATAATTAATAACGGATTAGTTGAACTTAATGTAAAATGTCCGGTGGAAAAAATTAATTAATTTACATATGTATATTGGGGATAGACATGTCCTACTTTGTTGTCTTGATGTAATCTATAATAATAATAAGGAATACATGCCTAATTTATAGCGGTTGATTTTATAGATAAGATAAGAATTGTTTTGAGTATTAGATACATTTTCTTTTTGGGGAAAATGGAAGAAGATTATGGTAGTGGGCCGATCACACATATTTATCATTAACATATCTAAAAAATGAATTATATTTGTAGGGGTTTGGGAATAGTATGCTTCAAAATAGAACAGGGTAGGCTGAGAATAAAAGATCATATTTTTAGTAAATTTTCTGAAAAATATCCAAAAAAATTTACATATTTGGAATTGCTCCTTGCAAAACAAAATTATATTTAAATTATTATTCTTTCAAGTATTAAACAAGTTTTGTGTGGCAACCCTTTCAATATTTGACAATTTTTTTATATGTGGAAGAATCACTGTATTTCGTGGATGTGGTTGGTGGGTATATACTTAGTTAGTTCGTTTATTTTTTAGTTTTGATTAAAAGTACTTTTGTTTCTCTCTATGTTTGTTGTTCGCCCGCATTTTGAATTGCTGCTGCTTAGATTTTGTACAAGGCACAATTGACAATTTAAATTACTTATAAATGAGATTCTATGACATATGTATACTCAATTTAAGTGACCACATTTCCTGTTTAGCATTTAAATGAATACAATACTTTAATATATTTGACTATTAATTCAGTATCTCCCTCCGAAGTCTGACAGACTTCAAACCGGCGTGTTTGAGGGGGTTGAGGGGGAGAAGCGTTTAAAATAAATTTTTATACATACATATGTATGTATAAATGTACACATTTTTTGCTATAACTTTTGTTCAATGATAGATATAGGTGCAACCTATATACACAATACACAACAAATTTTGATACTTTCAATCGCTTAAAAAACCTGCAAACTATTCTAATACGACTTATAATACTCTCGTGCTCTCGTCCAATCTTCATACATGCATATGTGAAGAGAAAAATTTTTATCATATTTCTTTTTATTTAATCAATGTATTTACAAATAATCAGTAAAATGAATAGTAAATAAATATTAAAATTAAGAAACAAAAAGAATAACAAAAACAAAAAAATAGTCAAAAATTTTGCTGTCAAGAAAGTGTTTCTACAAATGATAACTTATTTATAAAAATTAAAAAAGGAAAAACTTAGCACTATAGTGTTTTCGAACTTAGTATGTTCCCCATTAGCATCTATCACGACTTTTAGTATTCTCCTCATGGAATAAATCAACTTCTGCACATCATATTTGATTGGTATTTTATTCCATTCCTCTAGTATTGCAGTTTTGAGCTCTGCTCCACCTTTTGTTTCCCTCTTGGTCGCCTTATTTCTTAAAAGTGCCCACAAATTTTTAATGGAGTTCAATTGTGGACTCTGGGCAGCCGTATCTAATACCTTTTTATAATTGTAAAGAATCCATCCGTACCATATGCGCCTTCTATTTCAGGTCATTATCTTGCTAAAATTTGAATTGCGGCTTGAACCCAAAATTATCTGCGGTGTTTACCAAATAACGTTTTAAAATATCCAAAAATTGTTTTACATCAATTATGTTCTCTTCTTTCTGCCGATCCATATGTTCCATATGCTTAATAAGGCATAAATTGATTCAATCAGACATAACTACGTCCAAGTCAGGCAGCAATAATACACTTGTGTACCCAATTTCCATATACGGTGAATAGGACTCAAATATAGTATGATTTGGCATATTCAGACTTATTGCGACTATGACTAGAAGATTAGCCCCTCTATGCTTACTCAGCCGAATATCAGTAGAGGCTCAGAGCTAATCACAAAGAAATCTGAAAGCTCTGTGAGTGACACATGAGATTTTTATTGAGACAACCGCGATAGCAGGTCACAGCGAAATAAAAGGAAATAATTAATTTTTTTTTAAATTTCCTAATTTATTTTAATCACAATAAAAAATTATAATAAAATTATATATATATATACATATATATATATATATATATATATATTATATATATATATATATATATATATATATATATATATATATATATATATATATATATATATATATATATACATATTCGTACTGAGATAGCGGCTTTGAGTGGGGACCCTTTTTGCATGGACACATTCTTAAGAAAACCCAAAAAACCAACGGCCAACCCACAAGGGGAGCCATCAACGAGCTCAGTTAGGCAAAAAACTGCCTTGAGCTCAGCGGCAACCTCGTCTTGGACATTTGTTGCCAGACCAAGGATGTCGTCGGGTGTTACGGCCAAAAGGCCAGCCCCGCTCCCAGCCACAAGCGCATCCTCACAGGGTCACAAATACCCTGCTTCGGACCACCCCAGCACCAGGGCTGCTAGGCCGGGTGCTAGGGTCGCCCCTCCGTCCGCTCCTCGGACTGGTACAGGGAGAGCTTCGGCAAATAAGCCGACCTCCTCCAGCACGGGCCCCAGCACCAATCTCCCTTCAGGTGCTCGCACGCATGTGAATGCGTCTACACGGGCGTACAGAACCCGGAGGTCCGCCTTCAGGATTCTGTAAAGGTTGGAATCTGCCGACCCCGCTTCAATGTCTGATAAAGACAAGGGAGCGCTGGCATGGGCTCACCAAAATATTGGTGCTCGTCCGCAGCCACCCCCTGAAGGTGCTCAGAAACGGCAACGGTCGGCTGAGCATCCCTCCCGATCAGTCGTGCGGGAAACGAAACGCCCACGACTGGCTTCCAAGCCTAGACTTACCCGGCCATTTAATGAGGTAGCCAAAGAGGGCCTCATCTGGGTTATCGTTGACACTGGTAACAGTGACGGTACCATTTCCCCAGCGAACTGGAAAATGGTGGAGAAGGCCCTTTTCAGGATCTACAGGGAGATCCTGAGGGCCAATCCTGGCCCATCACCTGTATGCCGGGACGCGGGATGGTATCAGGGGCACGTGAAGCTCATCGCGTGCTCAGATGAGCGCTCGGCTGAGCTTTACAAGATGGCCATCTCAATGGTTGGCGAAATCTGGCCGGGGGCCAAGCTCTCAGCTGTTCCTAGAGACCAGATCCCGAACCGCCCGCGTTCCAGGGCCTGGGTTCCGGCAGAGCACTCCTCGCCGGAAGAAATTCTGGAGTTGCTGAGGCTCAGCAATTACGACCTCCCCACGGATGACTGGAAGGTCGCAAAAATAAGCGAGCCCAAGGGCAACTCTCGAGAGATAATCATTATTCTTAATGAGGACTCTCTAGCCCCTATTAATGCCAAAAAGGGAGAGATTAACTATGGTTTTAGTTCGATCTCGCTCAAGGTCTATAGGAGCGACAACCAGGGAGCATACAAGCCCCCCATTCAGGCCGAACCGGATCTCACCTTCGATGATGGAGAGAGTTACGCTTCGGCCTCAGAATCGGTAGGCAGTTTCTGCGGACGTCCGATAACCAATATCGACGACGTTGGTGATTCTCCTCTATCAGAAGAGGAGGCAGCCAGCGTGACGATGATGGCCACCTCCGGGAATGGTGAGGGTATTACAGATTAACCTTCACCATTCCATGGCTGCCTCAGCAGCCCTGATCCTCCACCTGACTCAAAAAGGAGAGGAACTCATACTGGTCCAAGAACCTTGGGTCGTAAATGATCAGGTTCGCGGACTCACTACAAGCGGATACCGCACAGTATTCGTGCAGGATCGAGGTAAACCCAGAGCCTGTATTCTTGTTAAGAACACTATTAACGCTCTTCTTCTTCACAGGTTCAGCGACAAGGATAATGTAGCCATGGTTATTTTCACCAACACCATGGCTATATGGATCGTCAGCAGCTACATGGCGCACGACCACGGGCTGACGCCGCCTCCGGATGCTATAATTCTGCTGGTAGAGGAGGCTAATAGAAAGCGCATCCCGGTAGTCATCGGGGCCGATGCCAATGCCCATCACGAGGTGTGGGGCAGCACGGATACCAACGAGCGGGGTGAGTCACTCTTTGATTTTATTCTTACTAGCGACATAGTAATTGCTAACAGGGGGAGAGAGCCAACCTTCATTACCTCAAATAGAAGGGAGGTTCTCGATCTAACTCTTGGTAATAATCACTCGTCTCACCTTATTTCGAGCTGGCGCGTTTTGCAGGAATGCTCTTTCTCGGACCACTGTTACATCTGTTTTAGAATTGCGATCTCAGATACGTTAGATACGGCTGAGCGCAAAAGACACACTAACAGGAAAAGAACTGACTGGACACGATTCCAGACCATTATGGAGTCGGGCCTGCAGTCGACTCCTCCCACGATCAATAATCACCTCGATATAGATCGAGCGGTGGAAACCATTACAGCACTATTTAACTCTGCTGCCAAATCAGCCTGCAACTTCCCGAAACCAAGAGGAAAACCAAAACCCCCTTGGTGGAATTCGGAAATTGCTGAGCTACGAAAAGTATGTCGCAAGCTCTTCAACAGAGCCAAAACCACAAATGACTGGCTCCCTTTCAAAGACAAACAAAGGGAACTCAAGTATATGGTTAGGAGATCCAAACGAGCGTCTTGGCGAGACTTCTGTGGCAACATAGAAAGCTCGTCCGAGACAAGTAGACTCCGGAGGATTCTCAATACCACCCCTCGGGCTCTGGAATGTATTCAGAGATCGGACGGTACCTGGACCGACTCTGAAACCGACACTTTGGACGCCCTAATAGAAACACACTTCCCGGGGAATGAAATCTTTGTGGATTGCAAGTCTTTTAACACCAACCACTCTTTAAGTCACTCAACCCAATTCCAAATGACCAACACGCATATTCAGTGTGCCATCAACAGCTTTAAGCCTTTTAAATCTCCCGGGGCTGATGGTATCATTCCCGGGGACATTCAGCACACTGCAAGTGCGGTTGCGCCCTGGTTACTGCATATTTACAATGCATGCCTAAGATGGTCGTACATTCCCATAAGCTGGAGAGAAGCTCGAGTAGTTTTCATCCCTAAAGCGGGAAAGTCGACCCACACCAAGCCTAAGGACTATAGGCCAATTAGCCTGTCCTCCTTTCTTTTGAAAACACTGGAAAGAAACCTTGATATACAAATCAGGAGCTCTATTAATTCCACGTGCCTTTCCAAATCACAACATGCCTACACTAAAGGCAAGTCTGTGGAAACAGCGCTTCACGTGCTCATTGAGCAAGTAGAGAAATCTCTTGCCAACAAAGAATATACTCTTGCAGTATTTCTCGATATAGAAGGGGCATTCAACAATATTTGTCCCTCCGCCATCACGAAATCCTTAGTAAACCTGAACCCCAGCTTGGTTAGGTTCATCGAACAGCTACTGAAAACACGCATCATTAGCTCCTCAATAAGAAACGTGCATGCTAAAAGGACTTTCAAGAGAGGTACTCCACAAGGCGGTGTGCTCTCACCGCTCATCTGGAATCTGACGGTGAACACACTACTAAGGAGATTAGATCAGACCGGCTGTAACACTATAGCTTATGAGGACGACATTGCTATCTCTGTTTCCGGCAAGTATCTTTCAACACTATCAGAAAATCTAAGCTATACTCTTAGCATTTTGTCCCAATGGTGTCTTGAAGTTGGCCTAGACGTCAACCCTTCCAAAACTGAGGCTATTCTTTTGACCAGGAAGCACAAAATACCAAGTTTTGACTTTCCCAAACTTGGAAAGCAAATTTGGCGGAGACGGTACGGAAAGCCACGTGTGCTCTGTACTGTTGCAAGAGATGCATGGGAACAAGATGTGGCATCCAGCCTCGAACCATATCCTGGCTCTATATATATATATATATATATATATATATATACGATTATATATATAAGTTAACGTGATCGCGACGCGTCACATAAAAAATAATAATTTTATGAAGCCGACCACTGGCTCCAATTGAAACGCACTGTTATTTTGTTTAAGTAATTTATTTTGACAGTGATTCGTTCTATCCAAATGCGGACTGCCGAATTATAAAACGTTACACATATTTATAGCCTAGAATAAACATAAGCATAGCCTAACTTAGCCGCTACCCTAAAACTGCTGACATGACGGTTCCCACAATGGCTAAGTCGCCAGTGCACTCGATGCTGCTCTGCCGGATGCGCGTGAACTACGTCGGCACGTACTTAGTGATTTTAAGTTGATCCTCTTATTATTGTCAAAGGAGTCAGAGTCCTTGCTCCTAACCTTCACTTAATTCGGCCACGATCAAATGTATGATGCAGGACGAGTTAGGGATAAAAGTTTATACTATTCCACAATACAGGAGCCAGGCGAATGGACAAGTAGAACGGTTCTATTCAACACTCTTGGAAATAATACGCTGCGTCAAAGAAAATGGAGGCCATAGAAATTTTGAAGAACTCTTGCAACGTTCGGTATCGGAATACAACCACACAATTCATGTGTAACTAGAAAACGACCAGTAGATTTATATTTCAATAGAAATGTATTATGTATTCCTGACGATATAGAAAAGCCAAGACTGGACGAAATAAGCAAACTAGCAGAAAAACAGAGAAAGGACATTGAACACCACAATAAAAACAAACAAGAACCAAAAACGTATCTCCCAGGGCAGGTTATTTTCGTGAAACGAAATAAAATATTAGGGACTAAATTATCCAAACCATACACTAGAGAAATCGTGCAAGAAAATAGAAATAGTGCGGTGCTAAGAGAAAAGGGAAAAATAATTCATAAGAGCCTAATCGGGAACTGATCATTGTTCTTTTACAGGTTACTCATCTCATCATGTATACAAATTTTAGATTACACCAACTCACAGCTGGTTGCCATAAACACAGGTACCGCAAAATTGCAGACCGGTACATTTAAATTAATTCATATTATCGACTTAAAACAATACGAGGATGTGACTAACAACATGGAATCGACAATCAAGACAAAAGTTCGACAAGATCATCCCCCCTATACCATCGTTTCCCACGAAATATCCCAAATTAAGAATCATTTAAAAAAACTGAATCCTCCAAAAAGACAAAAAGGGTCATTCGATTTTTTAGGTAGCGCTTGGAAGTGGATAGCCGGAAGTCCAGACCATTCCGATCTAAATATATTATAAGATAAAATGATAATGTACTTAAAAATAATAACCAGCAAGTTCTAATAAATAAAATGGCAATAGATAAAAATTAACGAACTAATTAATGTAACTATTGAAGTCCTAAATCTCGTTAAAGCAGTAAGTAAAATTGAAAATGATTTAATTATGATTCTAAAACGTAAGCTAGAATTGAAGAATAAATTATAAATATCGAATATTCGATTCATTGTGCCAAAGCCAATATTATTAATTCATACTTGCTGTCAACTTATGAGATAGATTTAGTAAAAGATATTTTTGATAAAGAGACTATTGCATATCTAAATATAGATGAAGCAGTCGAAAGCTCTGAAATAACAATAGAAACAAATGATGAAATTCTTATTTACATTGTCAGCCTGCCTGAACAAATACAGAACTTTGTAAGAAAATTATTATAAAACCAGTAAAAAATAAAAATAAGATTAACAAAATTGAATAAAATTCTGTTTTCCAATGTACCAACAGAATATTTGGAATAAAATTAGAATGTAGAATGTATAATAAATTATCAATTTGTCCCAACGACAACATAATAGATATAAGTAACATGTCATGTATTCCTTCTAACGAGTAGAGTGATTCGGATGCATGTCGGGTTGCTCCGTGAAGTTTTCTAAAAAGTGTAAAAATTACTATTTAATAAAACGTTAAAACTGGTGCGTACCTGTAGTGATTTCCGCCCCGTTGACTGCTGGTCCAGGGGTCGGTATTCCTGGTGGTAACCAACCACGGTCTTCCTCAGGCGCTAAAAGTGAAATTTTATTAACGGTTAAAGGATTTTTTTTATATACGTATTACCTTGATTAACTCAAAAGAGAGATCTGCAAATAAATAAAAAAACAACAGCATATGCTCCACAGCAGCTGTCTCATTTGTTGGTGTCCTTTTCTGCTTGTCCTCGGGAACGTCCTCTGGAATGTCCTCTCGCGGCTTGTCCTGCGCGGGAACCTGTAAACCTACATCACTTTCTTAAATAACAACTGCACTATTTTCGGTTTAAAACAACAAGAAGCTTTATTCTTAAAATAATAGTTCTTATATATTATTAACAAATAAACATTACAGTCTACGTCTTGACTTTTCTGGTGTTCCAGTTACGCAATTGTTATTTGGTGTCAGTTGCTCAAGCCAACTGACCTACTAAAAGTAAAAGTGTTGTCGGTGCATTCTAAATGCCCCTTGCACAAGCGTGCATTCTAAATGCTTCTCGTCAGCTTGACTGCGGAACTGTGACACCCTAAAAGTCTACATCATAATTAAAGCATAAATACTACTATTTACAATATTTGCACCATAAAAATATGTGCTCTCTTAATGAATTTAATAGGAGTCGTTGTTGTGAGTCAACTACGCGTAGGTAGCTTGGTTCTAACTCACAACATCCCTCCCCTCTTTCTAAAAGAAGTCAGTGCAACTAACTTCTAATAAATCTCTACAATTATTTTCTTGCACTGTAAACAATTATGTGCATTGATTTAACTCTATAGTATATACATATAATGTGTATTAGTTTTTTTTTTTTTTTTTTTTAAATCGCCTTATTTGGGTTCTTTTTTATTTTTTTTTTTATTCATTTCTTTTCCATATTATTTTTTTTTCTTCTTACTTTGTGTTTGTTTTCTTTTGTATGTTTTTTCCTCTATCATTTTTTTTTTTATATATATCCCTTTTTATAATTTGCTCTTTTATTGACCTTTTTCTCATTGGCGTATATACAAACATCTTTACAATATCACTATTCTAGTTTAAACTTAAAATCTTATATTACACTGCGACCTCTGCTCCCTGCTGATCCGGTTGACGGGCTGTCGTTGTCGGAGTGAAGTCCCTCGATGAACTCCGCATACCCCTCCCTTCTTTCTGGACCGGTACGTACAAAGATGATGCAAGCTTGTGCGACTAGATGCGCTTCTGACGACGTCAAAATAAATATTCGATATTCGCTGAGTCAGTGACAGTGGAAATTTTCTCATTGGAAAAATCGTTACGAAGTTAGGCGATAAAGCTGGGCTATGTTATGCTCGATCTTTTCGTGGTTAAAACGATTTTTTGCGCCAGGAGATTATTCTACGAAGCTAATTGAACGATGGTAGTTGTGGCTGTTATTGTTGTTGTAGCCGTTTCTCGCTAAAATTACGGAGTAACTTTGGGTTTTGGCTAAAATTATCTCTTCTTTTTTCTAGACAATAATACAATATACATACTGACATATGCAATAATGGCTGACACGTTGGATTTTCTATACGGACAACGTACATGTTAGTGTTTTTCATGCCATTTTGTCTGTTATGCAATTAAACTCAAGTATTATCAGCTTTTACTTGTCAGATAGAGATGCTTGTATTCAGCCGGTATTTCTCCATAAGCTTAAATCGTAGTCATCTCGCACATGGGAAGTTGGAAGCTCTTCCACTCTTTCATATAAAAATGAATTCCCACTTATTCTGTTTTCATGTTCTTCTAACCATAAATTATCTCGGTACATCATCGTTGCAAATTTCGTATTAACCTTTTTGCGGCTTACTGATTAACCTTCTTCTACGTCTTCTTACTTCTTGCAAACCACTCAACCAAAAATTTTTCAAGCAACCCAGGAGGGAAAAGTGGAACATCACAAACTCGTTTAGATAGGTATATCCTTATAAACAAGCGCAAACGAAGCCCAAAATCGAGTGCAATCAAATCTAACATCGCAAAAATCAGCAAAACTAGCGAGAGCCTAATCTCTAGTAATAATCGCTTCGCACTACTTCTAAGTGCTGAGGAGGCAGACGCACCCAAACCTAATATTATATTCAAACCACATCCCATTTACCTACGAGAACGTAACTAAAGTAAATTAGTTGCAAAACTTACCGAGCTCATTGGTCCTAAAAATTTCCATGTCACCCCTCTTGTTAAAGGAAATATCCAGGAAACAAAAATCCAAATACATAGTGAGAGCAATTACAGAGTGGTTATAAAAAAATTCGACACTGAGAAAAAAAGCTACTACACCTATCAGCTTAAAATTAGCAAAGGCCTTACCATTGTCATAAAGGGACTTGAAGATATTCCCCCTGCTGAAGTCAAAGAAGCACGACATGAAGCAGGGTTCGCGGCCCGCTCTATTATAAATATAATAAATCGCAACAGAATCCCTCAGCCATTGTTTCGCGTAGAATTGGAGCCTGAAACCCAAAAGCTTAAAAAAGGTGAAGTGTATGGTATTTATAATCTCCGCTATCTTATGCATCGCAGAATTACTGTGGAGGAGACTCTCAAACGAATCGGCCCAGTTCAATGTTCTAATTGCCAAGAATTTGGGCACACAAGGTCCTACTGCACTCTTCGTATTGTATGTGTTGCTTGTGGTGATTTACACCCCACATCAGAATGTACGAAGACTAAAACTGATAGAGCTGCTAGAAAGTGCAGTAATTGTGGTGGTAACCATACTGCCAACTACAGAGGTTGCCCTGTATACCATGAAATTAAGAACAATGACCCTCAGTTAAATAATAAGCGCAGTCAACCTAGTCCAAATATACCGCCCATTGCACAACCACAGAAGTCAATTCCATACCCCGACTCAGGGACGACGTATGCAGGGGTACTTAAGTTAGAGAAGGATCAGCAATCCGGGACTGGTTCAAATCTGCATAATTTTGAAGGAATGATAGCAATGCTCACACAATGTATGACGCAGTTCATGACCTCCATTTAAACATACATGTAGCTTCTGCTATCTCCGAAATGAACGTACTGAAGATCTGTCAATGGAATGCAAACGGTTTAAGCCAGCACAAGTTAGAAATCAACAAATTTTTACTCACCAATAAAATCGACATACTTCTTATATCCGAAACCCATCTAACCGAAAATCACAATTTTTACATACCGGGATATAAATTCTATGATACAAAGCATCTCGCTGGTAAAGCCCATGGTGGCACTGGAATCCTAATCAAGCAAAGAATAAAACACTTCGTTATGGAAGAATACAACAAGGAGTACCTATAAGCAACATCAGTTTGCCTGGACGGATGCGAGGATAACTTAACAATATCCGCTGTGTACTGCCCACCTAGATTTAAAATAACAAGTAACCAGTTCTCAGATTTCTTCTCCACACTTGGAACAAGTTTTCTATCTGCTGGCGCCTACAATGCCAAACACACTTACTGGGTCTCACGGCTAACAACACCAAAAGGAAAACAATTATATAACTTCATGCTTTCTGACACCAAGATTGATATTATCTCTTCAGGACAAGCATCGGACTGACCGACAGACCCACGTAAGATACCTGACCTCATTGATTTTGGAGTTGCTAGAAACCTAAAACGAGAGCAATTCAAAGTAGAACACCTTAACGACCTCTCTTCAGATCACTCTCCTATTATAATACATCTGAACAAAAAGTTACGCCCTACCTACGAATTCACACCCACTAAAACTAACTGTCTGAAATACAGAAAATACATCAGTAGTCATCTCAGCCTAAGCCCACGTCTCAAAACTAATGAGGACATTGAAACATTTCTGGAACAATTTACCTCGACCCTAAGATTAGCTGTGCGCCACTCTGCGGACAAGCATGACAACAACTGCAACAGCATCCGGCGCCCACAAACCTCAACCCAAATCGATATTCTCCTTACTGAAAAAAGGAGGACGCGTCGTGAATGGCAAAAATTCAGGTCCCCTTTCCTAAAACAGAAGTTATCTATTGCCAGTGAAAATTTGAGAAAAGCCTTGCGTCTAGAATCAGATCGTTGCCTGGACCAATATATCCAAAACCTTTCTCTGACTGACGTCACCAATTACTCTCTGTAGAAAGCTGTCAGAGAAACGAAAGCACCTACACGCGGAATTCCACCGATTCGTACAAAAAACGGAAACTGAGCAAGAACCGATGATGGAAAGTCTGCTGTTTTCGCCGAACACTTAAGAGATGTTTTTACCCCCAACCCACCTCGCAATACAAATAACCTAATATTAATCCCTACGCCAGATACAACATGCTCGCCTATTAAATTAAAAACAAAAGAAGTAAGTAATGCGATTAGTAACCTTGCTCTTAACAAAGCTCCAGGACACGACCTAATTACTGGAAAAATGATCAAGGAGTTACCCCAAATGGCCATCATCTTACTTACTTCACTATTTAATGACTTGTTGCGCTTAGGATTCCTTTCTGTTTCTCGGAACCGCTAAATTTTTAACGCATTCCACCTTCTACGGGTCAGGCAGTGCTCTTGCTTCTGAGCAACGATGGCCTAAATAAACCACCTCTCTTCGCAAAAATTGACACTTCTCCGTGTTCTATTTCAAATTGTGTTCTCGTAATTTCTGGAGCACCTTGCACAAGCGTTGCGAATGCTGCTGCAAGTTCTTCCCATAAAATACAATATCATCCAGATACACAAAACAATCTAACCCTTGCAAGCCTGTTAGCACATGGTTCATCAACCGTTGGAAGGTAGCCGGTGCTCCTGTTAATCCAAACGGCATTCTATTAAACTCATAATGCCCTAAGCCCGTGCTGAACGCGGTTTTCTGCTTATCTTGGGTATGCACCAGAACTTGGTGGTAACCACTCGCTAAATCAAGTGTAGAAAAATATCTACTATGCCCCAATTGATCCAGAAATTCTTCTATCCTTGGAATTGGGAACACTTGCTTGATAGTGGCGTCGTTCAATTTCCTAAAATCGACGACCATTCTCCACTTCTTCTGACCCTGAGTACCTCCCTTCTTTGGTACCAAAATAATTGGTGAGTTCCAAGGCGAGATACTCGGTGAGTTTATATTATCTTCTAACATTCCCTGCACTTGCCTATTTACCTCATCTTTGTGAGCTTGTGGCAATCTGTATTGCTTCTGGTTTATTGGTGCTTGATCCACTCTAGTAGGTATGTAGGTAGATCTCCTTCCAGCAAAAATATGTCATGGAATGACGTACAAATGGCTTTTATCGATGCCTTTTCTTCTGAATTTTCGCTTGGGTCTAACTTCAATGATTCTAGCACCCTCTGCATTATTTTCCTTATATCTACCTGCTTAATCTGATTTACCGATCTATAATTTGGTTCCTTAAAATTATTGTAACTAGTGGACTTAGGCCTAAAACCATCATCCATCAGGTAGTCCTTTTCTGATGCGTTGAGCACGCAAGCGTACACCTTACCCTTGTCAACGTGCGTTATGGTTTCTCCCATATATACGCCCTCCGCTAGCAGCTGCTTGTGCAAAACAACAGTCCTAAGTCTCGTATTTACATGCATTTATTATTATTATTATTGACAGGCTAAAAGAACACCGCGACCTAAAAGATCTATTGTGCAGCCTCGTACCCAACTAAAACAGTCCTAGACTGTTTATAAATCTCGTAACTGCTGTGGGCTTAATTTTAACTAGGTGATTTGGAGATATGAACCCACTGCCTAGGTACTTATGTCTACGTCTTGCCACCGCTGGGCAAGTGCATAGAATGTGTTCTGCCGTTTCCTGCTCCTCTTGACAGAGTCGACAAGAATCGTCTTCTACCACGCCTATTTTCTTCAGGTGGTAATTTAGTTTACAGTGTCCTGTTAAAAGTTCAGTGTATAGTTTGATGTCATTTCTGCTGAGGTTTAAAGAAGCATCTACCCTGATGTGTTCAGGATCAATGAGTAGTCTCGACTGCCGCATGCCTTTTTGGGCTCTCCAGTAGTTTAGCAGACTTCGTTTTTCCTGTTCGCACAACAAGTTATTTGTGAAGCTACTGTTTACCAAACAGAAGGGTTCTGGGCCTATAAAGGCAGTGTCTGCACCCTTTTTTGCTAAAGAATCTGCCATTTCGTTGCCCTCATGTCCCTCGTGTCCCGGTACCCACATTAGCGTAACAGAGTTTCTCATTTACATGCATAGTAACTACTCTAGTTGACCTTGCATTCACTACCTTCATACAATTCTTAACCCTATTCACGGTTCCTTCCTGCCATGACTTTAATGGAAGAGTAAGGATTCTATTCTTATTATCATCATAAAATTATAACTGTTTTTCCAGCGCATCCAGTATGATGCGGCCCCAGAGATTATCACGTCCAATTATCCCATCGGCCGGGATACCTTCCCTATCCAATTCCACTGCGTGCACCCTAAAACTCATGCCTTTAACTTCACTGTGTCCTATTCTGAGCGACCCCAGTGTCCTGATGCATCCTCCGAACGCTCCATTAAGTGTTCTTACATTCTTTGGGTTAACAACTAGTCCTTTCCATAAAACACTAGATTTTACGAGGCTGGTGTCCGACCCTGAGTCTACCAAAAGTGCTAGCTTTCCACTAGCTGCCTCCTTGCAGGGTATCTCGATAAAAGCATCACCTATCCTGCTCACAACGAAACAACGCCTTTTTGATTCCAAAATGGACGCGTATCTAGTTCCTAACTCTTCAAATTGTTGTCTCCATGCACCACAGTTATCCTTTACAATCCTATACTCCCTCAAAATTACCGTGAATATCTTAACTATACATCCTCGTACCACGTACTCGGCGATTGGTCTATATTCTCTAACCTTATTAAAACTTAATCTAAGTACTAGAATCATCACAGTTACCCAAATCAACACGCAATCAAAAACTTTTTCCCGGAGAGACTCTTGCTCCTCCGTTTCTTGAGCCATTGTTCTTACATTCCTCGGTACGTGGTATTGGAGAGCCTCTTGCTCCTTCTTTTTCTGGACTGTAATTCCTACATTACCAGTCACACGTACCTCCGGCCTAACTGTTACTTCATTTCTTTTGGCTTTCCAGTCTACTGGCCTCGACTGGGCCGCTGGAAGTTTTCCTGGTTTCTTTGTTGGACTTGTCTATCCCTACTTTCCGCTGTCTGATGTCCCATTCGTCCACATTCAACCCCTGTTGGGTGTTCCTTATCCTTGGGTCACTTCTGGAACTCCATTTGGTCTCTGCTGACCACTCCCAGTGTTAAAAGGATTTCTTCCCTGGTTATTTCCTTCCGCTGTGTTAACTCGGGGACTACTACTCCTGCCGTCCCTCAAGGGTGGATCCGGGCGCCTTGTACCTGGCTGCCTTCTACTTTGATCCCATTTAGTGTCCCCTTGGCACTGTCTACTTGCCTCATGACCATATGTTTGGCACTCCATACAGTAGGGCGTGTTTTTGCGTGTAATGCACTCATCCCTTGTATGTCCCCACTTATTGCAGAATGAACAGACCGGTATTGCCTGAAGCAACTCCCCTTCTGTTCGTCTCCCGTCCCGCTTTGCACCTCCATATGTACCTGTACTGGTGTCGTAAGTTCCTTCATGTGTGCGTGAGTCTGTCACGTACGCTTCTCCGCCTCTTGCTACAGCCACAGGTACGTCCTGCTTGTTAAATACGACATTTACTTCACTGGCACTAGGTTGACTTCTTTCGACCAGAAACTGCGCCCTGATGGCTTCCTCTACCAACTCTTCCAGAGTCCTGGTCCGAATACCCAGCATGTGCACCCTTAATGCAGGGTCCCTCAGTCCCACTACAAACCCTGTCAATACCGACTTGTCAACTTCATATAGCAGCGCCTTGTCATCCACACCGTTGTACTTGCCACGAACGATTTCAGTCGCACACCCCTGCAATGCGCTCAATCGCCTAGCAAAGACTCGTATCTCTTCGCCTGCCAACTGCCGAGCCACCCTGATTTCCTGAGTGACTTCTTCCAACGTTCTCGTTTTCAAGTACGTTTTCTTTATTAACGTATAGAACTCTTCCACGCTACTAAAGCTTTTTGGCAAAACCAGATTGTACGCATCTCCAAACAACTTCTGTTTCACACAATCGAAAAAGTCTTGCAATTCGTCAGGACGAATACTCCTTTTTGCTAGTTCACACCCCTGGATAAATCGATGAACCTCCGATCTTAAATCCACCGACTCAGCGCCAGTAACCACAGGTACTAGCCTGGACACGGTCTTGGAGATATCCTCGATACCCATTTTACTTATTTTTGTTTTACTTATGGCTGGTAAAACTTGAGCGTTGTCTTTTTGGGTGGCTTCCAAATGCACTTCTCCCGGATCTGAGATGTACTTAACCAGTGACCGACTCAAACTTATTAATCTTCGACCGTTTGCTCGTACAGGTGAAATACTGTCCACTGTATCGAGACTTTGCTGCACTGTTACTGCTTCTGGCTCGTTTGGCGGATATACCTGATTTTTATTATTTATCAGACTTTCCGGAGAAAATGGCTCGACACCGATTTCAGATGCGCCAAACAAAAATTCAGCTTGCTTTTCTTCACTAAAAGCTAATCTGGGCTTTACAATGCGGCTTATCCCTTCTGGTGTTAAATATTCCGGCCAGCGAACTTCCGGAGGCAATGTCAATACTGTCTGTGTAAATCCAGCCGATGCTGATTTTGATCTCTCCTTTTTCGGTGAGGTCCTATTGGTAGCCCGTCCTTTTTTTAATTCCGCACACTCCTTTTCCAACAGCGATGCTGCTTCCTCTGTCTCCGTCAATCTCCGAGAAAGTTCCTTTACCCTATTCTCGAGATACTCTTTTTGTGCTCTCAAATCTTCTGTTTTCTCATGAAATTTGAACTACTTTTCTTCTGTCCTTTTTTGGATTGCCGTCAAGGCTTGATCCGCTACTTCTAATGGTGACACAGCTCCTCTAGCGTATGCCTGTTTCCACAATTTCTGAGCTTCTTCCCTGCTCGTACTTGCTTCGAACTGCTCGAATACCCTCTCGGTGAAAAGATCCACCTCCGTTCTTACTGTTCTTAACTCGTCCTGTGCGTCCTCCTTTCTCTTTAACGGAGACCCCCTCGGTGCCTCAATCGTTGCCAATTCCGTCTCGAACACTTTAAGCCACGCTGACACTAAATTCTCCACATATCCATGAAAACCCGTCGCAAAGTACTCGTCTTCCCTACAGACCTCCTTGTTCGGCAGCAATTTTGCGTGGTTGCTGTTCAATTTTTCCACCAAGCCTCGCAACTTTGTAATGCGTCTGTGATAGTACTTCACGTTTTTGACATCCTTCCGGTCCCTCCTGAAGTTTGAAACCAACCTCTAGACCTCTTTACCCACCACTTCCTGGGATTTCAGCAACTCCTTCACTTCTTTCGAGAGTCCCATGGACTATGCCTGGTTCAATAAATATCCCGTTGAACAACCCAATCTCAAGAAAAAGTCTCCATCTATTTGTACATCCCAAATGCCAGAACAGGTCGCGTATCCCAATTACAAATAAAACCCAATAATTGTTAAAACTTTTTATTAACTTATCCCAATATTTTATTCCATCTTACTTATTGATAAATACAAATTTAAAAACAAAACATTCCACCGTAAAATCTATGTTTATATTCTTTCTTTACTTATCCTCCATCTCTAGTTCCAAATCCGCTGTCTAACGGCGTCCACTAAGTCCTTCCATCAGTGCAAATTGGTTCTTGACTTCCGCACAGATACTCCTTGATTTCCTCTCACCATAATTAATACTCCCAAAAATCCATAGAAAAGGCCATATGTTTGTAAAAACCGAAATTTGATTTACAAGCAAAAGTGTCTTGATTCATTCCCGGAAATTTGAATCCATATTTAAAAACAAACCCGTAACGTATGCGCCACGTAATAATAGCATTTAAATGTTTTCAATATCCAATTTTAATATACTAACCGAAATTTAATATATCTTAATCGCAGCCACGAAACACGCTGCCAATCGAATAATCGCAACGCCCCCAAAAAGTGAACATAACTTTATTCAAGTACTTGAAACGGACAAGAGAATCAAACTCTAATCCCGCGAGACGAGCATAAAGAACACCATCCCCTATTATGAATGCATGAACCCTATAACGTGGCACGTTATTTCCGAACCAAACCAACAAGTATGCACAAGTTCGCAATACAATAGGGGTGAGTAACCCGCGAAGAAATTTGTTTCCGCTAGACTCATTTTCCCACATTTCACACCCCCCGAGAATGCTGAAATAAGAAGTAAGCAAAAATATGAGCCTAATCTCAGTGAAACATATGAGCCTAATCTCAGGGAAGAATCGTCGACAAACTCACTTAAATACTAAAATCTCCTAATATAAGCATACTCACCATTATTGCATTCGAAGACATCTCCTCCTTGAATTTGTTGCAGGATGCTTCCTGCTACAGGGTTCCTTGCCCTGGGATTCCTCCTGTAGGTCCTTTAGACCGGCTGCGCCAAAATGTTGGTGTCCTTTTCTGCTTGTCCTCGGGAACGTCCTCTGGAATGTCCTCTCGCGGCTTGTCCTGCGCGGGAACCTGTAAACCTACATCACTTTCTTAAATAACCACTGCACTATTTTCGGTTTAAAACAACAAGAAGCTTTATTCTTAAAATACTAGTTCTTATATACTATTTACAAATAAACATTAAAGTCTACGTCTTGACTTTTCTGGTTTTCCAGTTACGCAATTGTTGTTTGGTGTCAGTTGCTCAAGCCAACTGACCTACTAAAAGTAAAAGTGTTGTCGGTGCATTCTAAATGCCCCTTGCACAAGCGTGCATTCTAAATGCTTCTCGTCAGCTTGACTGCGGAACTGTGACACCCTAAAAGTCTACATCATAATTAAAGCATAAATACTACTATTTACAATATTTGCACCCTAAAAATATGTGCTCTCTTAATGAATTTAATAGGAGTCGTTGCTGTGAGTCAACTACGCGTAGGTAGCTTGGATCTAACTCACAACACATTGACATAAACAGTTCAATCTATTACTTTGTAAATCTCAGAATAGTTGGTTTGTGTATGCACTAACAGTCGCCAAAAATACTGATTGTAATCAGTGCAGTACCGTAGAACCAGGAAAAAATAAAGCGAATGTAATCGAGGTGAAAGCATCACTGGTATGGTGGCTTCCACGAGCCTTAAACTCCCACAATTGGGAGTGGAGGCATCTGGAATATGGCAGAAAGCAAACTCGAAGAGGAATAGATCTAGCCCAGGCGCAACATCGCGTCCCACTCCAAAACAATCCAAATTGGATAATTACTGGCTCGCAACACCTTCTTTAAACAGCTCGAATAGATCATAGCAGGTCAAGATGCAACAACTGACGTCCGGAGAGAATAAAAACCTCCACCTATTTTTGTTTCAGGCGTGCGTAATATAATTCCCCTAAAAGAATTACTTGAAGTAATTGCTATGAAATAATATGATCTCAGAGTTATAAACGGAGACATTGTCACAATACAACCAAAATCCGCTGAAAAATACTCAGCCATTACAAAGGCTCTAACTGAAAAAAACACTGAGTTTCATACTTTTAAATTGAAACAGGAAAGAGACTTTAATGTAGTACTAAGGGGTATGCACTGTTCAACCCTAATCGACGAAATACGAGAAGCAATTGAGGAGTTGGGTTATACAGTTGTTAACGTTTGCAATATTAGGCAAAGAACTACAAAAAAGCCGCTTCCTATGTTTTACATCAGTCTGAAGCAATGCAGCAATAACAAAGACATATACGAATGTAATACACTTTTAAAATTGGGCCACCTAGGAAGAAACGTGAAATTCCCCAATGTGTCCGATGCCAGCGTTACGGACACACCAAGCGATACTGCAACCGTAGCCCACGATGAGTTAAATGTACAGGAAACCACCTTACCTCCGAATGTTCCCGCAAACTCGTTGCACAAGACGTTAAATGTGTGCTCTGCGAAGGCAATTATCCCGCTAATTATAAAGGTTGCACTGTCTATAACTAGCTGCAACAAAAGTCGTTCCCAGTACTCAGAAACAGAGAAGCGAGGAACATTAACCAGGAAGCGCCTCAAAGATCCGCTCCACGAACAACAACGTCGTATGCAAATGTAGTACGTCATTCCGCTCAACAATCCAAATACTCAACTGAATGAGGATATGACCGACCTAAAAACCATGCTTAAAGCATTGATGGGTCAAGTGAGTACATTACTTAATCTACTAACCACAGTCGTAGCAAATATGTCGAAATGATTAAATCATTAAAAATCGCAGTCTGGAACGCCAATGGGCTCAGTCGTCATATCCATGAAATATCAGCTTTCTTAGCAGACAAAAATATTGTCATTATGTTGATATCTGAAACCCATTTCACTGAAAAAAGTTACGCAAAAATTCCGCAATATGACCTATACTCCACAAACCACACAGCTGGCACTGCGCGTGGGGGAACTGCTGTAATTATTCGTAGCACTATTGCACACGTGGAGCACGAATGTTATAAAAATAAATACCTACAATCAACGGTTATAACAATTGATGATTATAAAGGCCCCATAACAATTGCAGCGGTGTATTGCCCTCCCAACCATCCAGTTAACTGTGAACAGTTCCAAGAATTTTGCAATTCCCTAGGATCAAGATTCATCGCTGGGGGTGATAATAAGGCTAAGCATCCGCAATGGGGGTCTATAATAACAACTCCTAGAGGCCGTAACCTATAGAAATCTATGCAACAAAACAGCCTGTCCCACCTATCAACGGGTAAGCCAACCTACTGACACTTCCATGGAATCGTGCCTGGACCTGTCATCAGATCACTCACCGATAGTTCTAACAATTAGCTGTGAGGTTCAGATCAGAGCAAGAACAATCTGTCTGCACAACAAAAGCACAAATTGGGAGCTGTTTAGACAAAGCATTATCGAGACTCTAGTCACCAATATTCCTTTAAAAAACAAAACCAATATAGACAATGCAGTAGAACTTTTGAACTCAACCATTCAGCATGCTGCATGGACTTCCATATTGGAGCCCAGCTGTATAAGTAATCATCGTGATGTAAGCCAGGTTGTAAAGAAATAACTAAAAGAAAAGCGTAGACTGTGTCGAATTTGGCAAATGACCAGAAGCCCCTATGACAAAAACCGGTTCAATTGTGCTACAAAGCAACTCAAAAACGCCCTGTGGTCAACAAAAAATTCAGAAATACAAAGCTATCTCAGCAGCTTGTCACCTTCACAGGCTGCAGGTTATTCTCTATGGAAAGCCACAAAAAAACTAAATCAACCAACATAACATGTGCCACCTATTAAAACGAAAGATGGCGGATGGGCCAGATCTGATAAGGAAAAAGCACAGTAATTTGCTCTTCATTTATTAGAAGTGTCTCTGGCACTCTCTGCGCATGCGCCCTCTTGGAGCGCTCAATGTTCAACACCCAGCCCAACGGAATCCATAACTAAAGAGTGCAAACAGGTTCCATCCACTCCTCTCTCTCACTCGTCCGATCGTGCTAGTGCAAATTCGCCAACAGTGGCTGAGCGCACTGAAAATGCACTCACACCAACCATCAATGCAAACCACTCAACCAAAAATTTTTCAAGCAACCCAGGAGGGAAAAGTGGAACATCACAAACTAGTTTAGATAGGTATATCCTTATAAACAAGCGCAAACGAAGCCCAAAATCGAGTGCAATCAAATCTAACATCGCAAAAATCAGCAAAACTAACGAGAGCCTAATCTCTAGTAATAATCGCTTCGCACTACTTCTAAGTGCTGAGGAGGCAGACGCACCCAAACCTAATATTATATTCAAACCACATCCCATTTACCTACGAGAACGTAACTAAAGTAAATTAGTTGCAAAACTTACCGAGCTCATTGGTCCTAAAAATTTCCATGTCACCCCTCTTGTTAAAGGAAATATCCAGGAAACAAAAATCCAAATACATAGTGAGAGCAATTACAGAGTGGTTATAAAAAAATTCGACACTGAGAAAAAAAGCTACTACACCTATCAGCTTAAAATTAGCAAAGGCCTTACCATTGTCATAAAGGGACTTGAATCAGATATTCCCCCTGCTGAAGTCAAAGAAGCACTACATGAAGCAGGGTTCGCGGCCCGCTCTATTATAAATATAATAAATCGCAACAGAATCCCTCAGCCATTGTTTCGCGTAGAATTGGAGCCTGAAACCCAAAAGCTTAAAAAAGGTGAAGTGTATGGTATTTATAATCTCCGCTATCTTATGCATCGCAGAATTACTGTGGAGGAGACTCTCAAACGAATCGGCCCAGTTCAATGTTCTAATTGCCAAGAATTTGGGCACACAAGGTCCTACTGCACTCTTCGTATTGTATGTGTTGCTTGTGGTGATTTACACCCCACATCAGAATGTACGAAGACTAAAACTGATAGAGCTGCTAGAAAGTGCAGTAATTGTGGTGGTAACCATACTGCCAACTACAGAGGTTGCCCTGTATACCATGAAATTAAGAACAATGACCCTCAGTTAAATAATAAGCGCAGTCAACCTAGTCCAAATATACCGCCCATTGCACAACCACAGAAGTCAATTCCATACCCCGACTCAGGGACGACGTATGCAGGGATACTTAAGTTAGGGAAGGATCAGCAGTCCGGGACTGGTTCAAATCTGCATAATTTTGAAGGAATGATAGCAATGCTCACACAATGTATGACGCAGTTCATGACCTCCATACAAACATACATGTAGCTTCTGCTATCTCCGAAATGAACGTACTGAAGATCTGTCAATGGAATGCAAACGGTTTAAGCCAGCACAAGTTAGAAATCAACAAATTTTTACTCACCAATAAAATCGACATACTTCTTATATCCGAAACCCATCTAACCGAAAATCACAATTTTTACATACCGGGATATAAATTCTATGATACAAAGCATCTCGCTGGTAAAGCCCATGGTGGCACTGGAATCCTAATCAAGCAAAGAATAAAACACTTCGTTATGGAAGAATACAACAAGGAGTACCTATAAGCAACATCAGTTTGCCTGGACGGATGCGAGGATAACTTAACAATATCCGCTGTGTACTGCCCACCTAGATTTAAAATAACAAGTAACCAGTTCTCAGATTTCTTCTCCACACTTGGAACAAGTTTTCTATCTGCTGGCGCCTACAATGCCAAACACACTTACTGGGTCTCACGGCTAACAACACCAAAAGGAAAACAATTATATAACTTCATGCTTTCTGACACCAAGATTGATATTATCTCTTCAGGACAAGCATCGGACTGACCGACAGACCCACGTAAGATACCTGACCTCATTGATTTTGGAGTTGCTAGAAACCTAAAACGAGAGCAATTCAAAGTAGAACACCTTAACGACCTATCTTCAGATCACTATCCTATTATAATACATCTGAACAAAAAGTTACGCCCTACCTACGAATTCACACCCACTAAAACTAACTGTCTGAAATACAGAAAATACATCAGTAGTCATCTCAGCCTAAGCCCACGTCTCAAAACTAATGAGGACATTGAAACATTTCTGGAACAATTTACCTCGACCCTAAGATTAGCTGTGCGCCACTCTGCGGACAAGCATGACAACAACTGCAACAGCATCCGGCGCCCACAAACCTCAACCCAAATCGATATTCTCCTTACTGAAAAAAGGAGGACGCGTCGTGAATGGCAAAAATTCAGGTCCCCTTTCCTAAAACAGAAGTTATCTATTGCCAGTGAAAATTTGAGAAAAGCCTTGCGTCTAGAATCAGATCGTTGCCTGGACCAATATATCCAAAACCTTTCTCTGACTGACGTCACCAATTACTCTCTGTAGAAAGCTGTCAGAGAAACGAAAGCACCTACACGCGGAATTCCACCGATTCGTACAAAAAACGGAAACTGAGCAAGAACCGATGATGGAAAGTCTGCTGTTTTCGCCGAACACTTAAGAGATGTTTTTACCCCCAACCCACCTCGCAATACAAATAACCTAATATTAATCCCTACGCCAGATACAACATGCTCGCCTATTAAATTAAAAACAAAAGAAGTAAGTAATGCGATTAGTAACCTTGCTCTTAACAAAGCTCCAGGACACGACCTAATTACTGGAAAAATGATCAAGGAGTTACCCCAAATGGCCATCATCTTACTTACTTCACTATTTAATGACTTGTTGCGCTTAGGATACTTTCCTAATGCCTGGAAAGTTTCAGTAATCTCAATGATCCCGAAACCAGGAAAGGACCACTCCCAATCGTCATCATATAGACCGATTAGCCTCCTGCCTATCTTATCAAAACTCTTAGAAAGGCTTTTTCTTGCAAAACTAATGCCGCATATAAACGAAAAACGCACTATTCCCACTCACCAATTTGGCTTCCGAGAACACCATAGTACAATAGAGCAGGTTCATCGAATAGTGAACGAGATAGAAAATGCATTCGACAAAAAGCAATATTGTTCAGCCATCTTTTTAGATGTGGCGCAGGAATTTGACAAGGTCTGGCAAGAGGGGATTATTTACAAAAAAAAAAAAAAATGTTGCCCATAAAAGTACACGACATATTGGAATCGTATCTGAGGGGCAGAAAGTTCAAGATAATGTACAATAATGCTTACTCTAAATGCTTTGACATCAAAGCTGGCGTACTACAAGGAAGCGTGCTAGGTCCGGTGTTGTATCTACTATTTACCTCAGATCTGCCTACCAATAAATACTTAACAACAGCAACTTTTGCAGACGATACAGCTATACTTAGCATTCATCCGAATTCCAAAATCGCAGCCCGTGACTTAGAAGATCATCTGGTCCTAGTAACAAATTAGTTGACTGACTGGCGAATAAACGTTAATGAATCGAAAAGTACGCATATTACCTTTACTATAAAAAAGGTACATGTCCAGCGATAAAACTCAACAACGTTCCTATTCCTCAAGCAAAGGAGGTGAAGTACCTAGGAATTCATCTTGACTCACGTTTGACATGGAAGCGCCACATCGAAGCCAAAAAAAAACAAATGAGTTTGAAAACAAATAGCCTACACTGGCTCATGCACAAAAATTCCAGGTTGAGCCTAGAATATAAAACACTGCTGTACAAAGCCATTATAAAACCAATTTGGACTTACGGTAGCCAGTTGTGGGGCGGCGCAAGCAACTCTAACATAGAACTGACTCAAAGAGCGCAGTCCAAAATTCTAAGAACCATTACTGGGGCTCCTTGGTTTATAAAGAATACAAACATTTACAAAGATCTGAATATTCCACTCGTAAAAAAGGAAATCTTTGACGCCAGCTTAAAATATGAGCAAAACATCAAAGAGCACCCAAATCATCTAGCTAGGATACTAGCATGTAATAGGGTTCCAAGTCGCCTAAAACGTACGAAATCACCAGCACAACTAACATCGACGAATCATGTACAAACACTAATATAACATTTATTACAGTAACTAACTTATAAGCATTGGCAAGGTGTATTGTTATTAATTATTTGGTTTGTAAGATATGCTTACTTATTGTTAGTCTAAGCTTAGAATATACACTAAATAAATATATGAAATATAAAAAATAAAAAAAATTATTAGAAGTACTTGCGCCGTTTCCAAGCAAATATCCACAAGAAGACATAAGAATAGCTGTATTACTACAATAGATGCCCCATATCAATCGAATATTCCGATCCAGCATTTTAAAATAAAAGAAATTAGAGAAATTATCAAGAATACGCTAAAAGACAAAAAATCGCCGGGATATGACTTTATTACGAGCAGAATCCTAAAGGAGCTACCAGATTGCGGCGATAAATTCATTGCCCAATTATTCAATGCGATTATCCGATGTGACCACTTCCCAAGCGGCTCAAATTATCCTTGTTCCCAAATCTGGGAAACCGGCAGAAGTGGTCACCTCATATAGACCAATAAGCTTGCTTCCGATACTTTCCAAAGTGTTTGAGAAACTTCGTTTGAAGCGACTCCTCCCAATCATCGAGTGAAAACAACTTATACCTTCTCATCAATTTGGATTCCGAAAGCATCACGCTACGATAGAACAAATAAATCGAGTATATGCATTTGCACGGAATGGATATCACCCAAGCATTCGACAAGGTGTGGCACCAAGGGTTACTGTACAAATGGAAAATGCATTTACCCTATCACTACTTTACCAAGGCCACTGAGGGAACAGGTTTCACATGAGAACCACAATGCATCAACAGCAGGGTACCTAGGAATACGTAAGACCATAGCCACCATCGCCAACCCGATCGCCATCGCCGCCATCATCGTCATCGTCAGCGACAAATGACCCGCCAGCGATCCATCCAAGGAGTCATCTGAGGAGTCAACCAACGCCCTGCTCAGGGGACCAACCCAGCCGGGGAGTCGAGCCACGAAACGGGTATCGTTCTCCGCGCCTCCTGCGCCGAGCACTGGGCTAGGAGTACCTGACCCCACTACCCCCAACCAGTTGTCGGGTACTCCAACGCAAGCAGGCACTAGTTCCGCACGCCATCTATTGACACGCTGTCGCTGTCGCACAGCGTGATTATGGGCAAGCGGAACCAGCCTGTGTTGGCTGCTGAACAACACACTTCGTATTTCCGGCCTCTCAATCAACTCTCTTTTCTTTTCTGCGTTGGAGCTGGTGTGAGCGTTTCGTGCAATCCAAAATAATCTCGGTTACTGGACGTAACCCAATTTTTGGAAACTTGACGAAACATATTTCATCATATATTTCGCATTGTTTGTATCATATATTTCATATTGTTTTTTACCAAATATTATATTTACGATATAACAAATTCTTTCGCATTATTTTATTGGTGACGCTCGTTCGAGCACGCGCGAAGCCAAATATATATATATATATATATATATATATATATATATATATATCTCTATATATATATATATATATATATATATATATATATATATATATATATATATATATATATATATACATATATATATATATATATATATATATATATATATATATATATATATTGGATATATTGAATTGGAAACCAAGCAAATGAGGAGTCTATCACCTGTAACAGCTACGGGTACTAAAATGCCACAGCGTATGGATTCGCCGGGGGGCGCTGCTGAAACCACCGCCTTGAAGCACGATGCACCATCTCTATTCAGAGATAACCAGCCGGGTGCATTTCAGGATACCATGCCTATTGTAGTGCCTGATATCTCCCACTATGGGACGAGCTCCTATTCAACTGTTATCGACAGTGTAAGAAAATGGTCCCTGAAGTATGACGGGGGACGGGACCCACTAGCCTTCGTGGAACGTGTAAAGGAATTGGCAGAAGTGTACGGACTCAATCGTAACATGCTGCCTCGTACCATGCCAGAGCTACTTAAAGGACAGGCGCTACTCTGGTACCGAAATAACAACCAAGCCTGGACGGAATGGAACACTTTCAAGAAGGATTTTTTAAAATTCTTCCTGCCGTCCAGATATTTCGAGAAGCTGGAGGATGAGATCCGACAGCGCCGACAACGACAACGGGAAAAGTTTAAACAATACGTAGTAGAGATACAGAACCTGATGCGCCACGCTGGTTACAGCGAAGAATAGAAGCTACAACGTATTTTTCGAAACAGCTTGGAGGAGTACCAATGGTACGTACGCCGGAAGGATTTTTCCACGCTAGCAGAGTAGGTGGAAATGGCAGAAAACTTGGAGGGTATACGCGGCGACCGGGAGATGCCACGGGTACCGATAGCACAGCCTCGTGCTGAGCGCACACACCCACGGGAAGAGCGGAATCGACAAATTGTATCTGTAAACGGTAAACCCCCACCGACCTCAACCACAATAACTGTTTTACGCTGCAACGGGCAGCATATCTGTGCCACTGTCACCATCGGCACACTCAACACCACAGCCACGATCGACACAGGAGCTTCAAGAAGTTTTGTGAGTGAACAGCTCGCCAAGCAACTGCGTGAAACCACCAGTAGGATAACTCCTACATATATCCAAGCACGCATGGCAGACGGGCACACTCAGGTTATCTCCGAGGTAATCATGGTGGAGGTGAAGTTGGGAGAGCAAAAATGCGAACTAGAGCTTCTAGCAATGCCGGGTTCATCAGACCATTTGCTGCTAGGCCTAGACTTTCTAATCAAGCTAGGCACAACCATAAAATGCGGTGACCAAAAACTCACCCTGGGACACCAGCCCGGGGTTGTGCAATCCTGCGAAGCTACATTTTGCACAACCATTCGGAGGAGGTTATCACTGAGGAGCAGAGGATAGACGCATTTTTAAAGAGCGAGTTAAGCAAATTCGGCAACCAACTCGGTGTAACTAACATCGCGAAGCACAAGATTGTGATGCGGGACGATAGGCATATAAAGCAGAGGTACTACCCACGGAATCCCGCTCAGCAAGCACTCATCAATGTGGAAATCGACGACTTGCTCACCAAATGCTGCATAGAGCCATCTCACAGTCCCCATAGTGCACCGATCGTACTGGTACGGAAAAGGGATGGGAAGTGGCGTCTATGCATCGACTACCGGCAGTTAAACGCCAGGTCCATCCCAGATGCATACCCATTACCCCGAATTCACCACATCCTTGACCGCCTGCCTGAGGCCAAATACATAAGCAGCCTTGACTTGAAAAATGGTTACTGGCAGATCCCTATGGAAGGAGAGAGCAAAGAACTTACGGCGTTCACGGTACCTGGAAGAGGACATTTTCAATGGAAAGTGATGCCGTTCGGTTTACACTCGGCTCCTGCCACCTTCCAAAGAGCCTTAGATCAAGTTATAGCACCAGAGATGGAGCCACACGCGTTCGCATACCACGACGACGGGCGAACGCTAGAAGAGCACCAAAACAACCTAACCGAGGTCTTTCGCCGTTTAAGGGCCGCGAATCTAAACTTAAATCACGAAAAATGCTCGTTTTTCAAGAAAGAGCTCAAATACCTGGGTCACATGGTAAGTGATAGGGGTATCCAGACGGATCCGGATAAGGTCGCAGCTATCCGTGAACTACGACCGCCACAAAACGTAAGGGAACTAAGACGGTACTTAGGCATAGCGTCTTGGTATAGGCGTTTCGTGCCTGACTTCGCAAAGACGGTGCAACCGCTGACCACGCTTCAAGTGGACAGAGGAGCAACAGCAGGCATACGAGTCACTAAAGCAACAACTGACGGAGGCTCCAATTCTCGACTGTCCTGATTTCGCCCCGAAATTCATACTGCAGACTGACGCTAGCGATTATGGATTGGGCGCAGTACTCACCCAGGAAATTGAGGGAGTGGAGCGCGTGATTGCGTATGCGAGCTGACATCTAAATAATGCAGAACGAAATTACTCGCCTACAGAAAAGGAGTGCCTAGCCATTGTATGGGCCATAAGGAAAATGCGGCCGTACCTCGAGGGGTACCACTTTACAGTAATTACTGACCACTTGTCGCTGAAATGGCTCAACTCAATAGAGAGCCCCTCAGGGCGCATCGCGAGTTGGGCACTAGAGCTTCAACAATATTCGTTCGAAGCACAATATCGGAAAGGCAAGTTGAATGTAATAGCCGATGCACTATCCCGACAACCCGTAGAAACCGCATGCGTGATCACAACACGAGACCCAATAGAACCAGAGTGCCCCTGGTGGCAAAAACGCAGAGCAGAGGTAATCGCGGAGCCTGAAAAGTACGCCGACTACCACCTGGAGATCGGGCACTTATACCGCCATTAAACAAGTCGCAACGGTTGCAGATTGTACTCCCTGGAAATGCAGATTGTACTCCCTGGAAATTGCAGATTGTACTGCCTGGAAATTGTGCGTACCAAGGCCACTGAGGGAACAGGTTTCACATGAGAACCACAATGCATCAACAGCAGGGTACCTAGGAATACGTAAGACCATAGCCACCATCGCCAACCCGATCACCATCGCCGCCATCGTCGTCATCGTCAGCGACAAATGACCCGCCAGCGATCCATCCAAGGAGTCATCTGAGGAGTCAACCAACGCCCCGCTCAGGGGACCAACACAGCCGGGGAGTCGAGCGACGAAACGGGTATCGTTCTCCGTGCCTCCTGCGCCGAGCACTGGGCTCGGAGTACCTGACCCCACTACCCCCAACCAGTTGTCGGGTACTCCAACGCAAGCAGGCACTAGTTCCGCGCGCCATCTATTGACACGGTGTCGCTGTCGCACAGCGTGATTATGGGCAAGCGGAACTAGCCTGTGTTGGCTGCTGAACAACACACTTCGTGTTTCCGGCATCTCAATCAACTCTCTTTTCTTTTCTGCGTTGGAGCTTGTGTGAGCGTTTCGTGCAATCCAAAATAATCTCGGTTACTTTTTACCAAATATTATATTTACGATATAACAAATTCTTTCGCATTATTTTATTGGTGACGCTCGTTCGAGCAAGCGCGAAGCCAAATATATATATATATATATATATATATATATATATATATATATATATATATATATATACATATATATATATATATATATATATATATATATATATATATATATATATATATATATATATAAATGTTATATGTTATAAATTCGAAACAAATTTTTCTTTCTGTAAAGTTTTCTTAATATGGAAATTGTTGTTGTCATTCAATGTAAACTATGTGGGAGTGCTTTTGCTGTGCACTTCAATAAGGAAACGATAGCACTCGCATTTAACATTAGCGCATTTGATTCGTCACTTGTCTCGAGCTCGTAACGAGTTGTGCGAATAAAACAGTACTCGAGTAAGTGGTATACTTGGCAGCACTGTTTCAACTGTTTTTTTAAACATTTACTTTCTTCATATTTTTTATGCAAACTAATCATCTGAATATAATTTAAATCAACAGAATAATAATATTTAAAATCAAAAAGCAAAATCCAAAGATTAATTTTTATGGGTTAAAATTTTCGGTATTAAAAATTTCGTTGGTTTTCAAGCAATTTTCAATTTGAATGCACTTTCGCTCGTTTAATCGGAGTATAATTTACTCGATATCTTTTCCATACAAATTTCTGTCCTATAGTCGATAGAGTGGCGAATCGAATGCGCCTATTGTTTCTTATGGAAGTGTTTTTGAAGTGCAGTAATGTTTTGGTGCACTCCAAAACCACTCGTTTTTGACTTAAAAGCCAATTTTAGATTTGGGCAGGGAACAAAGATCGGTGTGCCCTGGATTTGAATTTAGAATTTGCAATTTTGAAAGTGAGATTTAAATAAAATTTAATAAATGTAGAAAAGCAAATGAGATTTTGCGAAAAAGGTTATACAGGTCTCTTCTGCGTCCACTATTCCAAATTTAAATTATGGCGAAGTGTGAAAAGTGAGAGTGAAATATTTTGTGAGGTAGCCGATTAATGAAAAAGGTGACCCGACTACTTCCGGTGCACGCAATTGTAGTTTGCTAGGGGTACCCAGTGCTAGTGGGTTGCTGCCAGCGGCAGTGAGTAGCAATATGTGTGTATTTATGTGCAGCGGGTTTAGTTGAAAAAACCGCGTCTAAAACCTTTATCTTGTTTAAGAATTTCAGGGACGGTATTTCATACTTTGTTTATTTCAAAAACTATAATACGCAAATAAAAGCTACGAATAGCAAAAAGGGGAAGGGTCAAAACCAAAACAAGAAGAAATCAGTCCCTTGCGACTACCTTTTAAGTATGCCCTGTTACAAATGTTACAATCAGAAATGTTACAATTCACCAATTCTAGTGCAAACATTCAGTTCATTATTTTCAGAAAAAATAATAAATGCTTCATTGCCGTAAGACTAATTTAGTTATGAATTGAAAATAATCAGCTTCAATGCCTTCTCAAAGCCCTGGCCTAAATCGCTCAAATAAGTGCATGGAAAAAATTCCATCAAAATAAAATCTACTCTAATTTTAAATTACCAATTTTTTAAGCGATGTCTGCGAATTGTGACCCAGAATAAATGCAATAATTGTTTACATCATCGATAAAGCAAAAGAGGTTGAATGACAGTGAGAAAGACATGCGATAGATTGAAGTCAACAAACCTGGTGCTTGCAGGAAGAAAGTAAGCGGCTGCGATGATTCGACATTTTAAAGTCAAGGCCTGTTAACGCATTTCCAGCAGCGGTTGGTCATGCTCGACTGATTTGCCAGTACCACTGTTGATGTTATTTTATTTTGGAATCCAATGAGCAGCCAGTTTTGCAGTGGTCTGTATTCCGATTTGTATGAAATCGACCGAAAAATCTACTCAATGTGTATGTACAGTTTGGTGTACACACCTTGCAATCAAACAGCATTTGACCGACGAAGTTCTTTTTTATTATGACTTTTTTCCAATAATCAACATTTATCAGCTTTGTTCCGAGTTAATGGCTTACATTTAATCACTCCCAACAGTGAAATGCGATTTTTTCCATTTGTTTTGCTTACCAAACAATTTTGTGTTTAGCCAAATATGCGGAAATTTTATAACAAAATAATGATTGCCAAACATATTTTAGCGATTAATGCAATCAGAGTTTATTATTTGTTAACTGGCATAGAACAAAAAATGATCCGTAAAATGTAAAATATGGGCAAAATCTAATAAAATACATACGAGTATAGTAGTGGTACTTTCAGTATAAATGTATCAATAACTTGTGACGTTTACCTCGGTACTTTTTTCAAATTCAAGAAAATACAATTTTATAAAGGTCTTTTTTTACATCTATGTATGTATGTTAACTCAACCAAACATCGAAGTAAGCAAATTAGACGTGCTCTTTTTAACACCATTTCCATTTTGCTTCTACAACTTTTTTTCTCTTGTTCGTTTTATTTGTACATAATAAAATATAATAATTACATATTTATGTAATTACTCCAAAAATAAACCGAATTAAGAACTATTTCACTGCACTAACCACAAAAATTCAAAAATGTAAAAAAATAATTATACGTTTTAGTTTTAAATAAAAGAATATGTCAGTCTACAGGTTTTTCACAGCCAGGTTAAAACATTTAATTTTCCGTATATATGACTATCACATCCTACCTCTCACATTGGAACATTTGATAATTCAGGTTATATTTTTTCCACAAATCGTCGATGAATGTAGGCTTGTTTACATTCTATGTAATCTACAAACATACAATATATATTAATACCTATTCTCTTTTCATTCCGAGAAATATATCTCTGTAATATAAATATTGCGAATCCAGTTTGATCGAAATCAATTCCGTATGGGCGAATGTGCTTGCATCCTGTCTGCATCACATACATGAAAAACTGCCGATGCGGCAGATACTTGTATTTTGATGCAAATAAAAAATACTCAGCTGTCATTGACCTTAACCGTCGTTCAAGGGGCATTCAACAATATTTGTCCCTCCGCCATTACTAAATCCTTAGTAAACCTGAACCTGGACCCCAGCTTGGTTAGGTTCATCGAACAGCTACTGAAAACACGCGACATTAGCTCCTCAATAAGAAACGTGCATGCTAAAAGGACTTTCAAGAGAGGTACTCCACAAGGCGGTGTGCTCTCACCGCTCATCTGTAATCTCACGGTGAACACACTACTAAGGAGATTAGATCAGACCGGCTGTAACACTATAGCTTATGAGGACGACATTGCTATCTCTGTTTCCGGTAAATATCTGTCAACACTATCAGAAAAGCTAAGCTACACTCTTAGCATTCTGTCCCAATGGTGTATTGAAGTTGGCCTAGATGTCAACCCTTCCAAAACTGAGGTCATGCTCTTCACCAGGAAGCACAAAATACCAAGTTTTGACCTCCTCAAACATAATGGGAATACGCTTAGCCTAAGCAATAGCGTCAAGTATCTAGGTTTAGTCCTGGACCCTAAGCTCCATTGGAAAGCAAATTTGGCGGAGAGGGTAGGGAAAGCCACGTGTGCCCTGTACTGCTGCAAGAGGGCCATGAGGAAGGTAATATTGAAGCCCCGCGCAAAAAAGCTCGTGTATTGACAAAGCTCACTGACAGCAATTAAAAACAATATTAAACATTAGTTGTTAGGTTTTATTTTGGAATTTTGTTTATTTTGTTAAATTTTTTATTTTTTTGAATATTATTTAATTTAATTTTTATTCGTTTGTATTTTGCTTTAAATAAAGCACTTGAGTTTTAAGCTTTATAAACGATGTTATAATTCTAAATTTAAAAAATACATAATAATTATGTACATATAATAATGATAAAAAATAAAAAGTTTATAACATACAAAAAACGATAAATCTGTATGATTTTTAACCTATTTTCTTACAGATTTTTTAAGTCAGGAACCAATGTTCTATTTTCCTATGGACGTGGTATCTTTTTTTAGGCGAATTTTTTATACGCGATTTTTCAAGGAACGTATCTCTCGCGTAAAAACAGAATTAGGTATATATATATATATATATATATATATATATATATATATATATATATATATCTATATATATCTATATATATATATATATATATATATATATATATATATAAATGTATATATATATATATATATATATATATATATATATATATATATATATATATATATATATATATATATATATATATATATATATATATATATATATATATATATATATATATATATATATATATATATATATATATATATATATATATATATATATATATATATATATATATATATATATATATATATATATATATATATATATATATATAGAAACGTGATAGCACAGTGAATGTGATTGCATACTTTCAGGATCCCATCTGAGTTGGAGAATGAGTGCCCCTTGTGAGTCAAGATGCGAACTATTCGAATAAAAGTTTATTCAAGAACCATCTGTCGGTAATATAAAAAAGAATATTCTCGACTTCTGTCGAAGTGGATAGAAGGTTCTGGAAAGTACGAGAATAGCGTGGAAGTTTCTACTCCAACCTTCGAAAACTATAAAAGTGACAAGACTGTTCAAAGTCGAAGACAGTAGATCAGAGACCGTAAAAGTGTGTACATCTAGCATTATAATCAAAGCAGCAGTATTTGTAATTGTGCAAAGTGATGAAATTCATTATTAAATAAAGTGACTAATGGTTTGTTAAATAAAGTGCAAATAAAAACTAAGTAAACTTTAAGCCTAATATTAAATGTGTAAATAGCAATAATTAAATAAAGCTAATTATTTTAATTTAACCAGCGATTGTTTGATTACTACACAATCTAGCGGTTCGAGTCCGAGTACAGAGAGTTAGAGGAATTGTCAGGAGGGCAATTTTGTAACAGAGTAAATTGTCAAGAGGGCAATTTCGTAACAATTGGTGTCAGAAGTGGGATTGTGTATCTGTAATAAACAATGGTTAAATTTGAAAAATTGAGATTGGAGCAGCTCAAGAAGGAGCTTGAGCGCTTAAATTTGCAAACACAAGGGCTTAAAGCGGACCTGCAGGTGAGACTAAGAAGCGCTTGAGAGGAACAGGGTATAGATGTCGATGAGCATGAATTCCAATGTGAAGAGCCAACGACATCTCGACACGAAGAAACACCCCCAGAAACTAACACGGGTAACTTTGACATGAGTGAACTTATCGGGCTAATACAGTTGCAGTTACAACAAAATTCTCAAGCGACTGAAGAGAGGATCCAGCAGCAGTTACAAAAAAAAAACGCTCTAGCAGCCGAAAAGAGGATGCAGCAGCGAGATGAAAAGATGCAGCAGCGAGATGAAAAGATGCAACATCAATTACAACAAAATGCTCAAACCGTCAAAAAGAGTGTTGCATCCGTCAAAGAGAACGTAGAAAAGAGTGCTGAATCGCTCAAACAAGCAGTCAAAGAGGATGTCAAAGAACAGTTACAGCAGAGTGAAATACGACTTACTCAACTAGTGGAAAAGAACTCACAGCAGATGAAAGAAATGTCCGTGATGGTAGACAGGAAGGTTTCTGAAATTGAGACACGGCAAGAATCGTTCGAAAAATCTGTAGTACAAAGGCAGAACGAATTTAAGCAACAAATAGAACAAAGAATTAATCTACTACAGGAAGGTGCATTGCCTGTGCCAGCTTTATCCTCAATAAAACTGAAGCCTCCTAGCTATGATGGAACCACAACATTTAGTGTCTTCAGAATGCAGTTTGAGACTACCGCTAGCACAAATGGTTGGAGTGCTCGCGAAAAAGTGGCTGCATTAACAGTTTCGTTGAAAGGTGCTGCCGCTGATGTGCTTCAAACTATCTCAGAAAGTGAGCGAGACTGCTATGAAAGCTTGATGAATGCCGTTCAGCGCAAGTATGGTAGTGAACACCGGAAGCAGATGTACCAAGTAGAGTTACGAACACGGGTACAGAAGAGTGGTGAATCTCTACAACAATTAGCGGCGGAAGTGGAACGGTTGGCTCATCCTGCCTACCCAGGAGAGATCACTGAGAGGTGTATGATGGACACCTTCGTATATGGCATTCGCGATGCGGAGATAAAGCGTTCTGCAATAACTAATCCGAAAGCTACATATATGGAGACAGTAGCTAGCGCTTTAACTTCAGAGACAGCAGCCTTGGTGTGCCAGCCAGTATACAGAGCCCGTCAGGTACAAGTCGAAAGCGGAAAAAGTTTCACGGGCAAATGCTTCACCTGCGGAGAGGTCGGACACATGGCCCGTAATTGCCAATCGAGACGGAATCGTTCTAGATCACGCTCACCGGTAAGACCTCCAAAGCAAGTCAGATTCCAAAGTATGGAATCAGAAAATGTTGAAAAGCCGTCGACAAACTAGATGGAGTCAGTCTCGAGGGGCTTGATCTGACTCCCACAACATGTAGCCCCAGAATCTTCCTTTCTCAGATGGCACGGAAAATCAACAGCCTAACTGTCAACACCGTTGTAAATGGAAGAAAAATCGTGGTAACATTGGATACGGGTGCATCACATTCCATAATTAGAAGGGATCTCGTTCGGGGAATCGAGCCGCTTCAGGGAATAAGATTGCGTACGGCAACTGGAGATGATGCACCGGTACTGGGAAAAGTTACACGGAATATAACTATCGGCACCACAACAGTGACGCACGAGTTTGTAGTTGCGGATATTGTGGACGAATTAATCTTAGGTGTGGATTTTATGATTCGGAATGGATTCACCCTAGATTTGAAATGCCGAATGTTGAAGTATGCGAACACCGAAATACCGTTATCCGTTGGTGAGGATAAGTATGGAGGTATCCGACAAGCCATTGTATCGCGGCGGACAAAAATCCCAGCAAAGTCAGAGGCCAAATGGACGGAGATGTGGAGAAGAACAAGTTGTGGGTTGTGGAGACTGATGAAAAATTCGCACTGGATGACATCATAATTGGAAAAACCCTTGTAGAAGAACAGCAGAACAGAATAGTGCCAGTAAGAGTGGTCAATCTTGCAAATTCCGCTAAAACCATAGAGAAAGGACAGATAATTGGAAATTGCCGGGCAATTTCGGCAATTGTAAACTGTGAAAGCCAGCCGCGAGACACAAAAATGAAGATACCAGCTGATGAAAAGGTACTCGACGATCTCACGAAAGAATGGAGCAAAGACTTATCCACAGAGCAGAGGAAGACTGCCAGCCAACTTTTGGCAAGACATTGGTCAGTATTTGCTGAAAAGGGTAAAAACGAAGGCAGAACAAAGATGGTGAAACACACAATCAACACTGGTGATGCAAAACCCATTCATCAAGCGTCAAGAAGAGTACCTCTGGCAAAGAGAGAAGAGGTGAATGTATTGCTGAAGGAAATGCATCAGAACAACGTCATAGAGCCATCAGCGAGCCCCTGGAGTTCTCCTGTGGTATTAGTCAAGAAGAAGGATGGCTCCACACGTTTCTGTGTAGATTATCGTAAACTAAATGAGGTAACGAAGAAAGATAGTCATCCATTACCTCGCATTGACGATACGTTGGACACACTTTCTGGTTCAAATTGGTTCTCAACGCTGGATTTACAAAGCGGATATTGGCAAGTGGCAGTAGACGAACAAGACAATTAAAAGACAGCATTCAGCGCCGGCGATGGACTATGGCAATTTTTGGTGATGCCATTCGGACTGTGTAATGCTCCACTGGAAAACGTGTCTGGTGTACCTAGATGACATCATCGTTATGGGAAAGGACTTCGAGGACCAGTTGAAGAATTTGGAAGAAGTATTGATGCGATTAGGAGCTTCAGGGTTGAAGCTGAGCGCAAAGAAATGCTCGTTCTTCACGAAAGAAATCAAGTACCTTGGACATAAAGTCACACCTGAAGGAGTACACACAGATCCAGATAAGATAGACTCAGTAAGGAAGTGGCCAAGACCAACTAGTTTGCATGAGCTACGCAGCTTCTTGGGTCTTTGCACCTATTACAGACGCTTTGTTCCAGGCTTCGCAGACGTGGCTGGTAGTCTGCATGCATTAACGAGGAAAAATTGTCCTTTTGAGTGGAAAAGCGAACAGGAGAAGGCATTCAACAGATTGAAAGAGCTCTTGTGTACAGCTCCGATCCTTGCGTATCCAATACCAGGCGAAAAATTTATTTTGGATACAGATGCAAGTGGATTCGGGATTGGAGGCGTCCTGTCGCAAGTTATTGACGGACATGAAAGAGTAATAGCCTACTTCAGCAAGATCTTATCAAAGCCAGAGCGAAATTACTGTGTAACACGGAGAGAACTTTTGGCGGTTATGTAGTGCGTGAAGCACTTTCACAATTACTTGTATGGACAAAAGTTCTTGTTGAGAACGGATCACGCTGCTCTGCGCTGGCTATTACAGTTCAAAAATCCCGAAGGTCAGGTTGCGAGATGGATTGAGAGACTCCAAAGCTACGATTTCACAATAGAACATCGCAGAGGCGGAAGCCACGGGAATGCTGATGCACTATCACGACGTCCTTGCAGTATGGAATGTAAGCACTGTTCTAAAGCTGAAGGGAAAGAAGGAGTAGTCGATGTGCGCTTAATGGCTGTTTTACCAGACGATGAATGGACAGCGGAAAAGATAAAAGAAGAACAACGAAATGACCCAGATTTGGCAAAAATCGTATCAAGTAAGAGTGAAGGAAAACGGCCTGATTGGAACGAAATCTCGACTGAAAGCCCCATAACTAAAGCATATTGGGCTCAATGGAATAGCTTAAAGCTGCAAGATGGATGCCTATTCCGCCTGTGGGAGAGCGAAGATGGAAAAACCACGAAGAACTTGATTGTGGTACCCAAGGCAAGAATAAGCGAAATTCTCAAGGAATACCATAGTGGGCCAAGCGGAGGACATTTGGGAATAACAAAAACAGTCGAGAAAATTAAAACACGATTTTATTGGGTTGGTTGTCAGCAATCGGTGGTTGACTGGATTAGTGCTTGTGAAAAGTGTACAGCTGCCAAGGGACCGAGCCGTCGCAGTCAGGGGAAGATGCATTTATACAACGTGGGAGCGCCATTTGAGCGTATTGCAATGGATATAGCAGGTCCGTTTCCAATTAGTGATTCCGGCAACAAATATGTTCTCGTCGTAATCGACTACTGTAGTAAATGGCCAGAAGTATATCCCATCCCCGATCAAGAAGCTAAGACCGTTACAGATGCATTTATCAATAATTGGGTCTGCATCGGATCAAGGTAGAAATTTCGAGTCAACAATATTCAGGGAAATGAGTGAATTGATGGGCATACGCAAAACTCGTACAACCCCTTTGCACCCACAATCCGATGGAATGGTTGAAAGATTTAATCGTACGCTTGAGGAACACCTAAGGAAAGTCGTGGACAGAAACCAGAAAGATTGGGACCAACACATACCCCTCTTCTTAATGGCATACCGATCGGCAACTCACGATACAACATCTACAACACCAGCTAAGGCTATTTTCGGTTGTGACATAAGATTGCCTGCAGATCTGAAATTCGGTGCCTACTCATCTACGGAAGTTTCATGTAGCAGTTATGTAGCTGACAAACGAAGACAGCTGAATGAAATTCATGGAACCATCAGAAAGCGCACACAACTGATGAGTGATAAAATGAAAGCCAGATATGATCTACGAGCAAACTCCAAGGGATTTCAGGAAGGGCAGCTAGTTATGCTTCATAATCCGTAAAGGAAAAAGGGATTATGGGCTATACTGGAAACACACTGGAAAGGGCCTTAAAAGGTGATAAAGCGTCTCAACGATGCAGTATACCGCATCCAGTTGGCGACAAATATCAGCATCAAAATGAAAGTCGTTCATTTGGAGAGGCTATCTCCCTATAAAGGTTGCAGTGCTATCCTTGTTCGGGACGAACAAGATTAAGCGGAGGGCAGTGAAACGTGATTGCATATCAGTGAAACGGGATTGCATACTTTTAGGATCCCATCTGGAGTTTCAGAATGAGTGCACCACCCTGTGTGTTCATTAGTCAAGACACAATCTATTCGAATAAAAGCTTCTTTCGTTGTAGAGATTGTGGTGTAAAGAAATATCTCGAAAGTAAGAACTTCCTGAATAAAGTTCTAGAAACATCCAGAAATTTCTAGTATATTCTAGCAGTTTCTACCTCAGCCATTCGAAACTATAAGAGCTCAAGACTGTGCAAAGTAAAAGACATTCGAACATCGTAACAGTGTATACATCATCCATTATAATCGAAGCAGAAGTATTTGTAATTGTGCAAAGTGATGAAATTCATTATGAAATAAAGTGATCAATGAATTGTGAAATAAAGTACAAATTGTAAAGAAGTAAACTTTAAGCCTAATATTAAATGTGTAAACAGCAATAGTTAAATAAAGTTAGTTATTTTAATTTAACCAGCAATTGTTTGATTACTAAACGATCCAGTGGTACGAATCCGAGTACAGAGAGTTAGAGTAAATTATCAAGAGGGCAATTTCGTAACAATATATATATATATATATATATATATATATATATATATATATATATATATATATATATATATATATATATCGCGAATTGAATTTTCGCGGGTTGCGGATGTCCGATTTTTGATCTTTTTGTGGCGTTATGTTGGTACTCATGTCCCTCACTTATGTTAAGAATATCGGCCATTTTGAATGTTCAGTCAGTTTTTGACAGCTAGTGCGTGGATGTGTTTTAGCTTGTCTTCGATTTTTGTCTATCCCGAAAAATGGATCAAAGGATTTGTATCAAATTTTGTGTGAAAAACAACATAAAGTGTATATATATATATATATATATATATATATATATATATATATATATATATATATATATATATATAATATATATATATATATATATATATATATATATATATATATATATATATATATATATATATATATATATAATAATTAATTATGAGTGCAAGGTGTTGGGGGAATGAGTACTAGCGACAGAGGCTTTCTACTCGAAGAAAAAAGGATTTTTTATAAAAAGTTCGAAGAGGAAATGAGTTGTACATATAATGACAGATAAAGAATAGGGTTGCCAGAAGCAATTTACATTCCAACACCCTCACTAAAAGTGCTTCTATTAGTTAACTTCAAAATCATTTCGCGTTCCGAGTCCTCTCAAGCATTTAGTGTGTTTTGCTGCAACTAAACCTTTCGTTAACACGTCTGCGGGTATCTGTTCTGTTTGCATGTAGTTGATCATTAATGTGCTTTGTACGCGAATGATAAGCGAAGCCTTCTGTAAATTTTTTGGGCTTTGATTGTCGTTATAAATATTGATGACATTGCGCGCAACCCTGATTTCACCCAGAATCTCCTGTAAATATAACAGCTCTTTTGTGGCTTCGGAAATCGCCATATATATATTTCGATTCGGTGCTGGAAAGCGCGACGGTTCGTTGTGCACGTGCTTCCCAACAAATCGCTGCCCCTGTCACCATGAAGACATAACCGGAATATGAGCTCCTATAACTTTAACAAGCTCCCCAATCAGCATCAACTACACCGTATATTTCATCGTTCTTCTTATAAAGCAAACCGTAGTTCATTGCGCCATTGAGATACCTTATAATCCTTTTCGCAGCCTTCCAGTGGTCCACATCGTGATTAGAATTGAATTGACTTAGGAAATTGACTGCGTATGCAATATTTGGTCGGGTTGTAACAGCTAGGTACATTAAAACCCCTATCAATCTCTGGTAAGGGTACGACTTCATCACCATTTCGGTGACCTTCTCTGGTTTTGCCAATCTATTTTTAGTTTCAATCGGAGTCTGCGCTGGTTCACAGTCTTTCATCCCAAATTTCTCGATAATTATCTTCGCATAGCCAGCTTGCGACAGAAATACCTGGTACTCTTGAAAATTCTGTCGAAATGTAATACCTCACCACATACTGACATTACCAAATCTCTCAATTCGAATTCCGCTGACAAGGCAGCCTTAACTTCTTTGATGCGCCTTACTGTTAGATTTCATGAGGAGATCATCGACATAAATTGTTACTAAAACAATATCGTTGCTTTCGCGTTTAACGAAAAAACTTGGATCTTGTTGCGTAGCATTGAAAACAGGTTTGAACAACTCGTTTGCCAGCTAAATGTACAATCCTGATTGGCGCAATATAGAGCTTTCTTTAATAGACATACTGGTGTTTATCCCTTTTTTATCTCTTGCAGTCAACGTGAAGCAGTCCATTTTACCTTTCCAGTTATTACAGTTGACGTAGCCCCCACTGGCTTCCCAGAAACCACCTGATTCAGCAGATCAACCAAGTAATCTGGAATTTCCGTGGAAACGCTGTCTTCAAGCTCTCCATTCAAAGAGGCTGTTATGACATCCATTTGATGGATCTCCAAGCCCATCTTCCGTGATAAAGCCGATAGTAACCTTATTGATGTTGAACGTGCAACAGGAGAAAATGTGTTGTTGAAGTCTTCACCCGGTTGCTGCGCAAAACCCTTAGCCACTAGGCGCACTTTTTTCTTTCCTGTTGATGAACCGTCATCTTTCGTTCGTAGAACATACCTGTTTCCAATGACTTTTCGAGATTTTCTACGATTTTCCAGGTTTCGTTTTTCAACTGTACCAAAAGTTCACCTTCCAATGCTGCTATCCAAAAATCTCCTTCTTCGGAGATTCTTTCAGCCATTGTTTCCGGATCTTGAGGTGCCGCTAAAAATGACATTTCGCATTCTTCGAAATTTTCTTTCTCAGTTTCTTCGTCTGTTACTTCTGCTTCTGTAGATCCTCAGTCTGGAGCCTCAGCATCTTCTTCGCTACTTGAGTCGTTTTAATTTACCATTTGATATACCATCTTTGTTCTGCCGCTCGAACCCGTGCGTACGATTTTTGGACGACCCCTACCAAGAACTGCGTTTTCTGTAAATTTATTGTCTCTTCGACTCCCACGTTAACCGGCGCACAGTGGTACGACCCCATACATATTGGGGAAAAAAATAGAAAAATATTTTGGCAAAAATTACTTTTGGCTCGAGATTAAGAATTATTCCAAAAATGGGCGTGGTCGGTGAACTTTCACGCCCACCTCCCATACAAACTCAGCATAGAAAGTGCTACAAAATGGGTTTCAATATAGATATTGAACTGAAATATTGGTAATTTATATCTGAAGAGATATAGAAAATTGGCGTGGTCGGTGAACTTTCACGCCCACTTCCCATATAAACTTAAGTGTGGAAAGTGCTTCAAATGGGTTACAATAAAGAAATGAATTTTTGGCTATTTATATCTGAGAAGATACAGAAATTCTGTTTTGGAAATGGGCATGGTCTAACAATTATTTCGCCCATTGACATTATCATTGCTTAATACCATTTTGAAACATACTTTTTAACCAAAGTTCGTTCTTTACAAAAAAACGCTCAATTGTTGCAAATGCCATCTAATACCTCTTATGGCCTATATTCGTAAACATTACAATAATTGTTATCCTACAGAAGCCTCAAGCTATTCTCTATGGCGAACGGCCAAAAACTCGAAAAAAACCCATTCAAATGGAGTCACCAATACGCCTTCCCAACGGCAATTGGGCAAGAAGTGATGCAGAAAAGGGAACAGAATTCGCAAATCATTTGCAGCAAGTTTTCACCCCTAATCTTGCTAGTTGCGACCGTTCTCTAACGGCGGTTGATGCTATCCCTAGCGTCAATGGTATCTCGATTGCCAAAAAGGAGCTGACAAACGCTATCAAAGATCTCAATGCCAAAAAATCTCCAGGGCGTGATCTGAATACGGGCCAAATGATAAAAGAGCTCCCAGCAATAGCCACAATGCATCTCTTGCATATATTAAATGCTATAATACGCACTGGATTCTTTCCTTACTCATGGCAAATTTCCCAAATTACCATGATTCCCAAAGCTGGAAAGGACCCAACAAGAGTCTCTTCCTACAGACCAATTAGTCTGCTATCAATTTTTTCAAAACTCTTTGAAAGTTTGATAATAAACCGTATTAGAGACGTTGTCAAACAGTCTAATGTTAAACCAAACAACCAGTTTGGGTTTAAAGAAAAACACAGTACTATCGAACAAGTTCATCGCATTGTAATAACTATACAAGAAACGTTCGAAAAGAAGCAATACTGTTCCGCAGTTTTTCTCGACATCACTCAGGCATTTGATAAGGTCTGGCACGAAGGAATCTTGCACAAACTGAAATGTATGTTACCCCTTAACATCTACACATTGCTCGAAAGCTATCTCTCAGGTAGACGCTTTGTGGTGAAACAAAAAAGCTTCATCTCAGATGAATACCCTATACAAGCTGGAGTACCGCAAGGCAGCGTATTAGGCCCCCTGCTCTATACGTTATTCACTGCAGATATGCCAACAAACGGCAAGACTATCACCTATACTTTTGCCGATGACACAGCCTTATTGTTTACTTACACAAATCCGAAAGAGGCGTCAAAACTTCTCCAAGTACACGTCAACATGCTTCAGGAATGGCTTGACCACTGGAGAATCAAAGTCAATGAGTCGAGATGCGTTCATTTAACATTCACTCTATGCAGGAGTACTTGCCCCCCTGTGCAAATTAACACCAAGCCGATCCCTCAGGCGACAGAAACTAAATATCTAGGAATGCATTTAGATCGTAGACTTACTTGGGCAAAGCATATAAGTGCAAAAATTACTCAGATTAAACTCAAAATAAACGAGCTAAACTGGCTTTTGAACAGGCAGTCCAAGCTCAAACTGGACTTTAAAGTTCTACTCTACAAAGTCATTATCAAGCCCATATGGACCTACGGTATCCAACTCTGGGGTACTGCTTCACCCTCAAATGTCGGAAAGCTGCAAAAAGCCCAATCGAAAATTCTTCGAATGATTACCAATGCTCCTTGCTACATCAAAAACGTTAACATCCACAGAGATTTACATATCCCGTATGTAACTAAAGAAGTTTCCCGACTTGCTGAATCTTACTTAGCAAAGCTAGACAAGCATCCCAATGCATTAGCGAGGCGCCTACTACAGTATCAAGGACACACCCGCCTGAAAAGGATGGACGTGCTGCGCTCAGCAACAAACTAGATTTTAAGCTTATTCATTACGCTATTATTTAAGTATTGCGCTACTTCTTTTCATATAACATAACTCCTCAAAGCACTGGCACTGGGAGGTTGGTAATGATTGATATGAATTTAAAAGTGAAATGTTAAATATACTATGAAGATTTATTGTTAGTTCGAAGATATTATTAGAAGATTCAATAAAATATATATAAAAAAAAATAAATAAAAAAATGAAAGAAGCTGCTGCTGATGTACTTCAAACTATTTCAGAAAGTGAAAGCTTGATGAATCCTCGCATCGATGATAACTTATACATACTTTCTGGTTCAAATTGGTTTTCCACGTTGGATTTACAAAGCGGAAATTGCTATGGCAATTTTTGGTGATGTCATTCGAACTGTTTAATTTTCCAGCCATGTCTAATGGAACATATTGTAGTGTATCACGCTTATCACGCATGCCACACCAAGCGCATATAAAATCAAGCACAGCTATATCCACCAACTAGCGCAGTATACAGTCATGTATGAATGCACTCTTGCATGCATACTAAAGATCGTCGCACATTACAATGCATTTTTTTCAAATAACAATAGTAAATCTAAATTACTTATTTCTCATATAGATTATACTTATCACACATATTTGTTTAGTCTTTTAATCTTACCTAATTTTTCACTTATTGGTAGATCTGAAGTGAAAATAAGGTAGAGAAAAGGACCACTCCCTTGAGGCACGCCCGCTGCTATTTCGTAACTTCGAGAAGTTAATGTTTTTTGTTTTACTACTAACTTTCTATCTGTAAAGTAGCTTTTGAGTATAGCATGGACATTTTGTGGAAGTAGGGTTTTGTGTTTTGTAGAAATACGGTAGTGAAGTATTTTTTTCCTCGAAGGCTTTTCTTACTTCAGAAACAATTCTATGAACCGTCTCTATGGTGCCGTGTTTAGTTCTGAATCGAAATTGATGCCTGATACAGTATTCTTTTAATATTGACTTCTGATTGTATCTGATGAAAAAGAAGTTTTTGTAAGATTTTCGAGAAAATTGAGAACAAGCTTATTGTTCTATAGGAGGATACAATTGTAGGATCTTTCAATATCATAATTATTTATTTAGATGCTTGATTGCCATCTGGGGTAACTCCGCTATCATTGTTGGTGCGATTTTGTCTGGGCCAGGTGATTTTTGTATTTATTGCAATAATTATTTTATTTAACAGTTTTAATGTAAAGCGATAAAGCGAGTTGTGATACTGTAGTTGGTGGTTTGTATTGTATACTGCCATTACTATTTATTATATTATATATATATTTTTTAAATATTGCGCAAACGCATCAGCTTTCTCCGAGTCCCTTCGAGTCCACGTACCGTTTGCTAATCTTTTTGACACTTCTCCATTAATAGGGCGCTTTAACCTTTTTACTGCCTTCCAGAGGGAGTAATCACCTTGCTTTGTTGCTGTAAGGTTCTGAAAATAGGTTTGTAAGCACTTTTCTATATTGTTAGCTAGAGTATTTTTTAACCTTTTTGAATAATCGTTAAGCTGTTTTTACAGCTGGGTGATCTGCAAATTTCCCAATCCCTCCTTATCTTTCTCTTTTCTTTGATAAGTTTTTCTATCATTAAAGGTGTTATTGATTTATTCCTTTTAATTCTGATCTCAGGGGTTGAAATTATAGCACCTTCAGTTATTACGCTCACGTGATTTTTAATTACTATGTCGATTTCTTTCTCACTTTTGAGAGGAATACTTAGCCCAGTGTGTGAGCTTGTATATTTTTTGTACCTTAGCCAATTAGTATATTTATTTGTGAGGGGTTCTGGTGGTGCTATCATATCTGCTGTCATATTAAGGAATACAATTGTAGGAGCGTGATCTGAAGATAAATCAAATGAACCTACGCATTTTATTTCAGCTCTTTTTATGTTTTTAGTTACTGCAAAATCAATTAAGTCTGGAATTTTGTTAATATCTGTAGACCAATAAGTTGGTTGACCGGATGATATCACGTCAAGGTTTGCGTTGAATATAATAATAATTTAGCTTTAGTAGTTTGCCCAATGGCCGACACTGCGCCCTAAAATATCTTTTGTGTCATACAACATTTGTCATTAATGATAAATGTGATCACAATTGTCCGATCTACTATGCCCTATAGGTTTAGTACCGGCGTTTCTTCCGTAATGCCATAGCATTTCATCCGTTTGGTGATGTTAAATCGTCACAATAATTTATCAGGTTCTTTTCTACCTAGATGTTCCTTCTCTAGAGAAAGGAAGTAGCTGAAAGTCATGTTCCTTCATTATCTTTTCCGCTTTATGGATGGTTTTGAGAATGTCCATAACAGGAGCATTCTTTAATTCTTCCAGAGCCAGCTGGTCGCAGTGGAATATATTCATTCTGGTTCTTGCCAACGCAATGCAGTCGCACAGTATGTGTTCCGTGGTTTCCCCTTCTTCTAGACAGAGCCAGCACTCCGTATCATCAAGAAAGTGGATTCTAGTCAGATGACATTTCAGGTAATAATGACCTGATAGAAAACCTATTATTTTTCCTATGTGTGCATATATTGCGCAATTCTTTATTGTAGGTGAAGGGCCTTACCAGTCTTTTGGCTTGGTGAATCCCCTCTATCCCTTCCCAGTGTGACATTCTGAGACTATATTCCAGTTATCTACCCTGGATTTAGCCTCCGTCCATTGATACCACAGTATGGCTCCGGAAATATGAGGCTTCCTGCGGAACCGGCCCTAGCCAGCTCGTCAGCAATTTCATTGCCTTCAATCCCCGAGTGACCCGGGACCCAGCAAATTGCATCCTTATTTGTTGCCCCTAGAGATTTTATGTTGTTGAAGCATTCTTCCACCAGTTTCGATTCTAAAGAATATGAAGCTAATGCCTGTAATGCAGCTTGACTATCTGAATAGATAGTTATGTGTGATACCCGTTTTCAGATTTGTCCTCGCCCAGATTGAGATTGCTTGAATTTCAGAATGGAAGACGCTAGGCCACCTGCCCATTGGTTCTGAGATTTTGGTATTTGGTCCATAGACCCCTGCACCCACTCCAGTGCTTGTTTTTGATCCGTCTGTGGGCCATTCTAGACTTCTAGGATCAACCCAAGGTCCTCCTATATCCCATTCATCACGGTCTGAAATAATAATATCAAAATTCCGATCAAACCATCGTTTTGGAATCATATAGTCCGTTATTGAGCAGATTATGTTTTGATCTGGTATGTTTTTTAAAATATTGAAATGACCATAGTCATGAGGTTTTTGTCTAGACAAGATTTTCATCTTCAATGGGCTTCTAGCAGCACATTTTTTCACGAATGCGTGTAGTGGGGATAGTCCTATTATGGCCTCAATAACAGCGGTTGGGTAATTTCGCATGGCACTGGTGATTGCCAGGCAAGCCTGCCTTTGAAGCCTTTGAAATCTTGTAAGTACTATCTTACCAGATTCTTGTAGTGTCTTGGGCCACCACACAAGGGATGCATAGGTAATGATTGGTCTAACCATCATTACATACATCCAGTGTATCATTTTTGAGTCTATACCCCATGTTCTACCAAAGAGAATTCGACATGCCCACATTGCTCTTGTGGCTTTGTTTATCACCGAGTTTAGGTGAGAGTGCCAATTCAGTCGCTTATCCAGAACTACACCTAGATCGGAATATTCTATATTGATTCCCTCAACAGTTATTATACCAAGGTTCAATTTTAATCTGTTTGTAAAAGGAACGAGAATGGTTATGATAGGATTCATGCATAAACCCTCTGCGCGACACCATTCTGAGATGAAGGCTAGAACCTGATTCATAGTGTCGGGTACTGTTCTTTGAAACTTGCCACTAATAATGACAGCAAGATCATCACCATATCCACTTGCCTCGAAGCCTAACCCTTGTAGTTTGACTAAGAGATCGTTAATAACTAATGACCATAGAAGTGGCGACAACACACCTCCTTGGGGACAGCCTTTCATTGCCTTGACTAATACGGCCTCGTCTCCCAGAGATGAGCTAATTTCTCTACTTTTTAACATCATTTTAACTCACCCAATCGATATTTTTGCAGAGCATAGCCCCTCTATAGAGCAGTAACCAGTATTGTCAAAGGCGCCCTCGACATCTAAGTCCCTCTGTGGATTTTCCTCTATTATATGCAAACTGAGATTGGTGCAGAGGTATTGTTCTGTCTAGCGATTCTCTAATATGTAGGTCCACCAATCTTTCCATAGTTTTTAGAAGAAACGACGTGAGACTGATAGGTCTGTCAGGTTTAGGCAGTTCGCTAGACATCTTGTCCAAAGCTAAAGCTTTTTGTAGTACCGATTACAGAAAAACTACTGGTCCGTTTGAAATTACCATTAACTTGAAGCATTTTGTACTGCAGATGTGTAGAATATATACATATATATATATATATATAAATATATATATATATATATATATGTATATAGATGTGTAGAATATATATATATATATATATATATATATATATATATATATATATATATATATATATATATATATATATATATATATATATATATATATATATATATATATATATATATATATATATATACGAGGTGTGATAAAAAAATAACCATTATTTTCAAATTTCTTGAGTTACGTATGTTCGATGTTCGCATTTTTTTTTCTGTTATGTTGGTACACGTGTCTGTTATATATGTTGGCAATACCAACCATTTTGGATTGTCAGATTGTTTTTGACAGATAAAAAGGTTAGTCGTGTTTTGGTGTGCTCTTCGATTTTGTACTATTCGAAAAAATGGATCAAAGAAACTGTATTCAGTTTTGTGTAAAAAATGAAATTAAATGCGCAAGGACATTTGAAATGTTGACTGTGGCCTTTGGCGAGTCTACTATGAGCAGAACACAAGTTCAATTGTGGTATAACCGGTTTAAGGAAGGCCGAAAAGATGTCAATGACGATGCTCGTCCTGGTCACCCGAGCACGTCAACAACCGATGAAAACATTGACGCAGTGAAGAAAATGATTTTGGATAATCATCGAATCACTATCAGAGAGGTTGCTGATGATGTTGGCATATGGTTCGGCTCATGCCAAGCAATTTTTACGGATGTTTTAGGCATGAAACGTGCGGCAGCGAAGATTGTTCCAAAATTGCTAAATTTTGAGCAAAAACAACGTCGCATGGACATCGCTCAGGAGCTGTTTTTGGCCAAAAACAAAACCGTTATCATGCCTCAACCACCGTATTCACCGCACTTGGCCCCCGCTGACTTTTTCCTCTTTCCAAAACTGAAGACACCGATGAAAGGAAAGCGTTTTGCTACGATTGAGGAGATAAAAGAAAAATCGAAACAGGAGCTGTAGGCGATACTAAAAAAAGCGTTTCAGAAGTGTTTCGAGGATTGGAAAAAACGCTGGCATAAGTGTATTATATCTGAGGGAATTACTTTGAAGGGCACAAGATAGTTGTTGATGAATAAATAAATACTTTATTTTTTGATCACACCTCGTATATATATATATATATATATATATATATATATATATATATATATATATATATATATATATATATATATATATATATATATATATATATATATATATATATATATATATATACATATATATACATATATATATATATAAATATATATATATATATATATATATATATATATATATATATATATATATATATATATTTATATATATATATATATATATATATATATATATATATATAAATATATATATATATATATATATATATATATATATATATATATATATATTCAAAACAATGTTTAATGTATTTTATTTATTCAATCACATGTACACGTCTGCACGGTAGAACGCTTAAATTCAACTGTTCGTGCAGTTACTGCCACAGCGATATCTAACAATATTCACAATAATAAAGGTATGTATATATATAAGTGTAGATTATTACAGCAGTGCTGCCACAACTCGGCCGTCCTGACCTGTAACCATCCCGGTTATCTTTGAACATTATTATTTTTTAAACCATGGTTTCATATTTGCCGCTTCCCAAGTACCTTCGTAAGGGATTAATTGAAACCCTTCTACATCTTTTACTACATATCTATTATTACCAAGAACTTTTTTTTATCTTATACGGGCCCTTAAACTTTTGAACTATTTTCTTCGATACTCCTGAAGTGCTAATAAAATTTTTTACCATGACGTAATCTCCTAAATTGTAAATTTTTGCTTCTTTGCGATTTCCATCTACAATATTTTTATTGTAATCTTGCGATTTTGTTTGCTTTGCAACTGCTTTTGATCTTAAGTTATATACATCCCTTGTATCCCTATTTTCTACATTTTCACTTAAACATTCACTTAAGAAGTCGATGACTTTTCCTGTTTGCCTTACGCCAAATAAAAGCTCGCTAGGTGATGTTCCTATACTACGCTGAACAGTACTATTCATTGAAAACTCAATGTCCGGTAGTATACCATCTAAACTTGTTTTATTACCACTGGCTGACTTTGCTATCATTTGAGCGAGACTTCTATTAATTCGTTCCACCTGTCCATTGGCTTGAGGGGACGCTGTTGCTATTTTAATGTGTCGTACATTATGTGTCTCGAGAAATGTTGTAAAATCTTTTGACGTAAAACTGCTGCCCCTGTCGGAAATTATAATTTTTGGAGGACTATAAGTGTTAAAGAAAGACTTAAGTTGGCTTAATACTTCATTCGTATTAGTAGTTTTTACTGCATACAGTTTAACGAATTTCGTAAAAGCATCCACTACTAATAGAACGAATTTTTTTTTTGAGTTTAGTAACAAAACTGGGCCAAAGTGATCTATGTGAAGGGTGTCAAAGGGTAGGTCACCTTTTGGTATATTATTCAACAAACCTTCCCGTTTTCCAAATTAAGGTGAAAATGCTATGCATTTTAAACAATTGTCTATATAAATAGAAATTTTTTCTTTCATCTTTGGTTATAGATTCTAAAACTTTATCACGACCAATATGCCCCAAGTCATCATGGTATTTGTGTAATACTTGGTTTTCCATATCCGATGGAACATAAAATTTAACTTTTCCTTTGACTTTTCTGTATACTAATCCGTTGTGCATTTCAGAAAATTTGCTCTCAAAATTCTCTAAGTGTTCGCATATTTTGCGTAAGGTTTCGTCTCTACTCTGACAAATTGACAAATTCTGCTCAAATGTGTTTTCTTCTAAAATCAAAATATTGGTTGCACGGCTTAGTGCATCTACATGTTGCATTTTGACTCCATTTCTATGCTCTAATGTGTAATCATAATCTTGAAGTTTTAATACCCAACGGGCAATACGAGGGTTTATATCTTTCTTGTTGATCGTTAGAGTTAAGGAATTACAATCCGTAATGATTTTCAACTTAATTCCCTGTAGGTATATTCTAAACCTTTCAAGAGCATATATAATCGCTAAAGTTTCTAATTCGAAACTATGATACTTCGCTTCACATTGAGTTGTCCTTTTCGAAAAATAAAAAACTGGGTGAAAAATTCCATCAGATTTTCTTTGCAGTAAAATAGCACCAAAACCTATTGCACTGGCATCACAGTGTAACTCAGTCTCATCGCGAGGATCATAAATAGCTAGGATGGGTGCTGCAACTAGTTTGCTTTTGAGCAGTAAAAAACAATCGAGTTCTGTCTTACCGAAAATGAAATCTGAGTCTTTCTTTATTAATTTGTATAACGGCTGAGCAATCGTTGAAAAATTTTGAACAAATCTTCTAAAATAAGAGCATAACCCTAGAAAACTGTGAACGGCTTTGACATTCCCTGGTACTGGAAAATCCAATATTGCGTTTACGCCCTTTTCATCAGGGCGAATTCCGTCTTTAGATACCGTATAGCCTAAGTATTTTACTTCAGACTGCAGAAATTTGCATTTATCTAATCTCAATTCAAGATTGTTTCTCACTAATCTTTGTAACACCTCTTTAAGGATCCTAAAATGTTCATCTATTGTGCTAGTTGCGATCATAATATCGTCCATATAGATTGTCATACTTCCAGTCTCTATAAGGTCATTAAAAATTCGGTTCACGTATCTCTGAAATGCAGACGGTGCATTTTTAAGACCGAAGGGCATCCTAAGGAACTCATACTGCCCAGTTGGTGTTACGAAGGATGTGTACTTAATGGATTCATTGTTCATATGAACATGGTAAAATGCACTCTTTAAGTCTAGTAGTGTAAAAACACGTTTGTTTGCTAATTTATCTAAAAGGTCGTCGATAAGTGGAAGCGGATAATTGTCCCTACAGGTAACTTTGTTCAAGGTCCGATAATCCACACAAAATCGTAGTTCCCCTGTTTTTTTTCTTAACGAGTACAATTGGAGATGCATATTCAGACTCACTAGGCCTTATTATACTTTTAGCTAACAGATCATCTATAATTTCTCGTAATTTACCCTTTTCAAAATACGACAATCGCCTCGGGGTACAATGGAAGGGCTTTTCGTTAGAAAGAGATAGTTTCATTTCATAGTTAGTTTCTGACAACTCGGGACGTTTACCATTAACATAAAACTGCTTAAAGATATCAGTCACCATCATTTTGGTTTCGAAACTTAATTTTGTGTTAACATTTATATCTAATTTATCATCTTCAATTTCCATTAAAAGGAATTTACATTCGTCATTAACAAAAAAATTGGTTTCGCTTTTACTCTTAGAAATTCCTTCATTTGTAATATCATCGTTTTTTAAAAATTCAAATTTCTTAACTTGGTTTTTATTTTTTAAACTTAACTCGGTTTTAATTTTATCATTTTCCAAACAATCGATGTTTTTAACATAATTTTTATTTTTTAAGCTAAGGTCATCTCTATTTAGTTCATCTTTTCTTTTTCGTAATTCTAGCTTAGCTTTCAATATAAAATCTCTACCTAGTACTATGGGGTAAACCATAGTCTCATCCGATACGACAAAAACATCCAGTAAAACATTTTCATTTTCAAAACATATATTTAATTCAATTTTCCCATAAAAAATTAATTTGGTTTTATTGATTCCATAGTAATTAACATCTTTGTTTAATTTTATTTTTAAAAAATCTGGAACGAACATTTGTCGGATGAAGCTAATGGGACTCCCCGTATCTATCAGGCATTCTAATAAAGTTTTATAATTACTACTCAATAAACAAAAACTAATATACATTTTCCTTACAAATTCTTCGCCATGTTCGTCTTGCACATTGTGAACCAAGTTCTTCTTCTTGTACTTCGGATATTCAGCAGCGTAGTGTCCAAACTCACCGCATGCGTGGCAGGCACCAACTTCTCTTTTTGGTTTACGGCATTCTGACGCAATGTGTCCCACTGAATTGCAGTTGTAGCAGCGATTTTTCCGCTCAGCAGTGTCATTGTTTCCTCCTACAGTTGTTGGCTTTGGCAAAGAAACATCTACGAACGCTTCCAACAGCTGATTTTCATGATGAAAACGATGCATCTTCGCCTGTGACCGTAGCTGCCGATTTGGTATACCTTCGATTATGTATTCTACTAATTCCTCGCTCCCAAAATCGATTTTATTCGCCAGTATGAGTTTGTCGTGAAAGTAGTTTTGGAAATGTTCACTTGGTAGCCACTTACGTGCTTCAAACTCTCGACGAATGGTTAGTTTGCTGATGCGGTTGTCGAACAAAAATTTCATCTCAGCGAGTAGGTCAAGAATTGGAATTGCTGCGACGTCTGCTCTTGAATGCAGCCACTTAAGAGTTTTCCTTTTAATTCCGTTGCAATCAACGCACGTAAATTGCTGTCGTCTAAGTTGAAGGATTTTTTAGCACTTAGTAGTTGAGATTCCCATAGTTGAAAGTGGTCTACCTCTCCTGAGTATTCCGAAATTAAATCCTTCACCATTGACATTTTATTTATAAATGTCTCGTCCGGCGTTTCTTTTGTCGTTTTTACGCACTCATTTGATACAACCGCAACTTCATTATATTTTGATTTCTGCTTTTCATTTGTTGTTTTCTGGCACTCATTTGACAGTTCATTGTTTTTGTCTGTACATTCGTTTGCTATTTCATTTTTCTTTTCATATATTTTCCCACACTCTTTTGACTTTTCGTTGCTGCTGGTTTTCTTCAATCGCTCGTTTGACGTTTCATTTTTTTTAGCTTGTTGCAGACACTCTTTTTCTCTTTCTAGCACTTCTATTTCTCTACGTTGCAATTCCATTTCTTTTCTCATCAATTCTATCTCTTTTTGCATCAGGTTGAATTCGTTTGTTTTGTTGTTAGATTTCTGTTCATCTTGATGTGTGTACGTGACTTGCGTGACTGCGTTGTCGTTTTCGTCACCGCTTTCGCCGTCGGCGTCTTGCGCACTTTTGCTGTTGTTGCCGGCCGTTTCTTCGGCGTCGCTGTGCTCGCTTGCTGCTGCGTCTGTTTCTTCAGGCGTTTGATTTGAACTTCCAGAAACTGCTTCAGCCGTTGGCCTTGGACACTTTTCGCGTCTTTCGCGTGGAATAGCTTCAAAGCGTAGTATTAGGGCTGATTTATTCCCGTTTGACTTCTCGCCTAGAACATCTAGCCATGCTTTTAGCTGCGCCAAACTGTAGCGATTAAGGTCTTCAGTACCCGGCATATCGTTTTGCTCACTTATTGTTTGTCACTTTTTAATTTAATTTAATTTTAGCTCAATCCCACTTCTGAATTGTGGTAGGAACAAAACAATGTTTAATGTATTTTATTTATTCAATCGCATGTACACGTCTGCACGGTAGAACGCTTAAATTCAACGGTTCGTGCAGTTACTGCCACAGCGATATCTAACAATATTCACAATAATAAAGGTATGTATATATATAAGTGTAGATTATTACAGCAGTGCTGCCACAATATATATATATATATATATATATATATATATATATATATATATATATATATATATATAAATATATATATATATATATATATATATATATATATATATATATATAAATATATATATATATATATATATATATATATATATATAAATATATATATATATATATATATATATATATATCCGAGGTGTGATCAAAAAACAAAGTATTTATTTATTCATCAACAACTATCTTGTCCCCTTCAAAGTAATTCCCCTCAGTAATAATACACTTATGCCAGCGTTTATTCCAATCCTCGAAACACTTCTGAAACGCTTTTTTTGGTATCGCCAACAGCTCCTGTTTCGATTTTTCTTTTATATCCTCAATCGTAGCAAAACGCTTTCCTTTCATCGGTGTCTTCAGTTTTGGAAAGAGGAAAAAGGCAGCGGGGGCCAAGTCCGGTGAATACGGTGGTTGAGGCATGATAACGGTTTTGTTTTTGGCCAAAAACAGCTCCTGAGCGATGTCCATGCGACGTTGTTTTTGCTCAAAATTTAGCAATTTTGGAACAATCTTCGCTGCCGCACGTTTCATGCCTAAAACATCCGTAAAAATTGCTTGGCATGAGCCGAACGATATGCCAACATCATCAACATCCTCTCTGATAGTGATTCGACGATTATCCAAAATCATTTTCTTCACTGCGTCAATGTTTTCATCGGTTGTTGACGTGCTGGGGCGGCCAGGACGAGCATCGTCATTGACATCTTCTCGGCCTTCCTTAAACCGGTTATACAACAATTGAACTTGTGTTCTGCTCATAGTAGACTCGCCAAAGGCCACAGTCAACATTTCAAATGTCCTTGCGCATTTAATTTAATTTTTTACACAAAACTGAATACAGTTTCTTTGATATATTTTTTTTGAATAGTACAAAATCGAAGAGCACACCAAAACACGACTAACCTTTTTATCTGTCAAAAACAAACCGACAATCCAAAATGATTGGTATTGCCAACATAGATAACAGACATGTGTACCAACATAACAGAAAAAAATGCGAAGATCGAACATACTTAACTCACGAAAAGATGAAAATAACGGTTTTTTGATCACACCTCGTATATATATATATATATATATATATATAGATATATATATATATATATATATATATATATATATATATATATATATATATATATATATATATGTATATATATATATATAGATATATATATATATATATATATATATATATATATATATATATATATATATATATATATATATATATATATATATTTTTTTTTTTTTTTTATTTTATTTATTTATTTTTATTTATTATTTATTAATGTTACTAAAGAATACTCTTATTATAATTACAATTAGTTCCAAGTTCATTTTTACTTACATTAATTAATAACAATAATGCCACATTCTGTAGTTCCAAAGGAACTAGAGACGAATGCGGGTTACATATGATGGAAAAGAAAAACAATTATGTTTACAATTATGTATACAAATAAGTTGACATGGGGTCGTTAAAGCAAAGCTTGAACATTAGTTTTAAATTTGATTTTGAGAAACATGGAAAAAAGAAGAAATGAGAAAAATGTTTATTTAATATTAATAATAATAATAATAATTGCAAACTTAGTATATTTTATGGAATTATTTATGTATATTTTATGGAATTATTTATGTGATAGTTTTTAATTTTTTTTTTTTATTTTAGTAAATAAGTCAATTAAATTAAATTAAATTACTACATCAATAAGCGTATTAACATTTACATAGGATAACTTTAAGAGCCACGATTTCACTTCTCTTAAAAAAACATACTTATTACGAATACATCTAACATAACTAGGAAGACAATTAAACAATCTAGGACCAACCGAGGTATAAAACTAAAAGAAATGTTGCAAGTTATGCGGTGGAACTAACGCTAAGCATTGATTATTAATCCTTAAGTTATAATGCATATAATTCCTATTGACAAGATAACCAGATCTTACAAAAAACAATTTTAAGACTTTAAAATAATAAAGGTGTTTAAGAGGTAGGATGTTTAAATTTTTATACAGAGGAAGACTACTTTCATGAATATTTTTTTTGCATATAATTCTTATTGCGTGCTTCTGGACCATTAGTAAAGGTTTAATTTTATTCATATGTGTACCGCCCCAGTAGGTCAGACCATATTCCAGCTTAGAATGAAATATTCCAAAATATATACATTTAAGTAAATTGTTTGAACAATAAGACTTTAAAAGAAAAAGTTGTCTTATAGCTGCCATTAAGTATCTTTGTAAGCAATAGAGTGATCTAACCAATTCAATTTCCAATCCACTATCACACCAAGATATTTAAACGTTTTAACACAATCAATCGGAAAACAACTTGTGGAACAGGTCTCAAGGGAGTCATATGTATATGTATAGTTCGACGAATTACAGATTTCATGGCAGATGGAATATTTCTTGCAATTTGCAGAGTGAAAATCAAATACAGGAAGTTTGGTTTCTATACCAGCCACATTAAAAAATATAATTTTTGTTTTGTCACTTAGAACAAGTTTGTGTGATGTAAACCAGTGTCTCAAGATTTCCAAATCATGATTTAATTCAAGAACAGCTTCAAAAGTTGAATTGCAGGAAAAAGTGCAAGCCATATCATCAGCAAATGCTATTGTTTTACTAGAAAACTTCTGAGAAAACAGTGAATTTATGAAAATCAAGAATAGGACTGGGCCTAATACTGACCCTTGAGGTACTCCAATGGTTATATTTGCATAATTACTATAAAAAGTATCAATTTTGACTCTTTGTACTCTGTGCGACATATATGACGAGAACCAATTTAAGACCATGCCACGAAAACCACATTTAAACAATTTATTCAAAAGAATTTGATGATCAACTGTATCAAATGCCTTAGTTATATCCACGAATATAGCCGCGGAGACTTTTTTGCAATTCAAACTATTGTAAATGTTAGTACAAAAACTCATAAGGGCATCTTCAGTGGACAGACTTTGCCTAAAGCCATATTGGCAATCACTAAAAAATTTTGTTTTATTTAAAAAGTCAATCATTCGTGATTTGACAGCTTTTTCAAAAATTTTCGAAAAAGTAGAAATAATCGAAATCGGTCTGTAATTATTGAGCATCGATCTATTCCCTTTTTTGAAAAGTGGAATAACCTCAGCTTTTTTTAGTCCATCAGGAAAAATTCCAGAATTAATGCTTTTGTTAAACAAATGACAAAGAACATCAGCAACATTGAATACTATTTTCTTTAGAAAATTGCTAGAGAAACCATTTTCAGTGTCAGAATTTGAATTCTTAAGAGACACGATAATTTTATAAACTTCCAAGGAAGATATTTCTTCAAAAAAAAAACTCTTTAGGCTTGTATTTTCATTTTCTACGCAATTACAAGAATAACTCACAAGGCCATTATCCAGAACGACATCACTACCAATAGTAGAAAAAAACTTATTAAATAAATTTGCTTTGTCACATGGACTAGAATAAACCGTACCATCATCTTCAATCTCATGAATAATATTATTTGTGTTAGATTTATTTAAAATGTTGTTTACTAATTGCCATTCCTTTTTAGCATCACCACTGATCTTATTAAATTCATTTTTGAAATATTCACTTTTTACATTGGAGGTTTCGGTTATAATTTCTCTACAGAGTCTATTATAACGGGCTTTTAGATTAGCATTCGAGGGAAATTTTTTAATTTTCTTATAAAGTTTATTTTTAATCTTTATTCTATTAAGCAACTCAGATGTCATCCACTTTTTGAGTCTTTTAGTTTTATTAGACAACGCTACTGTAACGCTTTTTGAACATTGCGCAGTGTAATGAGATAATGTGTCAATAAAAGTATTAAAAGCAATAGACGGATTTGGTTCAATATACACATTTACCCAAGACTCATGATGAAGACAATTATTTAGCTGAATGAAATCGGTTATTAGTTTAAATGAATCAATATGCGAGTTTGTATTTTTACACAAGACAACATTTTCAAACATTAAACATGTCAGGCAATGGTCGGATAAAGAGAGATTACAGACTGAACTACAGATTGAAATATTTTTTGATTGAGATAACCGCACAAAAATATGGTCAATACAAGTACAAGATTGATTGGTAATACGAGTTGGTTCAATTATACACGAATCAAGACCGTACGAAGCAAGCATAAATAAATAGTTGTCAACAAATACAGAGTCTTGCAAAATATTAAGGTTTATATCACCAAGTAGAATGACATTATTGGATTTTTCCGAACACAATAAATCATTTAAGTCATCCAAAAAAATGTCAAAAAAAGTGTTAACAACGAATCTATAAATACAAACAAATACAAAAGTCTGGTTATCAATTAAACATTTAACTTTAACAACATCCGAACTCATAAGATTACAACCCAAAAACTCACAATTTATGGTATTCGTAACAAAGACGGCCACACCACCAGCTGCATACTGGTCATTGCAATTTGCATAAAACTTGTACCCCGGAATAGCAAAAAGTGACTTTTCAGTATCATAAATCCATGTTTCGGTTAAGAAAATGAAATCAGGGCCTATTAATGAAGGATTCAAGATGTAGTAAAAAATTATCAAAATTCTTGCGCATACTTCTAATGTTTTGAGAAATAATATAAAAGCTGTTATTATTGTTTGGGTTAGTTGAAATACTTTGAAAATCTACACTTCTACAATTTGTCAAAGGAAGATCATATAAATTATCACCATGATCTAAGTTAACCATACTATTGAGATTATTCATTATATTTAATTTTTAATTTATAAAACAAGAAAACAAGAGCAATTAAAAATTAATTGACTCTGTTTAGATCATCAAACGAATTAATAACGATAACAATATCACCCTCCTTTTTACGCATCAAAACTTTACCATTTTTAACCCAAACAAATTTAAAACTTTTTATATATATATATATATATATATATATATATATATATATATATATATATATATATATATATATATATATATATATATATATATATATATATATATATATATATATATATATATATATATATATATATATATATATATATATATATATATATATATATATATATATATATATATATATATATATATATATATATATATATATATATATATATATATATATATATATATATATATATATATATATATATATATATATATATATATATATATATATATATAATATATATATATATATATATATATATATATATATATATATATATATATATATATATATATATATATATATATATATATAATATATATATATATATATATATATATATATATATATATATTGATATATATATATATATATATATATATATATATATATATATATATATATATATATATATATATATATATATATATATATATATATATATATATATATATATATATATATATATATATATATATATATATATATATATATATATATATATATATATTATATATATATATATATATATATATATATATATATATATATATATATATATATATATATATATATATATATATATATATATATATATATATATATATATATATATATATATATATATATATATATATATATATATATATATATATATATATATATATATATATATATATATATATATATATATATATATATATATATATATATATATATATATATTGAAATATATATATATATATATATATATATATATATATATATATATATATATATATATATATATATATATATATATATATATATATATATATATATATATAAAAAGTTTTAAATTTGTTTGGGTTAAAAATGGTAAAGTTTTGATGCGTAAAAAGGAGGGTGATATTGTTATCGTTATTAATTCGTTTGATGATCTAAACAGAGTCAATTAATTTTTAATTGCTCTTGTTTTCTTGTTTTATAAATTAAAAATTAAATATAATGAATAATCTCAATAGTATGGTTAACTTAGATCATGGTGATAATTTATATGATCTTCCTTTGACAAATTGTAGAAGTGTAGATTTTCAAAGTATTTCAACTAACCCAAACAATAATAACAGCTTTTATATTATTTCTCAAAACATTAGAAGTATGCGCAAGAATTTTGATAATTTTTTACTACATCTTGAATCCTTCATTAATAGGCCTGATTTCATTTTCTTAACCGAAACATGGATTTATGATACTGAAAAGTCACTTTTTGCTATTCCGGGGTACAAGTTTTATGCAAATTGCAATGACCAGTATGCAGCTGGTGGTGTGGTGTATATATATATATATATATATATATATATATATATATATATATATATATATACATATATACTCGTATATACACTTAGCAGAAAAAGTCTACGTGCAACATATGAAAATAACAATTTGAAGTTATTTATTCAATTTCGAGATGATTTTTTAAAATTTTGTTGATGCAGTATCATAGTCTTTTATGTTGACTATATATTTGCAAAAAAAAATTTGGCAAAAACAACAACAAACAAAAAATAACTGAACTTAAATTCAAAAAGAGCGAAATTCAATGCAGAAAATGTCTACGTACAAAATATAAATGAATAAAAAAATTAACAATAATTTTCAAAATTAAAATAAAAAAATATATATTTAATAACTGGTTTGGTAACCCTTTCTCTTGACCACCTCTGCTAAACATTTCGGCATTGATTAGACCAATTTTTCGGTCTCTATGGTACTAATGTCTAAAAGTATGAACTTATTAATATTTTTTTTTATTACAAAAATTTATTATTTATTGAATTTGCTTAAATTAAGCCTAACAATAAGTACATCATATCTTAAAACTAGTCACTAAAAAATAATTTTAACCCAAATTGTATTTGGCCATCAAAATTTCGGTTCTGCTTCGCTCTTCAAAAGGCCGGAAGGTCTCTTGTCTGCAGGTGGGATCGGCTTATCGGTTTTGCGAGGGATTTAGCTAGTGGATTCGGGTGATTTTCCAGTTTTGCTATGTATATCTGCTTTCTAGCATTTATTTCTGTGATAACTGTTGGTATTTTCAGGTCTTTGTGAATATTATCGTTACGCATGTACCATGGAGCACCTGTTATTAACCTAAGTATCTTCGACTGAAACCTTTGAATTATGGTAATGTTAGAAGCGGATGCATTACCCCACAGTTGAATCCCGTACAACCATATCGGCTTAATAACTGCATTGTATAGGAGTATTTTGTATTCTAGGCTTAAGGTAGATTTGTAGTTTATTAGCCAATGCAGCTTGGCGACCTTTAACTTCATATTTTAAATTTTAGTTGAAATGTGCGTACGCCAAGTTAAGCGCCTGTCTAAATGAATGCCGAGATAGGTGACTTCATTAGCTTGTGGAATCTCAATAGTATGGAGCCGAATGGCTGGACACGTACCAGGCCTCAAAGAGAATGTTACGTGTTTGCTTTTTTGCTCATTGACCTTTATACGCCACATTCCTAACAATTCTTCTACCCTAACTAAGTGCTCTTGTAGAGCTCTCGACGCCTTTATCGAACATTTATTGCAACTGAGTATGGCGGTATCATCCGCAAATGTTGAAATTAACGTGCTTTCACTTATAGGAGTATCAGATGTGAATATTACATTAATGTAGGGCCTAGAACGCTACCTTGGGGCACACCGGCTGAAATTGGAAAAATCTTCGATAATAAATGCGTTTACTTTTACACTGAAACGTCTATTGGATAAGTAAGACTCAAGAATTTTATGATAGCTTTTTGGGAGAAACTTTTTGATTTTGAACATCAGTCCTTGAAATCCTTATCAAATGCTTGAGTCCTTATCAAATGCTTGAGCCACGTCAAGGAATATTGCAGAGCAAAACTCCCCGAGTTCAAATGCTTTTCTTATTTCATTTCAAATTCGATTCACTTGCTCAATAGTGCTGTGCTTTTCGCGAAAACCGAATTGGTGTTGCGGTATTTTCATGAAGAAAAGCAGATAGTTTATTTAATAGTAGTTTCTCAAACAATTTGGAAAGGTAAGGCAACAGGCTGATAAGTCTATATGATGACGGTAGCGTTGCGTCTTTTCCAGGTTTAGCTATCATACATATCTGAGACTTCTTCCATGCATTCGGATAGTAACCGATACCCAAGATTGCGTTAAAAAGCTTACAGAGAAATGCTGATGCAGAATCTGGTAACTGTTTTAGCATTTTCGGGGTAATATTATCGAATCCAGGTGATTTTTTTGGATTCAGTTGTTTAATTTGTTTGGCTATTTCTGGAAGGGAAATTTTAATAGGCTGAGCAATCTCAGTACTGCAAGGTAAGGCAGGCAGTGCAAAGGAGTTTGTAGCCATATTCGGCTGGAACACGTTGCATAGATGTTGTGCAAAGCAGAGCGCTTTTTCTTGATCGCTTTGAGCCCACGCGCCGTACGTCTTAGAGGTTTTACACCTTCCATTGGAGGCTTAAAGTTTTTAGATGCCTTCCAGAGGGAATACCTTTCGGTAGAATTTGGGGTTACCTTCTTCAGGTACTCTTTTAGGTTTTTATCCTCCTCCTTTGTAAGAGCATCTTTAAGCGCCCTTTCGGCTGCTTTAAGATTGTATTTAGAGATGGGTGAGCGATGTTTCTGCCATTCTCGGCGCAGCCGTCGTTTCTGTGCTACAAGTTTTTCAACTTGGCTATTTGTACAGGCATACTTGCACTTTCTAGAAGTATTTTTTGGCGTTGCCACTACGGCTGCAGTCGCTACCATGGAGTTGAAAATATCAATATTATTAACTATGAGCAGATGAGCATGTTTTACCTCAACTCTTGTAGAGATATGACTGCTAATATACTTTCTGTATTTTAGCCAATCGGTTTGGTTGGTCCCTAGGCGAAACTGTGGGCTTGTATATTCTGGTTGTTCATAAAGGTTGATTATTACAGGCGAGTGATCAGAGGACAGATCGACACATGTTTCCGCTGAGACTAAAGATCTATATTTTTAGAAATAGCAAAATCAATAAGATCAGGAATTTTCTTTGGGTCTGTTGGCCAATAAGTGGGCTGTCATGGTGAGACAAAATCGAATTTACTATGTCTGTTAGTTATTGCATTGTACAATTGTCGGCCTTTTGGATTAATTAGGCGAGAGCCCCAGTGTTTATGTTTCGCATTATAATCACCGCCAGCTAGAAATCTATCCCCAAGGGAATCAGAGAGTTATTTAAATTGAGTTTCTGTTACAGTAAAACGGGGTGGGCAGTATATAGCTGAAAGCGTCAGGTCTTTGCCACGATTTTTAATAGATACTGATGGAGCTTGCATCCATTGCATCGAATGCGATTGCATAAGATGCTGCTTAAGCCGATTTCTGATTAGAATAGCCGTACCGCCATGTGCTTTACCATCAGGGTGATTTGTGTTATAAAATTTGAAGCCTGGGAGATTAAAGTTGTATTTGTTTGTGAGATGTGTTTCAGACAAAAGCATAACATCAATTTCGTGGTCATGTAGAAACTTATTAAGGGCTAGTTTATGCTGGTTAACACCGTTTGCATTCCATAAACATAGTTTTATCAAACTCATTTTTTATTTACAAGAGTTTGGATCATCTGATTTTGAGCTTTAATTAAATCTTGTAGCATATTTTGCACTGTAGACATGAATTGAGTCATACACTGAGTAAGATTTAGGATAATGGCTTCTACTCCACTATTAGATGCATTGTTATTGTTAACTTGCCGTACGTTACCCTGCAGAACACTTGCGTAGGTTGCTTGACCAGAATTAGGTTTTTGCATAATAGGGTCACCTATCTGAGGATTTGAGGTGGCAGGCCGGATATAAATAGGATTTGGGGATAAGTTACGTTTTAATTGTATACTCTGCGACAGTTTTGATTTTAGATCTTTATATACAGGGCAACCTCTGTAATTTGCCGTGTGGCTACCACCACAGTTACTACATTTCTTTGCGGATGTGTCAGCTTTAGCTAAGGTGCAAGTACTTGTAGGGTGGAGATCACCGCAAACTACACAAACACTGCGCAGACTGCAGTACGATTTAGAGTGGCCGAATTCTTGACAAATCATACATTGTATTGGGCCGTTATGTTTGTGCGGTTCTTCAACCGTAATTCTGCGGTGTAAAAGATATCTTAGGTTATATATTGGGTGCGTCTCGTTCTTTTTAAGCTGGGTTGAGTTGGGGAGCAGTTCAACTTTAAATATAGGTTGTGGAACCTTATTTCTATTCACAATATTTATCACAACCTTAACGGGGAACCCTTGCTCTTCAAGAGCCTCTTTAATATCGCCAGAATCTACTGTGGCTTCGATTAATTTTAAAACAATAACCAGGCCTTTTGAGCTCTTTAGCTGATAGGAATAATAATTTTTCTTGTTCCCCGTTAAAAAATTTATAATATCACGATAGTGCTTTTCACTATATGCCTGTATCTTTGTCTCCTCAATACTACCTTTTCTAAGAGGCACAATGTGAAAATTATTTGTGCCTATAATATTTGCGATGTTCAATACTAATTGATTGGAACTACGCTCGCGCAGGTAAATTGGTGGCGGTCGGGCGTTACTGACTTCACCTTTCGATTTATTAGTAGAATTCTCTACACTAAGAAGTGCAAATCTGTTATTCTCCAGAGGAGCACCTGAGTTTGTTGTGTTTGCCCTTTTGGCGACGCCCATGACCTTTTGTGGACTTATCTTTCTTTTAATATTAATGTTTATGTAGCGGTCAATACCAGTCTGCACTACCGCCACTTTTTTATTTTCTTTACCTCACCGTTTATTACCGCCTGCAGAGGCATTGTTGCTGTACTCCTTACTGCTGCTGAGTTTGGTGACGCCGCTATGCTGGGCTGCCTTGCCTTCGTTGTTGTTTCAACGAAAATCATCGCGCTCTTTCCTGTAGCGACAGTTGCTGGGATCGACTTTTCTGTTGAGGTCGCTGCTGTTGCCGACGCTGCTACTGACACAGATGATGACTCTGCTAGTGGCATTGTTGTTGCCGATAATATGCCGTATTGTATTGTTGTAGTGTTGTTGTTTGGTGCAACGGGTATATGCACCGAGTGCCGAGTCTCTCTATGAGGAGAGTGAGCGACACTCATAGCTTTATGTATATGTTTATGTTTATATTTTTAGTGTTTACTTTTTGAATTACATTTCATATATGTATTTAATTTATTAAACGAGCTGTTAAATTTCTCGAGATTATTTTGATTTAATTTTAATATGAAAAGTGACCGATGAACGCTAATAAGCTAATGAATGTCAGCTGTTTACAGATATTGATATATTATACATACAAATACGATATATCATATATCGTATTAAGTCAGCATGGACAGGTGAGGTACCCGGATGGCGAATTTGAAAATAAGCATATTACTTACTCAAATACATAAAAAATTACATGGGGACGGAAAATGTAAAAAAAAGTTTTATAAAAATGTTGTTTACCACAACATATGCAACGTAAAAGTGTGAAGAACTTCAGATAAATATTGAAGCTAATGGATTGAACGCTCTGTGTTGACATGGCATAAAGAAAATCGATTGAAGATGTCTGAAGTCGGGTTAAACCGACTTCGAAATACCTTTTACCTTTCCTTGTGCGTCCGAATTCAACAATGATTATGTTTTCTTCATAAATCATCATTAGGAGAATATCTAATATAATTTTTGGTAGGGTACCTTGAGTTGATAATAATAGAGGGAGGCGTGGCCTTTATCTGATCGAGCATGAAACAATTACTTATGTGTGCATCTTCTAAATGCCCGGTTTTTCCGGCAAAGAACGTATTGTTACGAAATTGCCCTCTAGACAATTTATTCTGTTACGAAATTGCCCTCTTGACAATTTACTCTAACTCTTTTCAGTCGAATTCGTACCACTAGATTGTATAGTAATCAAACAATCGCCGGTTAAATTAAAATAGCTAACTTTATTTAATTATTGCAATTTACACATTTAATATTTCACAATTCATTAATCACTTTATTTAATAATTAATTTCATCACTTTACAAAATCACAATTACAAATACTGCTGCTCCGATTAAAATGCACAATGTACACACTGTTACGATTTCTGCTTAACTGCATTCGACTTTGAATAGTCTTGTGGTTTTTATAGCTTTCGAATGGTTAAAGTAGAAAATTCAGTGCTATTCAAGAAGTCTCTGGATTTTTCTAGAATCTTCTATTCACCTCGAAGGAAGTTTTTATTTTCGAGATTATTCTTTTACACCACCGACAGGGTGTTCTTAAGTAAAATTTTATTCGAATAGATCGTGTCTTGACTTACACACAGGGTCCACTCATTCTCAAACTCCAGATGGGATCCTAAAAGTATGGAATCATGATTCAGCATGCAATCACGTTTCAGTTTTGTCCCATTTCTCTGAATCTTTTTATTCAACACTCCTGAACAGAATTCACATGTTATAGAAATGTCTTCACCCAATCTTTGTTCTTTGAAATCGGTAATAAGATTAGCAGTTTCAGAATCACGCTGCTGCTCAACAATAAGCCGTGAACCAGGAACTTCTGTAAGATTTATTCTCTTTTGTTGAATCTTCTCCAATACAACAAAATATTTGACCCCATTTATGACTGCTAATGTTTCTAGTTCATAAAAATGATATCTAGATTCAGGATCTTTTGTTTTTTACTAAAATGGGTTATGACACACCTTATATTATTTTAATTCTGCATCAGAATAGCACCATACCCAATGGAACTATGTAATTCTGTAGAACATTCTGGGTTAAAAATACTTAAAAGTGGCTCATTAGTTAAAATGTCAACAAGTAAGTGTACTTGGAGGTGGCAATGACAGCAAAGCTTCCCCTTTTCGTAGATTTGGACGAATTTTCCCGTCAAAATCTAAATACTCCACTTTTCCCATCAGAAATTTACACTTTTCTGATTGCCTCAAAATTCTTAGTACGGTTTCAATTCTTTTCAATGTCTCAACAATATTAGATGTTCCTTCCATCAATATGTTGTCCATGTAGATCACCACATATGTTTTCGTAAGATCTCCTAACACCCGCATGACTGCACGTTGAAACACTGCTGGAGTATTTCGTAACCCAAAATAATGTTCATCAGGTGTAATAAATGCAGTTTTATCAATCGAATCTGGATGCATTGGTATCTGATGATAGCCACTTGCCATATCAAGAGTCGTGAAGTAATGTCACCCTTGACGTTTGTCAATCTGTTCATCTATTAATGGTAGAGGAAATTTATGTGGAACCGTATTATCGTTCAGTTCTCTTTGACCAACAGAATAGGACTAGCTTTTTTTTTTAAACCATTTATTTGTTATTGTATCTTACTCCATTGGAAACTAACAAGAAGTCATCAAATCTTAAGACTAATGTATTAAATATGCTCTTTGCCTATTGCTTGGAGCTATTTGGGTTCTACTGGTTCATATATATTAATTAATTATAATTTTAAAAAGAAGAGGGAACCAAAATTTTATATAAATACATATTACAGATAAGTTTGTATATAAATAAGTTTAGAAACATGGTTTCTTTAGACATGAAGCATAAGTCTGCTGGAGTAGACTTCTTGCAAGTATGTTCGGATGACTTTGCAGGCGATTCAGGTATTTCTGCCTTAATTCTACGATTTCTTCTTTTATAGTGGATATATGTATATCGTTGTGAATGTTTTTATTCTTGATAAACCATGGTGCGCCGGTAATTGTTCTAAGGATTTTTGAAGTGCTCGCACTACAAAGTTGCACCCCATATGTCCTTATGGGCTTTATTATAGCTTTGTATAAAAGGACTTTGTATTCCAAGCGCATCTTTGATTTTTTGTTGATTAACCAATTCAGAGGGTTAGCTTTTAGTTTCATTTGAGTTCTTTTCGCTTCTATGTGCTTCCTCCAAGTTAATGTACTGTCAATATGGATTCCTAAATACTTCACTTCTGTTGCTTGCCGTATTTTTATGTCATTTAGTGACACAGCTGGACAGGTGCTGGTTCTGAGGGAGAACGTTATGTGAGTACATTTCCCTTCGTTAATTTTAATACGCCAGTTTGCCAGCTAAATTTCTACATCTTTAAGGTGTTCGTTTAGGTCACGAGAGGCGATATGCGTTTTTTGATGGGTACTTAAAATAGCTGTGTCGTCAGCAATTGTGGAAGTAACTAGGCTGTTATTTATTGGTAGGTCAGACGTATATATAAGGTAGAGAATAGGACCAAGCACACTCCTTTGTGGTACTCCAGCAAATATTTGAAATTCGGGGGTTACAAATTGCTTGTATTTCACTTTGTACTTCCGATTCGCTAAGTAAGATTCCAGCACTCTGTGTGTATTGTATGGCAGAAACTTTTTAATCTTGTGCACTAGCCCCTCTTGCCAGACTTTATCGAAGGCTTGGGCAATGTCTAGAAATATTGCTGAACAGTATTTCTTCTGTTCGAAAGCTCTTCTAATTTCGCTAGTTATACGGTGCACCTGCTCTATTGTACCGTGCTCTTTTCTAAACCCGAATTGATGAGTAGGAATGTTGCCATTTAGATTTAGATAGGCCATAATTTTCCAAGTAGTAATTTATCAAATATTTTTGATTTGGATATTTTCCTGGTTTAGGAATCATTGTAATTTGCGATATCTTCCATATATGCGGGAAATGACCCAAGAGAAGGATAGCATTGAACAATTTCGTTAGGTGTATTAACGCTATGTGTGGTAATCCTATGACCATTTTATTTGTGATTAGGTCATATCCAGGGGACTTTTTTGCATTAAGACCTGTTTTAATGACACACTCTAAGTCTTTGATTTTTAGTTGAAGCGGCTGAGTCACTTTGGTTCTAGGTAAAGTAGGGACCTCGAAGTTATTGCGCGGAGCATTAGGGCATTGTAGAGGTGCAGCAAACGCTGCTCCTTTTTCTTCGTCGCTTTTGGCCCAACTTCCATTTCCAAGCCTTACTTTCCTTTGGGCTTTTTGCAACCTTTGTAGCTCTCGTACAGCTGTTTGCCTTTAGGGTTTACCAGACGAGAGCCCCAGTAGGTATGCTTAGAATTATAGTCTCCAGCTGCTATAGATTTTCTTCCGAGTGTTTGAAAAAACTGCAGGAATTTTTCTGACGTTACTTGGAATCTAGGTGGACAGTATACTGCAGAAATTGTTATAATTTCGCCCCAGCACTGAAGGGAGATTGAAGTGGCTTAGATGTGTCTTTCGGCATATTTGTCACGTTGGAAATCTTTTATACGGGCATTAATTAGAATTCCTGTGCCTCCGTGCGCTTTACCGTCTGGATTATTGGTTTTGTAGAAATTGAAACCGGCAATACTGAAGTTGTACTTATCTGTTAAATGGGTTTCTGAGATAAGCTTTATGTCAATTTCGCTGTTGTACAAAAAATTCTTGATTTCTATTTTGTGTTGCATAATACCGTTGGCATTGCAGTATCATAACTTTAATTGATTCATTTATTTATGAGAGAGCAGTGTTTTTATCAGTAGATTCTGATTGTGTATAAGTTCATGAATCATTGTTTGCATGGTTGACATAAATTGGGTCATACAATGCGTTAAGTTACAAATCATTGCTTCTACATTTTGAACGGGTGGAGAACTAGCTAGACTTTCAGTAGGTGCTTTTTTCAATACGTTTGCATACGTCATTGAGGAGGACGAGGGCGCAGCATTGGCTGGATTTATGCTAGGATGGATAGGTGCAATATTGCTATGTTCACAGCGAACTAGCTTTTGTGTTGCACGCGCCTTCATCTTCAGGTCTGTGTAAACTGGACACCCTCTATAGTTGGCCGTGTGGTTACCACCGCAGTTGCTGCATTTTTTTACATTTTTATCAAATTTGTCAAATTTACATTCAACGGAGGGGTGAAAATCGCCGCAAGCGACACATATTGTGCGTAGAGTGCAGTAGAATTTCGTATGCCCATATTCCTGGCAATTTGAGCATTGTACCGGACCTTTGCGCTTGTGGGGCTCCTCAATTGAAATTCTACGATGTATTAAGTAACGTAGGCTATAAACTGGGTGGGTTTCATTTTTTTCAGATTTCTCGTCTCTGGAACGAGCTCCACCTTAAATAATGGTTGAGGTATTTTATCCCTGTTTTTTATGTTAAATATTGTTTTTGCATTGAATCCGGCGTCTGCCAGCGCTTCCATTATTTCATCTGGTTCAACTTCTCGTTCTATTCCTTTTATTACAAAAGTTAGGCCTTTGCTACTTTTCAATTGGTACGTGTAATAGTTTTTTCTGTTATCGTCGAGGTAATTAGCAATAGAGCGATAATTTTTTTCGTTATATATTTAGATTTATATATTTACCTTTTTTGAGCGAGATTATATGAAAATTATTCTTGCAATATTTTCAACCAGAACGTTTGAACTTTTTTCACGCAAGTAGATTGGCGGCGGTTTAATGATTTTTTAAAATGAATTTATTTTACTTAAAATTATTTCATTTTCTTTGGCTGGTTCATCATTAAGTGCGGCAAACCTGTTGTGGTACATTGAGTTATTAGGTTGATCAATTTTATTTCTTTTATATATTTTTGTTGATCTATTATTTTTTGGGGGGCTTAGTTTCCGTTTAATTTGAATATACCGATCCATGCCTGTTTGTATAGTTGCAGACTGAGCGGAAATTATTGTATTTGTTAAATTTGTTGTTTTTGAATATTTATCAGACGATATTAAGCTTATTTGCATGATAATGCATTTGTGTGTTTGGGTTGGTGCGAGAGTGGCTGCTTTCTACTCTTAATTCTTTAGCTTCTTGCGCGGAATTATCATTGAGATAGTTTTGTTCACTTACCGTCTGATTTGACATAGGTGTCGTTTGCTCTAGTTGAGCAGTAGTTTGTTGTTCCGTGTTTTCTGCAGGGGCGCTTGCTGCTAACGTTTGTTGAGTTGGTATTATTAAATGCGAATGTTAACTCATGAGAGGACAACTCCGTTGGTTTCAGTGAAGTTTTTGGTATACTGCTTATTGGAAATGCAGAAGGACGCGCGGTGGTGAGACATCGATTTCTAGCTAGAGGCAGAGAACGCAAAATGCTCATGTATAATTTGTTTTTGTTTTATGTTTTGTTATTACCACTATTTGGACTTTTGCCTATTATTAATTTGGATTTTTGGTTTACACAATAATTTAAACCATGGTGCAATCTCAAACCAGTGGTAGAGTCACTATCTCGGCGATTTGCGTGATCACTTTAGGTGTCTATAATTTGTATTATTTTTATTATTTTAATTATTATATTTCCCTTTTTTTATGAATTTATGTGGAACGTTTTAAAAACGCATCCGCACAGTATGAAATCACAATAACTTTTAAGAAGTTCATTTACTTTAGTTTGCACCACTGAGCGTTAAGCGACATTTAATCTATATGGCTGACTTGAGACTGTTTTATTAGGATTTTTCAATTGTATGCGCATTGGTTCCTTCTCTATTCTTTAAATTGATTTAATATCTACATAAGATCAGGCTAAAAATTCAAAGGAATATTAGTATCAATTTTCGCTAAAGAACTATCCCCTGTCTTCATACAACATTCATACACAAGTTTTAACCGACTGAAGTTGAGCTGCTCCGCTAAAATCTGCACTGATTGCCATTCAGGATTTCACGACCAAAAATTACATTGTAATGCATACTCATGTTTGGAATCATACTCATGTTTCGAAGCACATTAAAAACTATTTGAACTACTCTATTATCTATTTCAATAATGGACAATATTTGCCGGGTACTCAGAATAGTGTTATGCCCGATGTCTAATAATCTGACAACATTGTCTATACTTTCCCCAGTGAACTTACGAACCGATTCTTTAATAAGAAAGCACACTGAATCAAAATAAAATTGATAGGTTTTGCAGCATTCGGACCAGCGGAATGTTTACCGCGCACAAATTGACACGTTTTTCGACAATTCTGGTACAGGTACAGTTTGATGCATAACGACCAACTTTATTAAGCTTGGTATACACAATTGATGCCGGTGAAGTCTTCCTCTATAATATGAACAATAAACGTTTCAATATTTGAGCTCAAATAATTCTGAAATTGGGGAATCCCCTATAGCAAGTTAAGCGTTTTATTTGTGGTTGCGTGTAAAACGCACAAAACATTTCAGTTGCAGTTTAGGCTTAGCATGGAGCGTTTCGCCATAGAGTAATATAGAGAGACAACTGTTCTTCTTCCAATGTCAGCTGATGAAATGATCCCATTTTTTTCTTATCCGTGTGAAACAAAAACAATGCAGTCTAAATCCGCCATGCTATGTTAAGGAAATTTATTTGGGACTAAATCTAGGGTACAATTGCGAGTTGCGTTATGGAGAAATAAAAGAGTATCACAAATTTAAAGACTGTATAAATACTATTGTTAAACTAAATTTAACAGCTGAATTCAATAACGGTTCTTATATCGAGGTGATGATAATTTTGACAACAGGCACGGAAACCTTGGTGTCGTAAAAGATAGACCTAATATCAACAGCGGTGCTTGTACTGAGTTGATAGTGGGTTTGACAACAGGCACATAAACCTTGGTGTCGGAGAAGGAGAATCAATCAATGCTAAGTTAAAATGAAAAGACTCACAGTTAACTCTTACTGATTGACTGACTTTTGGCTGTGCAAATCGTGGGTATTTATTCATTTTTCTCTATACATAAATTACATATAATTTGTTTATACATACTCGTATATTTGATATTTTTGAATTTAAAGTCTAACCATGAATTGTGCATTATTGACAAATTTTCAAGCTGGTCTTGACTTGAGTTCTTCAGAGTATTGCACTTGATATCACGTTTCATCCAGTGCAATGCCTTCTTGCTGGTGTAGTATATTCTTGGAGTTTTTGTCAACAATGCAATGCGTTAAGCTGGCAAAGTTTGCTTAACACAAGCCTAATTATATGCAAAAGAAGATGTTATGCATTAAAAGTTTGAATGTTATATAACCTACCAATGAGGTTTGCACATTAACTGTTAATGCAATATAATTTTCATTAATTTAAAAAGCAAATCTTTAAGTAAAACTGTTTTTAATTACGTAAACAATAGTTACATTCGAATCATATTTATTTATTTATACCAATTATTGTAATAAAGTTAATCTTGAATACATTTTCAAAGCAGCATAAGCAAAGAAGCATTGGATAAACCTAATGATCATATATTTTTAATATCTTTTTTATAACACCCAATTATGTGTAGATTACTACAAAGATTAACCAATTATAGAATCAGAAATCTTTAAGACTAGTTATGATATAGGAAACGATTAATAAGTTACACATCCTGAGTTGATGTGGTACTTTTAATTTATCATAATGGATTAAATGGATAAAAATAAGAAATATAAAAATATCAGAATGTATTTTTGAGTCTCCAATAAACTAAATATAATAATTATACACAATTTGCAAAATTTGTTCCCTTAAATTATATCTAATTTTATAATATATCAATCATTAAAGCACTATTCCACTTCTCATTTCAATTTATTCACTTAAATATATGTAAATAAGTAGTAAAAAATTATTAGCAACACTCTTCCAGTCCAAATGTATTTGTTCCCTGGGCTCCACTAGGAAACAGCTGATCGCTAGTGGACCCCAGAGCACTTATACACTTGCATTCGATTTCCCATTGATTTTGTTGTTGGATTGACGAAGTTATCTCTCTATACTACTCTACTCGTATGGTTTCGCCTTAGATTTGCTGCGTAAAAATGAGTTCTAAGAAAAATGAGAAAAAAGCTGAAATTCTCGGTTTTTTACAAAAAATATCGAGTATGACATGCTTACCGAAAAAATATAATGTTGCTCAGTTACCAATCATCTCTCTTAGAGTACGGTCCACTCATTTCTCGCGCAAGTGCTAATACATTTTTTTTTTGAACAGTATCAAAATATACTCAGCAGAAAACTTGTTCTTACAACTAAAATTTGAACGTGCACCGAGACATGATGGCATCCGATCCTGGTGGAGGGGACCAAAACTACTTCTCCATTCTAGACGAAAGTCCAAAAAAAAGAAAATTTAACCTAAACAATAATCATGACTTTCCAATCATTAAAACAGTAAAAAAAGACAAAAGACAAAAAGACAAATAAAGTTTGCCCTAAATTCATTTTACTAAAAAACACTGACGAAGTAAAACCTATTCGGTCGTTTAACATTTTTACAGTGGCCAAAGCATTAGAAAGTATTACTACTGTACAACCTTTACAAACAACTTTTACAAGAGAAGGACACCTATTAAATCTGACAAAAAATGAACAACAAGCAAATCGCTTCCTAACAGCAAACAAGCTCTCAAACGTATGTAACATTGAAGTTTCACTGCACCCGACCTTAAATATATCGAAAGGAGTCATATATTCTGAGCATTTAACTGAAATGGAAATTGTCCAAGGTTTAAAAACACAACAAGTAACGGAATGCAAATGGGTCAAAGTCAAGGTCGAACCTTACATTCCGTCACCAATGCAATGTAAAAACTGTTTCTTAATTGGGCATACAAAAAAACACTGCAAAAATGAAAAGAAATGTTTCGTGTGTTCAACAGCTGAACACGTCCCAACTCCCTGCACAAAAGTCGAATGCATTAACTGCAGACAAGAGCATCGTTCAAACAACAAAAACTGCCCAACTTACAAAAAACGACAAGAAATTCTCAAAGTAAAAACAATTAAGAAATGCACTTTCCGAGAAGCATTACACTCAGTTAACGAATCCAACACAAACATTAATACGAATCATACATTAACCGAAAAACTAGAAGAAGCAGTTGCCATTAAAAACAAAAGCTTCAATAGAGAAAACAAAACAATACAAACAACTACAACAGCAACAATAAATAACACTATCATTGACAAGAACACAGTAAATTCCACACTCGAAAAAAATCAAACCAACAACAAAACTTTAAACAAAACTGACACTCCTCAAACATATATAACACAAAAATACAATTCATCCAAATCTAACAACATAGAAAACACTCAAAAACACAATATACCAACAACAAGCTCTCTTACAAACAACAATTCCGCTCACACCAAACCAAACTCTCCACAAAACAATCTCTCTCCAGAAACTCATAAAACTTCTTCACCAGAACTCTCTCAATTTACACTCACACACCTAAAAAGCCTTGAAAAACTGAAACAGTCCAGACAACAACAAGTCAATAAACGCAACACACAAGAAATCAGCTCTGAGCCTGACATGGAAACAACTTAACACTCTTCCATTTGTTTAAATAATTTAACATATATAAAAATCTGCAAAAACTCTGTAAATCTGACAGTAATGACAGCATCTTTAAAAATTATTCAATGGAATATCAAAGGCTACAAAAACAATTATAATGAACTAGAAATATTATTAAAAAAACACAAACCGCATATCATTACCCTACAAGAAACACACCTAAAAGACGACAAAATAATACCTACTCCCATTAACTACCAATTATACACATCTCTACACCCACAAAATTCATTTGGCGGCGCAGCCATACTCATACATAATTCAATACAACACAGCACAACCAACTTTCCTACAAACAATTTTGACATAGTAAATATTTTTATTTTTTCAAAACAAAAATTCCTACTTAGCTCAATATACCTATCACCCACAAAATCTTTCAAAGTCAAAGATCTTCACGATCTTTTTGACAACTCACAATCACCACACTTGATCACAGGTGACTTCAATAGCTGGCACACCAGTTGGGGTTCTAATTACAACAATGCTAGAGGCAAAAAAATCGATAAATTTATCACACAATCGGCACTGACTCTCCTAAACAACGGCACCCCAACCCACTTCACAACGCATAACACTCTAACTCATATTGATCTTACACTTGCATCTCCTACCCTAGCAATAGAAACCAACTGGCAAATAGAATCCGATCTATGCGGTAGTGATCACTTTCCTATCCTCATATCCCTCTTCCCCAATCTCACAACAATTCCAACTACAAGTAGACCTAGATTCAATTTAGGCAAAGCGAATTGGGACAAATTCAGCATACTAGCTAATCACTTATCTGAAAAAAGAGCTGTTAGTATAAACATAAACAAAGAAACTGCTAATATTCAAAAAATAATAATTCAAAGCGCTAACGAATCCATTCCTCAATCTAGACCTAAGCGAAGAACAACAGTCCCCTGGTGGAATAATAAATTAGAAGACTTAAAAAAAGAAAGAAACAAACTTCGAAATAGCCTAACCAGAAACATATCACTAGATAATATCATAAAATTCAAGAAAGCAAACGCGATACTTAAGCGCGAAATAAAATTATCTAAATCAACCTCAATACTTAACTTCACCTCAAACATCAATCCTTTTACACCTTCAGGAAAAATTTGGTCAACAATTCGCACATTCTGTGGGCTTAAAACCTATACCCCAATCCATTCAATTAACTTACCCCAACCTAACCAAAATTCGATCACAAATAACTCCATAATAGCCAATACACTTGCAGAAACATGGTCCAAAGAAGCACACGATAATTCATTCTCTCCTACTTTCCTTTTAAACAAACAAAACTCCCTATCCAGAAGTAGGTTATCGAGTCCGAGCAAATCAGCCTTAATTATTGACGATAAAATCAATCTAATCGAACTAAACATGGCAATAAACCAACTAAAAGGCAAAACTCCCGGAATAGATCGAATATCCTACCCAATGATTAAACACCTACCCTTTGCAGTAAAAAGTCGACTTACTGACTTATATAATAAAATATTTTCTGGTTTTATCCCTCAAATGTATAAAAATAGTCTCATTATCCCTATACCTAAACCTAACTCAGACAAAACCATGTTAACATCATATCGTCCAATCTCACTTAACCCTTGCTGCTCCAAAGTACTAGATAAAATCATTGCCAACAGGCTTTGGTGGTTTGTATCAAATAACAAACTTCTCAATAGCCATAAATTAGGATTCAAAAAAGGGAAATCAATGTCTGATTTTCTGGTTTACCTTGACCATCAGATCTCCCATTCCCTCTCTTACAAAAAACACATATCCCTCATCTCACTGGATTTTGCTAAAGCATTTGATAAAATTGGAGTACATGCTATTTTAGATCAACTTAACTTGTGGAAAATCGGCCCCAACATTTATAATTATATAAAAAACTATATGAAAATAAGGAACATCAAAGTAAAAATCGAATCCCAATTTTCTCAAAGCTTTTCTCTCCAAAATGGCATTCCCCAAGGTTCCCTCCTCTCCGTAATCCTATTTCTGATAGCCTATAACAAGCTAAGCAACACCTTATCACTCCACAAAGAAATTGACTTTCTCGCATTCGCTGATGACTACTTACTAATTAAAAAACTAAATAGAAACAAAAACACCCCCTACAATTTCGATCCCATCTACAACAAAATTTCGGATTGGTGCGCATATTCAGGAGCTGCATTATCGCAAAAAAATGCAAGCAAATTCACATCTGTAGAAAACACAATTGCTCCTCAAACATCATATGCAACAACATAAATATAATCAAAGTTGACAATTTAAAGATACTTGGGATTACACTGAACAAAAGATATCGATGGGAAACACATATTAATCAATTAATAGACTCATTAATCAAACCACTCAATATAATCAAATGCCTTTCAAGCAAAAAATTCAACTGCAATACAGCATCACTAATTTCAATAACAAAATCCCTCCTCTTATCTAAAATTAACTATGGTCTTTACTTATTTGGGTATGCACCAAAATCAACCATAAATAAATTAAACACTACCATAAATTCCGCTACGAGGATTGCACTAGGTGCATTCAAAACAACCCCTGTTCCCAACCTCCTGTATGAAGCTAAAATTACACCAATATCCTTTGCCCGGGACCTTATCACCTCTAAGCTTATTAAATCAGTTATTATCAACGACCACTCCCCACTCCCAACCCTATGTGCCCAAATCCTTAAATCTAAAAAACTCCAACAAGTACCATCCACAATAAATAAAGTGATTAAGACCGCCCAAAACATTGAAGTACCCATAATCACAAAAGTACACAAGAAATCTTTAGTATTTCCTAGCTGGCAACTTCCTCATAACTCAGTCAACACCGGCCTACGACAACATAAAAAAAATAATACACCAAATGAAATCTATATACAGAACTTTCTTAAATTAAAAGCAGAGCTATACTCCTTTAAGTTTATATACACTGATGGCTCAAAACAAAACGACCTTACAGGCTATAGTATCGTGGAAGAAAACAAAACCATTCAAACAGCACACCTACCACATTACAGCACAAGTTTTGGAGCTGAGCTAATAGCCATTCACGAAGCGACTAAATACGCAAACACAAAGAGAAGGAAAATCGCGATCTGCTCAGATTCTCTCTCAGTCTTAGACGCAATTACTAACCCAGTAAACAGCAACCATTACATAGACGATATAAAAAACATATTAATCAAGCATAAATCCACAATCAGACTCATTTGGGTCCCCGGACATGTCAATATAAAAGGCAACGAATTAGCGGACAAAATTGCCAAAAATGCCACGTGTGCCCCACTAACGACTACACAAAATATCTTATCATCAGACATCCTAAAATTCATAAAAACCATTCACCGGAAAAAAGCCAAAGACCTATTCCAAACTACTAATGACTGGTACAAAAAAATTAATAAATCAAAAATACCTATCTATGAACATTTTAAAACCGTTAATAAAACCAACATAAACAGACAAGACTCAATAAAACTCGTACGACTCCGACTTGGACACACAAAACTGACCAATGAATACATTATCAATAAAACAAACAACATATGCAAATTCTGCAACCTACCCAACATGAACGTCGAACACATATTAAACAATTGTACATACTTTAACATCTACAGAAAATCACTTCCAAACATCAAACCAACAGCCCTACTTAATAACCCTACCGATAAAGACTTAAAGATGCTGATAAATTACCTTAAGTACTCTAACACCTATAAAGAAATCTAACATACGAGTATATATAAAATTAACCAGCTTAAGACCATAGATGTCATAGCTGTAGGTCTAATTGTATTAAAATTTTAATTTTAATACAAGTATGAATAAATAAATAAATAAATAATGTTGCTAAATCAACAATTTGTCGCCTTAAAATGAAAAAAGAAATGATTTTAAAATGCGTAAACGACACATTTTCTTTGCCTGGAAAAAGCAAAAACATTGCGTACTTCAGAGCTGCCCAAAATGAGGAAAGCTCTGTATCGTTGATTTATCCGTATGCGAAATAAGAACTGGCCAGTAAGTCCTTTAATGCTGAAGAAAAAAGCAAAAAAGCTGCATTCAAATTTAAGGAAACCGAAAGTGATTTCAAGGATTTAAAAGAAGATATGGCGTTCGACTTCCTCAAAAAACAAGCGAAAACTTTTCTGTTCTTATTAAAAATTTCATAGAGAATGTGCGTTATCAACCGTTCAGGATTGAAACGAGGATATTGACCTAGACATTGCGGATAACGATATTGAACGAATGAAGCAGGACGAATTCAACTATGATGACTCCATCTCAGAGGCATCAGAGAAAATAAAACCAAGTGAAGCAGTTGAAATTTTCAATAAAGCGGTACAGTGGACTAACCATGAAAGCGTCGATCAAAATGATGTAATGTACTGAGACGTTTAATGCGGCCCATAGACGATACATCATGATCATACTCATTCGTGTACGTGTTGATTGAAGCTCCTCCACAGACAATTGATCAAAATCGAAAATCGTCATTTTTGCATAGTCTTCTTTGAGTGAAGTCGTCATGTCGTGGTCGGATGATTTTATTTATGTGCGCTAGCGCTTGTACTGTGCAAGGAAAAATTAAAAAAAAAGAAAAAATACGATTTTGGATGAAAGAATGGCACAAAAAAATCTAACAATAGCATTCAAGGGACTCCAGCAGAAACACATAATAGTGTGTGTGCAGAATATGGAAATCATATTACAACTCCCACGCCCACAATTAGCCAAAAAGCATAACTGTGTTCCTATTAAAGATTTATCAATGAAATTTCACAGGAAGGTTGCGGGTACTAACATTAAACACCACACAAAAATGGGCGAGTTATCTCTACAGCCACGCCCACTATTCACATATTATTATAACTTGCGACCTATACAATATTTTTGGACGAAATTTTATATGAGTACGTATATGGACCCTACAAAGCCACATACAACATTGGGGGCGATCAGAGAAATGATACGCCTCCTTCCCATATAATGAACTATGGGTAGATGTATACACTGTACTAGCATGCATTCCAAATATGGGCAGTTTATTGCTACTGCCACCCCCTCAATTAACCAAAAATTATTACTGGGTTCCTATTAAAGATTTTTCAACGAAATTTCACAGGAAGGTAGCGGGTACTAACTTTAAACACTACACAAAAATGGGCATGTTATTTATATATATATATATATATATATATATATATATATATATATATATATATATATATATATATATATATATATTTTTTTTTTTTTTTTTTTTTAAACGTTATAATTATACGTGCATATACAGCGTTTATAATATTGCAACTAATTTATACATTCAAAAAGTAACGAGCAAGTTAAGTTTATTCATTATATTCAGCTGGATAATTCACACCGCATTGGTGCTACTAGTTTGTGAGGTCTCTCGGCTTCGTTCTCTTAAGACGTCGTTCCGTTTTGTTTAGTTCGGAGAGTTTCGATGCCTCTTCGTATATGTGGTGTTGAAGTCGTTCGTAATGTAAGATAGCGACTTTAGTAATTTCGCTGTGTACCGTCTTCACGCCAAGATCTCTGTGGAAGTCTGACATTCGTACCTACCAGGGTGCATTGACTATGTTCCGTAGAACTTTGTTTTGAAATTTTTGTATTATTTTAATATTGGTTTGTGTGGTGCATCCCCAAAGTTAAATATCGTAACACCATACGGGTTTGAAGATTTGATTATATAACAAAAGCTTGTTATATGTAGAAAGCGTAGATGATCTGCCAATTAACCAGTACATTTTTTATACTTTATTTCGAGTTCTTCTCTTTTCTTTTTCACATGTGCACACCATCGGAGCTTTACGTCTAGTGTCATACCCAAATACTTAGCTTTATTTGAGTATGGTACTTCTATTCCGTCTATATATAGCGGGTTATGTCTAACCTTTTTATTCGTAAAGTCGATGTGGACCGATTTTATGTTATTTATTTTAATACGCCATTTCTTTGTCCAATTAAATATTGAATATTGATGAAACAATTAATAACTCAAATGACAAGTATGATGAACATTGTGACACTGCTTGTATCAAAACTAGATGGGTTCCAGAAATGAAATAACTTTTGCTATTTGGAACGCCAATGGCCTATCACGCCACTTACTACAACTTAAAACGTTTATGTACGAAAATTCAATCGATATTATTTAATGAATATCTGAAACGCATACTACTGATAGAAGCTATAATGACATACCAAACTATAACATTTATTATACACACCATCCTGACAATCGAGCCCACGGAGGGACAGCAATTATCATAAAAAAATCTATTAGGTGCCTAGAACTAGAAGGATATAAATCACATCATATCCAAGCAACCTCAATAGAGATAAGTGACTTGAGAGGGCCAATTACTGTGTCAGCTGTATACGGTCCACCCAAACATAACAACACAAAGGCTCAATACATAGACTATTTAAAATCATTGGGCAGTCGTTACATAGCTGGAGGAGACTATAATGCAAAAAACTCCATATGGGGCTCAAGACTGACAAATGCGAAAGGCCGCCAACTACTAGACGCTATAAAAGAGAGTAATAGTCGCTTTATTAGCACGGGAGAACCAACTCATTGGCCAACAGACAAAAAAAATTACCTGATTTAATTGATTTCTGTGTTACAAAAAACATATTGCACGACCACTTAACAATAAAAACATGTCTAGATTTATCATCAGACCATTCTCCAATTCTATTGACCCTTCAAAGCACACCGGATACAAAAATAGCTGCTGGCTTATATAACTACAAAACCGACTGGAACAAATTTCGCCAATTAATGGAAAATGACATGACAACAAACATTTCATTGAAATCTGATAAGGAACTTGACACAGCAATAGCATACCTAAATGACAACATCGTCAAAGCAGCAACTCAATCAACCCCAATTCTAAGCCCATCCCAAATTACTACTGTCCCAGCTCACATTAAGCATAAAATAAGACAAAAAAGGAAACTCAGGAAAAGATGGCAAAGCACTAGACACCCAGACGACAAAGCCAAATTCAACAAAGCGGCAAATGAACTGAAGATAATATTGAAACAATTTGAGGAGAAAAATTTGAAAGTTACGTAAAGAACTTAGGAACGACAACATCAACGAACTACTCATTATGGAGGGCAACCAAAAAACTAAACAGTGCAATACCACATAAACCCCCCATAAAAACACTAGATAATACTTGGGCAAAAACGAATAAACACAAAGCAAATACTCTTGCAAAACATTTTGAAACGGTATTCAGAAACGACATGGACAATCAAATTACCGAGCTTCCCAATACCGAAAGTACCCGAAACACTGCAATAAAAATGACAAATATATCAGAAATCAAGAATCAAATCAAGAATTTAAAAAACAAAAAGGCACCTGGATATGATCTTATTAACGGAAAAATACTGAAAGAACTACCTGACATAACAATAGTCTATATTAGAAATGTATTTAATGCTATAATAAGGCTTAACTATTTTCCAATCTTGTGGAAGGTAGCACAAATAACAGCTATCCCAAAGCCAAATAAGGACGCAACAAGAACCAGTTCATATCGACCTATCAGTCTCATCAATTCGGCTTTAGACGAAACCACTCAACTGTGCAACAAGTTCATAGAGTTGTGAACAAAATCATGGATGATATTGACAAAAAGAAGTACTGCGTGGCTGTATTCCTGGACATTGCGAAAGCTTTTGACAGAGTGTGGCACAAAGGACTTCTGAATAAACTAAATAATATTCTACCTTTAAACTATTATTACTTGTTAAGCAATTATATCACCAACAGATACTTTTACATTAAATATGACGATGAATGCTCTGAGATTCTAACAATGACAGCGGGAGTGCCTCAAGGCAGTGTGCTGGGTCCACTCATATACCTAATATACACTGCAGACATTCCAACCCCAAAGACACAAGGAACCATGATAGCAACATTCGCGGATGAGACGGTCCTCTTAGCATCCAATCAAGACGAAAAAGCGGCGACAGACATACTTCAACAAATAATTAAAAATATAGTCTCGTGGTTCGAGAAATGGGGAATAGAAGTTAACAAAGAGAAAACTGTCCACGTAGTATATACGAATAGAAACTCTGCTAAACACCCACTCATAATAAAAGACGAAATTATAAAAATTTGCCCCAGCGCAAAATAGCTTGGCATAGCAATCGACGCAAAACTTACATGGAGACAACATATATTAAATAAACGAAATGAAATAAAAAGTAGATTCAAACAATTAAACTGGTTACTAGGACTTAGTTCAAAGTTATCACTGTATAATAAAAGAATAATATATACATCAATGATAACACCCATCTGGAAATATGGAATCGAAGTATGGGGGACAGCAAGCAAAACGAATATACAACTGATTCAAAGAACACAATGCAAAATACTGCGGACAATAACAAAAGCCGACTGGTATATAAGAAATGAAGACATACACCACGATCTCAACATTGACTCGGTGGAAGACACTATTAAAAAATGTAGCAGCAAATACACAGAGCGCCTAAAAATTCATCAAAACCGAGACGTGCGCCAATTGCCGGCAATGGAAAAAACAAAAAGAAGACTCAAACGAATTGGACCCACAGAACTTCAACATAGAATATTTTAAACGACACTTTTCGTATATAAATTAATTATATATAATTAAATTAAATTATGTTCTGTGGTAATGACTAAAGAACATATTAAGATCCATAGTAGCATTTAAAAATTACTTATTGATCACGAACAGAATGTACTGAGATTTCCTCTGCGCCACCAGTAGCTATGAGTGCCGTATCATTAGCGAATGTTGCGGTAATATGGTTTTGTTCGATCGATAAATCGCTTGTGAATAGGAGATAGAGTAGGGGTCCTAGGAAGCTGCCTTCAGGAACACCTGCCTTAACTTCTCGGAGCCCAGAATAGGCATCATCTTGCTTAATTCTAAAGTGTTTTGAAGGTATGATTCGATAATTTCACAATATTCGGCAGGTAGAATCAATTGCAGTTTATGGAGCAGACCTTTATGCCAAACTTTGTCGAATGCCTGCGCTACATCTAGAAATACCGCAGAATAGACTTTTTTTCTCTTCAAATGAGTTTTCAATAACTTCGACGATCCTGTGAACTTGATGTATAGTTGAATATTTTCTTCTGAAACCCAATTGGTGGCTTCGTATGAGTTTCTTTTCTTCAATAATTGGCTGGAGTTTATTGTGTAGCAGCTTCTCAAAGACTTTCGATAGTATCGGTAACAGAGAGATTGGTCTATATGATGACACTTCTTGTGGTACCTTGCCTGGTTTGTAAAGCATTATTACTTCGGCCACTTTCCAGATGCTTGGGACATGTCGAAGTTTAAATGTGGCGTTATACAGAGTTGGAAGATTTTATTATTATGTTATTCCTTACACCATAATTAATTATGAGTGCAAGGTGTTTCGGGAATGAGTACTAGCTACAGAGGCTTTCGACTCGAAGAGAAAAAGATTTTATAGAAAGAAGCATTTTGGAGACCAAGCCCGTGGCAGGATTTGAACCTGCGACCCTCGGGGTGTGAGTCTAGCATGCTTACCACTAGACCACAGAGGGTGGCTTGAAAGATTTTGAATACACATCTGTGGCAGCTGTTTCAAAATTTCTGCTGTTATCAGATCAAAACCTACACTTCAATTTTAAGTTTTTTATCTCACATTTTACTTCGGAAGGGGTACACCGCAGAGTGCCTGCCTTATTCTCATAGTTGATGTTGTAATTCGTATCAATTTCTATGCCATCATTTGGCGTAAAGGTTTTCATAAGGTGGTCTGCAAAAGTGCAAAAGCCTTTTCATTGTTGCTTTTGGCCCAGCCACCACTAGCCACCACTAGTTTTTCGTGGCTTTCCACAAAGAGTAGTCATTGTTTTTTTCGTGTGGGAGGTTTCTTAAGAGCCTGCTAGTCGATTCATTTTTGAAAACCTTTATTTCTTGAGTTAGCTTCTTTGTAGCTTTGTTAAGCGCTTGTTTTTCATTGGTTGACCTACTTTGGTGCCAGCGACGCCGGAGTTTTCTTTTGTTTGTTATTAGAATTTTTATTTCTTTCGGATAGAAACATCCTTCGGATTTCCTTTTTAAAATTGGCGTGCTAGCCCAAACAGCATTTTAAATATTTTGCGTTAGTTTTAAGGCTTCGTATTCCAGTTGTTCTTCTGTTTTTGGCGGTTCTATTTGTCGAGTGTTTTTACCTAGCACTTCTTTGAAATAGTGCCAGCCGGTAAATTTGTTGGTTAGATATTTATTTTGCATTTTTTTTATTATATTTTCGCTTACTGATAAGAAAACCGGAGAGTGGTCGGAATTGAGATCAAAACCCTAATGTATTTGTAAATAGTTCTTTGAAACTTTTTTAATTAAAAAGAAATCTATTAAATCAGGTATCTTTCCAGGATCGCTTGGCCAATAAGTTGGCTTACCAGTTGAGATAAACTCGCAACCCGTCTCTCTGGCGGCTTTAAATAACTCACGCCCTTTTGATGTGGTTAGTCTGGAGCCCCAATAGATGTTTTTGGTATTGAAATCTCCTCCTACTATAAATCTGGTTTCGTGCTTATTTATAAATTTAACGTACAATTCACTATTAATTTTGTGTCTCGGCGGACTGTACAATGCCGTGAGCGCTAGCGGTTGGTTGTTTGAATTTATAATGATAGTGGTTGCTTGGATTTCATAAGTACGTAATTTCTCTGACTCGTAATGTTCTATATTTTTTCTTACGATTATTGCGCTACCACCACTAGCTGAATTATCTGGATGAGTTGTGTGGTAAGTCTCATAGTAATTAATTTTTATGAACGACTGATGTGTGAAATTTGTTTCAGAAATCAGACAAACATCAATTTTTTCTTCGTTGAGAATGATTTGTAATTCGGTGTGATGTTTGGCCAGCCCGTTCGCATTCCATAGCATTATTTTTATTATTATTGTTTATGAGGGTAATTTTGTTGCATTGAGCCCTGCTCGAGCCTTACTAGACGAGTTTCTAGGCTTTTATTAAATTCTTCTTGTTTCTTTAATTGTTTTAAAATTTGAGACAATATTTCTTCTACATAATTAGACTTTGTGGCATTCTCGTTTCTCGCTACTTGAGCGTAACTTAGGCTTTGCTCATTCTTTTCGTTTACATTGGTCTGCGTAGTTTGCATTGCAGGTGGGTTTACTGTACCTATATAAGTTATAGAGTTTTTTCTGTTGGGTGGTTCCGTTACGTATTTTTTGTAGTTCTTGCGGTACCATACAACCTATATAGTTTGCTGGATCAGCTTCACCACAGTTTCAACAATTTGGTTGCTGGTTGTCTGGTTTAATACAGGATGAAATACTGTGCTTTCCTGTGCATGCAACGCACCGTGCTTCTTTGCCACAATAATTTTTTGTGTGACCATATACTCGTAACTGACAGTTTTTGCATTGTGGAATTAGTTTTGAGTGTTTTAATGGCTCTATTTTTACTATAGAGTTTAAAATATTGGTTATTTTATATATTTTTTTAATATCTTCGTTTGCAACGAATGTTAAAAGAAACATATCTAGTGGGTCCTTTGACTACCATTTTAATTTTTTTGTTGCGCTAATTATTTTAAATCCTTGATCTTGAAGATCTAGAAGGATTAATTCCGGGTCGCATGAACGGTGCAGTTTTTTAGCCATAGCTCTAATGGGACGATCTTGTTTGCTCTCATGCTCGTAAGTATGCCAAGACAAATTTGCACTTGACAACAATTTGGTTATGGCTCTATAGTCATCGCTATTATAGAGATTTATTTTAAAAACTCCATTGTTTAATAGTTTTAATGAAAATGCGTTGCTAATATTTTTCTTTATCAAGTTATACATTTCTTTGTAGTGGCCGACTCTCATGATCATAACGGGAGGAGGGCGTTTTTCTTTCTTAGTAATCGGTTCATTATTTGTTTTAAATTGTTCGGAACTCACCTGGTTAACTAAGTTATTATTACAACTTTGAATATGTTCGGGAGATGAAGTTGCCTTCCTTTTTTTAACGTGTTTACACCTTTTAAGTATCCATTCAGCTTCTCTGGCCAATTCTTCTTCATCTGTTTCGTATTAGTGAGAATTTTCTTTTGCAGTTTCGTGCTTTTCCATATTATCAAATTTAAGTTTGATATTTTCAGCTTTAAGCTTATTAATTTCTCTTTTGAGTTCAGTGCATAATATTTCAAGTTCATGCAATCGAGCGATTTCAGATTTTTGAGTATTATCCACATTTTTTGAAGATTGTTCCACTTTGGGACTTCCGCCCTTTGGCGGTGGTGAGCGCAATATATATTTTTTTCTTCATAAATCATCATTAGGAGAATATCTACGGTCATTTTCGGTAAGGTACCTTGAGCTGATTATAATAGACGGAGCCGTCACCTCCATTTCTTGAGTGTGGCTTTGTACCATCAATATACTCGTATTTACTAATATTAAATAAATCGACCAGATATTGTGTATAGGTCGTACTCGTACGTTATAAAAATATGTCAATAGTGGGCGTGGGTGTGGAAATACCTCACCCATTTTTTGTGTGGTGTTTAATGTAAGTACGCTCAACTTTAATGCGTAATTTCATTCATGAATATTCTAACAGAACTTAGTTATGGTTTTGGGTTAATTGTGATCGTGGCAGTAGTAGTATGATCCGCATATTTTGCACGCACAGTAGTATGGTCCCAATATACATTGCTTTTTTGGTCATATATAAATACGAGCAGAGCTAGGTTTATTTTAATTTGAGACCCGAAAGGTCCTTATATGAAATGTGGGCGTCTCCTTCCTCTGATCAACCCAAATTGCTCAGTGATTCTGATCATATGTGTATACTTATTGCCATACCTGCCACGCCTCCTTCTGATAGTTGAAACCCTTTACCTTTTTTAAGGTAAATGGAATAAACATGCTCATATTTTTGAGCAATCAATGGGTGGCTCTTCTTGAAATTCAGGATTTAAGGAACAAACGGTTTTAATTGCGGCTAGACAGTACGTAAAATTTTGTTGTAACCTATCCGAAATGTTTCACATAATCATCTCCCAGGAAGCTAAAAGTAAGTTTGAAGCTATTACAGGCTCTTGAATAGCAAAATCAATCAAATCAATTTGGCCATAATTGTGCCATAATAAGAATGACAAGTTTTTGGATTTGGTTCCATTACAAACATTTTCAGCATAGGGAATTTTAGAAGACTGAATAGATAATTCCATCCCACTAAACAATATGATATCTTTAACGGTATGCTTTATTATGACGAACACCTGAAACGGCGTGTATTCAAAGTCACCTTTGTGCATATTAATGGCTGCGACTGCCATATTTGAAATTTTGGTTTTTACATCTACGGTTTCGGTTTTACATACGAGTTCATTAAAAGAATCAACTATAATTTCTATAATTGATGAAGAACAAAAATAACAGTACATGAGAATTAAGGAACCCTTTGTAGCTGAAGTACAATTATAAAATTCGCATTTTCTAAATGGCTGTCTAGACAACTGCTGATAGGATGCTGGAGCACTACTATTACACAATAAATAATCTTGAAAACGCTTAAAAATGGAAGAAGAAAATCCCTTACTACGGGTTTATTCGTATGTATGAAGTGCTTTTCATGGTTTTTTTCTTACATTGAAAAAATAAACCCTATAAATAAAACAAATCAATTAGAAAATGACGGTTTCACATCTTTAACCGCGCTTAAGTTTTTTTTAACATGAAGTTAAGAAATTTGTTCAAAGACAACTGTTTATAAAATTTTAATAAATTACAAATATCTATACTCTTTATATATATCAAAATCATATAGTGAGAAAGAAATTCACAATTTACTTACCACTTTGATAGAAAATTTGTTTTAGAAGTTTATTTTGAAGTCTGGTTTGAAGTCATAAAAACTGTTAAAAATATTAATTTTCGTGAGTTTGGCAAAATGGAGCGATAAACACGTAATCGTAACTAAATTTCGAACTATTAATCCAAGTATGGACTCGTAAGTATTCTTTAATAACGATCCGTTAGGTGCGTGTGTATATTATACGATTAATTTTCTACATGCATAAAATCTTGTATACGAAATGGACAAAACACTGTTTACTGGTGATTTATTTCTTAGTGGATTGGACAGAACAATATTATGTTTAATGAAATTTACTTTTAAACCGGCAATTCAAATATATATTACTGAAATAAAACTGAGCAATGCAAATTCAAAAACAGAGACTAAATACATCATTTGAGTTGTTTATCTTTCGTTGTTGGACATTTCAACGTTGTTGGACAATTCAAATGTTACTTCCAAATGTCCAATTTAATTATCATCTTCTGTTGTCTTCTTTACTTACATTTGAGCAATCACTGTCACTCAGAGTCAAAGACAATTTTTCACATAAACTAAAAAATTATCATTGTCAATTTATGAATGCAAATTCTGTAATTCTAATGTATGAAGATTTTATGGATGTTACCTATTAAAGTTTCTTAAGCCGCTTAATCGCGCATTTAACACGAATTAAGGCCATTTGATAAACCTATTTTGGGTTCTTTTTCTTAGATGGTCTGACCACAGAATCTATGATCACAACCTGTTTCCGGGTTAGGGCCGACTTCAAAAACTGCCGTCAGGCGAGTTCTGCGTACTCCTTCTCCAATTAGTTAGGCCAAGCGCGGTTAGGACTGCTTCAGTCTGGTCAATCCATCGGAGGCATGGTCTCCTTTGGCGTCGTCATCCGTCGCTTCAAATACCTTTTCCGCTTCATTCAGTGTAGGAGAGTGTCTTATAGAGCGTCAGTTTTGTCGATCGAGGGAGGGCTATTTTACTTAATTGATTACTTAGCCCAATGTGACACGTGTTATGGGTCACCTTACTTGAATTGTTGTTTGTATATTGTTCATGTATGATGGATGTAATTGAAGCTCTTTTGGTTCTTGAGATATTTTATGCGAGTTAATCTATATAGTTCATTTCCTTCTAGCGTTTTCTTTTCTACATAAAAATGTTACTATGCGAAAGCGCAACACTCTTTCAAAGTGGCGCTCAAAAATGCGAGAGGCTTTCACTTTTATATTTAAAAAAGAATACAGAAAATTCCATTCCGTTCCGTTATTTGTCAAATAAATTGTATAGAATAATGCAAAAAAAAATATAAAAGTAAAGCAAGCATTCCAAAATATGAAAAATGTAGAAAACTACGACTTCCGCGATTTCAACCCATTATACAATTCAATTCATGAATTAAATTGGAAATAATTTATAACAGAACAGTGGTCATCTCTCCAATACGCTCGGGGTTGAAGCGTATGTTTCGCTGGATTGGAATAACCGATTATAGTTCTAGGAACATTAGTCTCTATCCCATCTAGACCGATAGTGCGTGGCGAAGAGTCACACCCTGCCCGAGTCAACCCTGCTATTCATAACAAAACACTACGGATCTAGAGATAGGAGTTAATAAACACCTCCCGGATACAGGGTGCGGAGGAGCTATCCTCTACAAAAAACCTCTGGGTTGGAGCAAGATGACATACAATCCGTGTCAATACTCAACCTGGCTGGGGACCCAGATAAAAAACTAGCCCAGTCTCGAACGGAGTGCTCCGGATACTTGGCGACCTCCGGTTCTATCTGGCGTTACCCGCGCACACAGACCTCTACGCGAGAGGACCTCTCTGGTCCGATACTCGTGCTACCACATAGGTCTAATCTAATTTCAAACGAAAATTCAAAACCAAAGGTGGGCGGTCCTCTCAAAAAACCGAAAGAGGCGATCCTGTCTACCGCTAATACAAGAGTAGTAGACAGATCGATAGCAGCAGGAGGCAGAGGGGGTCTAGGCGATAGGGCTGGTCCCAACACGAGCGCTGGTAGTAGGGGTTGGGGAGGCTTTGGAAAACCGGTCTCGTTTTGGACAGGGGGTGCTGACGGGAGAAACCTAGAGGAGGCGGTTAAGACCCAAACGCTGACTGCGATCAGTGGATGGATGGCTGCTCCTGGGATCAAACGGCAGCAGGCATTAGAGGGGCCCAGCAGCTAAAAAAAAGGTTGCTGGATTAGGCCAGGAGGGACCGAAACATGTTCGTCTTTCAAAGCAGGCCTATTTTGACAGAAAGGTGGCCATGAGACTCCACCCACGGACCAGTTCACTGAGGAGCAAGCCAAATCGGTAGAGTGAGCAAGGTATGTGCTATCCGGCTGAGGTAAGATGGCGGGTATAGCCCCAAAGAAGCAACGATCGGAGGAAGAGATAGGTGGGGTCGCCAAAAGGCAAGCAAAGTGGGCGGCCAGAAATATCCGTCTTACAGCGACGTTGTCAAAGGTGGGGGCGAGATGCTTGTCCTCATAGATCGGAAGGAGGAGGAAGGGGATATACCCAAGGAGAAGTGGAGGTGGGTGCAGCAACCGATTTCCGAAGTCTACCTCCAGACCTTGGAGGAAAACTCAAGATCCCCTCCTTTCTGTCATGATGTTAGCTGGTTTCAGGGCAGGGCCAAGCTATAACACCATGCCATGCTATAACAGCAGGTCAGCCATGCTCTATAAGATTGCGGTAAGCAAGGTTGGCGAGATTTGGGCGGGAGCCAGGCTAGAAGCCGCCAGCAGGGAATAAGTTCCTAGCAGACCCAGAGCACGGATTTGGATCCCGCCTAGGAGGAGATCTTGTAATAGTGACCTGCCAACCTATAACTGGAGGGTGGGGAAACTAGAGGAGCCAGTGGAGGGTAGGAAACAGGTGTTGGTGATCCTCAACGCCGAATCCCTTGCCCCACTGGCTGAGAGGAAAGGGATAGTCAGGTTCGGGTTCGGGTTCATTGACGCGACCATTCGGATCTACCGCAGCGATGGAGGAGATGGTGGAAAGCCAGCATATGTGGCAGTGTTGAAGAAGGGTTTCCCCTCAGCCAAAGGTCGACTGACTCAGAGCAGCTGTCCAGGGTCGGGCAACTCTTTGATGAAGATGATCTCCTCGACTATACCGAATGAGAGGAGGACGCTGACGTGATGATGGAGGAAGTTAGAAGGACGGAATCCTATGAAGCTGTTCCTAGTCAACCTCCATCATTCTCCGCGAATTTAAGGTTCGCTTGGATTGCGGTGGATTCGATTTGGCCATCATCCAAGAGCCATGGATATGCGTCAACAAAAAGCGGTATAAAGATGAGAGGGTAGAAAATGTAACATTTTCGCATGCATTGACTGTAATATTTAAACAAAATAACTCACTGACCTCCCGACACTTACTTGCAAAAATAATAGAAAATGTACGCAGTGTAAACCAAAAGTCACATTTTTGCTAGGAAAGGAAACAATATCAATGAGCTTAGATATAAGTTAATGGCAATAAGAAATATAAAATTCAGATCTACGAGGGCGGATGATATTAAAGCTACCTTAGTAGGAAAAAAATATTTTTTTTTTCAAAAACCATTTATTTCTCAACATAGTGTCCTTTTACTTCGACACACTGAGTAAGACGATATTCCAACTTTTTTATACCATCTGAATAATACGATTTCGGGAACCCCTCAAAATACGCGTTAGTTTCGGTAATCACTTCTTCGTTTGAGATGAATCTTTTTCCTGCGAGCCATTTTTTCAAGTTTCGAAACAGGAAAAAGTCACTAGGAGCAAAATCTGGACTATAAGGTGGATGATTAACCAATTCGAAGTGTATTTCACGTAATTTTAGCATCGTATCTAATGCTGTGTGAACCGGTGCGTTGTCTTGAAGAAAGAGCATTTTTTTCTTCTTTAAATGTGGTCGTTTTTCCTCGATTGCATCAATCAATTGATCCAATAATGCACGATAATACTCTCCTGTGATTGTGGATCCTTTTTCAAGATAATCGATGAGCAATATTCCGTGTGCATCCCAAAATACAGTGGCCATAAACTTGCCAGCCGATTTCACTGCCTTCGCCTTCTTCGGAGCACTTCCACCAGCTTCCACCCATTGTTTCGATTGATTTTTGGTTTCATCAACAGTTATTAATCCGCGCCAAAAATCAACAGGATTACGCTTTATCATGCCCAAACACCGCTGTGAAGTGGTCTGTCGAACTCGTTTTTGTTCGACACTGAGCTAACGCGGCACCCATCTTGCCGATAGCTTTTTCAAATGCAAATTTTCATGCAAAATGTTGAACAAACGTTCATATGATATGTTTACCATTTCAAGAATCTCACGCAACTTGACTCGGCGATCATTTATAACGATATCGAGGATTTTCTTGATATTTTCTTCAGTAACCACCTCTTTTGGCCTTCCTGTTGATGGTATTGTTGCAGTGCTTGTTCGGTCGCGTTTAAATTCAGCAATCCAATATTTACCATGTAATCTGACGGGGCAGACTCACCGTAATGTTTATCGAGCTTTTCTTTTGTCTCTTTCTCCGTTTTCCCTTTCAAATAATAGTGTTTAATTACTGCACGAAATTCGCTTTTGTCCATTTTTCAAGAAACACAAAAGTTGCTTACTTCAAACGACTACAACAAATAATCTAATCGATGAATTTGGGTGAAATTTTAACAGCTGAAGTTTGACAGATCGCAATTTCTAAAACAAACAAAAAAATTTGTGTTTGTGCTGCCGTCTAGCGCTAGGTAGCTTCAATATCAATCCGCCCTCGTATTTATCAAATTGCAATAGCTTCTGCTTGCCGAATGTTTACAGCTTCTTTTAAGAACACCTGCTAAAGAAAACACTGCTGATCTATATGTGAATGTCATAAAATGTATTTTCCTTATTATTAAACTCCGCCTCATTGAATCATAAATATAGGCCTCCGCCATAAAGTAAAAGCAACAGCTGGAAATTCCTCATAACTTTAACTGCAGCCAGAGCAGGTTAAAAACTGGGGCCTAAGCAGAAGTGAGCTATTGGTTGCAAATATCTCTCTGGTTATGGATCACCTGTGCTCTAATAGTAGTCCGATATATTCAGTAGATACCCTGCTACTAGGGGACAATGATGTTACTATAATGCATAGTTTCAAAATGCTTGAAAAACAGGTAAAGTCTTGGAACAGTGCTGAATGTAGTCGTAACGGCCATACGTTGGTGTCGTGTCAAGACGCTGACTTTGGTCTCAGTGACAACGGTAAATCCAGAAATTGGATGATGCAATCGGATAATGTTGAAAAACCTAAGAATGTGACTGGAGCTGAATTTTTTTTGTGGGAGATATGTCAAAAAGGCAACCAAAACGGAAACCACAAATGCTATTGATTACCCAAAACACTCTTCCATTGGAAGTCGAATCAGAACAGTATCTAAAATGAAGAAATCGTCGGTGGAAAAAGAGGGGTTTGTGCTAAACGGCAATAATTCGAAAGCACAAGGTTAAAGGTTAAGGCCCGCCTTATGCTCCGACTTTCTGCCCTATGCTCCGACTAGGAGCGATATTTGAGTCTTTTTTATTATGTCTTTTAGTTAACTTTGTTAGCATAAGTATAGTTTTATTGTGCCAAATGTCAAGGAATTAATAATAATACAAGGTTAAAAATTTGGAATCTTTATTAATGAATATTTGGATGATGGCAGACTCGGGCCAAGCATCGCTGAAGTTGTCGCTACAGACCGGAATGACAAAGCGAAGGGTTTTAATTTCTAAAGAACGAACTGGACTTTGTCGATGACCATGTTTGGAATGATATAGTGGAGCCAAAATATATTCTGAAAGTCCAGTAATTTCCACCTAATTATAGGTATCCATCCCTCCGGGTTAGACCGACTACGAAATACCCATTACCTTTCCTTCTGCGTGCGAGTTCAACAATGGGGATGTTTTCTTCATAAATCATCATTAGAAGCATATCTACGATAATTTGCGGTAGGGCACCTTGAAATGATTATATCGACTTCATTTCTTGTGTATGGATTTGTAATATCTTCAGATACCATCTGTCGATTCTGTGGAGAAAGTGACGAAACCTCACTGCACCTGATCACAGATTGCGGACCATTGGCATACAAAAGACACAGGTGTTTTGGAGAATATATCTTAGGTATGAGCAAGATCCCTCAACTTGATTCCTCCAACATATATGAATTCCTGTGGAAAATTAATCTGACAGAAGATTTATAGATGAGACTATCCTCATCTTTCAAATAAATTGGGACATCACAATAGATCTTTCAGGTCGCAGTGTATAACACCCTCAAATATATCTAAATATCTATCTATGGCTTTGTAGTGTCAATATACCACTAATATAAAATTTCGTCCAAAAATATTGTATAGGCCGTAAGTTATAATAATATGTCAATAGTGGGCGTGGCTGTAAAAACAAAACCCCCATTTTTTGTGCGGTGTTTAATGTTAGTACCCGAAACATTCCTATGAAATTTCGTTGAAAAATCTTTAATAGGAGCTAGTAATGATTTTGGTTAATTGTGGGCGTGGCAATAGTAATAATCTGCCCATATTTGGAATGCATGCTAGTACAGACCCAGGGTATACATCTACCAATTTGCTTTCATATATCATCACTAGAACCATAGATAAGGTAACTGTCTTTAAGTGGGGTCCCCAAAGTTCATTATATGGGAGGGAGCCGTATCCTTCCTATGATCGATCCCGAAACTTGTATATGGCTTTGTAGGGTCCACATACGTACTAATGTAAAATTTCGTCCAAAAATATTGTATTAGTCGTAAGTTAAAATAATATGTGAATAGTGGGCGTGTCTGTAGAAATAACACGTCCATTTTCGGTGTGGTGTTTAATGTTAGTACCCGTAACATTCCTGTGAAATTTCGTTGACAAATCTTTAATAGGAACTCAGTAATGATTTTTGGCTAATTATGGGCGTGGCAGTTGTATGATGATCTCCATATTCTGCGCACACACTATTATGGATCCCATGTATATTTCTGCAAATTTTTATTCCGCTGGCATCTATAAGAGCATAGCTAGGCAAATTTTTATTTTAGACACGAAAGTTCCCTATATACAAAGTCGGCGTGTCTTTTCTCTGATCAGCCCCAATTGTTGCAGATAGCTTTATAAAGTCCACATGTTCCTTCCCGGAAAATATCGTCCGTAAATCTCTACCAGATCCTAAGTTATTAATATTTGTTAATAGTGGGCGTGGCAGTTAATATATACCGCCCACTTTTGGCGCAGTGTGTAGTAGGACCCACATCTCCATAACTGCCAAATAATATCACGATTCCGTCAATTGGACCGAAGTTATAGTCGTTTTAAAAAAGGTGAAAAAAGTTCCTTATATGGGAGGTAGGCGTGGTCTTTGTCCAAATCGGCCCATATAGCAATCTGGTTCTGTATCTTTGTCCAGACTATACTTTTCCAAATTTCATTAAGATAGCTCTAACGGTGTAGAAAAAAAGTGGCCACAGACGGGCAGACGGACAGACGGACGGACAAAATAAAAATTGCTTAGAAAGTGATTCTGATCATATCTGTATATATATTGTAAGAACCAAAATCTTCTGTGGGAAATTTTGGCCCACACTACAAATGACAGAGTCGCCACGAAACTATATACACACACACATCACGATAAAATACCCGAACCGAAGCAACTACATTAGAAATTTAACGAAAAAACTACAAGCATTGTAACCAATTAGCGCGGCCGTGGTAGGAGCGCAGATCAGTAGCAGCATATTAGACCAGTTGGAATAATAACAATTACAACAAAAAAACGACCACCACAGCCAACGATCTTGCCAATCAGCGCTATGCTTGCAAAGAGCGAAGGAAAACAAAGCGACGAGGAATACAACAAATACAGGCCGGACAAGAGAAGGTGAGTGCACGAACTCAGCGGTGGAATTTGCCGAGTGCGCTCGCTCGGAAATCTTACACCAACAACACGAAGAAACGAGAGCGAAGCACAAGAGGGACTACGACAGAACCACCACCACGCCAACGGCCGGCAAGTACAAAGCACAAGAGGGAAATGCTGATTGTCAGTTAAATTAAATATTTAACAACAACAACACTACAGGATTCCGGACAGCGCTGCTGGCAGGCGACAATACTGCAGGCTAACCAGGGACCGTTGGAGTGAGGTGGCTGACCGCCAGAAGTTGAAGGTGGCCCAAGGGCAAAAGACGACAACACCAACAAGCCTGACTGCAACAACAACAAGCCTGCCACAACAACAACAATCGACTACTGGCCAACGGAAGTAAAATCACACAACGGTGGCCTGCGAACAACAATATGTGTCAGCCGCTGCGACCTGGGATATAAACCACGTAGCCCAGGCAGTAGGTCTCTTCTTCGGACACCAGCATCCTGACTAGCAACAGCTCTACAAAGTACCATACGAACATAAAAAGCTTAGCAAGAACCTCTGGTTTTTAATCGTTTTCTTGCTAAGTCATACACAGACAGAGACTACAGGGATTCAGTGAGAGCCTCTGGTTTTTAATCGTTCTCCCACTGAATCACTGAGACACATACGCAACCGAGACTTAGGAAGCTTAGCAAGAACCTCTGGTTTTTAATCGTTTTCTTGCTAAGCCATACACAGGCAGAGACTACAGGGATTCAGTGAGAGCCTCTGGTTTTTAATCGTTCTCCCACTGAATCACTGAGACACATACGCAACCGAGACTTAGGAAGCTTAGCAAGAACCTCTGGTTTTTAATCGTTTTCTTGCTAAGCCATACATAGGCAGAGACTACAGGGATTCAGTGAGAGCCTCTGGTTTTTAATCGTTCTCCCATTGAATCACTGAGACACATACGCAACCGAGACTTAGAAAGCTTAGCAAGAACCTCTGGTTTTTAATCGTTTTCTTGCTAAGCTATACACAGGCAGAGACTACAGGGATTCAGTGAGAGCCTCTGGTTTGTAATCGTTCTTCCACTGAATCACAGAGACACATACTTACCGGGACGTAGAGACAGGCAAACAAGTATACACTAAGCAAGTTGATTTGTATAGAGTTAAGGAAGTAGTATTGTTTTGAGCAAGGACTAACAAGAGTCCATAATCAATACACTAAATAAATACGTTGAAATTAATTTAACACACAGGATTTTATATTTTTCTGTATACGACCCCTGGAGCCGCTGAGTTTTACCCCAGCTATAGAAAAGAGTCGTTACAGTGGCGCCCGAGCAGGGACTCTGAGTTAAAGAAAACTAAATCAGCGCGTCAGACTTTGAAAAAGAAAAAGACTAAATCGCAAGGAAGCTCAGCTCGTGAGAGAATTTACCAGGGCAAAGAGAAAGCTACGTCTACGCAGTCACGCATAATATAGCCGAATAAGCGCCAGCTTATAATACACACACAGATTGTCTTCATCGTCACCTAAGACTTTCACAGGATGGTGAAAACAAGCTGGGTGTACTTGTTACGCAAGGATGAGCTGGTGATCTTTGCTGATGAATTCGGTGTAGAGGCTACAGGTACCGTGGATGAAGTCCGTAAACGTCTTTCCGACTTCTTCACTGAAACAGAGCTGACTCAGGATCAGAAATACCAATTGCAGAAGCTACAATCCAAGTACGTTAAGAGCACATCCCCAAGGCCGGCTGTGTCCATAGTTACCCGCGAAACGCTGGAAGTGGACAGGCCAGAGGCATACACAGGTACAACACTAACGGCAGAGAACCCAGGGGTACGGAGAACACTACAGCATCGCTCCGTGTCACCTGCAACAATGAATCAACAGCACAACGGGATTGTACAGTACGCCGTTGTGATTGACCAGGTGAGGAAGTGGTCCCTTAACTTTGACGGAGGGCGTGACCCGCTAGCGTTTATAGAGCGAGTCGAGGAATTGGCAGATGTGTACGAAATAAACAAAGATTTCCTTCCGCGTACTATGCCTGAACTCTTGAGAGAACGAGCACTCATGTGGTTCAGAAACAACAATCGAGCGTGGCGGGATTGGCGTACATATAGGAGAGACTTTCTAAAATTCTTCTTGCCAGCACGATACATGGAGAAACTCGAAGACCAGATCCGCCAGCGTTACCAGAGACCCAGAGAAGGGTTCAAGCAGTTTGTAGTTGAATTGCAGAATCTAATGCGGCACTTGGACTATTCCGAAGAACAGAAACTGGAGCGTATTTACCAGAACAGCCTGCCAGAATACCAGCTATATGTGCGCCGCAGAGATTTCACATCGCTAGCAGAGCTGATAGAAATGGCTGCAGACTTGGAGAGCATACGGAGAGAAGGCGAACAACTACCAGCGCCACCCATACAACGGCGAAGAGAGCAAGGTCCACCACGAGAGGTGAGAAACTGTCAGGTGACGGTAGAGAGCAGAGAGACACCCATAGAACCAAGAACAGCCTGCTGGCGTTGTGGCCAAAATGGTCATATAGCACGCATATGTCGCAACGCACAGATCCTGTTCTGTTGGGAGTGTGGTCAAAGGGATGTGAGGACTATAGAGTGCTGCAAACTAAGAGCACCAACCGATCGAGAGCTACCGACGACAGAAACACAGCATGCCACAAAGGAGAGACAGCAGACTTCCCCATTGGAAAACTTATTGCACTGTGACGGACAACGAATCTGCGCCACCGTTTCGATTGGCACAGTAACTGTCACAGCAACACTGGACACAGAGGCAACTCACAGTTTTGTGAGCAGAGAGCTAGCACGAAAGCTACGCTCTTCCACCAGCAAATTTGGAAAATCCAATACCAGAGCACGTATACGACGGAAGTGCTAGGAGAGTCAGTGGGACATTGACGGCAACTGTAAGGCTTGGAGAGCAGACATGCGAGCAAGAGCTACTTATCATGCCTGATTCCATTAATGAGCTACTCCTTGGACTAGACTTCATGACAAGCCTAGGAATGACAGTGAAGTGTGGTGAACAGGAGATCACATTGGGACCTCAAAACAATTGCGTGCAACCCCGAGATATTGCAATGTGCACGACAATTCGTGTTGAGAATGCCACACAAACCCATTCAACGACTTCCAAGAGGCACGCCAGCGACAAAAATGCTCAGATAAAGAGACACAACAGAGAATACACAGAGAACCAACGAATTCGCAAACACACAACACCAAGAACAAAGATGACTCATACGAACGAATTCACCTGCCACGGACTATGCCCAGCGAAATCCCACAGCGAATCCCACAAAAGCATATATAGAAGGACCACACATGAATCAGCATATGGGCCTCGGAAGAAGGACGCAGGCGCAACCAAACGCGAGGAGCTGGCACAGCTAAGTCAAAATACAATCAGAGCAATCAGGGTATCTCCTAATCACTTCGCAAAGTCAGAACCAGTGCGAAACAACCAAAACATACCACGTAGACAACGTGGCAGACCAAGGGACAACCACTGTGCAATCAAGTGCACCAAACACAGCAGAAGCGATGACAAGAGGAATAAACGTGACTTCAATAGCCACCAACCCAACAGCATTAAACAACAGAGGCAGTCAACAGAGAAACATACGACAAACACAGGCACCTTATTCACATTCCAAAACATAGAAGAGCTACAAGGACCAAAAGGAGGTGATCTGCCTCAGAACTTGGTAGCTGAAGTTTTGCAAATAGCCAAAGGGGCTCAGCAAAAACGGACACGAGGGCGAATACGATTTAGGCGAGACGCATACAGAGTGACCCTCAACCGTGACGCTGTCATCATTTTTCATCGTCGGCAAAGTAGGGAGGGCGTGTAAGAACCAAAATCTTCTGTGGGAAATTTTGGCCCACACTACAAATGACAGAGTCGCCACGAAACTATATACACACACACATCACGATAAAATACCCGAACCGAAGCAACTACATTAGAAATTTAACGAAAAAACTACAAGCATTGTAACCAATTAGCGCGGCCGTGGTAGGAGCGCAGATCAGTAGCAGCATATTAGACCAGTTGGAATAATAACAATTACAACAAAAAAACGACCACCACAGCCAACGATCTTGCCAATCAGCGCTATGCTTGCAAAGAGCGAAGGAAAACAAAGCGACGAGGAATACAACAAATACAGGCCGGACAAGAGAAGGTGAGTGCACGAACTCAGCGGTGGAATTTGCCGAGTGCGCTCGCTCGGAAATCTTACACCAACAACACGAAGAAACGAGAGCGAAGCACAAGAGGGACTACGACAGAACCACCACCACGCCAACGGCCGGCAAGTACAAAGCACAAGAGGGAAATGCTGATTGTCAGTTAAATTAAATATTTAACAACAACAACACTACAGGATTCCGGACAGCGCTGCTGGCAGGCGACAATACTGCAGGCTAACCAGGGACCGTTGGAGTGAGGTGGCTGACCGCCAGAAGTTGAAGGTGGCCCAAGGGCAAAAGACGGCAACACCAACAAGCCTGACTGCAACAACAACAAGCCTGCTACAACAACAACAATCGACTACTGGCCAACGGAAGTAAAATCACACAACGGTGGCCTGCGAACAACAATATGTGTCAGCCGCTGCGACCTGGGACTATATAAACCACGTAGCCCAGGCAGTAGGTCTCTTCTTCGGACACCAGCATCCTGACTAGCAACAGCTCTACAAAGTACCATACGAACATAAAAAGCTTAGCAAGAACCTCTGGTTTTTAATCGTTTTCTTGCTAAGTCATACACAGACAGAGACTACAGGGATTCAGTGAGAGCCTCTGGTTTTTAATCGTTCTCCCACTGAATCACTGAGACACATACGCAACCGAGACTTAGGAAGCTTAGCAAGAACCTCTGGTTTTTAATCGTTTTCTTGCTAAGCCATACACAGGCAGAGACTACAGGGATTCAGTGAGAGCCTCTGGTTTTTAATCGTTCTCCCACTGAATCACTGAGACACATACGCAACCGAGACTTAGGAAGCTTAGCAAGAACCTCTGGTTTTTAATCGTTTTCTTGCTAAGCCATACATAGGCAGAGACTACAGGGATTCAGTGAGAGCCTCTGGTTTTTAATCGTTCTCCCACTGAATCACTGAGACACATACGCAACCGAGACTTAGAAAGCTTAGCAAGAACCTCTGGTTTTTAATCGTTTTCCTGCTAAGCTATACACAGGCAGAGACTACAGGGATTCAGTGAGAGCCTCTGGTTTTTAATCGTTCTCCCACTGAATCACAGAGACACATACTTACCGGGACGTAGAGACAGGCAAACAAGTATACACTAAGCAAGTTGATTTGTATAGAGTTAAGGAAGTAGTATTGTTTTGAGCAAGGACTAACAAGAGTCCATAATCAATACACTAAATAAATACGTTGAAATTAATTTAACACACAGGATTTTATATTTTCCTGTATACGACCCCTGGAGCCGCTGAGTTTTACCCCAGCTATAGAAAAGAGTCGTTACAATATATATCCATACCTACCACGCCTCCTTCTTGAAATTGCAACCCCTCTCAAAAGCACTATATTAGTATACCCTATTTACCTTTTTTAAAGGTAAAGGGTATAAACATGCAGTGTTAAATATACCAATTAGTGCAGATTACGCACTTTTATTTAGCGGACACACCTGTCATAAAAGTTAACCTTCTTAGTAACTAAGCAAATCCACTGTCCCAAAATTTATTGCTTACACATGTAAATTTAAAATATTGAAATTGAATAGCGCCAGTAAAGAATCAATTGAGGCCAACATGTATCGGTTGAGTCTTCTCGCCGGTCAACTGATTTAGGCTATTCTGCTAAAGGGCGTTCTATATTACAAGGCAATCCTTGCCACACCGTGCCTGTGATCCTGATCCTGATCATGCTTTGTTCAACAAAATTCACGTCGAAGTCTTACTGACTCAGTGAAAAACGGGAATCAACCAGACGTATCAGACCCACTTGGAGGAACAGTACCATCGCCTAAGTAGCACCAGAGGCTATACGATGCAACTGCGGCCAAAACTGAATATATATATATATATATATATATATATATATATATATATATATATATATATATATATATATATATATATATATACATATATATATATATATATATACATATATATATATATATATATATATATATATATATATATATATATATATATATAAAATCAAAAATATCAAAATTCTGCGGCTATGTAACACCAAAATGAATACAATGAGCACCCTGCATACACAGACACCCAGCAGATTAAATTTATGAAGTGGCTGTGGAAATCCATATATATAAAAGGCATACCAGCAGTAGAGGATTACGACGACAAAGAAGCGCCGATCCAGGAAACAATTCAATACAAAATCTACCCCAATGTACTTATAATTAATAATGATTTAATAATTGTGTAAAATGCTATGCAAATCGTATACATACATTTAATACTTTTGTTAACATAAAAGAAAAGGGACATTTTGGTATATTCATATGTGAGGTAAAATTACAATTTCTCTTCAAATTCTTAACTTGAAATGGCCATATTTTGAAATTTCTACTTGATAGTTACTTAGTCATGGGGAAGACTCAATCTAAAGTTTAAAACCATAGTGGCGACCCCAAGTCACAATTCTTAATACGCAAATGCAACACTCTGATACCTTAGAGGATCTTAAGGTGAAACTTTTAGTCATACTCGTAATTTTAGGAATACATTTCGGACTGAGCTTATAGCAGCTATAATCGTAATCAGACAATAAAACTGCAAAGTCAGTATTCGATTTAACAGAAATTACAACTAGAAGATAAATTTTAACAGATTGCAATTAAAAAAGTCACCAAATAGATATAGTAGAGAATATTTAAATTCATTGCAAAAACAATTAGAATTACAATCTGAGGAGTTTAGACAAGAAATAGAACTTGGCGAAATTTCAAACAGAACCCAATTATTAAATAGATTTCAATTCTTAAGAAACTATATAACCAATATAGTAATAAATATCAAAGAAATCGAGGCAGATCAGAAACACTACGAAAATTTGACAAAATGAATACTTTTAATATAATATAATGCCTTAAGGTCGTACCCGACTTTCAGGGAACCCAGCAGACACCTAATTTTATAGATTTTGCAGAAATTATTGCTGCAACGGTACCAACTACAAACTCGACCAGAAACTTGGACAAAACGGGTCATCATCACATTCCTACTTGTGCACGTATTCCTTGAAGCACCTTAGAATCTGCATTACATAGTAGTTAAGCTCGCCGTGTTTGCGCGTGTACCATTCGTTGATATTACGTATCAGTCTGAATTTCCATGGGCCTTTGCTGGATTTCTCCCATTCTTCCTTCCGTCAAGCTTATCTGCAGCCGTTGGTCTTGCCGGTATCCTATGCATATCCTGCATTTCATATGCAAGCAGATCGATTGGTGGCTTTCTGGGTGTCACACAAATAGCATCATCAGAAACTGTGCGTAAAGCCCTAGCAACCCTTCATCATTGCCTTCATATAGAGCGCACCCTCTTTTTAGTCTCGCAGCTGGATGGAACTTTGCTCGTCTGTAATAAACAAATATAGAAAGGACTTGCTGTCAGCAGCAACATTAGGCGCATTCGATTCGCCACTCTATCGTCGATAGGACAGACATTTGTATAGAAAAGATATCGAGTAAATTATACTCTGATTAAACGAACTAATTTGTCCATCCTCGATAGAAAAGTGCTTCCAAATTGAAAATAGCTGAAAACCAGAGAGATTAAAAATTACCCATGAAAATTCCCTGGGATTTTTTTATATTTTAGCTGTTTAAATTAAAAGAAAACAAAAATTAATCTTTGGATATTGTTTTTTGATATTAAATATTATTATTCTGTTGATTTAAATTATATTCAGATAATGGTTTGCATAAACAATATAAAGAAAGTAAATGTTTAAAAAAACAGTTGAAACAGTACTGCCAAGTATACCACTTATTTGAGTGCTGTTTTATTCGTACAACTCGTTACGAGCTCGATAAATGTGACGATCGAATGCGCCTATTATACCTTCTGCAGGTATAAAACATATACGTCTTTTAAAAACATCTAAAATTTCCTTCCTTTTTTTTCGTGACCTAATCGCAGAATCTGCGAAACAACCCGTTGTTGGGTTACGGCTGAACTTAACAGCGCTCGCCAGGCGACTCTGCTTTGCGCGCGTCTTCTGCAATATATTATATCAAGCGTTGGTTAGTGGATCCTCGACTTGGTCCTTCCCTCGGAGGCATGGTCGTCATTTACGTCGTCGTTCAGCGGTTTCCGCTTCGAACACCTTTTCGCTGGAGCTTCTTCGTCCAGACGCATGACATGTCCAAGCCGGAGCAGACATTGTATAGTAATGCGTCTGACTATGTCAATATTAGCGTAGAGTTCGTACAGTTCATGGTTCATCCGAATACGGTAGCGGCCGCCGACTCGTACAGGACCGGATATATAAATTCATTGACAGGATATATAAATTCATTGACAACTTCAAAAGTACAGCTGTCCGTTGTAACATGGGATCCTAAACGCCTAGTATCCCTGCTAGTGGACAGAATATACTTTGTCTTGCTCTCGTTCACCGTCAGAGTCATTTTTGGTGATTGTTTTTCAATGGCGGAAAAGCAGTAACTTCTCGCTTGCAACGTCCAATGATGTCGATATCATCAGCATATGCGAGCATCTGGACACTTTTGTAGAAAATAATGCCATTCTGATGTACACTGGCCTTCCGTAGTACCCCTTCCATGGTGAAATTGAAGGGGTCGCACGACAGTAGATCGCCTTGTCTGAAACCTCGCATGGTATTAAATGTTTCGAAGAGATCACTTCCTACCTTAGACGTATGGCTCAATGTCAGTCTACAAAGCCGAATTAGATTTAATATACAATTCAGACATGGTGGCATATAGGCAATCCCTTATCGGGCTATCGAAAGCAACTTTATAGTCGACAAAGATATGATGGGTGTCGATCGGTTTCTCGTGGGTTTTCTCCATATTTGTCGTAGAGTGTATATCTGGTCAATAGTGCAGTTTCCAGGTCTAAAACCGCACTGATAAGGTCCCATCAGTGTGTTGGCATATGGTATTAGTCTATCACACAATACGCTCGACAGAACCATATATGACTTGGCAAAAAGACTGATTCCCCGGTAGTTGATGCAAATGCCTGACCTGTTGATAGCAGCGAGCAACTACTAACTACCGTGTTTCGCGCCGCGGCGAAGTTGATCAGCCTTAGACCATTGACCGGAGCGTGCGCGCAAATCAGGCTAATGCTGAAGAATTTAGCTTTGATGCGGATCGTGGCAAGCCTTTTAGGTCGCCGGTTCACTGCCTTGAACCTGGAGTCCATTTTTCGAAGCCTGCTGCGTACCACAAATCCAAATCCGAATTCGCGCGTCTCTGCATGGCAGGTATAGTAGATATCGCAGCTCGCTCGCTTAGAATAATAATGTCTTGTTGGTCATTTCCTGGATGGCGGTTACGTCAGCCTTCATTTTTTCGAGGGCGTTCGCCAATTGAATAAAGGCACATTCCCTATTGAGAACGAAAAAACTTCTGAATTTCAATACTAAAGATCACAAAACAGAAACCGCAACATCACAGTTATGTCAGGAGTTGATAGATTTTTTTAAGGGGGTTGTACACCTGATAGATCTATTGTGATGCTTCTATTTATTTGAAAGATGAGGATAGTTTCATTTATAGATCTTCTGTCAAGTTAATTTTCGACAGAAATTCAAATATTTTAAAGGAATCAAGTTGAGGGATCTTGCTCATATCTAAGATGCATTCTCCGAAACACCTGAGTCTATTATAAGCCAATGGTCCGCAGTCTGTGATCAGGTGCAGTGAGGATTCGTCACTTTCTCCACAGAATCGACAGATGGCCTGAAGATAGACCCAACTTATTCATATGATAATGTCCGCCTAAATGCATGGGTTCTATAATTTTATACGTCTCATGAGACCTTTCCATTATTTTTTGCAACTCAACTTTGTACTGTATTTGTGTACAAAGTTGATTTTTCTTGGCATAAAATCCTTGTGAGATTTTAATATGCCATATTCTTATAACGCATTGTACTTTACGTAAGGCAGATTTCGCTGTTTTGAGTCTGACTCTATTTGACCAGGCTACAGAACCATATGGTCTCACCATCATTGTATACATCCAGAGGACGATTTTTGGGTTACATCCCCAAGATTTACCAGCAAGCCGTCTACATATCATTAAGGAAGCATATCACACTCTTGGTGGATGCTGTGAGGTGAGGCTTCCATAATAACTTTTTGTCGAAAATGACTCCGAGGTATTTGGTCTCAGAGCTAATATCGACCTGAGTACCATTTAGACGAATAGGTTTCATATATGGTAAAGATCTTTTTCTAGTAAACGGCACAATGGTTGTCTTCGAGGCATTGATTTTCAATCCTGTTCCCATGCACCATTTACTAGCTTCTAATAATCCCCTCTTGACATAATATGCCTAGATTTGTGAGTTTTATCAGAAGATTATCAACTACTATGCTCCACAAAATGGGTCCGGACATCCTTTAGTGACTTTGGCTTTAACAGTTTTGTCACCTGCTTTAGCTTCAATCAGTCTACTATTGAATAAAGCTCGTATCCAATTGGAAGTGTCATTATCTGTTCCTCCATTGTGAAGGGCCCTAATCAGATATTCGTGAGGAGTGTTGTCAAAAGCACCCTCAATATCAAGAAAGACACAAAGTGCTATTTTATTTTTATCCAGTGCTGCCTGAATAAAATCAGTCAGATAGTATTATGCGGTTTCAGTAAATTTTCCCGCATTATTCGCAAACTCTTAAACTTTTCAATACAGTCTAATGGAGATGTATATTAATTATTTGCTCCATTGCTTCTATTACAAAGGATGTCAAACTTATAGGCCATATCCTTCTTGCCTACCTATTTGATAAATTCCACTGTAGCTATACGCCATGCTTCCGGTAGATACCTTAAAGCAAGCCTTGCCCTAGTTATATTAAAAGAGCTGATTTCCCATCTTGACATCTCCGTAGCTATCACTTCTTTAGCCTCCATCCAGCCAATTTTGCTTGCTCTTCTAGGAAGAGCATCCATCCATCTGCGAATATGACGGGATCTGGATTGAGCCCCCCGGAAAGTGCACACGCAGCAAAAAGAGGGTGCGATCCTCTTCATTCGCTGTGAACATCCCATCCTCAGATATCAATGCCAGCTTTAAGTGGACTCTGTTTTGCGCAAGAGCTCTATGGAGTCGTGCTACTTCAAGAGTCGATTCAACATTTTCGCAAAAGGATCTAAACATAGTCCTTTTGGCTTGTCTGATCTCTTTGTTACAGATCAATTATGTTTTATATTCATCCCAGTCCACCGTGCGCTTAGTTAGGTTGAATAGCCTACGCACCTTTGTACATCTAGAAGACTAGAATTCCACCAGGGAACATTCCTACAGTTTTCCATTGTCATTAGAGGACAAGATAAATCATAGGATTCGAAAATAATTTCATTTAACTCTTTGACACCCTTCTCTAGCTCCGCCGGATTTTTACATCTTCCTCGGATGTTTGAGGATGAGAGTAGTGAATGCACTGAACTATCGAAGAAATCCCAGTTAGTATACTTAGGATTTCTGAAAACTACTGTTTTTGTGACGATACCTCGTATATCGGACTCAATTATACTGTGGTCCGACAGAGAGCGTTCGTCCGAAACTGTGCAATTGCTAACAATATCAGTTAGCCCTGGACTACAGAAAGTCAGATCAAGAATCCTCCCTAATTACATTTCTAAAAGTGGGTGGGTACCGCTTATTATATATATATATATATATATATATATATATATATATATATATATATATATATATATATATATATATCAATTAAGTGATAATAAAAATTCTAGAACTGACTCACCCCATTTATGAGTGTCACTGCTCTCTCATATGGTATTGTGTGGATTGGAATCACAGCCTACCAAGAGTGGAATCCTTTTGGATAGGCCATATCTCGCCAGCTTAATGACTTCTTCCGGGATGTCATAGATATCTCCCGGAAAGTAGGCCGATGCAACGACTATATCGCGAGAGACCCCATCATCTTCATACTTTACCATGATGGGTGTGAGACTCGCGACATGTGTTCTGAAAGACAAAAGTAATTAATATAATTTCTAATCAGTATACATGTACGGGGAGTGTCAGCATTGGCATCCGATATTACCTTCGTAAACTTACTTGAAAGGTGCCAAACTTGACCTTTGTAACACCATGGCTCTTGAATGAGGGCTAGCCCCATGTTGTTTTTGGCAAAAGCCCGCCCAATGACAGCCGAAGCTGCTCTGGCATGTTGGTTGTTTGCCTTCCCACTTTCAGTCTTGTCATCTTATGGAGCAGATGGTGCTATTCCCATCTTCGTCTTCCTCGTCCATAGAGACATCCTTCAGACTGTGTACCAGTATACGCTCTCCGCCCCCAACCAGTCTTCCGAGCAACATTTGCTCAACACTTGTTAGCTCCTTGCTACTCAAGACGGATGCCACCCTACTGTACCTGCTGCCTTGGACCCTTCACGACTAGGTGGGCCTGCCGGTGTTGCCGTCTTCCTCTTCTTTGCTGTGTCAGGATTAGGAGAAAATGTCTTTCGCACCCTCTTCTTCAGGTTCTTAGTCCCGTCGGTTGTGATGTTGTGCCAGCCGAATCCTTTACAAACCGATGCTCATTTGCCTGGACAAGAGCATCATCTGGTTGCAAACCCTAATCCAGGTAGATGAGATGCCATCTGACGCCAGCACCACTTACCTCCTTTCTTCTCGGGTCATCCAAACCCCCAGGTTGCCAACGATCAGGAAGAGGGATTCCTCTCTTGGCCATCTTGGACATCTTCGCAGAGCTGGTAGGTCGGAATGGATTACGACCTTTGCCTTCCAGTTTTACTCCCAGTGTCAACAGTCTCTCCTTAGTGGAGATGCGAGTTTGTTGCGTTGGTCCTATTTTTGCCCTGGCACCAGCAAAAGTGGATAGCACATCATCGGAAGAAAATTTCCGAATTCCTGCATCACCCACCCCGTATACTCGTATTGGGGGTCCCAAAGATATGTACGGAGTATCAAGACATATTTTTTCTCGAAGGTGATAAATTAATAGTCAATAATTTTTACAGTCTACACTTGGAGTTGACAGATAAAAACCAGGTCTACATACATAATTACATATTACCCCATTCTCAACTTGATAATATCAATAGCGAGGTTAAAAACCTAATAAAACACGGAGTGATACAACACTCCACTAGCTCATACAATTCTCCCATACTACTCGTGCAAAAGAAAAGTTCTGATGACTCCAAAAATGGAGACTTGTAGTAGATTTTGGGCAATTAAATATATTTGACGATCAATTTCCCATATCAAGACTGGAAGATGTGCTTGATAAAGTTGGAAAATCTGAGTATTTTTCGTCCCTTGATATGAAAAGATCATTTCATCAAATTGCATTGGATAAAGATTCAAAACAACTCACAGCTTTCTCTACCAGTAAAGATCACTATCAATTCAAAAGTTTACCATTCGGATTAAAAATATCATCCAACAGCTTTCAATGAATACTTACATACTAATAGGTTTAGAAAGTGACGCATTCCTATATGCTGTTAATATAATAATTTTTGGCAAATCAGGTAATGGCCATAAAGAGAACCTTAGAAAAATTTTCCAACGTCTTCAACAACATAACCAAAAGTTAAATCCGAGTAAATGTAATTTCCTAAAACCTGAAGTCATTTTTATTGGACACTTGATCACACCAAATGGAGTGACAGCTGACCCAGAAAAATATAAAACAGTTGAAGAATACCCTATACAAAAAAAAATAAAGACGTCTTAAAATGATTCGTCGCCTTTTGCAATTACTATCGACGCTTTATCAAAAACTTTACAGATATAGCCAATCCTCTCAATAACACACAGAAGAAGAAAGCGTAATTTTTAAATAGAATGCGAAGAAGCATTTAAGCGATTAATACAAAGCATAACTCACCCACCCGTACTGTAATATCCAGACCTTGACAAAGAAGGTGACATAGGACAAGACAAGCCAATCGCCTATGCAAGACATACGTTAAATAAACACGATATAAATAAACCAGTAAGGAATTTATGGCAATACATTGGGCAATCAACCACTTATCTTTTCGGAACTAAATTCAAAGTCATAACTGATCATAGACCAATCGTTGCAGTTCTTACCAATAATAATCCTTCGTCAACAATGACACGAATCCGTCTTGATTTAATGGAATATGACTTTGAAATAACCTACAAACAAGAAAATATGAACAACAACCCAGACGCATTATCAGAAAAAATAAATTCAGAAACCCTGAATACCAACAGTAATAATTGTAACACGGAGTATAAGTAAACAAAAAAAGATGCAACTACTGAGGATGCGCAGCCTCATATTTGGAATTGCACATTTTTATCTGATATCAAGAAAATGAAAGAATTGAAATTTACACTAAAAGAGGATGAGCTCGACGATAAACACGTTTTTGTAGAATTATGCGATAATTCTAACTTAGTACTAAATACGGTTATGAAGAAGGTTACTCACGTACTATCTATATTAAAATAGCTTTGTCAAAAAACGATATTTTATTCAATTACACACAAGAACATCAACTAAAGGCCTTATATGAAAAAATTCAAATGGAAAATATATCGAATATATATGCTATTATATTATTCAAACTCCCACAAAAATAAATGATAGAAATGAAAAAATAAGTCTCATACACGACAACCACTCCACGCCCACCGCTAGACATTGCGGAATAAGAATGAAGTTACTTAATTTAAAACAAAAGTTTATATGGAAAAATAAGACAAAAATGGTTAAAGCATTCGGGAACAAATGCACGACATGCACTAAGAACAAAATAACGAAACATGTTAATGAAAAAATGGAAATAACAGATAAACCAGCAGATAGTTCCGAGGTCATTGAAATCAAATATCGTATAATAAGAACATGCGACAATAACCCCTCCAGTACTAAATAGTGTTGACCGGCGGCATCTTGGACAAAATGAAGATGTTGCCGCCACAATTGCTGAAGTGGAATGAAAGTTTCATTACTTTGCTTAGTCTTTCGGTGTACTTTGATGCGGTAGGTTGTGGATCGCTGCGCCACCGATTAAATATACTAAAAGAAGGGAAGAATGTAGTAATGCGATAAGTTAAAAGTAGACATGTTATCGCGGCACGGGGAGGACATACTTTTAAAGCACACACAATACACAATTCTTCTTTGGTATTGTCAATGTTATTCTACACGAATGTAGGTCAAATGTTCTCATATACTTTTTATATTTGGAATTTTTATAATATTTTATGAAATCAAATACATTCTCAATTTTATACGTACATGAATATGTTTGATTATGAAATTTAGAATTTATAAAATAGTATATGTTTTTGAAATGAAATGTGGCAATTACACGCGCAGATTGCCAATCTTCAATATGATAAAAAATTTATTTGAGGTACTTCATATAAAAAAAATGCTCATGGAATGCTCAAGAAAGCAACACTGATTTCGGCAAGAAACATACTGTGAATCAAAAAAGTTTAGGAACAACGCCATTTACAAAATTTATATGTTAATAACTTTTTTCCACTTAATTAACAAAAATAATTAAGATGTAATTTTTGATAAGGAACATTTTATAAATATTTAAGCCAAAGTTATTGGAATTTCAATCTTATAAAAAATAAAAAATTCATGATTTTTAAATCAAAACACATTATGAAAAATTGCAATATAGGTATGATTTTTGAACACCTAATATTTGATTAGAAGTTACATATGCGCAAGAAGAGTTACAAATGCGTTGGCAAAATGCGCATTTTGAGAAAATGCGCATTCTGAGAATTTACGCATTTGAGCATTTTTGAATGCGTATTTTATTTTACGCATTCAAAAGGATCCCACGTATCCGTATCTGCGCATTAAGGTATGTTCCCACAGAATATATTTTGATGCGTAGATAAAGGAGAATCAAGAGGATATAAGAGAGCCAGAAAAATGGAAAGGCATCTCAGATATAAAAAGTTTGTGCAAGAGCACAGTCAGATATAAAAAGTTGTGCAAGAGTTCAAACTTAACTTGATTTTTTGTGTATTGTTTTTAATAAACTTAACTTGATTTTTTGTGTATTGTTTTTAATAAACTTAACTTGATTTTTTGTGTATTGTTTTTAATAATCTTAACTGGCGACGAGGATGGGATCCCGGCAGTTCATATTCTGTTGAAAAATATGAATAGTGTTTTTTAAAACTTAACCGGGCATTCCAAAAAAAAAAAACAAAACAAATAAGACAAGAGTGTTATAGGAAATTATAAAATTTTTTATAAATTAAAAACAAATGAAAATAAAATAAAAATCAAACATTAAAAAAAAAGTATAATTCAAAATTTCAATAATATTTTAAAGAATTATAAAATTAATTTTAAACGTACTATATAAAATTATAAAATAAAAGTTTTAAAAAACGGAGAAAGCAAAACAAAAGTATATAAACCAAAAAAAAAAAACCACAAAAGTTATTACGCATACATCAGCTGGCAGCGACAACTATAAATCACATATGTATATATATGTACGTCTACAAGAAAATTCACAGCAGCAGCAACCACAGCAACAGGACATATAAATAATTAAATATATTAAATAATTACAACTATAAAGAATGCAGACATCCTAACATAACTACAACCAAAGGAGCAGCAGCAACCACAAAAACAGGAAATAGTAAATATTAAAATTATGGTTTATTTAAATATTTTAATTTAAAGCTTATGTAAATATTTTAATTTTAATTTTAAGTCTATGTAAAATATTTTAATTTTAATTTTAAGTCTATGTAAAATATTTTAAAAATGGAACCGAAAATTGTGCCTGTATCGCCATCAACATCTATGACTGGACATTCTATTACAATAGATCCCCTTAAATATATAAATAATTTACCTGAGTTCAGAGGGAACTCAGATGAAATTCAAACTTTTTTTGAATTAATAGATAAGATTTATCCACTATTAGATACCTTTGACAACAATTCCCAACTACTTTTTTTGGATTTAATTAAGGGAAAATTAAAAGGAAAAGCCAGGGAAATTATAGAAATTCATCATGATGCAAGATCCTGGAGGGAAATGAAAACAATTCTATATAATAATTTTGGAGATAGATTCACTTGTGAAGAATTATTTGACGATCTCAGGGCAGTAGTCTTTCGAAATAATAGCGTTGGTTTTTATAATGAAATAACAAATAAGTTAAGAAGACTTAACAACAAAACAATTTTTTCATTAGGAAATAATTCAACAGCGTCGGAATTCCTAAAAAACAATAGGAGAACTGCTTTAAATATATTCAAAAATAAAATGCCTGAGCCAATGCGCACAATCCTTTTTTGTAGAAATTCCTCTAGCTTGGAAGAAGCCATGGATATTCTGCAATCGGCCGGATATGCTCATACTAGTGAGGATAAACCAAACCAACATACAGTAAAGCAACATTTTTCTAAACAGGAATCTGGACAGAATTATACACGTACATATAACAATGCCCAGCAAAGACAATATAACCATCATAATCAATATCAACCAAGTAAATTTAGGAACTACAACCAATATAATAATCAGGGTCAAAATTTTAACAATTCACAGCGGCAATACAGAAATTTTAATTACAATCAAAGACAACCAATTACTAATAATAATAAAAATTTTGTATCACGACAATTACCAGCAGAACCGATTCTAACAAATATTGAACAAGAAGATCCTACAAATTTTCGGCTTTCAGCCTCAAACAGAACTTACCATATATAAGTTAAATCCAATTTAGGAACATTAAAATTTATAATAGATACCGGTGCGACACATTCAATTATAAATCCCAATATTTGTGATCCTAAGTGGAAAATACCAACTGATCCGATCAATCTAAAGACACTCCAACACTTTATTAAAATAACAGAAAAAGTATCCATACCCCTTTTCGAAGAATTAGGCGATCCCAATGAGAAAATAGACATGTTTATTTGCAAATTTCATGACGAGTATGACGGTATCATTGTCAATAATATATTAAAACAGTTAAAAGCAATAATAAATTTTGAAAGAAATATTATTCAAATCGGTCAGAAACAAATATGTATTAAATTTTTAACAAAAACTCAAAGTTTTAATTTTATAAAGAAAGGTATTTATGAAGTAGACATTCCAGTTCAGGAAATGGAAGGTTTAGTATATACTCCTGGCAAAACATCACAAGATAAAAAAATAGAAATTAAAGAAGGTATATACGAAGTCTCTACTTAAAAAATGAACGCCATTGTAGAAATAAAAGATGCTAAGCCAAAAGAAATAATTTTCAATTGTCAACCAACCGTAGCGATTTCAAATGATAATTTCTATGTGAATGAATTTAAAAAACAAAAAATTCCTTTTGATCAAATGAGACTAGAGCATTTAAATCATGAAGAAAAATACAAATTAATTTCGGTCATTAAAAAATTTTCAAAAATATTTTATAACGAAAAAACAAATCTCAGTTTCACTAATGAAATAAAACACAGAATCCGTACTAAAGATCACACACCAATAGCAGTCAAAACATATAGATATCCTTATGTACACAAGGAGGAGGAACAACGACAAATTCAGGAAATGATTTGTAGTAAAATTATAAGACCAAGCCAATCACCATATTCAACACCAGTATGGGTAGTACCTAAAAAGTTAGACGCCAGCGGAAAACGTAAGTGGCGATTAGTGATAGACTACCGTAAATTAAATGAGGTAACGATTGATGATAAATACCCTATTCCAAATATGGATGAAATTTTGGAAAAATTGGGAAGATGCCATTACTTCACTACTATAGATCTAGCAAAAGGTTTCCACCAAATAGAGATTGCGAAAGAAGATATTTATAAAACAGCATTCAGTGTAGAGGGCGGACATTACGAATTTCTTCGAATGCCTTTTGGACTCAAAACAGCCCCCGCCACATTCCAACGATTAATGAATAATGTATTAGGAGATTACATTAACAAAATTTGCTTAGCCTATCTTGACGATATTATAATTTTCTCTACTTCGTTGCAAGAGCATCTGGAGTCAGTTACGAAAATTTTTCAAAGACTTAAAGAAACCAATCTCCAAGTCCAATTGGACAAATCGGAGTTTTTGAAACATGAAACCGAATTTCTCGGGCATATTGTTACAAACGAAGGCATAAAGCCTAATCCACAAAAGATAATCTGTGTACAAAATTTTCCACTACCAAAATCAGCAAAAGAAATTAAACAATTTCTTGGTTTGACTGGTTACTATCGAAAATTCATGAAAGATTACGCCAAAATTGCGAAACCGATAACTAAATATTTAAAGAAAGGTATAAAATTGAATTTAGAAGATAGTGATTAGTTAAATAGCTTTGAAACATTGAAACTACTATTAATAAATGATCCTGTGCTGAAATATCCAGATTTCGGAAAGCGTTTCACTTTGCAAACAGATGCAAGTGATCTAGCCCTTGGTGCCATATTATCTCAGGATGGTCATCCAATCTGCTACGCTAGTCGTACGTTAAACGACCACGAACAAAATTATAGCACTATTGAAAAAGAGCTACTTGCAATCGTATGGGCAACCCAATATTTCCGTCCGTATTTATTTGGTAGACAATTCATAATAGAAACAGATCACAGACCACTGGTTTGGCTTTTTTCGATAAAAGAACAAAATTCTAAATTAGTCAGATGGAGATTGCGACTGGCAGAATATGATTATGAAATAAGATACAAAACAGGATTAAAGAATGGTAACGCAGATGCACTTTCTCGCATCTTAATAAATCACAATGAAGCACAGGTAATAACCCATGCAATAATAGAATCTCAATGCCCCGTAAACATTTATAAAACTCAGATTATTTTAAAGAAAACCAACTCAGGTTCCCTAAAAATAAAGAATTTAAATATTTTTAATTCAAAACGTAAAATAATATCTGCAAAGACATATAATGATGACACTATCATTATGTTAATTAAAAATAATTTTGAAAGTAATAAAACTAACGCTATTTTAGTAGAATACGAAGAACTATACAAAAAATTTACATTTATTATTGGACAAAACTTTTGCAATAATAGTAATAATAAATTTAAAATTGTAAGATGTAAAAACATCCTAAAAGACATAACAGATGAGAATGAATTAAATGAATATAAAAACCGAACACCATAAAAATAACCATAGAGGAATAAACGAAAATTTTAATGAACTAAGGAACGAAATATACCACCCAAAATTAAAAACAAGAATTACACAATACATTAATAACTGCGATATATATAACAAGGAAAAATATGACAGACGACCAGTCAAACACCAATTCAAAATAACATATACACCTGAAGCCCCCAAAGAAATAGTTCATATAGATATATTCTACAGTTTAAATAAATCTTTGTTTCTAACCATAATAGACAAATTCTCAAAACATGCTCAAGCAATTAAGATTTCGAATCGATCTTGGATAGAGTTTAAAAGAGCTCTTATACAATATATCAGTACAGCAGGTCATTTCACAAAAATTATTGTAGACAATGAATTAGGATTCAAAGCATTACCATTATTACAATTCCTTCAAAATGAAAATATCGAAATACATTATACCCAAGTAGCAATCATACATCTAATTCAGATATCGAACGACTTCACAATACAATAAACGAACACTTAAGACTTCTAAGGTATGATCCTAACAAAGACTTAGAAAGCGTAGAAGAAAAAATTTATAGAATCATTACTTACTATAATAACACGATTCATACAACCACTGGACAAAAACCAATAAATTTTGTTAACGGCTCAATAAACCAAACAGAGTATCCTTCTATTAAAGATAAAATGATACATATTAAAGAAAAAATCACAAATAAATTAAACCAAAATCGAGAAGATATATACCTCACAACTGGACCTGTATTTATAAAAGAGGAAAGGGGAGGAATCATTCTAAATTTAAAAAATTGAATATACATAGATTAGATGAAGATCATGTAGGTACAAAAAGAGGCCAAAAATATTACAAAACACATATAAAAGAAACAAAAAGTTTCAAGTCAATAATTAAAAAGAAAAAAAAATGATGTAAACAAACAAAAAACAAAAAAAATGATGTAAATACTATTATAAGAAAGTTAAATTATGACTGTATACTTACTTTTAATTTAATAGAATTAAGAAAATGTACAGAATTTTGAGAAAATGCGCATTCTGAGAATTTACGCATTTGAGCATTTTTGAATGCGTATTTTATTTTACGCATTCAAAAGGATCCCACGGATCCGTATCTGCGCATTAAGGTATGTTCCCACGGAATATATTTTGATGCGTAGATAAAGGAGAATCAAGAGGATATAAGAGAGCCAGAAAAATGGAAAGGCATCTCAGATATAAAAAGTTTGTGCAAGAGCACAGTCAGATATAAAAAGTTGTGCAAGAGTTCAAACTTAACTTGATTTTTTTTGTATTGTTTTTAATAAACTTAACTTGATTTTTTGTGTATTGTTTTTAATAAACTTAACTTGATTTTTTGTGTATTGTTTTTAATAAACTTAACTTGATTTTTTGTGTATTGTTTTTAATAAACTTAACTATTAGACTTGAATAACTGCTTGTAAGCGTCTAGACATACTTCCAACTAAGTTGGATGTCTCCCCGGCTGTTACATTTGCCCATTCTGTGCGTATGACGTCCTTAAGCGAATTCTTTAATGTTATGTGATGTCTCCGTATTTTTTTCCAATAAGTGCCAAATGTGTTCAATCGGATTCATATCTGGCGATTGTGGAGGTGTTTTAAATTGTTTGCAATGGATCCATTCCTGCACAAGAAACGACGCATGCTTCGGGTCGTTATCTTGTTGGAACATAAATGGTTTCCCATTCAACCCTAACTTCTCAACTCTGGGAGCTAAACATTCCTCTAAAATGTTCTTATACAAGTACTTGTCCATTTCCTCATCAATAAAGACGAGATTTCCGACTCCAGATATAGCCATTCACCCCCACACCATAGCATTACTGCCGCCGTATTTCACTGTTTTGATTACAATATTTTCTTGCAGATCTTTCTTTGGTTTTCGCTTAATTGTTTGTGCGCCATCTGAGCCAAATAGGTTAAACTTTGATTCGTCTAAAAATCATGCTATTCCAAAATGATTCTGGGTGAGTAACATTGAGTTTGGCAAAATTTAACCTTTTTTCTTATTCGCAGCCGAAACTAATGGTTTGCGTCGGGGAACTCGTCCATGATAACCAGCTCTGTTTAAGTGTTCCGTATTGTTTGGAAATCAAAGTTTTCTCTAAATATTTACTGCATTTGGAATAATTTGTCAGCCAAAATCTGTGGAATTTTTGCCATTGCAGCTACTACAATCTGTTCTTTGGTAAGGTGCAAATTTTTTTGGCCGTCCAGATCTGCTCTCACGCTCAAATTTTCCAGTATTTATGTAATGCTTTATAATTATTTCGTACATGCGGCCTCTGCACTATATTGCTGATTTTCCGATAAGATTTTTGCTGTACGTGAAGAGTTATTATAATTTTATAGACGTCTGTACGACAGATCATTTTGCTCACTGTATCACAAAATCAAGATCAACACTAATCTAAAACGTTTGACAATTTACTAGTAAATTAACTAATTCAAAGATTACCGTTATTTTAGCAAAAACACGACACACAAACAAAGTGTGCCTAAACTTTTTTGATGTCCTTTTCTGGACTTTTTTCTTTTTCTTCAAATAGTCATTACTATGTACTTTAATGCACTTTGTCTTAAAAATGTTGCCTGTGCCTCAACTTTTTTGATTCACTGTATGTATAGCTATTTATTTCGTAAAGGAAATGTGACAGCTTCCTGAAAAAAAGTAAGCAAGGTGTAAACAAAATGTTTCTTTTGAATGTTTATTTTCTTCTAAGGCGAATAAAAACGAGTAAAGAAGTCTGAAGTCGGGTTAGACCGACTTCGAAATACAATTTACCTTTCCTTGTGCGTGCAAGTTCAACAATTGGGATGTTTTCTTCATAGATCTTCATTAGAAGCATATCTACGGTAATTTTCGGTATGGTACCTTGAATTGATTATATTAGAGTGAGGCGTGGCCTCTACCTGATCGTCCCCATTTATGGTGTATGTCCTAATATAGAATTTCGCCCAAAAATATTGTATAGGTTGTAAGTCATAAAAATATGTCAATAGTGGGCATGGCTGTCAAAAGACCATACCCAGTTTTTGTGTGGTGTTTAAAGTTAGTATCCGCAACCTTTCTGTGAAATTTTGTTGTAAAATGTTTAATAGGAACATAGTAATGATTTTTTGTTAATTGTAGGCATGGCAGTAATAATATGATCCCCATATTTTCCACACACACTATTATGGACCCCATGTATATTTGTGCTAATTCTTCTTCTGATAGCATAGGTAGGCTAATTTTAATGTTAGACCCGAAAGTTCCTTATATCAAAAGTGGCCCTGGCTTTTCTCTGATCAAACTCATTTCTTGCAGATAGCTTTATAATGTCTACATGTTGCTTCTCGTAACAGTCCATAAATCTCCAATAGATCTTAAGTTATGAATGTTTGTTAATTGTGAGCGTGGCAGTTATTATATACAGCCTACATTTTGCATAGAGTTTACTAGGACCCACGTCTCCATAACTGCCAAATTGCGTTACAATTCCGTCCATTGGACCAAATTTATAGTCATTTTAAAAAAGGTGAAAAAGTTCTTTGTATGGGAGGTAGTCGTGGTCTTGGTCCAAATCGGCCCATATAGCAATCTGATTCTGTATCTTTGTCAAGACTATAATACTTTTGCAAAGTTTTATTAAGATAGCTCTAACGGTGTAGAAAAAAAGTGGCCACAGACGGACAGACAAAATTAAAATTGCTTAGAAAGTGATATTGACCATATCTGTATATATATGTCCATACCTACCACGCCTCCTTCTTGATATTGCAATCCCTCTCAAAAGCACAAAATTAGTACGAGTACGAGTATACCCTTTTTACCTTTTTTAAAGGAAAAGGGTATAAAAATCAAATGTCAAGACGGGCTTTGAAATGGCAAATTTTGTTGACTACTACTTTTTCACGCACAAGAAATATATGCTCTTTTTCTTGAGAGCTGCATACCGGCCTTTGCTGCAAAAACAATCCCGAATGAGGTTTTCTGTAGTAGTTTCATATTTTTAAACAAGTGTGAAATGTGTCCCGAGTTTATTCGATGCTCTTTGATTTTTCCAATAATATTAAAGATACTATGAAACATAAATGTACGCAGAACGAATACGACTGTGACTTACTTGGCAGCAAGTGGGAATTGACATTTCTGCTCCAAAGTTCAAGCGAAAACAATAACCACGCAGCTAGAAATCACTAACACACTATAGCCTTTACAACAGGAGGATTTGATCCGGATTCTTCCGGTTTCTTGGCACACGTTAGCGACGGATCGGATGGCGAAAGAGACTGTTACTTTTCCTGGATCCACAGTAAGAAATTATGAAAGACATGCTCTTAGGGACGAAATAAAGCATGTTTAATAAACTGAATAAAAGGAGAGAAAAACTGATACAAAAAATTTACATTGTTCATATACATATGACTGTCACCATTGAAAAATTGACGTTGCCGATATTGTAATGTTGGTCATTTTATATTTTTATTTAAAGGCGGTGAAAGTTTTCATACAAGCCACCATTGTGATCCAATTTAATACGGTGTTCACAGTTGCATATATGGTTGGTCATAAAACCATCTGGTACTCTGTTAATCTATAATATTTTGAAAAAAGTTTGCACATCTTTATGCTATTTCAAATAATTGATGATCAGAGATTAGAGAGGGGACTGCAAAAATAACTAAGTTTGATATTGCCTAATTGTGGAGAGTGAAAAAGGAATTTAAAAAGACAAAAATTATAAATTTTTCAAATATCTTTTTATTTAACTTTCGGTTTACATATTTCCTTTCAAGAGTACATAATTGTAATTCTATTTTATTGATTTTTTATTACGATCATATAGACTGTAATATGTATAAATATTTTTAATGTGGTATCTGATTTACATAAAATGACATAGTTTATTTCTGATATATTATATTATGAAATATATTTCAATTTGTTAATTTCTCTAGATATATCTTGGATCATATTTTCAGTGAGTAATTTATTTTAATGATTATTGGCTGCAAGATTTTGGAGTTTAGTTGTGTTTTCACGTATTTACAATTAGCGTACAAATTATTAACTTTATAAAAGCAATGAATAAGGAACAAATAGCGGAGTTATTAAATTAGATAAACAAAAATAACAAAGAGAGAATGTTGTAATAGTTATAAGCTTCCGAACGAATGATGAGAATACAATAACACGAAATATTAAATATCAATATAAAAATATAATTTTTTATTCTATTTTTTTTAACAAAACCAACATTCAAATGTCTTCCACACTTATTATACATTCATTCCTTCTGATGTAATTTACGTGAATTTTGACTAGAACAAAACATTTACAGTTTCTTTGCAATGCACTGTTATAGCGCTATGATTATGAACGGAAATTATTTCGACAATTATGTATAATATATAAAATAATATATACGTAAAACAAACCACGTATGGATAACCAAGAAAGATAGAGAAAAGATTACGCATTGCGCAGGTCCGTTATTATTTTCTTTTTGGCGGGTTCTGACGTCACAGCCGCGTAAAAAATTATACATATACAGCTGTTTACACAGCTTAATTTTTCAATGATCATTCATGATGGTCGGTTTTCCAATAGAAATAATTGCAATTTAAACTAAATATTTTCGTCAATATATTTTGTATTTTATATACAATTTTAAAATCTATACTTTAAAATAGGAAAACCTGTATTTTAGGAGAATATTTGAAAACCTCAAAATTTCTATTTAATTTAAAAACATTATGTAGCAACAGGACCGTAGCTATGGGGTGTCTTTGTGGGGCACCTACCTTAAAATACCAAAGCCCTACCTTAAAAAATACCATCAACTTAGATAATATAAGTAAACTGTTTGTTCGTAGTATGATATGATGGAAAAATGATTAATTTACTACTAGCGACATCTAAACAATTCTGAACTAACCACGGTTTACATAGCTTTTCTTAGAGCGGAAAACTTTTGCTCTCTTGTTTGACAAAATAACGCAATTAACGATTTACTGAACCTATTGTAATTCGGTACCGCGTTCTGAAGTTGTGTTTTCAAGTATCCTAGAAAGTACATTGATTAGATATGTTCCTAGTCATAAACATACTCCTGAAATAAACACTAATATACAAAAAAGTCCATATTATTTTTATATCGTCTTTAAATAATTTGTCCAGAATTACAATTGTGTCACTCAGAGAGTTTTCAGTTTTCGATGTGAATAGCTCTGAGTCTCTACTGATACTCGGCTGATACATATGCCTGTGTTGAGTTTTGTGTGACTGACCAAGTGTAGAGGGGTAAATGTGTGAATATATTTTATTCTTATTTTCAAAGGATTTTCAATAATATTGATATGATGGCCATATTATAAATGCAAAACCTGAAACTAATTACAAATGAGAATATGATATTTGTAGACATATTATCGCAAGAAATTCAGTGTCTTAAAATTGTGAATAATAATTGTAAATTAAATTTTTTAGAGTATATGTATATTCTAGGCTGCTTCTGCACTTGAATCTGACATTTTATATTTCAGGACAAATTAACCGCCAAAATTGCATAGGTATTCCAGAATCTTAATACGAAAAATGTATATATATATATATATATATATATATATATATATATATATATATATATATATGTGTATATATATATATATATATATATATATATATATATATACATATATATATATATATATATATATATATATATATATATATATTTATATATATATATATATATATATATATATATATATATATATATATATATGTAGGATTTGGTATTTCTGTAACCTGCATTGCTATTCATAGTTGGCAACCCCTCGCAGTCAAGCGAGCGAATGTCAATTGAATTAGTTATTTTGTTTTGTTTTTGAGTCTTTAAGTTACACTGCTAGTGATAAGGGCGCATGAAATAAGACGCTTCGAAAATAAACATTTACTTTAATAAATTACATTTAATAATAAAATGGAGTGTTTTCTCTGAGGAAAAAGGAAGTGATCACAAATTGGCGTCAACCAATAAATTTGGGGTCAGTAGAGTGTACCTTAAACTACATTAAATATTTAATATTTAAAATTTCGTTTAAAATTTCGGAATCAATCCATTCGTGTTACCTCCACTGGTTTAAGCTATTTTATACAGAAATTAAAACGGGAAAGAGCATTTTTTTAATAAATAAAGGTGAAAAGTTTTCTGGATTAATTTCACTAACTTCAACTGAATCGATCAATGTTAACTGGCAAGAAGAAGAATAACTAATACGTCGATCTCATATAGCATTTTCTTTCCTACATGAAAATCTTACCATGCGAAAGGGTAACACTCTTTCAATGTTGCCTTCAAAACTGCCAGAGGATAAAATTTTTATTTTTAGAAAAGAACACAGAAAATTCCGTTTTGCTGCTTTGATGTCTGTATTCCAGAGACCAATCAATTAAATCTTACACCATTGATCGTCGATGCTATAATTTAAGAAACTAAATCATATACGAGTATTCGAAGAAGATTTAAAATTAGTATCACTTACAAGCTTTTATACAAAACTACATACATACATATGTACTCGCCGTAAGTAGGTCTGATATAATTTATAATGTTGTAGTTGCAATTTGGATTACTACCATATGTATACATCCGAAAGTTTATATGTACATAGTCTATAAATATAAAGTTTAATAATTTTATTTGGTCGTCTCTATCCATCTCTCTCAGTAAATCTTCCCAAACACTTTCATACAATAATTCTATACTCGTAAAAAGATAACACAAAAACATTTAATGTACATATGTATGTACGAGTATGTACATACATATGTATGTAAATATGTATATGCAAATTTTCCATTTCAATATTTATAGAAGTGGCCACTTACATAATTTACACTTCAATATTGCAATGAATATCAACAAAACAAAACATGGGGTAAGGTGGGTGCTATATGAATGTGTGTATATATAAATGTATGAGCTTTTCGCTAATTTCATAAACATTGTTTTCTTTTTTAATTATGACCATATTTTGTGTTTCTTTATTTTGCATTTTATTATACAATTTTATGGATAAGCTATGAATTTGAATATAAACATTTTCGTTTTGATAAAAATAGTATGCTCCTTCCATTCCGTCAATAATCAGTACTGCTTTTCCAAACAAAATTGTGAACAAAAAGGTGACAAAAGTAGTTAGTAGACGGAGTTTGACGAAATCTTACATTTTAGTACATTTTGGTCGTAAGAAAATTTCTTATACATATTTAAATATAACTTTAATTTATTCTCCACCACTTGCTTTTAATAACGAATTTTAAACAATTTTTATTGACTTTTAGAAAATCGCTTTGATTCTCTGGAAAAAGTGCGCTGTGAACGAAGTTTTATATTCCTAAAATATAAAGATAAACCTACTTTTAGACGTATGTATTTATACATGAGTGCTCAAAAAATATATTTTATTAAATTGTTCAATTAAAAATTAAAAATAAAGGAATAATTAAAACATTTAAATGTATACCTTCACTTAAAACTTTGACTGCTTGTACATTTTTATCAATTTTTATATGCTGGCTTAAATTTGAAAGTTTTGCCTCATCGCCGTTTATATTATTTAAAATTAACTTTGTACTGATTGAAATAAAAATTAATTTTCTTCTTTACTTTCCGAATCTAATTAAAAATATTAATTAATTTTAAATTTGTTTTTCCAATACTTTTAAAAAAATATTCATATAATTTTATGATTTCTTTCTAAGCTAAAATGTGCCCATGTAAATTATACCTCATTTGTCAAAATCCGTAGCATTAACTTCTTTGAGTTTTCTGCTTTGATAAAGCACTGTGAGTTCGATCAATAATTGGGATCATTCAGAAGAATGTATGAATCGTCAACCGGATTTGGAATATATTTTTAATTGTGCAATTCGCGTTCAATTAAAAAATTTTATATAATTGTGTAGTCCTATATTAAATTGAGAAGCTCCATATGCGTGCTTTAAATAATTATTTTCAATTATTTATATAATTTGTTAAGAGGTACTTAATGGCTAAAATGTATTTACAAAATCTGTCAGTTCCGATGTTACGCATCAATCGTTATATCCAAAGCCAGGCTCATCTAAATGTGGGAAAAAGTGAGGAAATCTGCAAAGGAGTCAAACAAAGAATATATTTAGGAGGCTTTCTGTAAAATATATTATAAACAGTTAACATTTTTAAAATTGATATAGCTTTCCAAAACATGAAACCCTCAAAATATAATTGGAAAAAATCTACGTATGTTTGATATCATAAAAATATCCAATAAAAATTTTACGTTGAAATTAAATTGGTACGACTATGAAATACTCCTTACCGTAGGAAACAATATTTAGTCCAGGCTCATAACAATAATGTGTACGTGCTAATTAAACAAATATGATTTTGACCTCATATAAAGTATTGCCAAAAATTGCACCTTCATTGTGACATTATACTGCATATATACTCGTATACTAGCCAGAAAAAGTCTCCGCTCAATAAACGCAAAATTGTTTAAAGACCGATATAATTTAGAAAAACCAATGTTTTTCAAAAATGTTTTTAATTATAATTAATGCGTCTTATTCTAATGTAAATAAACTTCCACCAACAAACATGGCGGTTGTGTTTGTGGGGTACTTTTGTGAGAGGGCATTTCTGATTGTGGGTTAGGAAGTGTAGAATTTGTTGTTTTGCAGAATTAGCAGATTTAATTATTTAAATATTTTAAAATTAAATATGAAGCAAACTGCTGAAAAGTTGTCGTTGCCACGTAAGTTCTACTTTCAACAAGACAACGACCTGAACCACACTTCAGAAATACTGCGGCTTTGGCTACTAAACAATGCCACAAAACAACTATATTCACCTCCTTAATCGCCCAATGTTAACCTCTTGCACAGACAGAATTACTAGCAAGAAAATCTTAAGAAAAATAGTTCTGCAGGAATGGACGAAAATTTCAGTTGAGGATACCCGAAAACTGGTTCAAGCAATGCATAAAAGGCTTGAAGAAGTTTTAAAACGCCGCGGCTACCCAACAGGCTATTATATATTAGCTATTTATTATATTAAAATATTTTTCGTAATTTTTTCTAATTTTTTTTTTGATGAGCGGAGATGTTTTCTGTTCCTAAATCGTACCTTTGAAATTCAAAATAATAATATATAATTCATTTGATGAAATATTTGAATAAAAATTACAGTTTATATTTAGAATAAGAAGCATTATTTATAATTAAAAAAAACAATTTTGCGCTTCGTGAGCGGAGAAATTTTCTGTATATGTTTTTATCATCATGATAAAACATTTTAATAATATTATTCTGCAATGGGTGACCGTGGCAGTTGGGACCAAGATTAAAAAATAGAAAATTACACCTTGCGCAGATCCGGTATTCCCCTCTCGACAAAAACACACGTCAGCTGATTGGCTGTGATATCAACAGGTACTTTAAAATATTTGGTGATATGAAAAATGCATGTGCAAAAGCATTAATATGTGTATCAAAAGGATTTTAATTATTTTGAATTATATATAAGTTAACAAATGCACTTGGAAGTAAACGAAACTATTGAAAAATTTGTTCGATAAAAAGTAGTTAAGCATAACAGATACCAAGAAAGAAAAAGTGAATTTGTGTAGTGATTTAATAAATATATGTATGATAAAAATGAAATGCTCAGTTTGGAATTGTAATAATTAGCGGAACAATAAAGACTCCAAAATAAGTTTATTTTGTTTTCCAAAGAAAAAGAAGTTATTAAATATGTGGGTAAAATTTTTTATGCAAAATACAGCATTTAATCCAAATTTTTCATGAAATATTTATATGAAGACTTCAAAGAGAAGAATTTGGAGGTTGAAATGGGTAAGAAATTTATTTTAAAAATATATTAATTCAATTTTAAAAATATTTAATTACAGGATTTGGAATAAGAACGTATTTAAAGCCAAATGCTATTCCATCTTTGTATAAAAATATAGAGCCATAGCACAAGTGATGCGGCTGCAAAGACGCAATAATATAAAAAGTGGTTGATTCACTTCTACAGGAGTCAAGTTTAATATTTTATTTATCTATTGCAAATATCATAAAATGTTTTTATTTATAACTACATATGTGTGTATGTATGCATATCTGTATATATAACTATGTATGCACATAAATATATAAGTAAAATAACTGAAACTATAAAATATGTACATAGGTATACCTATGTATACATTTGTTTTTTTTTATAATAATAAATAGAATAAAACAAAAATTTCAATGACAAAAATATTGGAATATATTTATTTATTTATTTATTTATTCATACTTGTGTTAAAATTACAATTTTAATACAATAAGGCTTACAGCTATGACATCTATGGTCTTAAGCTAGTTAATTATATATATATATGTATGTTAGATTTCTTTATAGGTGTTAGAGTACTTAAGGTAATTTATCAGCATCTTTAAGTCTTTATCGGTAGGGTTGTTAAGTAGGGTTGTTGGTTTGATGTTTGGAAGTGATTTTCTGTAGATGTTAAAGTACAATTGTTTAATATGTGTTCGACGTTCATGTTGGGTAGGTTGCAGAATTTGCATATGTTGTTTGTTTTATTGATAATGTATTCATTGGTCAGTTTTGTGTGTCCAAGTCGGAGTCGTACGAGTTTTATTGAGTCTTGTCTGTTTATGTTGGTGTTATTAACGGTTTTAAAATGTTCATAGATAGGTATTTTTGATTTATTAATTTTTTGGTACCAGTCATTAGTAGTTTGGAATAGGTCCTTGGCTTTTTTCCGGTGAATGGTTTTTATGAATTTTAGGATCTCTGATGATAAGATATTTTGTGTAGTCGTTAGTGGGGCACATGTGGCATTTTTGGCAATTTTGTCCGCTAATTCGTTGCCTTTTATATTGACATGTCCGGGGATCCAAATGAGTCTGATTGTGGATTTGTGCTTGATTAATATGTTTTTTATATCATCTATGTAATGGTTGCTGTTTACTGGGTTAGTAATTGCGTCTAAGACTCAGAGTGAATCTGAGCAGATCGCAATTTTCCTTCTCATTGTGTTTGCGTATTTAGTCGCTTCGTGAATGGCTATTAGCTCAGCTCCAAAACTTGTGCTGTAATGTGGTAGGTGTGTTGTTTGAATGGTTTTGTTTTCTTCCACGATACTATAGCCTGTAAGGCCGTTTTGTTTTGAACCATCAGTGTATATAAACTTAAAGGAGTATAGCTCTGCTTTTAATTTAAGAAAGTTCTGTATATAGATTTCATTTGGTGTATTATTTTTTTTATGTTGTCGTAGCTCAATATTGACTGAGTTATGAGGAAGTTGCCAGCTAGGAAATACTAAATATTTCTTGTGTACTTTTGTGATTATGGGTACTTCAATGTTTTGGGCGGTCTTAATCACTTTATTTATTGTGGATGGTACTTGTTGGAGTTTTTTAGATTTAAGGATTTGGGCACATAGGGTTGGGAGTGGGGAGTGGTCGTTGATTATAATTGATTTAATAAGCTTAGAGGTGATTAGGTCCCGGGCAAAGGATATTGGTGTAATTTTAGCTTCATACAGGAGGTTGGGAACAGGGGTTGTTCTGAATGCACCTAGTGCAATCCTCGTAGCGGAATTTATGGTAGTGTTTAATTTATTTATGGTTGATTTTGGTGCATACCCAAATAAGTAAAGACCATAGTTAATTTTAGATAAGAGGAGGGATTTTGTTATTGAAATTAGTGATGCTGTATTGCAGTTGAATTTTTTGCTTGAAAGGCATTTGATTATATTGAGTGGTTTGATTAATATGTCTATTAATTGATTAATATGTGTTTCCCATCGATATCTTTTGTTCAGTGTAATCGCAAGTATCTTTAAATTGTCAACTTTGATTATATTTATGTTGTTGCATATGATGTTTGAGGAGCAATTGTGTTTTCTACAGATGTGAATTTGCTTGCATTTTTGTAGCGATAATGGAGCTCCTGAATATGCGCACCAATCCGAAATTTTGTTGTAGATGGGATCGAAATTGTAGGGGGTGTTTTTGTTTTTATTTAGTTTTTTAATTAGTAAGTAGTCATCAGCGAATGCGAGAAAGTCAATTTCTTTGTGGAGTGATAAGGTGTTGCTTAGCTTGTTATAGGCTATCAGAAATAGGATTACGGAGAGGGGGGAACCTTGGGGAATGCCATTTTGGAGAGAAAAGCTTTGAGAAAATTGGGATTCGATTTTTACTTTGATGCTCCTATTTGTCATATAGTTTTTTATATAACTATAAATGTTGGGGCCGATTTTCCACAAGTTAAGTTGATCTAAAATAGCATGTACTCCAATTTTATCAAATGCTTTAGCAAAATCCAGTGAGATGAGGGATATGTGTTTTTTGTAAGAGAGGGAATGGCTGATCTGATGATCAAGGTAAACCAGAAAATCAGACAATGATTTCCCTTTTTTGAATCCTAATTTATGGCTATTGAGAAGTTTGTTATTTGATACAAACCACCAAAGCCTGTTGGCAATGATTTTATCTAGTACTTTGGAGCAGCAAGGGTTAAGTGAGATTGGACGATATGATGTTAACATGGTTTTGTCTGAGTTAGGTTTAGGTATAGGGATAATGAGACTATTTTTATACATTTGTGGGATAAAACCAGAAAATATTTTATTATATAAGTCAGTAAGTCGACTTTTTACTGCAAAGGGTAGGTGTTTAATCATTGGGTAGGATATTCGATCTATTCCGGGAGTTTTGCCTTTTAGTTGGTTTATTGCCATGTTTAGTTCGATTAGATTGATTTTATCGTCAATAATTAAGGCTGATTTGCTCGGACTAGGTAACCTACTTCTGGATAGGGAGTTTTGTTTGTTTAAAAGGAAGGTAGGAGAGAAGGAATTATCGTGTGCTTCTTTGGACCATGTTTCTGCAAGTGTATTGGCTATTATGGAGTTATTTGTGATCGAATTTTGGTTAGGTTGGGGTAAGCTAATTGAATGAATTGGGGTATAGGTTTTAAGCCCACAGAATGTGCGAATTGTTGACCAAATTTTTCCTGAAGGTGTAAAAGGATTGATGTTTGAGGTGAAGCTAAGTATTGAGGTTGATTTAGATAATTTTATTTCGCGCTTAAGTATCGCGTTTGCTTTCTTGAATTTTATGATATTATCTAGTGATATGTTTCTGGTTAGGCTATTTCGAAGTTTGTTTGTTTCTTTTTTTAAGTCTTCTAATTTATTGTTCCACCAGGGGACTGTTTTTCTTCGCTTAGGTGTAGATTGAGGAATGGATTCGTTAGCGCTTTGAATTATTATTTTTTGAATATTAGCAGTTTCATTGTTTATGTTTATACTAACAGCTCTTTTTTCAGATAAGTGATTAGCTAGTGTGCTGAATTTGTCCCAATTCGCTTTGCCTAAATTGAATCTAGGTCTACTTGTAGTAGGAATTGTTGTGAGATTGGGGAAGAGGGATATGAGGATAGGAAAGTGATCACTACCGCATAGATCGGATTCTATTTGCCAGTTGGTTTCTATTGCTAGGATAGGAGATGCAAGTGTAAGATCAATATGAGTTAGAGTGTTATGCGTTGTGAAGTGGGTTGGGGTGCCGTTGTTTAGGAGAGTCAGTGCCGATTGTGTCATAAATTTATCGATTCTTTTGCCTCTAGCATTGTTGTAGTTAGAACCCCAACTGGTGTGCGAGCTATTGAAGTAACCTGTGATCAAGTGTGGTGATTGTGAGTTGTCAAAAAGATCGTGAAGATCTTTGACTTTAAAAGATTTTGTTGGTGGTAGGTATAATGAGCTAAGTAGCTAGTGTAAGATCAATATGAGTTAGAGTGTTATGCGTTGTGAAGTGGGTTGGGGTGCCGTTGTTTAGGAGAGTCAGTGCCGATTGTGTGATAAATTTGTCGATTCTTTTGCCTCAAGCATTGTTGTAGTTAGAACCCCAACTGGTGTGCGAGCTATTGAAGTCACCTGTGATCAAGTGTGGTGATTGTGAGTTATCAAAAAGATCGTGAAGATCTTTGACTTTAAAAGATTTTGTGGGTGGTAGGTATATTGAGCTAAGTAGGAATTTTTGTTTTGAAAAAATAAGAATATTTACTATGTCAAAATTGTTTGTAGGAAATTTGGTTGTGCTGTGTTGTATTGAATTATGTATGAGTATGGCTGCGCCGCCAAATGAATTTTGTGGGTGTAGAGATGTGTATAATTGGTAGTTAATGGGAGTAGGTATTATTTTGTCGTCTTTTAGGTGTGTTTCTTGTAGGGTAATGATTTGTGGTTTATGTTTTTTTAATAATATTTCTAGTTGTTTTTGTAGCCTTTGATATTCCATTGAATAATTTTTAAAGATGCTGTCATTACTGTCAGATTTACAGAGTTTTTGCAGATATTTATATATGTTAAATTATTTAAACAAATGGAAGAGTATTAAGTTGTTTCCATGTCAGGATCAGAGCTGATTTCTTGTTTGTTGCGTTTATTGATTTGTTGTTGTCTGGACTGTTTCAGTTTTTCAAGGTTTTTTAGTTGTGTGCAAAATACATTTACCAGGTATTATTAATAGAAGACCGCTCTCCAAATGTCATTTTCTCTCAGTCATAATAAGTGTCAAAATGAATAAACAATGTTGCTTCTTTTGTAAATTTTGGCCGCTATTTTTGGGCTTTGCAGTTTTTTTTTCGTAATAAGTAAAGACTCAAATGCCCTTTTTTTGGGTTTTTTCCATTTATTATTATTTAAAAACAAAATTATACATGCACCCATATAAAAACTAATATAACTTAAAATAATATTTTAAATATTTATTATTCTATTTTTTTTTAGCTGCTAATTTTTTATTTAAAAATTTAATTCTAAAATACATTCGACATTTTAAAAAAAATTGTTTTACCGCATTTGGAAAATTAACTTTAGTGCTTAATTCCATTAACTTTTCACGGAAATTCTTGCAGTGCACAATTTTATTTCCGTCGAACTCTATGAAAATGATCTCTAATGATTTGATGAGACACAAAACATATCTGAAGGCTTTTTAAGACCTCCTTTTGAGACTTGGTCCACCCATGTCCAAGTGCTGCCTTCAAATTCATGCTCATTAAGTTTGAGTGCAATCTTGGTCTTTTAGTCACTGGGCCTTGCTAAATATTGCACACATTTTCCAATGAAGAAAGCGGCTGCAAACGGTTTTGCAATGTACCATAAAAAAACTGATGGCACTGAATTTGGAAATAGTAGCACTTTTTTAGTTGTGGCGGCTTCCGGATTATTTATAACGTCACTATTTACAAAATGTTTCTCACACACTTTTGATTTTTCTTTTAAATTAACGCCACAAGCCACGATCCACCGATTTCGCTTTATTGCGTCTTTAGGAACGCTGGAAAATCTAACTTTTTCCTTTCTCCATGTATTATTGCAAATAACGCAACGATAATGCACCATTTTTCTATTTATTATTGTTTATATATATTTTCAAGTGATTTCACTACACTTTGGAGGCTGACGACAATAATTTACTTGTTTCCAATCACTATTTCCCTTTTTTGTTTGTTTTCGTATACAACATTCGTTAATAGAGCAGATTTGACACATATTATGACTGTTTTCCTCTCACTCTCTCAATTAATAATACCTGGTAAATGTATTTTGGTTGTGTGAGTGTAAATTGAGAGAGTTCTGGTGAAGAAGTTTTATGAGTTTCTGGAGAGAGACTGTTTTGGGGAGAGTTTGGTTTGGTGTGAGCGGAATTGTTGTTTGAGGAGTCTCAGTTCTGTTAAAGGTTTTGTTGTTGGTTTGATTTTTTTCGAGTGTGGAAATTACTGTATTCTTGTCAATGATAGTGTTATTTATTGTTGCTGTTGTAGTTGTTTGTATTGTTTTGTTTTCTATATTGAAGCTTTTGTTTTTAATGGCAACTGCTTCTTCTAATTTTTCGGTTAATGTATGATTCGTATTAATGTTTGTGTTGGATTCGTTAACTGAGTGTAATGCTTCTCGGAAAGTGCATTTGTTAATTGTTTTTACTTTGAGAATTTCTTGTCGTTTTTGTAAGTTGGGCAGTTTTTGTTGTGTGAACGATGCTCTTGTCTGCAGTTAATGCATTCGACTTTTGTGCAGGGAGTTGGGACGTGTTCAGCTGTTGAACACACGAAACATTTCTTTTCATTTTTGCAGTGTTTTTTTGTATGCCCAATTAAGAAACAGTTTTTACATTGCATTGGTGACGGAATGTAAGGTTCGACCTTGACTTTGACCCATTTGCATTCCGTTACTTGTTGTGTTTTTAAACCTTGGACAATTTCCATTTCAGTTAAATGCTCAGAATATATGACTCCTTTCGATATATTTAAGGTCGGGTGCAGTGAAACTTCAATGTTACATACGTTTGAGAGCTTGTTTGCTGTTAGGAAGCGATTTGCTTGTTGTTCATTTTTTGTCAGATTTAATAGGTGTCCTTCTCTTGTAAAAGTTTTTTGTAAAGGTTGTACAGTAGTTATACTTTTTAATGCTTTGGCCACTGTAAAAATGTTAAACGTACTTCGTCAGTGTTTTTTAGTCAAATGAATTTAGGGCAAACTTTATTTGTCACTTTTTTTACTGTCTTAATGATTGGAAAGTCATGATTATTGTTTAGGTTAAATTTTCTTTTTTCTGGACTTTCGTCTAGAATGGAGAAGTAGTTTTGGTCTCCTCCACCAGGATCGGATGCCATCATGGCTCGGTGCACGTTCAAATTTTAGTTGTGAGAACAAGTTTTCTGCTGAGTATATTTTGATACTGTTAAAAAAAAAATTAATTAGCACTTGCGCGAGAAATAAGTCGACCATACTCTAATGCGGCCATATCATACTCATTCGTGTACATGTTGAATGAAGCTCCGCCACAGACGAGTGATCAAAATCGAAGATCATCATTTTTTCATAGTCGTCGTTGAGTGAGGTTGTCATGTCTCTGTCGGATGACGAAGTTTTGTGTTCGCTAGCGCTTGTACTGAGCAAGGAAAAATTGTAAAAAAAAATATAAAAAAACGATTTTGAATGAAAGAAAGGTACAAACGAAATAGTACAATAGCATTCAAGGGACTCCAGCAGAAACGCATTTTTATTATTTTTTTTATCCGCACACATCTTCACACGTTGGCAGTCAAACTCAAATGAGCAAAATTTGCATGTAAATTGCCCACAAACGAGGATCATCCATACATCATGATCAACATCGTAATAAAATTTCCCCTCAAAATCTAAATGATTTAGATTTTCGATGATCAGTCAGTGGTCACAGCGCGATCATGTCTGTGTGACACATACATGTATATTTTCTCTCTTTTTCACACATACTATTAAATATGAGTATGATCATGATGTATCGTCTATGGGCCGCATTAGAGAGATGATTGGTAACTGGTGGAATATATTATTTCACATTTATTTATATAAATATTATCATAAAATGCGATAAATATATATTTATTTTGTAATAAACTTGTATGTTTCTGGCTCATCCGAATAATTTTTTAATGACAGAAACAATGTGCAACTCAACTTGTTCTGTTTTAGCAAAAACTTATAATCAATGTTTATATTGATCTGCTTAGGCTTTCTAAATATACATACATACGTATACAAAAACTTATTTTAATGCAATTGCGATGTTTAAATAAAAAGTAATATATTTCATTTCTTTTAAATATGGGTAATAACATATCTCATCTGGTTTAAAATCAATGAGGCAAACCTACAAATAATAGAAACAATCATTTTGCATAATGTAAAATATGCGATATTTCCGTATCCTATTTTTTTGGGAAAAAATCACTTCAAATATGCATTCAACGTTAATATTTTATATTTTTTATGTACATATACTTAAATATATATATATTCATAAGCTTTTCCTTTAAAAAAGGTAAATAGGGTGTACCAATTTTCTGCTTTTGAGAGGGGTTGCAATTTCAAGAAGGAGGCGTGGTAGGTATGGACATATATATACAGATATGATCAGAATCACTTTCTGAGCAATGTTTATTTTGTCCGTCCGTCTGTCCGTCTATCCGTCCGTCCGTCCGTCCGTCTGTGGCTACTTTTTTCTACACCGTTAGAGGTATCTCAATGAAATTTTGCAAAAGTATAGTCTGGACAAAGATACAGAACAAGCTTACTATACAGCCGATTTGGAAACGGCCACGCCTACCTCCCATATAAGGAACTTTTCTCATCTTTTTCCAAATGACTATAACTTCGGTCCAATTGATGGAATAGTGACGCAGTTATGGAGCTATGGGTCCTACTAAACACTATGCAAAAAGTCGGTGGTATATATTAACTGCCACGCCCACTACTAACAAATATTCATAACTTAACATCTGGTAGAGATTTATGGATGAAGAACAATGAACATGTAGATATCATAAAGCTATCTGCAACAAATAGAGTTGATCAGGGAAAAGACACGCCCACTTATGATATAAGGAATTTTCGGGTCTAAATTGCTATCGGAAAAAATTTGCAATAATATGCATGGGGTCGATAATAGTGTGTGTGCAGAAGATGGAAATCATAATACTACCGCCACGCCCATAATTAACCAAAAATCATTACTAGGATCCCATTAAAGATTTATCAACGAAATTTCACAGGAAGGTTGCGGGTACTAACATTAAACACCACTAATATTACAGCCACGCTTACTATTGACATATTATTATAAATTACGACCTATTCAATATTTTTGGACGAAATTCTATATTAATACGTATATGGGTCCTACAAAACCAAATACGAGGTGTGATCAAAAGATAACCGTTATTTTCATCTTTACGTGAGATACGTATGTTCGATGTTCGCATTTTTTTTCTGTTATGTTGGTACACATGTCTGTTATATATGTTGGCAATACCAACCATTTTGGATTGTCAGTTTGTTTTTGACAGATAAAAAGGTTAGTCGTGTTTTGGTGTGCTCTTCGATTTTGTACTATTCGAAAAAATAGATCAAAGAAACTGTATTCAGTTTTGTGTAAATAATGAAATTAAATGCGCAAGGACATTTGAAATGTTGACTGTGGCCTTTGGCGAGTCTACTATGAGCAGAACACAAGTTCAATTGTGGTATAACCGGTTTTAGGAAGGCCGAGAAGATGTCAATGACGATGCTCGTCCTGGTCGCCCGAGCACGTCAACAACCGATGAAAACATTGACGCAGTGAAGAAAATGATTTTGGATAATCGTCGAATCACTATCAGAGAGGTTGCTGATGATGGTGGTATATCGTTCGGCTCATGCCAAGCAATTTTTATGGATGTTTTAGGCATGAAACGAAGATTGTTCCAAAATTGCTAAATTTTGAGCAAAAACAACGTCGCATGCACATCGCTCAGGAGCTGTTTTTGGCCAAAAACAAAACCGTTATCATGCCTCAACCACCGCATTCCTCGGACTTGGCCCCCGCTGACTTTTTCCTCTTTCCAAAACTGAAGATACCGATGAAAGGAAAGCGTTTTGCTACGATTGAGGAGATAAAAGAAAAATCGAAACAGGAGCTGTTGGCGATACCAAAAAAAGCGTTTCAGAAGTGTTTCGAGGATTGGAAAAAACGCTGGCATAACTGTATTATATCTGAGGGGAATTACTTTGAAGGTGACAAGATAGTTGTTGATGAATAAATAAATACTTAATTTTTTGATCACACAATAACGGTTCTCTTTTGATCACACCTCGTATACTATTCAAGGGTCGATCAGATGAAGGATACGTCTCCCTCCCATATAATGAACTTTGGGGACTCCACTTAAAAACAATTACTCTATATATGCTTCTAGTGATGATATATGAATACAAATTGGTAGATGCATACATTGGGTCTGTACTAATATGCATTTCAAATATGGGGAGATTATTACTACTGCCACGCCCAAAATTAACCCAGAATCATTACTAGGTTCCTATTGAAAATTTAGGAATGAAATTTCACAGGAAGGTTGCGGGTACCAAGATTAAACACCACACAAATGCGTGTTATTTTTACATCCACGCCCACTTTTGACATATTATTATAAATTACGACCAATACAATATTTCTGGATGATATTTCATATTAGTATTGTGGGAACTGTTTTTCCCTAAACAGTGGCAACGCTGTTTTAGAGGCGGTCAACGAGCTGTCAACGAGCTGGGCAGTCAGTCGAAAACGGATCGCGAGTGATACAAGACGTCTTTTGTTCCTTACTTATTTTTAATAAACTGTTCCTTACTTATTTTTAATAAACTGTTTCTTACTTATTTTTAATAAACTGTATCTTACTTATTTTTAATAAGCTATACCATAAATTTGGGGGCTCAACCGAAATAAGAATAAAATACGCGTCGCGAAAAGAAAATAAAACGTGTGTAAGTTTGTGCGGGATTTTTTGAGCCAAAACGGAGATAAAGAAATATATATTTAAAAAAAAATTTATATATAAAATGCGTTCTTTACAAGAATTCGAGAAAATTCGCAGAAACATCCGTTACGCCAGTAAAGTGAATATTACGGCGTTGCATAAATACATATTTGAAAGAGAAGGCGATAGACGTAATCGGCAGAGGCTGAGAGAGTTTAGCGGTTTTGGTTTCGACACTGACGACGAACAATACGAGAGGAAAGCAGCGTACATTGATTCAAATCTAACGGCGGCTGATTTGGCGGTGATATGCTCGATTCTGGGAATCAAGCACTCAGTTGACGACGTAAAGGCGCACATCTTTCAATTTCTTCATAACTTCGAGAGCGAAAAAAACGGCGATGAAGAAACAGAGGATGAAAACGACGATGACGACGAAGCAAGCAATGACGACGAGATAACTGAGAGCGAAGCAACTGAAGAGCGAGAGACAAACGAAGAAGACGGCGATCAGACGGTACGATGGAACGACAGGAATGTTGAAGCTAACGACGGTAAAGATACAAAAACAAAAAAATCAGAGCGCAAGCGCAGCGACAAACGAACAAATCAGAAAAAAGAGAGAGAGGTAAATCGCGAGAGAGGCGACTACGTAAATCAACCACCAAAATTTGTAATGAGTTTTAGAGACATTGAAGACTCCATACGCTTATTTGACGGCAGCGAAAATATTTCTATTGAAGCATGGGTGACAGAATTCGAAGAGACAGCTACTCTCATGAATTGGGACGAATTGCAAAAGTTTGTATTTGCAAAAAAGTCAGTTAGAGGGCTAGCAAAGACATTTCTTTGCAGTGAGAAAAGTTTATCTTCGTGGAATAATTTAAAAGGAGCTCTCTTATCAGAATTTGGAACGACAGTCAACAGTGCTGTGCTGCATAAACAACTTGTGGAACGTAAAATGCAAAAAGAAGAAGGTGTAAGAGAATATTTTTTTCAAATGAAAGACATTGCGGGTCGCGGTAATATAGAAGATCGTGCTTTAATTCAATATGTTATTGACGGTATTAATGATTTAAACATAAACAAAACAATTTTGTACGGTGCGAAAGACTTAGCGGAGTTTAAAGAAAAATTAAAATATTACGAAATATTACGCGCGAATAATGAGAAAAGTGCGAACATAAAGAATGACAAAAAACAAAACATAAATATAAAATTTTCTAATGAGAATGGGAAAAAGAGTGTCGATAAGTGCTTTAATTGCGGCGAAAAAGGGCACAAAGCAACCGAGTGCAAAAACAAAGAGAAAGGAACAAAATGTTTTGCATGTAATAAATTCGGCCATATTTCTAAGAATTGTCCGAATAAGAAAGCAAACGAAGCAAAAGTAAATGTAAACATTATAAATGATTTTAAAAACCGAATGATAAAGCAAATTAACATTAATGGTTTCGAAACAAGTGCATTACTCGATACTGGTAGTAAGTTTAACGTTTTAAAAGAAAGTGTTTTCAAACGTTTGGAAAACTGTAAAAAGTCTGACTCAAACGTATACTTAATCGGTTTCGGTAATTCGGAGGCAAATAAAATAAAATCGGTCGGTCGCGTATTGATTAATTTTAATATAGACGATGAAAACTTTGAGATGCCATTTGAAATTGTTCCTTCTGATTGTTTAAATATTCCAGTTGTTATTGGTTGTGAAATATGTTCACAAGCTGAAATAAACATTAATCCAACGAGTCTAACGATTAAAAAACTTAAAAATAATGATGAAAATGACTTACAAAATATGATGAAAATAAATGCAACAGACGATTTCGAAAATAATTTTGAATTTGATGAAACTCTAAATAAAAATTTAAAACGTAAAGTCGTTGAAATTGTTAAAAATTATAAACCCAACAAAACTAAAACAACGAATGTTGAAATGAAAATTTTCCTGAAAGATGATAATCCAATTTCATCGAGACCACGTAGATTGCCTATGGCTGAAAGAATCATTGTCGAACAGCAGATAGACGAATGGTTGAGAGACGGTATCATCGAAGAATCGGAGTCGGAGTACAGTAGCCCTGTAGTTTTGGTACGCAAGCGTGATGGCACACCAAGACTCTGTGTCGATTATCGACGAATAAATAAGGTGATTTTGAAGGATCGTTTCCCATTGCCACTAATTGAGGATCAATTGGACCGATTACAAAGCGCAAAACTTTTCAGTACCATAGATCTGAAGAACGGCTTTTTTCATGTCAACGTAGCGAGCGATAGCCAGAGATACACATCTTTCGTGACACATAATGGTCAGTTCCAATTCAAGAAGGTTCCGTTTGGACTATGCAACTCACCCAGTGTATTTCAGAGGTACGTAAACTCAATTTTTCGTGATTTGACTCGAAGAGGCATAGCCCTACCGTATATTGATGATATTATTATACCTGCCGATAATGAAGACGAAGCAATACAGCGTCTAGAAGAAGTGTTTTTGCTGTGCAGAGATTATGGCCTAGAGATCAATATGAAAAAATGCCAATTTTTGAGAAAACGTGTCGAATTTTTGGGACATGTCATAGAGAAGCACACGATTTCACCAACGCCAGCCAAAATCGAAGCAATAAAGAAATTCAAGTTACCAGAAAATTTGAAAGAGTTGGAAAATTTGAAAGAGTCGGACTGGCTAGCTATTTCCGAAAGTTCGTTCAAGGATTTTCAACGATGGCTAAACCACTAACAGATTTAAAAAAGAAAGACAAAAGATTTGAAATGGGAAAAGAACAGATTTCTTCATTTAACGCGATAAAACATGCTTTATGCAATAAGCCGACGCTGAGGATATTCAATCAGAATTCGGAAACTGAGGTTCACACGGATGCTTCGATGCATGGATATGGAGCCGTACTGTTGCAAAGGGCATTTGATGATGGCAACCTGCATCCGGTGTACTTTATGAGCAAAAAAACCACTGAAGCTGAGAAAAAGTACTCGAGTTATGAGCTGGAGGTGTTGGCAGTAGTCGAAGCAGTGAAGAAGTTCCGTATATATCTTCTTGGCCTACATTTCAAGCTCGTCACCGATTGTAACGCGTTTACGAAGACCTTAACAAAAAAGGATTTGTGTACAAGAGTAGCGCGATGGGTTTTGCTGCTTGAGGAATACGATTATACTGTGGAACACCGATCAGGATCCCAGATGCGACATGTCGACGCTTTAAGTCGATATCCGATTATGATGATTAACGAATCAAGTATTTTATGTGAAATTAGAAACGCTCAAAGCAGAGATGACAAATTGATTGCAATAAGAGAAATTCTTCGTGACAAGCCAAATTATGATGGATATTTTTTGAAAGGCGACGTTATTCATAAGCTAAAGGATGAACGAGAACTTGTTGTCATACCTGAAGAGATGCAAACCAATATTATTCGGCAAGTACATGACAAAGGACACTTTGCGCTGAAGAAGACAAAGGAACTCGTATCAAGAGATTTCTATATACCGAGGCTTGAAGAGAAGATACAAGGAGTAATATCTTGTTGTATTCATTGTATTCTATGTAATCGAAAACGTGGCAAAATGGAAGGAGAACTTCATCCTATCAGTAAAGGCGAAACTCCGTTGCAGACGTACCATGTGGATTTTCTTGGGCCACTTGAGTCGACGAACAAATTTTACAATCACATATTAGCAGTTGTGGATGCTTTCACAAAATTTATTTGGTTGTATCCCACAAAAACGACGTCAGCGAAAGATTTGATACAAAAACTTCAAACGCAAAGCCAAATATTTGGGAATCCAGTCAGCATCGTATCTGATCGAGGCTCTGCGTTCACCAGTGAAGATTTCAAGAACTATTGTAGCGAACAAAACATCAAGCATTTTCTGATAACGACTGGCCTACCACGCGTCAATGGACAAATTGAAAGAATGAATGCCGTGATCGCTAACGTCCTTGCGAAACTTAGTCTTGGGGAACCAACGAAATGGTACAAACACGTGCAGGCGGTACAGCAGCTAATGAATGCTTCATTTTCACGAAGTACGCACGCAACACCCTTTGAGCTAATGACCGGTGTGAAAATGCGGATGAAAGACGACTTGCATATCAAAGAGCTTATCGAAGCTGAAATTGTGAAGCAATTCGATGACCAACGAAACAAACTACGTCAGCAGGCAAAAGAGCACATCCTGCAAATCCAAGCAGAAAATAAGAAGTCATACGATCGTAAGCGGAAACCAGCACGAAAATATAAAGTTGGTGATCTGGTAGCCATCAAAAGGACTCAACTGGGCGGTGGTTTGAAGCTCAAACCAAAATATTTGGGGCCTTATGAGGTAACAGGGGTTAAACTAAAAAATTCTTATGATTTAATTCGAACAGGTAATTGCTACGAGGGTCCCATGAAAACATCTAGTTGTGCTGAATTTATGAAGCCTTGGGTTCAATACGAAGACGATGATAGCGATGACACATTCGAGGCGAATGAAAATCAGAATGGCCGAGTTGTGGGAACTGTTTTTCCCTAAACAGTGGCAACGCTGTTTTAGAGGCGGTCAACGAGCTGTCAACGAGCTGGGCAGTCAGTCGAAAACGGATCGCGAGTGATACAAGACGTCTTTTGTTCCTTACTTATTTTTAATAAACTGTTCCTTACTTATTTTTAATAAACTGTTTCTTACTTATTTTTAATAAACTGTATCTTACTTATTTTTAATAAGCTATACCATAGTATATATATTCATTCTACAAAACCATATACAAGAAATGGGGTTGATCGGATAAAGGCCACGCTTCCCACTAATATAATCAATTCAAGGTACCCGACCGAAAATTATCGTAGATATTCTCCTAATGATGACTTATGAAGAAAACATCCCCATTGTTTAACTCGCACGTACAAGGAAAGGTAAAGGGTATTTCGAAGTTGGTCTAACCCGACTTCAGACTTCTTTACTCGTTCAAAACCTGATTAATAATACTGTGCAACACAAAAAAAAAAAAATATAATAAGGTTCCGAGAACGGATTCTGGTAGAGAAGACCCAAAAAAAAAAGTGTATCGGCCCTTTTTGCAGGGGGTTATGTAATAAATAAATGCTTGCTTAAATACCCAAATCTCTTTATTTATTGATATTATATATAGAGCTTTCTTTTGTATGGTGACTTATAGTGATATTTTACGTAACACATTTTTTCATACAAACTAACCTCAGAAAATCCGGATTTGTGTGACTTTTTAGCACCAATTCTGAATAAGTACGAATTTAACCTTCAAACGCAAATTAAGTTTTCACTTATTGAATTTTGAGCATTGGTGTCTTCAGAGACTTATGACTTATAGTAGAATATTTTTGTGGAACACTTTAACCCGTTATATCCTTTTTTAAAAAAGGTAAAAAAAACACTCATAAAACAGGGATATAACGGGTTAAAATGTTCCACAAAAATATTCCTCATAGAATTTTACATAAATCTGCTAAACACATCCTATACCCAAAATGAGAGGGTCATATAGTTTCATATGCCAATTCACCATAATAATGTGCAAAAGGGGGGTAACTTTAACCCACCTAAAAAAAACTCAGACGTAAAATTTAAAAACGCCGATACACATATTTTTCTTTTTGGTCCCCTCTACCAGAATCCGTTGTCGGAACCTTGTGATTTTGGAAAAAGTTTGATTTTGTTGTACAGTGTAATTAAAACGATTTTTTTTTATTTAAGGAATAGAACCTACATTCAAAGCATTCTAAAACCGTGTAAATTTATGAACACTTGAACATAATGAGCTAAACGGAATGTAACATTTTTAATGTAAATAATTATTTCAAATTTCAATAAAATATTGTGAAACGTGAAGCCTGATCAGATATTTCGCTTTCTATTCGCCAACATATTCAACAGAAGGACTATTATATTTTATAATTATAATTATATTATTATTATACTACAAGAAAACTTACAAATTATACTACAACAAATATGAGCTGGAGATTACTAATGTTGGCGATTTTATTTGTTATTGTTATTAATTTCTTTGTAATTGCTCGATTTTAATTAATCGTTCTTATTTCATATACATTTTAAGTTACAAGGTATATCGTATAAAAATTGAGCCGCCCTATGTTTCAATTATTCTAAAGGGCATCGCAACAATAACAACACAAAGTAAATGTTAATTTCATTAGTTGCGCTTTGTGTCGCTGTTCTTGTTCGCTTAGTATGGTCCGCTAACTTAGTATTGTTGTTGTTGTTGTTCTAACGCATCGAACCATTTTACTGATGCGAAAAGATTTACATATGTACATACCTGCATATGTAAATAACAATTAGGTTTTTTGGCTCTTTATCGTTTTAACGACAGCATCAAGGAAAGAAGGAAAAAGGTTTTCAAGAAGTCAAGGGTAAATCAAGCGATAACTGCCATGCTGCTTAAATCGTTTTAATTAAGATAGTGACCTGTCTCAGCATTAATTAGTTAACTTAAATAAATATTAAGTATTTGCTACATTTAAATAAATAAAGTTCTAGTTTAAATTCATCACAATTGAAATCGGGACTTAAGTGTTTTATTTTGTGGCTGGCTCAGTGAGCCAAAATAACTCGTACAACTAATCAGTCTATTTTTACAGAAATATGCAAAAATAAGAAATCATTCAATTCAATAATCGACTCTTACGTACATACATATGATATTGTGTGTGTATTCGATTTCATAAAATAGATTATGTTTTTGAAATTAAATATGGAAATTTCGAGGAAATTACCAATCTTCAAAATAATAAAAAAAATTCTAAAATAATACTAGGCAATTTTAAGATTATAGTTGAGAAGCCCAAAAGCGAAACAGTTTCTTTGATTAAAATGTTTATAAATCTATAAAGGTATTGTCGGCTTCCTTCCAGTGGTTTTGGTGCTTTCAGATCCGAGCTCGTCCCATAACGTTTTTATTATTGCAAAGGAAATTTGTAAAAATTCTATCACTATAATACGAAATAATATTTTGTAAGTGCAAGACTCCTGGTACACCCACTTAAACCTTGAACAGACAATGGATACTATATATACTATTTTGCAACTAGTTGATTCAACGCCATTTGCAATAAGCGTACATAATCGTACGTATGTACATACATATATACATAATTCTAATGTTGCGTTTATATAAATGCGTTGATATACCTACAAAGGAACATATGCTCAAAAACAGCCAAAAGATTTGTAAATTAATTGTATGAACTGTTGCAGATTAAATATAGTATAATTTGAATTTAAATAATATCGTTTAATATAGACATTCCAATATAGTTCCATTTTTATGTTGCTTTGAATCAACCGGGCCAAACGCACAAAAAGTGATCAACCGTCTCATCTTCCTCTCTACAAACCTTGCAAAGTATAATGTCTGCTATGCTTTTCATGTACATATAATTAACCACACAAAGTGACCCATCATCACCCCTACCAGCAGTCTACAGCCTCTCCTTCCAAGTGACAAAAGATACCTGGAGTGTTTATCGGAAATAATATGTAGCGTAGCTTTTGTCCATTTGCTACCTCATAAGGCTTTCCATTCGAGATTCTGTGCATAGGAAACCCAATCTATAATAGTAGCTCTAATGGAAGCAAAAAGTACGGGAAGAACAGGTTCCGGGCCAGTAAAACTGGTCTCACATCCGTTATTCGCAAGTTTATCGACGATTTCAATCCACATTATAAGACGATGAAGCATAATTGAATCTGAGCAAGGCCTTCAGTGCAGCCTTACTGTCACGCCGACACAATTACTTCCTCCATACCATCTGTTTTTCACCACATAGACGATTGACATTACATTCGCAAAAGCTTCAGCCTGAAAAACAGACGATCAAGGGTTAAATGGAGCTGACCATAGTTCTGTTCCACAAAAACCCCAAAACTAGATCCAACCTCAGAAATTTTTATGTAGTACTGCCATTCTGCTATCAGATATGCCTTTCTGCAATCAAAGGGCATAGAAAGGATAACAAAATTAATGTCAGTGACAAAAATATTATCAAGAGCCCAACTAATGTGCTTTAATCTACAAATGGCATTTAGACATTTAGCCGCTCCTTGAATAAAAAATATCTAGGGCTGGACGATTCAGCAAATGCATCGAAACCAGATGTTGTCGGGAAGGCTCCAGTAGAAAAAATGGCCATATGTAGTTCTCTGTTATCTAGATAGAGCAGACTTCATGACTCTTGAGACACAAATTTTCCCCCAAACCATAGTAGTGTAAGATATTATAGGTGTGATCATTACCTTCTAAATCCAAATAACTTTCGAGGCATCCGACCTCAACAGTCATTGTAAAAAAAAAAATTGCTTGCTCTAGGTAATAATAATTAATTGCTAATATAATAATTAATATTGTAAATATATAGTTTAAGCCAAATAAAATAATGAAGTAAAACTAAAAATACGTTTTCTTAATGAAAATTATATTTTTTAATTTCGAGATGCACAGTCATCGACAGATAATCATCGCCTAAGGTTGTGCTCAATAGTGGTATCGGTGATTTCTTTCGCGTTCTCTTCGCGTGAAATATATTCGGTCACGGTCATTCAAGCATCCGTCAAATATTCTTTAATACCTTTTAATAGGAAATATTCACATTACCGGTCACATGCCAGTCACAGTCCACGCAAGACCACCGCGGTTTTTTCGAAAAGAATACTTAACCGAAGGTTGCTTGTGGATTTCGTTCAGATGAAATTTTACGCGTTCTAGCGTAGGGATCGACTTGATGTGACAACATGTGTGTGAGTGTGGAATAAATAAGATCGACGCCATCCACTGCGTTTCACCAAATACTCTCTATAAAGAATATTATTTATTATTATTATTATAATGCAACAAAACCTACAAAATGAGTCCCATATTTCCATTTTCTTAAAAATCAGTAATATATGAAATCAAATAAATTCTAAATTTCTTAATCACACATATTCATGTACGTATAAAATTGAGAAAGTATTTGATTTCTTAAAATAGTGTGTGTTCTTTATATGAAATGTGACAATTTTGCGCAAATTGTCAAACTTCACAATAATAAATTGTAAATATGTATGTAAAAAAATATATGTATGACTCCACACCATGTGAGATAATTTGACCTACATTCGTGTAGAAGAAAAGCATATGCAAAATTGATAATACAAACAAGAAGTTTGTGCTTGTATGTACAATTGTGTATGCTTTAGAAATATTTCTTCGGCTCACTGATCCAACAAGTGTTCGTTATCATTATTCCATTATATTTGTGTTCTTAATCAGAGGCGGAGCGACACAGAACGTGCCTAGTCAAAGAACAACGAAATTCTAAATAGACAGTCGCAAAATTCGATCCACATAAGGTAAAAAGCTCTGCAATATCAAAATGTTCCCAGCCCCGAGCCAGCAACACAATTTAGTACTGAAGAGAGGTTGTCGTATATTCTTTATAGAGAGTATTTGGTTTCACTTTTAATTGGTTTTTCCCCTTTTTTCTTTTTGTTATTTTGTCTCCTATTTATTAAAATAATAGTTAGCGTCATGCATTGTACATCATACATGCATATTTGAATAAAATAAAAAAAATATAATGGCAGCCTCCTGGACTTTGGAAAAAGGTAAGCATCTATTAAAAAGAGTTAAAGTATTTACTTAATTCATTTTATTATTAATTCATATTAATATTATATACATATTATATAAAAAATTTATGTATATATGTATTTTATAAATTTCAGACGAACAGTTGATTGAGCTGGTGCGAAGCCATGAAAGTCTTTTTGACTTAGAGTCGGCGCATTACAGCGACACCAATAGAAAAATATTTATTTGGAGAGAAATTGAAGAAGTGCTTGGTATATCTGGTAAGTGTGCTAACTGCAATTTATTAATTTATATCTTGCTGCCATGCAACTGAGCCAGCAGGTGAAATAAAAAATGAGCAGAAAGTTTCCCTGGCATCAAAAGCATCTCTGTGGGCATTTCCACCTTGTCTTAGCAAAGTTTGCACAATATTGCTCTTTGAGCTATCGTCAATTACGATTGAAATCGACCCATCACTTCTAATGATGTTATGTAGAATGCATGTGGTTAAAATTATTGATGTAGCATTTTCAGACAAACATTTCAGCCGTCTAATTGAAAATCCTTTTGTCGGTGTCTTCTACACTTTGTGATGAAGGATAGCGACGCATCAAGTATATTTTTAGCGGGAACGCTTCATCTCCTACCAGAACATATGGTGCGGTTATACTTGTCCCGGGAAGAGCCGAATCACTTGGGATGTTGAGAGTGGCGTTTTCTAAGCGCTTTGCAAAATTGGAATTCGCAAAAATGCCTCCATCACTATTTGTTCCATATGCTCCTACGTCTACTACAATAAACTTATAGTTAGCATCAACTACATCTAAGAGAACTAAGGAAAATGATTTTTTTTAGTTGAAATAGAGATCCACTATGTGGAGGTGCCTCTATGACTACATGTTTCCCATCTATTGCGCCTATACAATTTGGGAAATTCCAAAACTTCCACATGTCATCTGCTATTTTCAACCAATTATCTGTAGGAACTAGAATATACTCGTTCAGAAGAGTTTCATTAATAGCTTTGCAAACATCGACCACAATCTGTTCAACAGTTGAGTGTCCTAGCCGATAGCTGAAAGCAGTCGTGCGGTAAGAATCACCAATTGATAGAAGCCTGCAAAGAAACAAATTTTAACAGTAACTTTCTTTTTAGGAGCAAAAAGTCGTTGGGAAAGCTTGAGAGTTCAGTACCGCAAACACCTTGCGAGGGAAAGGACACGTTCTGGACAAGCAGCCCAAAAAACTTCCAAATGGCGTTTACATGACCAAATAGATTTTTTTAAAATTTATATGGCGGTGGAAAGGCTCCGGGAGACATCAGTTCCTTCCAGCGAATCTGAAACAGATGAATTGCCACAAACTAATTCTATGCGACCACCCACGTAGACACCTAGAAGGAAGAAGACCTCATCCTCATAGGAAACAGCATCCTCAACGGTGGTGAAGTATCTTTTAGAAAATAACGAAAAGAAAGATGATCATCCCATCGTCAAATTTTTTGATCTGATGGGGACCACTGCGAAAAAATTTTCTCAAAAAGGCCAACACTTTGTCAAAACTGAGGTTTTTAAAATTGTAAGTGAGGTCGAAGCCCTTTACATAGATAGCGAGTCAATAGAGGACATGTAGGTGCCAAATAAAAAATAAACAGAAATGTTTATTCGAAATGTATTAGTGTTTTATTTAAGTCATCTGTTGAAAAAAATGGTAACAAAATATTACAAGAACAGGGCAACACGAAAAGTAAGAAATTACTTCACAATTAAAATTTACCTCAAGCACACCGCTAGTTTCTCTCTTGGTGATAGAGCGTCCCGAAACTTTGTGTTTTTTCTTTTAAGAGCATTTTCAATTTTTCCAAGGATTCAAAAGTGCCTTGGCCCATCCGGAAGTATTGAAACAATTTTTTTGTATCGCAATTAGATGAGGATATAAAGTAAAGAATTCTCTTTCTTTCTTCCTTGACAAAAGCGAAGAATGCACCCAGATTCTTCTTTGATACTGCTTGCGCTTATTATCCTCATCCTTATCCAATAGAAGTGCTATTAAAGCTAATTTTTTTGTGGAAAAATTTAACTCCATTATCCCACCTTTACTTACTACGGCACTCTTATGAAATGCTGCTATTCAACTGAATACATTCTTTAAAATATATTCCACAAGCACATAGAGCTGGCATTAGCATCCATATTTGAGAAGTTATGACTGGCATGTGACTGGCATGTGAATGAATAATGTGAATAAATTGCGTTCCGTCTGACCGTGACTGGCATGTGACCGGCACGAATAGTGTGTATTGGGCTTAATTGGGAAGAAAATCACAACCTTCCTGCTTTCTTTGTAGAAAAGAAAGGGAGATAATTGTCCAGCGAGGCACCCACTTTTTGTGATATCCGGTTTGCCCTGTTATCTCCAAGTCCCAAAGGAACGCGTAAAAGAAACTATGGAGTCCATAAGAAATGAAATATTCCCAGTTCTACCCTCAATAAAAAAGATAATCCAAAATACCTTGTGGCAAATAAATACCAAAAATCCACTCAACAAATATTCCTGCTTTGCCGTCCACAAGGCTTTGAAGAAAATTTCTACTAAATAGTTCAAATATCAAACCTAAGAGACTGCTGTTTGTTAAAAATAATACAATAGCAATCAAATTCCTTACAACTAAATGAATTGGAGTTTGCGATGTAAAAATGGAATTGCGCCATAACCTCAACCAGTAGAAATAAGGAACAATACACAACATACGAGTACATTCAAACAACACATACTCCGACAGTTAACAACCATTTTTCTTCTGACAACAACAAAGATAATAACCATCAACAAACTAAAATATGTTCTAGCAACAACAATACAATTAACACCGCAAATAAAACTGAAAAGCATCACAGCTTATTTGTTCCAACCCAACTCCCTCCCCTTTCCCCAGAGAATACTTTTAAAAACAGAGAGAAAAAATATGCATATAATTCAGTGGAACATCAATGGACTTTTCAATAATTACAAAGATTTAAATTTATTAATAAAAGAATTCAACTCAGAAATTGTTGCGTTACAAGAAACTCATATTCCGTTTAACAGAATTGCCTACCCTCCTAACAAATTTTTAAGCTATTTTCATAATATCCCTCAAAATACCACTTTTAAACAATGCATCGCTTTCTTTACAAAAACATCCCTTAACCATAAATTAATTCCTATCACATCCAACATTTCTTCTTTAGCCATATTGGACAAAAATTACATTCCCCCCTCCAAAACTTTAACTCCAAAGATCTTATCGATTTAATAAGTATATTTCCACCCCCAACCATAATTCTAGGCTATTTTAATGCATGCAGTTCAAGAAGGCGTTTGACAGAATTGGAATCCATATCGTACTCAAACAACTCAGAGGCTGGCAAATCGGAGAAAGTCAGCTTGTGTCTTTTCATAGTTTTTCATCAGCATAAGTGCGTTTCCTGATAAGGTCGTAAATATCTCAAATTGTGTTTGCATTTGGCTGGTTGTTTATCGAAATATATTTTGCGTTGATTCAATCATCGACTCTTGCCGTTTGACAAGTTCAAGCAAATAATTTTCGTTGTCTGCAAAGTTTTTAATTTCTCCTTCAATGTAGTTAGTAACAGCCTTGTCCAGCACGCCAAACAAACTGTGCTGAATAGAGCCAATGATTTCCAGTGGAGCCCTTTTTGGTCTTGGATGATGGTAATGAATTATATCGTTAATCCTCTCTAGCTCTTCGACTTTATGTTTGGCCTCTACTATAGTCGATTGACAGTATATAACAAAACCGTTTGTCTTTTTACAAATGTTTGTCATGTTGTAATTTATTGATTTGAAGCCTTCAAGTTCGACGAAGTATGAACTAAGGTTTAAGTAAACAAGTATGTTCCAGTGGATTAGTGCCAGATTTATTGTGCCTGTTTCAAAGTCTCAAAGTATATTCCGGGATTGTGTTGGAATGGTGTGATTTGAACGAACCTGCTACTAGAAATTAGGGCTAAATCTGTGGAAATTAAGTTTAAGGCAAGAAATCCAATGATGCCTGCTGCTACTTTCTTCCTGCCTTGTGGATTTTTAGCAGGGTTTGATGAGCGTTTGCGTATTTTTCCAGTTTGGAAGACTTCGGCTAAAGAGTTGTGCACAGTACAATTGGCTGTTGTGGTGTTTACTATGGTTTGATTTCGTTGATGATGAGCTTGATGAATCGGGTGGAGAAATTGGCTGGCAATCTTCCGGCAGGGAACAGATTTGATGAATTGATCTGCTGGTGATACCGGATGTGACTTTAAGATCTACGGGTCGTAGTCGTAGACTGTCGTAGTTGGCTTTGACGACTCTCCCCATTTTCCATTGCTGAGGAGGCAAGCTATCCTTTAATATGATAATGTTATAATGTTCTTTTCAGAAATATTGTCTTGTTTTTTTAACCATTTAGTTCTTCCTTTTAAGGTTTGAAGATATTCCTTGGACCACCGCTCCCAAAATTCTTGTATGATGATAGTTAAGGTTCTTCCATTATGAGAGCAAGGAGGTCGAGATGTGTGTCCAGCTGTTGGTTCAAGTCTTTCCACTACGACGGTTAGTAATTGTTCATATGTTAAGCTGTTGTCGTCAACTGCTCTCTTTATGTGGTATTTAATTGACTTGACTGCTGTTTCCCACTGTCCTCCAACATGAGGTGAGCGTGCTGACTTTTCCGTTGCGTACTTCTCAATTTCATTATTCTCATCCTTCAGCAGGATATGCAGTTCTTGTAAACCCGATTGAGCTCCTTTGAAATTTGTGGCATTGTCGCTAAATATTTTTGCCAGAAAGCCTATGCGAAAAGAGCGTTGATAAAGGCAGCTGTGGTGAGATCGGAGACTATTTCTAAGTGAACACATTTTGTTGATAGGCAAATGAAAACTGCAATGTCGGCCTTTGTAGGACACTAATGTAATGTATTCGGAATGGTCCACAGTAATCAATTCGTACATTTGCAAATGGTTTTGATGGCTGTACCCGTACTGCAAGTAAACTTCACATAACCGAAGAGGGTCATGCCATAAACCATCTTCGACAATTTTTACAAACTGATTTTGTTACTTCATTTGCTCTCAACATCCCAAATTGTTCCCTCAATGCTGGTAATAAGGCCATTTGACCTACGGTAATCTGTTCTCATGATATTGTTTGGCAAGTAGGTTTACGATGGTACTTGAGTGAAGAGCTAATACTTGACGCTGTGCGTTAAATGGAAGCCATGATATTTGCAACCTTCCTCCTACTCTTATTATTTCATGTACGAGGTAAATGGTGCTAGTGTATTAGTGTTTGTAACTGGTTTCCCATTGCTGAGATTGTTCAATTCTGATGGAAAGGCTTATCTTTGAATAAGTTTGATAATTATTATTAATGTATCTTCGATTCGTTCAGTAGTTGGATGTTTGGATGTGATTCTTTTCAGTTTTTCTCTCCTGCAATTGCTTATGAATCTCTGCTGAAGGCGACAACTCGTTGCAAATGTTTGAATTTGTTATAGGAATTAATTTGTTCGATGATTGTAGGATTTTCTGTGGTTGTAGAATTTTTTTTCTGCTTTCTTCGTTCTTCAGACCAGTTTTGGACGATAGTTGGTAGAATGGGCCAATCTCTTTCATTAGACTGGAAGAAGGTCCATAAAAACATAAATGAGATTTCAAAATTTGTTTTGGAAGAAGTCCTCTTGATCCGGCTATGTGCTTCCATTGAGTTGCGGTTATGAAGCCTTGAATGCTTGATACTATATTTGCCACGAAGGTGTTCATGTTAGAAAATGGCGATGCAATCCAAGACAAAAACAACAAAAAATTTCATCGATTGTGGTTGTTAATACATTTCGAACCTTTTTAATAAGTTGCACAAATAGTTTTGCTTCACAAAGTTCTAATCTGGCTATAGAAAGATTTTTCCTTGGGGCAACTCTAGACTTTACGCACAATAAGCGTGACACAATTTTTCCTTTACTATCCTCAGACCTCAAGTAGATACAGGCTTAAGCCAAGAGTTTTGGTGAACTGCCCTTTATCAGTTGGAATATCTAAATTAATTCCGCACTCGTCTGGTTTTAGATTTTGTAGTAGGGCCTTATGGTTGGAGCACATTTTTCGAAGTTGCAGTCCTCCCCGTTGCATTATTCGGCTTAATTCGATTTGTGTATTCAGTTCTTCATTTAAATTTTTAAAATAGCACTTGAAGTCATCAACGGAAAAATCACTAAGAGTTAATGCAGCCGCAAGTGGAAAAGTTTCACCTTCGTCTTCTGCCAATTGTTTAAGGCATCTGGTTACTAAATATGCGGCGCTCTTGGTAACATATGCTACAGTTTTGAGTCGATAGAACTTAAATGGATGATCCAGGGATCCAAATAATTATTTGTGGGTGAAAATAATTGTCAATAACCATAAATGTACATTTTTGCTATGTCCGAAGTTACGTTGTATGGATGTTGTCTGAATCGTAGCAAAATTGAGAACAGTTCATTTTGTACAGTAGGTCCTCCGTGCAGTATATCATTAAGTGACATGTTATTTGTTGTTTTCGCTGATGCATCAAATACGAACCTTATTCTTGTAGTAGAACTGTCTGGTTTGAACACACAGTGATGGGGGAGAAACTATTGCCTCTTTTTATGTCCTTTATCTCTTCCATGTGTCCAAGATGTTCTTACTCGTTGATGAATGCTTTCTTCAGCTCTGGACTTTTTCTGAATCGTAGTTCCAATGATAGCGCTGAAAGGCCATATTGCTGAATTTCCAAGTGCAATTGGATTTAACTTTAGTGGCAATTGGACCATGTAGCACACTTGATAATTGGGAGTTGTCGTGTTCTTGAAATTTTCTTCACATGTGATTTCCTCTTCCGTTAGAAGTTTAGCTTCAGTTTTGACCTCCTCTATTTCCCAAAAACATGTAACTTATTCGTTTAGTTCATTGTCCTCACATCCGATGCCGCAGAATGCTTGATTATAATCCTTTGCATTATCCTTGCCAATTATTAACCAAACAAATACAGTACTTTGTGAGGTAGGTAGATTTTTGTTAATTTTTATTTGACCAATTGACAATAATAATGAGTTCAGCTCCGATGAATAGATTTATTTCAGAATATTGGTGAAACGTCGGATATGCTAATTTAATTTTTTTCGGAATTTTCCATTTACTAATGTCGATGCTACTGCATGGCTGATTGTTGGTTATTTGGTCAATGACGTACCTTTTAATGTTTGCCGTGAAACCAGTAGTTGATGCGGTTACAGATTAGTACGATTTCCTGCTCTTGATATGTTGCTTCCAATGCAAGTTTTGTTGTTTCAAGTGGGAGTTTATTGGCTAAACTTGATATTATGAGGTTCAACTGACTTCCGGAATCTATTATGGCCTTACATTTGATAAAGTTGCCACTGATGTTTTTCACCTTGACCATCGTTGTTGTCAGGAAGACATAAGAGCCTCGTGATGATAATGCTAATAAAGTTTTGTTTGAATGTGCACCCAGTTACATCCAACAGATGTAACTGGGTGTTCTTCCAGGTCTGATGTTGCTGCCAATATTGATTTTGGAAGTTTTGATTTGGCTGTTATTGTTTCATTCTTGCTTTGTTGTTCAAAAGGCAACAAGGTGTTGTTTTTTTTGCCGCATTCAGTGCATCTTCTTGAACTGCATTCAGATTCGGTGATCAGACTTAAGACAATTTATACAAAGTCTTAATATTTTGATTTCGATGAATCTAGTTTTTGGTCTTTAATAGCACATACATATAAGGCATGGGGTTTGTTGCACAGAGGACAAGAACCCTTTGCAATTAGTAACATTGCTCTCTTCTTGCCTTCTGAAGCCGGTTTATTGATTAAGAGCTGTAACGCCTCGAACCTTTGCTCAATAAATTCGAGAACATTTTTCAGCTTAGGAAACTCCCGAAGATTCGGAAGAGACTGCTCAAATAATAAGTGAGATGTTTTGTCTAGTTTTTTGATAATTATGTGTTGTGAATTTTATTTAAAATAAATTTAAGTAGTACAAAAGAATATAATGTGCTCACAATGAAATACACTAACGGACTGAATTTGTCAAAAAGGCATACAAGTCCAAAGGCCAAAAGAAAATGATAGCACACAACGTAAGATATGTAAGTAAATAATAGTAACAGTAAAAACAGGTGATATATAGAGAGAGAGAAAAATGATCAGGGTATGCTACATAAAGAAGAAAGGTAATATTAATACATATATAACCTCGTACATAGAAAGCATAATATTCAATATCATATAAACTAGAAGAGGATTCCAACTTATTAATACCTATGTATCTTCACCTAAATACTGTATAATAAGAATATGCGACCTCTCTTTTATAATAAATTGTGTTGCTGTAAGATGGCCATCAACATGTTGGTCAAAATAAAAATGTTGCAGGGCAACTTGATGAAGTGGAACGAATTTCTGATCTTGTGGTTATGCAGTCTTTCCATAGATTAATATAGATACGCAACTCTTCTTCTTCCTCATCAGCTGTTGAAAAAAATCCATTTTTTCCCTATCCGTGTGAAACAATGGGTGCATTTTGGCAACCTATCGGTTGCCTATCAGGTGAGTGAAACAGCGCACTTTGTTTGTGAATGCGCCGCTACAAAAATTTGTTGTTCAATATGTAAACATCTGTTCTACAAACAGCTGTGCTATGTGTTGAGTACGGTAGCGAAGAAAATTTCCGCTGAAAGAAACGGCGTCCGCTCAATCAGCTGATTGCAAAAAATTCGGAGAATTCTGATCGGTTGGGTATCCGATGGGGTGCCAGAATGCAGCCAATAACAACACAATGTATAGCGGCCATGCTATGGTGAGAAAGTAAAATTTGCTACAGCTGACGCTAAACATGGGAGTAGAATTTAGAGTTTCGTGGCGTAAGAATCAAAAAGTAGTTTGAAATATATTATATATTATTTTGTAGGGTATTCTTATGTTTCATATGTATGTTATATTTACATATGTTGCGAAATAAATTCTAATCCTAATATATAGAGCTAACAGTATATTGGGAGCAATGAGAATTCAAGAGTGATTCAGATAATATTGCAATAGATGAAGCTAAAAGAAGATTAGCAACTAAGGCCTTCGACTCAAAGAGAAAAAGATTTACAAAAGAAGAATTTCGCATGAGGTCGTGACTGTGAGACAAAATTTTTTTTATTTTAAAACATGTTTCTTTATCACTCGTCCTTAACACTTCCTATTTATTGTCTGAAGTAGTAAAAAAACAATAATAAAATTGAAAACTTTATCTGCCTCAAGACACATTTTGCCTACGTAAAGTAAATTTGGGATAAAATCACATGTCCTTCTCTTACAATTAATTTAAATTAGATATAAAAATGTAACTGCAACATTTATTTAATATTTCGCATTATAAACGAACAAAACACATATATACATGGAAGTTCTTTCGCAACCATAAAGTAGTTTTAATTGATTAGAAAATACAAATAATAAGCTGAATTGTAGTACTGAGTTCATTTAATGTTATATTTTTTCATTGATATTTCAGTATATTGATAGTAATTTGCATTTACAACCTACTACAAAATTATGTACTTCGGTAAAACTCTTTTGTAATAGGAGTAAAAATTGTGTATAAGTAATTTATTCACCGAGGACACTTGTGCTAACAGGCCTCGGTGAAAAATGAGATTCTCGCATACTATTGCAATACATTTTGCATTGATTTTGTTGTTGGATTCGGCAAGCTGCGTATCTATTGGTAATCTATGGTCTTTCGTTGTTCTTTGATGCGGAAGGTTGCGCGTCGCTCCGTATATAATAAAGAACACGACAATAATGGTAGAATACGTTTATTTAAAAATGGACCTGTTAGCGAGGTGCCTAGAAGACAGATTTGTAATGCAAACACAATATACACATAATCACACACTTCTTGTTTGGTTGGTATTGTCAATTTTGTGTATGCTTGTGATTAATGAATACATATGTATGCGAAAATGTACACATTAATACTACACGAATATGTAGGTTAAACCAAATAATCTCTATTATATAGTATTTGGGTCAACCGACCTCATATGGTGTTGATTCATATATGTATTTTTTATATATTTAGTACTCAGGCCCCGAGGGTGGCAGGTTCAAATCCTGCCACGGGCTTGATCTCCAAAATGCTTCTTTCTATAAAATCTTGTTCTCTCGAAAGCTTCTGTAGCTAGTACTCATTCCCCCAACACGTTGCACTCATAATTAATTATGTTGTAAGAAGAATAACAATATTTTTAGAATTTTTTAAAATTTTGAAGTTGACAATTTGCGCAAAACTGCCAGATTTTATATAAAAAACACATCCTATTTCATGAAGTCAAATACTTTCTCAATTTTATACGTAAATGAATATGTGTGATTAAGATATTTATAATTTATTTAATTTAATTTTTTACTAATTTTTGTAAAAATGGAAATATTGGTACTCATATTTGTTGTGTTTTTTTAGGTTTTGTTGTATTATTATAATAATAATAAATAAAGTAAAGTCTTTTTCCTATTGAGTATGTTGGCCACACATACCAGGCAAACAGAAAACGAAAGCAGTAGCAGACTTGAAAGTTGAAATTATTCTTTATTTTCAAATTATTGGAAATGCCTTTTATCAGTGGTCCCCAACTCACAAAATTCCTGCCCGCTTAAAGAAAGCTTACATATTTGCAAGGTTCCGCACTTCTGGCTAATGTTTCAAGCTTGGAAAGCGCTGCATATTGCTTCATACACTCACCACAAGAAATGTTAATCCTTTTCATTGTTGCTTAAAAATATCAGATATGACGAAAAGTGAGTCGCCCCGCACTAATTCTGAGCAGGCACTTACATACATTTATACATATACTCGTATAGTTCTGGTAGGTAGCGACTTGTGAAGGGACCGAAATGCGAAATACAAACAAAGAAGATTTGGTAGGCTTTTACTACAAATTTTGTACCGTATATATAGGGCTTGAAATAATTTAATGCCAAATGTATTGCTGCTAGATCCTGTTCAATGGTAGCTTTGTTACATTAACCTTTTGTAAATGCTCTGGATGCATAAGACACCGGTAATTGTATCTTGTCGTATTTCGCTTAAAATAGCACCGCAGGCATATTTACTGGCGTCGGTAGATATACAAAAGGAACGCGACGAATCTTCTCTCTTCGTCGGCATTCTGCGGTGTTGGGTTATTTTCTATAATAATGTATTTGGATTCGTCCGGAGAAAGGCCTTTTGAAGTACACCTGTGGCCCAAGTATGTGACTTCATGTCTGCAGAATAGACATTTTTTGGGGTGTAATTTCAAATTATATGTTCTGCATAGGTTAAAAACATCCTTCCATCCATCCATTTGATTAACATGTGTCTCTCCGACCATTTTACAACTACTAAGTCGTCCATGTAGAGAAACGCCTCGGACGGTTTAAGACCAGAAAACGCTAAGACATCAAGAGTTGGAATGAAGCGAGCTGGAGGAGCTACCTTGATACCGAATGGTAGACGTTTTCATCTGAAGGAGCCTTGTATGGTAGAAAATGACATTATGTGCCTGGACCTTTCATCTAATTCAATTAGGTGAAAACCGGATATCAGGGCCAAGCAAGAAAAGTACTTTGCTCTACCCAACTGTTCCAGTATATCATCAATTCGTGGTAAGGAATACTCATTCGCAACTAATTTTTTTTATTTATTTATCGATAATCTACCACAAAGCGCTATTGTCTTTTACTCCTGGCAGCGGTTCTTTCGAGACTAAAAGCAAAGAAGAATAGGAATATACATTCCATTCGCGCCTTTTTTATTTACCGTTTTAACCATATTTTTTTTTGGTGACACGTGTAGTGTATGTGAATTTATTGTGCTTTTTGTACACGCATACCATATGTGGGTTGCCATGTTTGTGTAAAGTGGTGAATAAAAAACAGTTGTTTTTGTTTACAATTTTTTGCTGCTCTAAAATCAAGAAAATATTTTATTGAAAATATTATTTCGTATTGGGGAAAATATTATTAGTAGTGTTACAAATAGTGGATGTGTCAAATAAAATACTTGCGCAATTATATTATTTCGAAGCATTGAGGAGTCTGGACTGAGAAAATATACAAAAAATGTAGAATCCAGTACATTAAAAAAGTGTAATAAATACTTGAATTCTTAATTATTCTTAATATTTTCAAACTGTTTGTTAATTGGATGGCAGTTATGCCAGATGACGTGGGGAAAAAAGCATGAGATGTATTCAGCCTGTATAGAAAAGCGAACACTATTTGAAATAAATAACAAGTTTTTTTAAAGTAAATAATTTTATTATTAATTTTGTACTTTCCACACGCCCAGGGGTATGCACAGTGGTGCGTTACCGAGTAAATTTATCTTTTGAATGCTCGGCTGCCCTGTAGGCCTATTACATCCATTACAATATATTAAATTATATAATTAGTATTAAAATAACAATACTAAAAACCAATTTGTATAAGTTGATTATAAACATTTAATTAAAGATTAAAACTATATAATAATAATAAAATGTAACAAAAAAGAATACAAAATAAAATATATCACAATATTAAAATAAATTTATAACACACAAATTAATAATACATTATAATTCTATTTAATATAAACACTATTTACATACGAGAATATTCGCTCAAATGTGTACATTCAGTATTCCACACTGCATATACTAATGATAAAGGAAGTGACTAGAATAATTTAGAATTGTTTTAGTAAGGTTTTGAAAAAACTGTTAATTACAGTGGAATGCTTTTATGGCACTTCTTCGTATGCGGCATTACTGTAGTAATCTACAAATGAAATATATTAATTCAAAAATGTAAGATATATATCAATATTTTAAAAAATTACTTTCCTTGCATATCCAAGCTCCTTCAAAGAAAAATTATTCCATTCAATAAATGTAAATATTGAAAATGAAATGTCGTAAAATATTTAAATATCGTCTTGGAATTCACCATAACCGAAAGAATTTCACATTGTTGTATTAAAGTGGATTTCAGCATGAATATTAAGAAAGGTTTTACATTATTTATACTGCAAGTTTCTTGGTAACACCTTAAATCAAATTAAAAATCAACTATTATTGTTATTGTGAGTAAGTCGATAGTCGTTAATTCAGTGCAAATGAAGATACCTTCTCAACGAATTTATTGACAAGATAAGTTGCACACAGTAGTTGCAATTGTGTATGTGTGGTTATGCCACAGTAATAATTTTCAGAAGAAGAAGAATTATTGAAACAAAATCTGCCAATTGCAACTACTGTGTGCAACTTGTATTGTGAGTAAATTCGTTAAGAAATAATTTTTATTATTGTTATTTTTAACAGTTTATTAAATAAGAGTAAGCTACTATAGGCTTTCGGCCTAAAATTGTGTTTTAACTTAAATTTTATATATCATGTCACATGATTTTAAGATGTTCATAAGTCAGATACAGCATAGATTATTATGGTATTCTAAAATATGTTGGATTGAGATTTGCTTTTTGTTGCATAGTAGCATGTTTGTTCTATCCTGGAAATTATGCCCCAGTCTTAATCGCGTCAATTTTGTATGTACATATATGTCCCATACACTCTTTGGAATATGTTGTTCGTTTGCCGTCTTTGTTATACAACAAATAAAATATTTTAATATATGATTGTTTCATTTTTTACAAGCAAAGCATAAGATTTTATGATCATAAGTTTAATTTGCCTGATAAAGCAATAATTTATTTACTTGCGTTAAATTGCTATGCATTGCTTTGAGGTGATGTGCTTATATGTATTAAGTAAATTTTTTTAAAAAATATAATGCAATGTTTTGTGGTATTTTTGACGTTTAGTCCTATTGTTTTTCTTTGTTAAAAATTAGAAACTTTATTTAGTTTTTTTTGTGGTTCATTTCTGTTTTATTAATGACAAAATTATACGTCAACTGAAAAGATTTTACTTAAGTACATACTTTTGTTATGAGAAATGAATCAATTGTTGCATGTAAATGTGACCTATTATTGTGTAGAGTAACGCTTCTCAGTTATTCCATTTTGTTACGTACGAGTATATACTCGTACACAATGGTTCTAAAAGAAATTTCAGAACACAGCACCTCTTATCAAGAAAAAAAAAACCAATGAGTGTTCGAACTCACGGGCGATGTGTTAACACCTTTTTGTTACACGGTACCTGTTCGATTTCTATGAACACATTAGTAAATGTTACATTGGATAATAAAAAAAAATAGTGTATTGATTTAAATTTTATTTCTTTTTATTTTTATAATTTTTTATAATTTATAAATGTTAAGTTTTCAACACAGATAAAATTGGCCTGTGATAGCTGAAATATGAGACATAAACTTTAGATTCGATCCTATCTAAATAACGTGAGAAAACAGCGTCAATTGTAGTTATCATTTTTTTTGCATAGAATTTCCTATTACTTCTTTTTAACACAGAATATACCGGACAGGTTTTGCTATTTGCTCGAGCCGATATCTGTGAAGGAAATATTTCTCATGAATTTGTTGTTGCGCTCGCTGATTCGAATCAATTCCAGACTTGATTCATAAAATCTTGATTCGCAGAAAATCTTCGTTTTCGCAGTCGCAGAAAATCTTCGTTTTCGCAGTCGCAGAAAATCTTCGTTTTCGCAGTCGCAGAAAATCTTCGTTTTCGCAGTCGCAGAAAATCTTCGTTTTCGCAGTCGCAGAAAATCTTCGTTTTCGCAGTCGCAGAAAAAATGACTCTGTGTGTTGTTTGCATGTATTGACTTTGTAGATTTAGTCCCTACACGCCGCTATAGATGTTAACACATCAAAAATTGTTTGTAATTAAGCATTTAATTTATAATTATGGAAACAGAAATGGCATATACAAGAAAAATAAAGTAATGCAAAATAATATATATTTTCGTTCTGTATATACAGGGTGGCCCAAATAAGACCAGCTGATGTGAAACACAAATAACTTTTTTATTTTTTAACATAATTTATTTTTTCTTTTTGCAGATTATAACTGAACTCTTGGAAATTTAAAATGAATACGTACAGTCCACAACAACGCATTAAAATTATCGAATTTTATTATTCTTCTCAACGATCAATTGTTCTGACGCAGCGAAATTATCGCCGTTTTTTGATGAAGCGCATTTCCATTTAAGTGGTTATGTGAATAAACAAAACTGTAGGTTGTGGGGCTCCGAAAATCCAAGGGCAATACATCAGCATCAGTCACACCCAATCAGATGCACTGTTTGGTGCGGTGTTATGGCCACAAAAATCATCGGCCCATATTTCTTTGAGAATGAGGATGAAACGCCAGAAACGGTCTCCGGGGCTTCTTACAGAACAATGATCGACAACTTTTAGCGGCCAATGATGGAGCAACATCCTAATTTGTGGTTTCAACAAGATGGAGCCACTGCGCATACTGCTAGGCAAACTATTGACATGCTGCGTGAAATTTTTGGTGAACGCATAATTTCAAGAAATTCAGATTTCCCTCGTTCACCAGATTTAACTGCGCCCGATTTTTTTTATGGGGATATTTAAAAGACAAAGTGTATGTTAACAAACCACAGATACTTGGACAGCTCAAGCAGAATATTCGAGATGAAATACGGCGCCTGCAACCAGCAACATTACGCCGTGTAATGCAAAATGCGCTAAAAAGAGCCAATGCCTGTATCGAGCAAAATGGTGGTCATTTGTCTGATGTCATATTTCACACATAGTCACGTTAAATTTCCATAAAATGTATCTAACATATTAAAATAAATCATTTAAAAAACCCGTTATTACAAGAGTTACACGTGTTTCACATCACTAGGTCTCATTTGGGCCACCCTGTATAATTATAATTATCAACAAGCAGTGTGTTAAAAACATTAGGCGTACAAATGATATGAGCGATTGGGTTGTTCTCATAAGAGTTTCCTAAAAATTTACCATACATAAATACGAGGGCGGATTGATATTGAAGCTACCTAAGTAGGAAAAAAACATTTTTTTTTTTCAAAAACCATTTATATCTCAACATAGTCTCCTTTTACATCGACACACTTAATAAGACGATATTCCAACTTTTTTATACCATCTGAATAATACGATTTCGGGAACCCCTCAAAATACGCTTTAGTTTCGGTAATCACTTCTTCGTTTGAGATGAATCTTTTTCCTGCGAGCCATTTTTTCAAGTTTCGAAACAGGAAAAAGTCACTAGAAGCTAAATCTGGACTATAAGGTGGATGATTAACCAATTCGAAGTATATTTCACGTAATTTTAGCGTCGTATCTAATGCTGTGTGAACCGGTGCGTTGTCTTGAAGAAAGAGCATTTTCTTCTTCTTTAAATGTGGTCGTTTTTCTTTATTGCATCAATCAATTGATCCAATAATGCACGATAATACTTTCCTGTGATTGTGGATCCTTTTCCAAGATAATCGATGAGCAATATTCCGTGTGCATCCCAAAATACAGTGGCCATGACCTTGCCAGTCGATTTCAGTGCCTTCGCCTTCTTCGGAGCACTTCCACCAGCTTCCACCCATTGTTTCGATTGATTTTTGGTTTCAGGTGTGTAGTGGTGGACCCACGTTTCATCAACAGTTATTAATCGACGCAAAAAATCAACAGGATTACGCTTTATCATGTCCAAACACTGCTGTGAAGTGGGATTGTCGAACTCGTTTTTGGTTGACACTGAGCAAACGCGGCACCCATCTTGCCGATAGCTTTTTCATATGCAAATGTTCATGCAAAATGTTGAACACACGTTCATATGATATGTTTGCCATTTCAACAATCTCACGCAACTTGACTGGGCGATCATTCATAACGATATCGAGAATTTTCTTGATATTTTCTTCAGTAACCATCTCTTTTGGCCTTCCTATTGATGGTATTGTTGCAGTGCTTGTTCGGCCGCGTTTAAATTCAGCAATCCAATATTTTACCATGTAATCTGACGGAGCAGACTCACCGTAATGTTATCGAGCTTTTCTTTTGTCTCTTTCGCCGTTTTCCCTTAGTAATAGTGTTTAATCACTGCACGAAATTCGCTTTTTTCCATTTTTCAAGAAACACAAAAGTTGCTTACTTCAAACGACTACAACAAATAAACTAATCGATGAATTTGGGTGAAATTTTAACAGCTGACGTTTGACAGATCGCAATTTCTAAAAAAAAGTTTTTGTGTTTGTGCTGCCATCTAGCGCTAGGTAGCTTCAATATCAATCCGCCCTCGTAGCTGATGAATCCGAATGTTAAAAATTTTATGTGTAAAAAAAAGAAAGTAGAATCGTTAATTTCTCTGATTTTCGTGTCGTCTTTTAGTTTTCTTTATTTACTTAATGAATTGTTTACGTTACAGAGTGTATATTAATTTATTTCATTTCATTTAAACATTTAAATCCGCCGTGAAGACAAATCCAATTTCTTCACTTCGGCTTAGGCCATGACGATCCACAATGAGACTGGCTAAGTATGTCAAGAATGAGACATTGAACAAAAATTCAATTTTTCAACTTAATTACCAAAATGGGCTACTTTTTATAATTACCAAAATGATGCTGTACTATAATGATGGACCCACCAGAGTGTGGAGCAAGGCACTAACATCGTTAGAAAATAGTAATATTATTCCGACTGTTAAATTTGGCAAATTGTCTATTATGATTTGGGGGTACATCTCAAGCAAAGGAGTTGGAGACTTAGCTTTTATTGAGAACACCATGGACGCTCAACAATATTTGAGAATTTTGAAGAGCCATTTGATATGTAGTGCAAATAAATTTGAGTTTATTAAAGACAACAAACCGAATTTCAAATTTTAACAAGACAATGACCCAAAGCATATGGCGCATATGGTGCGGATGGGGCTCCTTTATAACTGCAGTAAAGTGCTAGACACACCAGCCCAGAGTTAAATCCTATCGAAAATTTGTGGGTCTACTTGAAGAAAAAAGTGGCTCAAAGGCAACCAAAAAATCGAACTGCACTTAAAACTGCAATATTAGAAGCGTGGCATAAGATACCGAGCAGTTATGATATAAAAAAATTGGTTGCTTCAATGAAAAAACGGCTGCAATGTGTGATAGATGCTAAAGGTGGCCATACTAAATATAAAGCACATTGTATAAACAAGTTATTAGATAGTAACTTTTATTTAAAAACACTTTATATAATTTGTGAAAACAGTTAGTTGACACTCAAAAAATTGAGTAGTATTTGCTTTAATTGTATTTTTCTTCCTTTTCTTTTATATTCGCACATTTTTTTTATGAATTCCTTGTAAATACAGTAATTAATAAAAATTGTTATCCAAAACTTATGTATCGAAATAAAAAGTTGCCTGTTTTATTAAGTAAATTGAAAAATTCAATTTTTATGCAATGTATAAACTCATTCTTGACATAGCCACTGCGACAAAGTGGATAAAAAAAACTGCGGACAAATAGATTATTTTATATATATAAGACATATTTATGTATATTAGATACAACTTTATGTAAGAATAAACTCAATTCAAGGGGCGTTCACTAGACCATTAGTATAGTTAAATTCGCACATATTTCTTAAAATTCCGCGAAATTGATTATTTCGCAAGAAATAATGCGCTCTATTTTTTTATTTTCCATTGCTAAAACATAAACTTAATTTATGGGCATTACTGAGACCTTATTCTTATGTAATTAATTCTTCACGATAAAAAAAAAATTAATTATTAAAAGCTCTGATGTGTGAGGTGAAGTATGGGGAGTTGACTCGACGAATGTATGAGCAAAGGGCCACTAAAGAATTAGAATTAAGAGCAGAGGGAGGCGAAGATTATAAAATTGCCGGTCAAAAGAGAATTAAATGTTTTTACAGTATTCTCACAAATCACAACAGTTTCAATAATCTCAGAAAAATCTTCAAAATAGGTCAAAAATGCAGCTAATCAAATTAAGTAAACGGCTTTATGCTTTTAATTAAACAAGTAGTATTTCTTTCTTTAAAAATGACGAACAACATTTTTTTGTTTGTCGAATTGATTTTTTTACTTCAACGCAACTGCAATATTTCGACTTGTGGATCTTGAGAGTTCATTGACAATGAGAAATTTTTAAAAAAATTTTATGTTTCAGTTATTTTGAGAAGTTAAGTGAATTGAGGAATTACGATAGAGTCAAAGGTGGGTGCACTGTATTTTTACCACTACATACATAAATTTTAATACATTCTCATTTTAGCAGAACTCGCACAAATTCATTCATATCAACTCTCTATTCTATGTGTTCTTTGCTAAAAGGATTGGGCTATTGTACTGTATGTTAGATGATTCCACATTATCATTCCACATTAGTTTTTCAACTTGCCTATTTATTTCCCCTTTCAGCGTGTGCGAATTTCGGTATTTTTTTATGAATACATTATCTTTGAGGATTAGTTTCTGTTTATAAAAAATATTTTTTCAAATTTGTTCAGTTTCTAATCCAAAAATGTTGGTGTGCTCTTAACAAAATGTATTTAATTGTTCCTTTACAAATGTAGGAACATTTTAATTAAGTTTAGCATTATTTCTTTTTCTCTCTCTCTGCTAGAGCTCGATATTTTTGTTGGTGGAACCACCATGTATTCAGATAGGCTAGCAACTTTTTGTAGTGTTTACCACTCTTAAGTGAGCATTTTGAACTGTAGTTATCGTGTTCGCTATGTATATCCCACGTGGATGCATTATTATTATTATTAATTCCATGACATTTGACACAATAAAACTATGCATTGGTTTTCAATAAATATATCTCCGCTTGCTTTATCTAGAGCTATCTTTCTAACGACTTCAGCTGTGGCTGGTATTGTAAAATACAGTTGTGGATATTTTGAACATATATTTCTTTTTTATTTGTTGGTCTTAAAATTAACCAATTGATTTCTTCAGAATATTCGAGGGCGCAGTTATACCTTTTAATAATGTCTAGGCCCAATATTCCATCACACGGTATTGGGAAATCGTGTGCGACTACTTGAAAGGTGTCTTCAATTACATAAGTTGTTTTCCTTATATCACCAAAAAGTGCTCCGTTTTTTAGAATTCCGCCCTCACCTAGTGCCGTAATTGTTAAGATTTTTTTGTGTTTATCGGCACATTCGCCGTTATAAAATTTTCCTTAATGACGGATATGTCTGCTCCCGTATCAACTAGGAACGTTGCCGCTTTGCTTGTAAAGTTGGTTTTAATTTACACAAAGCTACTTAATTGTAAGGAAATGTTAAAATTTTTATTGTTCGCCTTTACTGTTTTCGTGGGCCCGTCCCTTCCTGGGGGCCCAGGAAGTTTCCTTGTTCTTGGGTAGTCACCCTTACAGTATTTCTGCTATGGTTTCCACGGAAATTATTTCTGTCATTATAATTGCTACTGTAATCGGTCGCGAATTGCGGTCGTTACAATTCGCGATTCCATTATGGTCGATTACCACGCCCGCGACCTCTCAACCGTGTTGCCGCATTGATTATTTCTGAAAAACTCTATGTTGGACTGTTGGGGTATTACGATCTCGTTAATAAAATTCGATATTACTTCGACCCTATTATTAAATTGCCAACTTCTCATTATTAGCTTGTTCACTTGCCGTTTGGGTTGTAAATTTACTAGCAAGCTCCCCTGTTAGTCGTTCTGACAATTAGGCTGATGGGAGTTTTTTTATAGAGTTCATCTATTTCGTTTATAAATTGTGTGGGTGAGCAATTGTTTTCGTTGACGCTCATTATCTTCGTTGTTAAAAATTCCGATGTTAGTTTGAATTGTTGATCTAAGTTTGGTTTTAATGTTATTTAACGATTACTCGCTAGATATTAGTGTCAATGCTCCATCCGTTAACTTTGTTTTAACGAAAGCGACAGCAACATTTTCTAATTAAATTGCTGGTAGGAAACGTTCTAAAATTTCTAACCTACAGTCAAATTCTGGTATTATTTTTGATGGTAAATTGATTAATTGCGTGCATCCATTTTGTATTGTCCTGTTAGGTCTGCACTTTCTATATCGTCTAGTTTTTGTAGAGCACTGTCGTCTGTTTCATAAAATATCCTTTAAAATATCATCCCATTGCATTCATTACAGTAATTGTAATACTTCTTACTGTCATTATAACATATCGTAATTCTTATTTATTTTTATGCTTAATCCCACTTATAAAATATACTATTATACATTACGTATTTGTATGATTTGAATTTTTTGCTGAGGCCATCCCTTGATGATTGTCAGATTTTCAAATTATTCGTGTTTGTTCTCTTGCGACATTATAAATTGCTGCGTATATTCACCTTCTATTTTCAATCCATTGTAGGCTGGATTATACGTGAATAATACGGCTGCGCTTCTGCTTCAAGAACGCTCGATCCATGCAGTAATAACCCTCCGGAAATATATGTACCATTCTCGGCTACGACTGCGAAAGCAACTGCATCCTGGTTTTTTGAAACATCAGTGTAAATCGGAGACCAATTCTTTGAGTGGTGTAATAGTGTCTAGAAGACTATAGAGTTGTGCCTCCCTTACCATACCTTTTTAGTTGATCGATAAATGACTCTGCACTTAAAGTCCATGGAGGGTGTTTGACCGATCATCTTGGTGGATTTGCATTGAAATCCAGATTGGTTGTAAGCTTATAAACTGCGCACAGCGCTGATTCCATCGACAGAGGGAATTTACGAGCTTTTAAGAGTTGTATTTCATTATATAAAATATGCGAGGAGTTACAAAATAAACGAGGTGTTAGAGCACAACGCATAATCTGCATTCTCTGTTGAATTTCAACGAAGCCTCCTTCCGCTAAGAGATTTTCAGTACGCGTAGTTCTTAAGGCTCGTAAGCTGGACCTCACTGCTGCATAATATGGTGTCTTTTACATATTAAGGTTTTGGTACATTTTCCATACATTTGCAGCCCGCAGTCTATTTTGGAGAGAATTGTCAGTTTCGTAGCAGAAATTAGAGTGTTAGTGTGGATATGACTTTTAGGAAATGAGGTGTATTTCAAAATGTTAAGTCTGGCAGCAAGACAATTTTTTAAATATATACAGTGGTGCTTAAAGCTCTTTTTATTGTCAAATATTAGGCCAAGAATTTTTAAATAGATACACTCAGAAAAGAAACACTTTAAACTCACTTTAAATCCACTACAAGGGACTTTAAAATTAAAAATTTTCATGTATGAAAACCAGCCGTATTGAAAAATATTTAATTTTAAAGTTTACACTTTAAAATGTAAATTATTAATGTTAGCACTTTGAATATTAAAGTGAAAACTTTACATTTTAATATGCGCATTCTCGAATACAATTTAAACACTTTTGATTTTAAAGTTCACACTTTTAACCCAATTTAAAAATGTTTGTATTTAAATTAAAAGTTAACACATTCAATCTCAAATTAAAAGCGTTACCTTTTATTTTAAGAGTGAACACTTTCAAATGGAATTTAAAAGTGTTTACTATAAACTTTAAAGGAAACAGATTATTTTAATTGTTTTTAATTCACTTTTTTTTTATTCAAACATATTTAAATTTAAATTTATTTTATATTTATGAAATAACTTATTTATAACTCATTAATAATTCATTAAATAAAATAATTCAATTTATATTTAAAAAATAAATCATTATGTTATCATATCTTTTTTAATCTTGCATATGTCTTTCCATTGTTAATTTGATGTAAATTCATATGCAGGCTTGTGAAATGTGAAATGTTAATCAGTTTTAGGCAATTTTGTTTTATACCAGTCTCGTAAGATTGAAAATGTACATCAAATTTAATAATTTCAATAGGATAACATAGAACGTAAATAATTTCATTTTCGTAAATAAAAAGTTTGATTTTATAGATACAACAATTTATTTCATTCAGTAATGCTAAAAAATTATTTTGTTAATACTCGATTCCTTTATAATGTATTATAGTCGAAACATAAACAGATTGATAGTTAATATTTTCTTTTGTTAAGTCTTTTGTAATAAATGTTTCAGTGTTAAAAGCATGCGGAAACCCATTTTTATACTTTTGTAAAAAATTTGAAAAACAAAAAGAACTTTTCATAGCCGCTGTATAAGCAGGATTTAATCGAGATGTTATATTATTAAAATATATTTTTGCATCTTTATGTTTTGCCTCGAAACGCATCGCCCAGACAAACTTAAAAGGACCACATTTCTCAATTGCGCGAGGGTAGTGCACCAAAAAATGATGCTTAGGTTTCAGATCACCGTAAATGAGAATATATAATTGATGATGTGTTTTAATTAAATTTTTCAACTTATCTAGATCGAAAGTAGAAAAACTAGAATCAAATAATAAATCTACTATTTCTATTAACAACACCAATAGTTTCCAATGCTTCATATCCGGTGAAATTAAATCTCCTATCATAAGTGGAAGAAAATTTGTAAAGCACAAAACCTCACCAGCTGTTATTTTTAAGTTGTACCATTGAAATCGGTCCATAAGGAGAGGCTGCGAAATATTTCCTATTTCAATATTTCCAAACTGAAAATTTTTTTTTCTGCTCTTAATATTGTCTAATGAAATAATTTTGTCATTTACTAAACCCAAGATTATGTTGCAAATATCATATACGCAAATCCCTTCTAAAACATCATGCATAATGTCAAAGCAAATGTTATTTGTTACGTGAAAGCTTCTTAACTCATTAAAAATACAAACTGTTTTGACACCTGTGTCTTGAAATTTATTGTTAAATAAGTCATCTTCGTATTGAATCAACATTTCGTCTTCTATTCCAAACTGAAAAAATAAGCTTGCTAAAATATAAACGTAGTAATGTGGAAATGGGAATTGTATCTATGTACGTGCGTAACATCGCAAATAAGCTTCAAAATTAATATTATATTTACCTTTGACTTGCGCCAGAAAAACAACTTTTCTCTAAACTCCGCTCGAAGACCAATATTTCTTACTGCTTCCGCAATGTCTTCTTTTGACAAAAATTTTAAGCTTCGAAAAGTTATTCCAGCATCTAAGGAACATTAATAATATTGCATAAGTGTTAATATTGCCTAAGAATTTTTACTTACTTTTTAGGTCAAGAAAAAGTGTTTCCAGATCAAACTCCTTTAGCAGATTAAGGAGATCCGTATCTTCCTCAACACACGTGTACGTTAAATCACCCTGCTCATTAATTTGGATATCGTTGCCAAGAATTCGCAGCAAGTCACTTTCTTGTATAATTTTACCCTGACTGGTCATTCTTGTATCTTGTTCACACTTCTAAATTCACTTTACTATAACGAAATCACACAAATGCCGCTAACGGTACAATTTAAAGTCGAACTTTTAAAATAAACTTAAACACCTTGAAAATAAAAATTTTTACGTTACGTTTTAAAGTGTTCACGTTTAGTTCCAACAAAGACACTTTGAGCTTAAAAGTTAATACAAAATGTACACTTTAAATGTCAAAGTGAACACTTTTAATAATAAACGGAATTTAAATTTTACATTAAAAACAAAAATTTTAACTTTTAAATTAAGAGTAAACACTTTAAAAACTTAAAATTAGCACTTTTAAAAAATATTTTATTTTGTGCCCCCATAAGAACCTATAGACTGAGGCACTTTAAATAAATTTGAAAGTGTTCACATTTAATTTTAAAGCGCACTTATTTTCTCAGTGTAGCATCTTCAATAGTAATATTATTATAATTAATTAATGTATTGTTCAAATTTTTTTTTCTACAAATGTGTAAATGTTTAGATTTAATAAAACAAATTTTAGCCCCTGTAAGTACCAGCTGTCAATAGTTTTAAGTTTCAACTAGGTTTTTGTTTATTTGGTTGATATCTTGATTCTTCCTGATGACATATAGTTCATCTGCATATAAGCAATGCTGGCATGCCTATTTGCAAGAATCAATTTACTTAAATGATCAAAAGCTATTGTAAATAGAATTACAGAGACTGGTGAGCCTTGAGGGATACCATTGTATAGTGGATTTGTAGATGATAATAAGTTGTTCACCTTGTAACGTATTTTTCTATTGTTTAAAAAGGATTTTAGAAAATAGAACATTTTTGGGCCAATATTCCATTTTTGAAGTTTTTTTAAAATAATATGGGGACCAATCTTATCGAAAGCTTTTTGGAAATCTATGGTAAGCACAGATATGTGATTTTTTGCAGAAATACATTTATTGACTAGATGATCTATGTACAGAAAAGCATCTGTGGTACATATACCTGGCCTGAATCCAGTTTGGTATGGTAAGAGGAGGTTAGAAGTATTTAAGAACCATGAAAGTCTTTTGGCTATAATTTTTTCAAGAAGCTTTCCTAAGCATGATAGTAGCGAAATTGGACGATAGCTTTCTATGTCGACAAAATCCTTATTTGGCTTTTTATGGGTATTATTAAGGCCATTTTGTAAATTTGGGGGATGATCCTAGTGGAATATATCTGATTATATAAAGATATGATTCTGGAGTGCAAACCGCGAGGTAAATTCAGTACAATTTTATAAGTAATTTTGTCCTGCCCCGGAGAAGATCCGGAAACAGATTTACGGCAAGTTATTAGCTCATTTAAATTTATATCTGTTTCTAGCTGAAAAATGGTGGTATTTAGAGTTTTCGGAGAAAAGTTTTGCAAACGACAGTTATAGAGATGTGGTTTCCTTGAAGAATTTTTATAAAATTTGTACTATAGATACCTGTTAGTGTTCTAATTCTTCAACAGATATCTGATACTGAGAAACTTAGATTAAGGGTTTAGTGAAGTTTTCAAAACTTTTATTTTTTGAATTTTTTGTCTCCTTGTTAAATAAAGCGTTCTTTTTGCGATAATCTATAAGGTTGAGTGTGGTAATATTTCTTTTATAAGTATTCAAAACTGATTGTTTTTCGTTTCTATATTTATTTAGTTCTCTTGACCACCAGGGTACATTTCTAGTCATCTTATTTAAACGTGTTTGCGGAATAGAAGAGTTAGCAGCAGAGCGAATTATTTTATTAATTTGTGAGGCTTCTTTGTTAACGTTAGTGTAATATTGGACAGTAGAATTATTATCTAAGAGGAGTTACTGAAATAGAATCCAATTAGCACGTTTGCAATTAAATGTTGGTTCTTTATGATGAATTGGAGAGTCGTTTATGGATATTTTAAAGCTAGTGAGAATGGGGAAGTGGTCGCAATTATAGAGATCATCCAAAACATTCCACGTGGCGTGTGGGAAAAGAGAGGGTGAGCAGACAGTCGATCAGTCTATGAGGCAACAAAACACTATTCTATCAGTTTAGAGTTTATAGAAAAAATACAACAATTGCTCACTGTAATGCAAAATAAAGTCAAAATCATGTGGATACCAGGACATTCAGGTATATCAGGAAACGAGCTAGCTGACTTAGCAGCTGAAGATGCACTAAACTGTCCATTAGAATACTTTAAGCCATTCTCCAAAAAAAGTATTAGTACTTCAGCCAGTAATATATAGTATTATCGCTTAATTTTTGTATATATATATATATATATATATATATATATATATATATATATATAGATATATATATATATATATATATATATATATATATATATATATACGAGTATATATATATATATATATATATATATATATATATATATATATATATATATATATATATATATATATATATATATATATATATATATATATATATATAATACATACATGTATATATATATATATATATATATATATATATATATATATATATATATATATATATATTATATTAATGCACAAAGAAATTAAAAAGTCAGATAAGGTATCAGCCACCACTACGGAAAGATGACAGCTCATGGGCTACTACCAATGAAGAAAAAGAAACTGCATTGGTTAAATACTTTGAAAAAGTCCTATCAAATGACGAAGATAAATATATTGAAATACGCAATGACTTAAATATAGACATTACAACCAAAATTAAGAAAACAAACACAACATAAATAATTAATTGCATTACAAAACGAATAAACCACGAAAAAGCACCAGGATACGATATGTTGACAGGAAAAGCTCTCGCTGATCTACCTACTATAGGTTATAACTACTTAAGAAATATATGTATATATATATATATATATATATATATATATATATATATATAAATATATATATATATATATATATGTATATATATATATATATATATATATATATATATATATATATATATATATATATATATATATATATATATATATATATATATATATATATATATATATATATATATATATATATATATATATATATATATATATATATATATATATATATATATATATATATATATATATATATATATATATATATATATATATATATATATATATATATATATATATATATATATATATATATATATATATATATATATATATATATATATATATATATATATATATATATATATATATATATATATATATATATATATATTAGACCTGGCGCAGCTAATATGGAGTTTTTTATTTTTTGGAATTTTGAATGTGGGTAGCGATCAAAATATGCGATTTGATGCCAAAATTGATGTAGCAACTTTTCAGGCTGATAGGATGGTGCCAACCCGTACCATAATGAGGTCAAAGGTCAAACTTTTGAAAAACCAGCAAAATACTCTTTTTTTGCATTTTATAAATTTTTTTAATTAGAAATACTATGAATAAAACTACTATAAATTAGAACATCATTTATAACTTGTAAATTACTTATTATTTGTATTAACGCTGTAGTTTACAATATCACCAGAATCAAATACTTTTATATTATAATTTTTAATTGAGCTCTAAGTTGCAAAAATGTATGGTGTTTCTGCTATTATAGTAAGACAAAAATATTTATAGAAATTAAAAAATGCTAACAATATTGTTACGAATTTTCTACTAATTCGTTCACTTACGCATTATTTTATTCCACAACAATAAAATAGAGTTCTTCTAAATTACAATAATAACGACGTATGTTCTTTATTACACTTAGTACGCAAACTGTTATAAACACAATTATTTGACAATCAACACTTAAACAATCGAACTCGCGTTGCTTACTTCTTGGCGTTCGTAACTAGACCAACTCGAGTACAACGCAAACCGCTGTATTTATATCTGTCACTAGTGTGATATTGACATCTATTTCTCGAATATTCGAGTATATTCTTGTGGTGGTCATCTCCATCTATTTCTCGAATCTTCGACCATACTTTTCGTGGTGAATTTGAATATAGTTGAGAGAGGTTTAACTTATTGTAAAATAAAATACTTTGTTAATTTTCGCAATTCAATGGCTCAGAAGACAAATTCATCGTTAAAACGGTTTCGATCTGTTGACACAAATGTTTACTTGATTGGTAAATGTGAACCTAAAATAGTTGGTGTGAAATTGCCATCAAAACAGCAAGTGCTTCAGTGTTTTTTTTTATAATGTACGTTGTGAAAATAAAACAGTTAAAGAAAGTGCAAGATTGGTGTTAGATGAAATATTGCCTTTTTGGGAAAAAGCTAGAATCTCAACGCCAGATCAAAGAACATGTTCTTCAAAAGTCATTAAACTTTACGAAGAGTGGAGAACAGTCCAAAAAGTATGTAAATCTCCGTTCCCGAGCCAACGCAAAAAAGAAAATGACTTTAAGGAAAATTTAAACAATTTATTTGACATTGCCCACGTTAACGCTCTCCAGCTTATCAGTATTCAGGAAGATAGAGACTTCTTAACGAAGCAGCGAGAAAATGGGCGTGTTGCTAGCATGACTTGTGTCGACCAAAATGTCACAAATAAAGAAAAAAGAAAGGCACAAAGATTGGAAGATGACAAACGTCGAAAAGAAAATTATAAAGAGAAAAAAGGCACTTCAGGTAATTTTTATATAGTATTTGGACGTACAGTGGTTATTTTTTTGTCCATTTAATGTCATGTACAGACTTGACTATGGAACATGTTGAATTTGAGAGTGATGAATCGGGAGATGATGTGCAGGCGACGGATGTAAATCAGACTGACAACATTCCAAGTTGCTCCAATAAGCCGATTCGAAAACTTGGAAAGAAGAATTTTATTGACGACAGAATGCTAGCTTGTATGGATGCTGGCAATATCTCATCTCCATTAGCTATACACTTCATCAGTGCAACTGCCAAAGCGGTGGGTCACAATCTTGAGGATCTTGTTCTGAATTGCACAAGTTTGCGTGAACAACGTAAAAAATATCGTCGGCGTCATGGCAAAGAAATTATTGAAAATTTCAAGGTAAAAATTTTTGTTTTCGAAGTTATAAGTTTTTCTTTGAGCTTAAGTTTTTTAGATCCCTGAAACATTTGTTTTGCATTGGGACGGAAAGCTACTTCCCGCAATGGCTGGAAAAGATAAAGAGCGAAGCATTTTGTAAATGGGAACAGATCGTCAAATGCATTACTGTTGTGAATGATGCCGCCGAAAGAAAAGTCAAACTAATAACGGACTTTAACAGATGCTTAACACACAACGAAGACGATAAACAGTACTTGTTACACATTGTAGAGGGCTACCGTAAGGACTTCCCATAATATACAAAATCTTCATTGATTTAAAACCTTTGACCTCATTACGGCACGGCTTGACACCCTCCGATCAGCCTGAAAATTTGCTACATCAATTTTGGTATCAAATCGCATATTTTGATCGCTACCCACATTCAAGTTTCAAAAAAAAAATTTTAACGCCAGGTCTAATATATATATATATATATATATATATATATATATATATATATATATATATATATATATATATATATATATATATATATATATATATATATATATATATATATATATATATATATATATATATATATATATATATATATATATATATATATATATATATATATATATATATATATATATATATATATATATATATATATATATATATATATATATATATATATATATATATATATATATATATATATATATATATATATATATACAAAAAATTAAGCGATGAATGGGTACGATATGACCATCTTATATATCACCATGAACAAATGCTACACGCGACTTCGATTGGGTCACATGCTAATTACCCACATGCATCCTTTTAAAAAGGAGTGTCAACCCCGATATTGCTTCTGCAATAATTCACCTCTCACCATCTCACATCTCTTTTCTGCCTGTCTCTCAATTTCCTCCATCCAAAACTTAATATTCCAAAATAAAAATCCTGAAAATTTTTATACAATATACAGTTTTCTAAACCAACTAAGAATTGAAAATATAATGGGTGCATTCTGGCAACCTTTCGGTTGCCTATTGGGTGAGTGAAACAGCGCACTTTGTTTGTGAATCCGCCGCAACAAAAATTTGTCACTTTATATGTAAACATCTGTTCTATAAACAGCTGTGCTATGTGTTGAGTACGGTAGCGGAGAAAATTTCCGCTCAAAGAAATGGCGTCTGCTCAGTCATTCAGAATTCTGATCGGTTTGGTGGCCAGAATGTAGCCAATATAAATACAATTGAATTTTATTTTTTCTTATTATATAAAATCTTAATCATCATAATCTGATAGGCCTGGCAGCTAGCGTTTATATAATTATTTATAATTTTAATTGTAATTAATTTTAATAAAATAAAAATAAATAAAAAAAATTGCTGTGAACCGCTTTCCATATTTTTGTGATTACATGGGCGATGAATCTGACTGCTGCAACTGCCACCATTATGTATGGATAATATACTTGAAGGTTTTCTTCTTGTTGATGATGGCGATTTTCGGTTGGTTATTTTCTTTTTCTTTCGCGGATTTTCCAACTTCGTACCCCGTGAAGATAATTCCTAACTATGTAAATGGAACTGATATTTCTTATGCGTTTTTTTTCACTTTTCTCTTGTTGTGTTTTTTTTTTTTTTAATTCTTTCCGAGCTCACTTGCATTTGCTCGCGGTATTAAAAAAAACTTTTAGAACATTTCGCAATCACTTTGTTTTTCATGAGTCTATAATATAGACTCTATATAGATTTAAATTTACCATAATTTACAAGACACTGCCACGGTCGCCATATAATGATACGAAGTGAATATAGTTAAAAATACCCCGGTGTTCATCCTTCTGTGTCTCTTTCTTGACTAAATATATTTGCTTATAAATTACTTTTACTTACTATGAACAAAAGTATTTACGCAATTTTGCGGCAATTTTGCGGCATTTTAGGGAGTCAAACTGTTTTGAATTCATTAATCCAACAGCATAACGTTTGTGGAATTCTGTGCCTTTGCCCAACATTGGCCACGAAGCAGTTTCATATATGGAAATATTCAAAATGAAATTAACGTAATAATAGTTATTTATTTATTAAAATATATATTGTAAATAGCAATAAATATATAAAAATACATTTTAATAATTAAGAAATTTTATAAAATTAAATATTTTCAAATTTCTTATTAAATTCTCCGTTAATCTGCCGCTGTTATAATAATTTTTAGCAGAATAATGTTACATTTTGACAGCAGGTCCCCGGCGATGCCATGCGTTGCATGTCCCCTGTTTTCTAAAGAGCGATTTGCACAGTCTTGTTGTATATTGTCTTTGCTATGAATTCACAGGCAATGGAATAGAAAGGAATAGGTAGAGTTCAAATATCAGTGTGCTTCAAGCCCGCTGGTGTCAGCGGCCCTATCTCAGGTTGCGTTGCAGTGTGTTATTGCACATGATATTATGGTGTGAGTCAGCAGGTGATCGGGCTGTTGATCACTAGCAGTGTAAACCAACATGATAGTATTTAGGGCGTTGGGATTATGTTGCCTCTGGCCTTTGTGTTATTATTTATCTTTGCACTACAAGGTATACACAAACGCAAGTCGAGGTTATTACCGAAGATTCCAACCAACAAGAAGAAATAATTAAAGAACATAGGAGACCACACCGTAATGGACGAGAACACCAACAACAATTATTACAAAGATTATATGTCGCACAAATGAATGCAAAAATTAATAGAATAGTGCAACAAATTCGGTCTGCAAGGAACAGAAATAAGACAGAAATCCAAATATCTCTGAGATCAATGAAACGCCAGTCACAGAACATATAGGATATATCGTCTACGTCGATATTTAGTCCACTGAAAGGCATCTAGTCCTTACCGCATTGGATAAGTTTTCAAAAATGCCTCAATTAAAAGTCATGCAATCTAGGGCAATAGGAGCCATCTGTCAACTTTGGAGAGATATGCATTTCTCCTTCGGAATACCATACAGCATACTAGTAATTAACAATGAAAAATCCATTAACTCCATGTCCCTCAATATTATACTGGGGGACCTACTAGGAATAAAAATATTCCAAACACCCTCTTATACTAGCACCTCCAAAGGACAAATCGAAAGATTCAATTTGACTTTGTCCGAAATTTTGCGTTGCATTGCATGAGCAATCATTATTCAACTATAGACAATATTTCCTACAGAACACTTAAATGCTCCTGTAGATGGATGATTGTGTGCATACATACACTTTTTATTGTAATGTATTTCTAAATATGAAAGCAAGGATATTGCGACGAAATGTGAATTTTGTCCACAACAACTCAAACAAATGTATTAACAAATTTTAAATGGACAAAGCCACGCTAAAGCAAATGCAGATTCCCAAGCATAGGTTTACATATTCTGCAATACATTGACGCCAGTTTACACAATAAAACAAACAAAGGAAACAAGCGAAATTAAAATTTTGAAGAGCGAAAACAAACACTAACAAATGAGCAGGAGCAGCATCCACAGCAGTAACAATAAAACCAACATCAACAACAGCTACATAGGACTTACGTTCATGAAGGTCAAGAGTCAACAATCGACATCAACAACAACTAGCCTTCATGTAAACATGGCACAAACAATATACTTCAATATACTCGTATATACACACATCCTTACTTAGAAAAAGAAGGATTCACATATATACATATGTATCATAAGAAAGAAACTTTTCGGTCCATCATTACTATCATGAATATGTTAATTTTGGGCGTAGCAGTAAAAGTATGTTGCCCATATTTCGTGTATATACTACATTACTGCTATTTTCATTTATATATCATTCATATATCTATAGGAGCTTAGTGAGAGGTAATGTGGAGTCAACCAATAATGTCTCCGACGTCATATTCCACACTTTGAAATTTCCTAACGTAACTCCGACTACAACTTCAAATCCAAATCTGATTCAAAAATAAATTATAATAAGAACTCTGAGCATATTTTATTATAACAAACTAAAAAGTAATGAATGCAGGTACACAAATGGAAGTACACATATGCTAATTCTTTCTCCAGTTCATTTTTAGACAACAACTATTGTACATATAATTTTATGGAGTCAGAGTCGTTAAAAATATTCCGACTCCACCTAAAAACTCGCGACTCAGCGACTCCACAACCCTGATAGCTGGGTTAATTTTAATTTTATTCTCGAAAGTTCATTACATGGAAAGTGGGCGTCGCGTATATTTAATCAGCCCCATTTCTTGCAAATGAATAAGTTATGTTCACATGATTCTTCCATAAGTCACTTATAGATCTTAAGTTATATACCGCCCACATTTTGCAGTGTCTAGTAGAACCTACACCCACAACCCACGTACACAACTGTCAAATTGTGCCACTAGGTCATCAATTGGACTGAAAAAAGTTGCCAACAGTTGCAGGTAGGTATTGGACGAGCAAAATTATTTACTAATTTTGCTCACACAATAAAATGCCCAAAAATAATAATTACCTCGATAATGGCTCGTTGGCATCACTGGCTGATAAAGTTTCTAAGTTACTCATAGCAAATTAGCATGCGGGGCTCCGCCATCATATATATAAATCAGAAGAAACCATCACAAGCATTGATCACACCAATTAGACCCACGGCAATGACGGGCGCGCATGGAAGTTACGCAGAACAAAAGTTATATCAACAAACTACATGCATATTACACTAACAATTATGCAAGCGGAATTACAACAACAGCGTTAGCCTCGTTTCACACCAGACGAGAACGGTGCCGTTGTGTATATCACGGCAATGTTAAACATAATAAAATACACAACAAAGTGCAAAACCAAAACAATAATAATGCGACTCTAGACAGCTCTTTATGAAATTAGTCGCCAAGTGCGACAAAATCAATCCCAAGAAATAAAAAAAATGTCTGTCTCGTCCGTTTTTTGCCGCAGAATTGCCAAAATAAACAACAGAATCGTTGAACGGTTGAAAGTTTCCGCCGGCAACTATCCGAATGCTTTATTCTTGTTTTTTTATTTGGGATGTTTTTGTTTTGTTTTGTTTTTCAGCCGCAATCATAGATTGTCTGATCGTGTGAAGCTCTTGGTATGAGCTTCACACGACTTCTTGCCGTTGTGATGAGTTTTGTGCAGTTTTTGGTTTATTTACTATCGCCGTGATATGCCCAGCCGCACCGTTGCCGTCTCGTGTGAAACGAGGCTTAGCAAAGCCAAGCCAGCCGTTTGCATAAGACAAAGACAAGAAAGTACATGCAGATTATACTATCAATTATGCAAACGCCCTTTACAACAACAGCGTTAGCAAAGCCAAGCCAGCCATTTGCATAGAACAACAACAACAAGTCTCGACAGAATTTACCGAGTGCGTTAGCTCGGTAAGTATTACAATAACAACTCGAAACAACGAATGCTAAGAACAAAAGAGACGACGACAGAACGATCGGCGTGCATACAATCAGCAAGAATATAGCATAAAGGAGATCTGTAATTTGAGTATTATTAACCATCAAGTGGAAATGGTTGCACCAACAAAATGAAGTGAATGATTACAGACTTTTCCCGAAAACGTTGACGGTCGCCTAAGGTCAAGAGGGGACAAAGGAACAACTTTTGTTGGGGCAAACTCCATACTGAAAGATGATTATAAAACTTTTAAATATGAACTCGATGCCGCCGCACAACTGGCCTCATGCCATGGGGTCTCATGGAAATTCATCCCGCCCGGATCGCCCAATTTCGCAGGGATCTGGGAAGCGGGTGTCAAAAGCATGAAACATCACTTAAAGAGGACCATTGGTGATGCATTATTAACTTTGGAGGAATTCTTCACCGTATTAAAGCAAGTTGAAGCCGTGCTTAACTTTAGGCCGCTGTCAGCGCTCTCTGACGACCCGACCGATTGCACCGCTTTGACCCCAGTTCACTTTGTGGTGGGCGGCCCATTGACGATGCCAACTGAGGTTAACTTACTTTACATTAATACTCACCGACGTACTAGGTGGAAGCAGCTTCAACAAATGCAACAAGATTTTTGGAAGCGCTGGAGTTGCGAATATTTTCATGAGTTACAAGTGCGTCACAAATGGCCTCAAGCTGAAACCAATCTAAAAACCGACGACTTGGTGCGTATAGGAGACAAACGCGCCCCCGTCACAATGGTTGTTGGGTCGCGTTCTCGAAGTTCATACTGGAGGAGAAAACTTGGTGAGAGTTGCCACGATTCGTACTCAATCTGCAGTTATCAAATGTGCAATCTCGAAATTGGTTGTACTACCTACAGATGACAAGGTATTGACCAATACGGTGGGCGGCATGACTAACCAACACATATGTCGCCGCAGGATTACCTGGACGAGGTGGGCGGAAATGTTAAGGATCTTCAAGCCTCTACCCTATATTAATTGTGCCCAATTCTTATACCGTTTAAATGTCATTTTAGATTGTATCATTCTCTCTCTGTCCTTACAACCTTCTGACATACTTTTGAAGTGTCAGGTTAGTTTAGTGAGTTGTAGTTGGAACAGAGAATGAAAGAGAACGGTGTGCGAAGATATTTAGATAAACAAAGTTTGATTATAAATATATTTTCAGTTTTTACATATCTTTAACATTTGGCAAAGGTAGGAAACATTGCCGAATCATCAGACGCCACCACGAGAACAAACCAGCTACATACACACACACAAGTTGCTGCGTTTGCTACGAATGCTGGGTTCTTCAATCCACTTGCATAGCAAAATAGAATTTGCTCGTCAAAGTTAAAATGGTGGAAGTGGTTTTTCAATTCACCACCGTTGAAACTAAAGACTAAAGACACACGGACCTAGACCCCCAGAAGTACTGCATTTGATACGAATGTTGAGTTTTTCAATCCACTTTCACAGTAAAACAGAATTTACTTGTCGAAGTTGAAATGGTGGAAAAGGTTTCTCAATCCACTGCCGTTGAAACTGGAGACCTGGACTGCACAGCGCCAACAACAGGATCTGCCTTCATCGGTTTATTAATTATAATTGTGAAGCAAATGATTTGGTAGATTTAGCAGCAGGCTCAAGTACTTTGTGTTTTTATTTTGCTGAATTAATAAAGCTATCAAAATATAACTCCGAGGATTAATTTCTGTATACAATACCTGGCGAACCGGTGAGTTTTACCCCAGCGAAATTTGAGTCGTTATAGTATGTTCTTTGTTCAATTGTGTCCACATAGCGGTCTGGTTGTCTCTTAAGGTCTTAATGTACTTCTGTAAAGTTTCTAACGGCGTGGAAAAAGCAGAAGGACAGCCGGACATTCGGACAGCCGAACGGACAAAAAAAAATCAAAATTACTCAGAAAGTGGCTGTGATCATTTGTATACATGTTCATACGTAAAACGGCTCTTTTTGGAATTTGAAAAACACTTCAACTGCACAAATTTAGTACACCCTTTTCTCCCTTTTAAAGCGTAAAGGGTAAAAAGTAGTGAGGCGAGGTAAACGATAAATATATTGGATACATATAACTAAACTAAACCTCATACATTGTGGAAACCTTTTCTTCGTATTGCAGAATTCTGAATGAAGACTAGAATTCATATGCTAGTTATAATATCATTAATTATGATATGAGGAAAAAAAAAATTTTAATTCTAACCACAACAGTTTATTACAAGTTTGTACAAAATACTGAATACAAAAGAATTATGTTAATATTGATATACTTAATTACTGCTGCGATTTACAATTAATTAATTTTTATTACTTCTTATTTTTGTTTCCAACATAATTATTGCTTATTTCAATTTCTAGAACTAGTTGGCATAACTTACTTCAGTAAAACAAATAGTCGGCATTATTACTGAGAATGCAATGTCGATTACTTTCTTCCGATTGGGCAACAACGTAATTGACCATTAATAGAATGCAGTGTTGCGTTTGGGTAAAAAGATGATTGACCAGATGTGATCTCATAAACTGATAAGTTAATTGTTGTTAACTTGCATTTAAATGAGGCAATAAGAAATATTCATATTCGAGGAAGCTGTGTCCCCTATTTGTGAGTGAGGACGCCTCTATAAAGTATTCTGTTTAGAAGTTCAGATATGTTTTACATCGTTGCGTATTATTGAGTTTTTCCATTTACTTTTATACACAAAAATACAAACAACACCAATTAAGAACAAAATATACCAAACACAATAAATACAAATAATAAACAAGAAAAGTACTTCAAACAGAAGTAATACCAAACATTAGAAAATAAATAAATAATGAAATCCAGAACAAAAGCTGTGTTCATAGGCGTGTCGTCCCCAGATACACCGTAACTAATGCCTAACAAAGAAAACTTTTCTGCGAGCGGAAATTGCAGCATATTCAATATGCAGCAGAGAAGCAGAAAGAGAACATTATTGCTGAGTTCCGTTCTACATTAAACATGTCAAAAGACCGTGTAGTAATTGGCGAAACAGCAGCGGAAACATAAAAGCTTCGCTGGTAAACTGCTGGTAGCACTTCTCCAGATCTTGTAGCGGAAGTTCTGGCTTTAAACTCCGAACTGGCAAAGCAGAAAATCGCCGTAGTTACCTGTTATCTTCGATTGTACGGTGCGCCATGCAGCTCACGGGAGGATTTCTTGAAGTAACATATGTTTTAGAGCAGTGCTAATAACGTTTTCGGTGTGCGGACCAGTAAATATTTTGCAGTGTTATCTGCAGGCCGGCTTCAATATGTAAATGAAATAACTAGTTATATACTCATATATACATATATACATGTTGTAATATAATTTTATTGAAATGAAATAAATACAAAATGTAAAAAAGTTTGTAGATTTCATACATAGCTCGTAGTGTCATCACATTTCAACTGAATGTACCAATATTGAAACTAATGTTTCATATGATAATCTTGTCTCTTAATGCTGTACATAGTGGATAGCCATAGATAAGTTGAAGGAAATGGTATTCAAGTGCAGTTTTAATACAATTATACTTTGAATTTAATCCAGAAAGAGGCAAACGAAGTAGTTATTTCAACTCAATTTGAATTCCTGATTGGTCAAATCAATCAGTTCATTCTCCAAACTAACAAATTTCTAATCTTTTTATGTTAAAAATGGATTTCAAATCTTTCCTGTTTCGCAGATCCTCATCTGCTGGAAAATAGTAATAAAATCTCTTCAAACCAATTCTTCAAATGATTATAGACTACATTACGCAAACACGTTATATTTAGCTAATTCTTTCTATCGTGACTAAAACTTATTATAACAATCTTTTGAAGCAGGAATCTTTCACAATCTAAATTTTCGTTTCAACCTCAACGTCGTGAGGACATAAATGATGCCCAGCATGTTGGCCAACCGAATAGTCCCTATTTCTTGTGAATGGCTTTGCACCGTCATTATAATAATTCATATAAAATTTGGTCCATGAAATTCGCATATCTCCTAAGTTCTAAACATGATTCAATAAAAAGCGTGGCTCTCAATATGCATCGCCCATTTTTGTTTTTTCTTTTATACTAACAATCTAAACTTCGTATGGAGATCCGTTGATGAATCTTGCATATGGCCCCAGATATTAATATTGGTTAAATGTGTGGGCATGACAGTAGTAATAATCTGCCAATAGTTAGTACAGGCCTAATGTGTACTACTACCTATTTGTATACATATATCTTTATTGCTTGGATTTAACTTTATTCGTAGATTTAACTTAGTCCGTATTCGACTGTTGTGATTGGCGCACGTATGGTTCAATATCCAGTGCAGCTGGAATTGTAAATGTAAGTAATACCTGTTTTTATAACCTTTACCTAAAAAAATATAAAAAGGATATATTAAGTTTGTGCGGTTGAGCGGTTTTTCAACTACCAAAAGCAGGCGTGGCAGGTATGTACATATATTCAGATATGATCAGAATGATTTTCTTAGCAAATTTGATTTTGTCCGTCCGTCTGAGGACACTTTTTTGCCAGACCGTTAGAAATATCTTAATGAAATTTGCAAAAGTATAGTCTGGACAAAGATACAGAACCAAATTGCTATATGAATCCAATTGGACAAAGACCACGCCTACCTCCCACTGAATGAACTTTTGGGACCCCATTTAAAATTACCCTAGCTATGCTCCCAATAAAGATATATATATGTACGAGTATACAAATACTAACCGTACTAACTATTGGCAGATATATATATAATATCTATTTATAATATCTTATTACATAAGTACCGTTATTTCACCTGAGTATACTCCACTACATACATAATACTTCAACATACATATAATACAATCATAAATTTTATCTCTTACTTCTATACACTTATCTTCTTATTAAACATCACCATTTATGCTGGATGGTCGATGCAGCAAGGACTACCCTACAAAAATTCTTAATGAAACCATTACTGGCGATGATGACTATCCATTGTATAGACGACGCTCAACAAACAACGACGGATGTTGTGATTCAATCCCAATAAAAAATATCGATTACGAAGTTGACAACAATTGGGTATTACCACATTCTCCGGTACTCTCAAAGGAACATATGGCTCATATTAATGGAGAGTTTTGTAGTAGCATTAAGTCGATCGAGTACATTTGCAAATACACTAACAAATGCCCAGATTATATATATATCCCCCCACACATTGTTTTTGTGGACTGAAAGTTGTAAAGCAAATTACAATTTCCTTATGATTAGGCTTTCGGATGAATTAAATTAGACGACCCCTACGTTAGATAGTCACCTTGTGGCTGTGTAGGGGCTTACTGTGAGCTGAGGCACATTAAACACGGTGACATGGTCCAGTACACAAACTAAGAACTAACCCCAACGCACAGGTTGAAATTAATTTTCCACGATTCCTGTTCAGTCGTTAAGGCTAGTTAGGCCTTTATGGAACATTTCGTTGAGACCGCCGGATCGCCCAGACAGTAACAGTCCAATTCACTGTGGAATTGTTATGCCGGTGAGCTTGATTGACGGGGCAGAGTCGAGCATAATAGCGAATTCCGTACGAGGTCCAGCGACCCTATGGCTTTAATTAGCCTTTTCAATGGGGGCGCCCATGGATGACCAAAACGCACTTTTAAAATTAAAAACTATAAGGATTCAGAGAAAAAGAACCAAATATATGAAAATATGGACTGCACCAATATGCAAAATGTGGCTCTAAGAGCCAAGATCCATCATTGCTCGAGGGGCAATTGGTCCCTTCGCTGATAAACTTATGGAAAACGACCAGGTGGATGGGGCGTCCGGCCCCTTGAGATGGATATCCCCCTTCGCCAGGAGTATCTGAGATGTCTATCTCCTCGGAACAAGAACGAACTCTTCTTGAACCTGCTCCGGAAAAAATACCAAAAAAAGAGGGTGAAGCTATTTGGCCCTGGACACAAAAAGTTTAATGCCTTGCTCGCCAGAGGCATATCTTGCACAACAGGAGCATACCTTGCTCGCCAGGGGCATACTTTACAGTAAGGCCAGCAAAGGTGTCTGGTGATGCGCAGACGACCCCTAAAAGATTTCGATCGAATGTCTCCTCACCGACATCGGGCTCCATGCCGACAAAGTGGTTCGTATTAGAGGTCCACAAAAAGGTTGACAAACTGTCAACAGTGCCCCAGCTGCTCTGGTGGCTTGCGAAGAGATGAAGGAGGTGGAGACGTTACTTGGGGGTGAGCCTCGTCAAAGTAAGGAGGTAGCCTCTAACAGACAGGTATTACAGGGCGCAGGGTATTGGAGATTCGGAGTTATGCCAAGCAATTTCCCGGAGGGCACACGGTCCACTGAAGAAATTGGCAAGGTGCAGAGATGCATCCTCGACAAGGTGTTCGAGACCTGTGGCGACCTAGTGAAGCCTCACTTTTCTGGCTGTAGTTTTAAGCCTGGGTAGTTAACAATTAACTGTCTGGACGATAAAATCGTAGCCTGGATGGAGGAAATGATACCAGCTCTGACGCCATGGGAGGGGGCTGAATTGAAGGGCGCGGACGAGGCAGAAGTGCCAAAGGCCAAGATCTTCGTCGGTTACTTCCCTGGCAAAATGACCGAATTTTAGGGCAAGTGGAGTCTCAGAAATCGGGCTTTAGTGCAAACGAGTGGCGGGTACTTCATCGTCGTCAAAAAGGCGACCTTGCCGAGCTGGCGATTATTCTAGACCCAATTTCATCTGAAATGGTAGAAACTCTTGGTAACAAAATATTTTATAACTTTGGCAGTGCCCAACTTAGACCCAGACTAATGGGGAACAGGACAAAGAATGATGATGTTGGCGAAGAGCAACCAACAACTTCTGCTGCTGTGCATGCAAAACAAAGTAGGCAGAAGCCGAAAAAGGGCCACTAACCATAAGCCCAGTACCAAGTGCTGGGAGAGGCAACACATGTACCCAACGTCCAAAATCATCTGCTCTCTCTGGTAGGCTCAGAAAATAGAAACAAAAAGACCCGGAACCTGCGGAAACTTTGCATAACACGAAGGGTAGTAAGATCCTAAAGGATCGGTTTGGGAAATAATGTTCCAGGCCCCACTACAAAAGAAAAAGTATACTTGGAAACAGCTTCACTGTCTCCCAATCTATCTCTACAGGGCTATAGCAGTTTCTTACGGACTCAGTTCTTTGGTGTAACCCCAGTGTCTGGACTTAGTAGCCATTCAAAAACCATGGGCCACAAATGGGCGCTTAAATGGTCTGCAGACAAAATCATGTAAGTTGATCTACGACACTAATGTTGACCGACCGAGGGCGGAAGATGATCGACAAAAATATTAAATTTCTCCCTTTCCCGTTTCAAAGCTCCTACAACGTGATCTGGTAGCAGTACAAGCAGAAGTGCATAGTGACAGAGGAAAACAACTGCTGGTCTCCACCTACCTCACTGGTGATGCAGAGGAGGCGGTATCACGTGAGCTCCAGCAGCTTACGGAGTACTGTCGCAATCGGACCTTACAGTAGGTGATGTGCTGCGACGCATACGCACACCACACGGTATGGGAAAGCTCGGACATAAATGTACGAGGAGTAACTTCTTGATTCTATTACTATTAACAATAATGTTGTGGTAAATAGGGCTGTTAGATCTCACCATAACCAGCGCATTTATATTAAAAAGCATTTCCAATTGGAAGGTGCTTGATGAAGTCTCCTTGTCAGACCATCGGTACATTCACTTTGATCGAGGGGGGCGGGAAATTGAAAACATCTTCGAAATAAGAAATCTGGGAAGCGGGTGTCAAAAGCATGAAACATCACTTAAAGAGGACCATTGGTGATGCATTATTAACTTTGGAGGAATTCTTCACCGTATTAAAGCAAGTTGAAGCCGTGCTTAACTTTAGGCCGCTGTCAGCGCTCTCTGACGACCCGACCGATTGCACCGCTTTGACCCCAGTTCACTTTGTGGTGGGCGGTCCATTGACGATGCCAACTGAGGTTAACTTACTTTACATTAATACTCACCGACGTACTAGGTGGAAGCAGCTTCAACAAATGCAACAAGATTTTTGGAAGCGCTGGAGTTGCGAATATTTTCATGAGTTACAAGTGCGTCACAAATGGCCTCAAGCTGAAACCAATCTAAAAACCGACGACTTGGTGCGTATAGGAGACAAACGCGCCCCCGTCACAATGGTTGTTGGGTCGCGTTCTCGAAGTTCATACTGGAGGAGAAAACTTGGTGAGAGTTGCCACGATTCGTACTCAATCTGCAGTTATCAAATGTGCAATCTCGAAATTGGTTGTACTACCTACAGATGACAAAGTATTGACCAATACGGTGGGCGGCATGACTAACCAACACATATGTCGCCGCAGGATTACCTGGACGAGGTGGGCGGAAATGTTAAGGATCTTCAAGCCTCTATCCTATATTAATTGTGCCCAATTCTTATACCGTTTAAATGTCATTTTAGATTGTATCATTCTCTCTCTGTCCTTACAACCTTCTGACATACTTTTGAAGTGTCAGGTTAGTTTAGTGAGTTGTAGTTGGAACAGAGAATGAAAGAGAACGGTGTGCGAAGATATTTAGATAAACAAAGTTTGATTATAAATATATTTTCAGTTTTTACATATCTTTAACATTTGGCAAAGGTAGGAAACATTGCCGAATCATCAGACGCCACCACGAGAACAAACCAGCTACATACACACACACAAGTTGCTGCGTTTGCTACGAATGCTGGGTTCTTCAATCCACTTGCATAGCAAAATAGAATTTGCTCGTCAAAGTTAAAATGGTGGAAGTGGTTTTTCAATTCACCACCGTTGAAACTAAAGACTAAAGACACACGGACCTAGACCCCCAGAAGTACTGCATTTGATACGAATGTTGAGTTTTTCAATCCACTTTCACAGTAAAACAGAATTTACTTGTCGAAGTTGAAATGGTGGAAAAGGTTTCTCAATCCACTGCCGTTGAAACTGGAGACCTGGACTGCACAGCGCCAACAACAGGATCTGCCTTCATCGGTTTATTAATTATAATTGTGAAGCAAATGATTTGGTAGATTTAGCAGCAGGCTCAAGTACTTTGTGTTTTTATTTTGCTGAATTAATAAAGCTATCAAAATATAACTCCGAGGATTAATTTCTGTATACAATACCTGGCGAACCGGTGAGTTTTACCCCAGCGAAATTTGAGTCGTTATAGTATGTTCTTTGTTCAATTGTGTCCACATAGCGGTCTGGTTGTCTCTTAAGGTCTTAATGTACTTCTGTAAAGTTTCTAACGGCGTGGAAAAAGCAGAAGGACAGCCGGACATTCGGACAGCCGAACGGACAAAAAAAAATCAAAATTACTCAGAAAGTGGCTGTGATCATTTGTATACATGTTCATACGTAAAACGGCTCTTTTTGGAATTTGAAAAACACTTCAACTGCACAAATTTAGTACACCCTTTTCTCCCTTTTAAAGCGTAAAGGGTAAAAAGTAGTGAGGCGAGGTAAACGATAAATATATTGGATACATATAACTAAACTAAACCTCATACATTGTGGAAACCTTTTCTTCGTATTGCAGAATTCTGAATGAAGACTAGAATTCATATGCTAGTTATAATATCATTAATTATGATATGAGGAAAAAAAAAATTTTAATTCTAACCACAACAGTTTATTACAAGTTTGTACAAAATACTGAATACAAAAGAATTATGTTAATATTGATATACTTAATTACTGCTGCGATTTACAATTAATTAATTTTTATTACTTCTTATTTTTGTTTCCAACATAATTATTGCTTATTTCAATTTCTAGAACTAGTTGGCATAACTTACTTCAGTAAAACAAATAGTCGGCATTATTACTGAGAATGCAATGTCGATTACTTTCTTCCGATTGGGCAACAACGTAATTGACCATTAATAGAATGCAGTGTTGCGTTTGGGTAAAAAGATGATTGACCAGATGTGATCTCATAAACTGATAAGTTAATTGTTGTTAACTTGCATTTAAATGAGGCAATAAGAAATATTCATATTCGAGGAAGCTGTGTCCCCTATTTGTGAGTGAGGACGCCTCTATAAAGTATTCTGTTTAGAAGTTCAGATATGTTTTACATCGTTGCGTATTATTGAGTTTTTCCATTTACTTTTATACACAAAAATACAAACAACACCAATTAAGAACAAAATATACCAAACACAATAAATACAAATAATAAACAAGAAAAGTACTTCAAACAGAAGTAATACCAAACATTAGAAAATAAATAAATAATGAAATCCAGAACAAAAGCTGTGTTCATAGGCGTGTCGTCCCCAGATACACCGTAACTAATGCCTAACAAAGAAAACTTTTCTGCGAGCGGAAATTGCAGCATATTCAATATGCAGCAGAGAAGCAGAAAGAGAACATTATTGCTGAGTTCCGTTCTACATTAAACATGTCAAAAGACCGTGTAGTAATTGGCGAAACAGCAGCGGAAACATAAAAGCTTCGCTGGTAAACTGCTGGTAGCACTTCTCCAGATCTTGTAGCGGAAGTTCTGGCTTTAAACTCCGAACTGGCAAAGCAGAAAATCGCCGTAGTTACCTGTTATCTTCGATTGTACGGTGCGCCATGCAGCTCACGGGAGGATTTCTTGAAGTAACATATGTTTTAGAGCAGTGCTAATAACGTTTTCGGTGTGCGGACCAGTAAATATTTTGCAGTGTTATCTGCAGGCCGGCTTCAATATGTAAATAAAATAACTAGTTATATACTCATATATACATATATACATGTTGTAATATAATTTTATTGAAATGAAATAAATACAAAATGTAAAAAAGTTTGTAGATTTCATACATAGCTCGTAGTGTCATCACATTTCAACTGAATGTACCAATATTGAAACTAATGTTTCATATGATAATCTTGTCTCTTAATGCTGTACATAGTGGATAGCCATAGATAAGTTGAAGGAAATGGTATTCAAGTGCAGTTTTAATACAATTATACTTTGAATTTAATCCAGAAAGAGGCAAACGAAGTAGTTATTTCAACTCAATTTGAATTCCTGATTGGTCAAATCAATCAGTTCATTCTCCAAACTAACAAATTTCTAATCTTTTTTAGTTAAAAATGGATTTCAAATCTTTCCTGTTTCGCAGATCCTCATCTGCTGGAAAATAGTAATAAAATCTCTTCAAACCAATTCTTCAAATGATTATAGACTACATTACGCAAACACGTTATATTTAGCTAATTCTTTCTATCGTGACTAAAACTTATTATAACAATCTTTTGAAGCAGGAATCTTTCACAATCTAAATTTTCGTTTCAACCTCAACGTCGTGAGGACATAAATGATGCCCAGCATGTTGGCCAACCGAATAGTCCCTATTTCTTGTGAATGGCTTTGCACCGTCATTATAATAATTCATATAAAATTTGGTCCATGAAATTCGCATATCTCCTAAGTTCTAAACATGATTCAATAAAAAGCGTGGCTCTCAATATGCATCGCCCATTTTTGTTTTTTCTTTTATACTAACAATCTAAACTTCGTATGGAGATCCGTTGATGAATCTTGCATATGGCCCCAGATATTAATATTGGTTAAATGTGTGGGCATGACAGTAGTAATAATCTGCCAATAGTTAGTACAGGCCTAATGTGTACTACTACCTATTTGTATACATATATCTTTATTGCTTGGATTTAACTTTATTCGTAGATTTAACTTAGTCCGTATTCGACTGTTGTGATTGGCGCACGTATGGTTCAATATCCACTGCAGCTGGAATTGTAAATGTAAGTAATACCTGTTTTTATAACCTTTACCTAAAAAAATATAAAAAGGATATATTAAGTTTGTGCGGTTGAGCGGTTTTTCAACTACCAAAAGCAGGCGTGGCAGGTATGTACATATATTCAGATATGATCAGAATGATTTTCTTAGCAAATTTGATTTTGTCCGTCCGTCTGAGGACACTTTTTTGCCAGACCGTTAGAAATATCTTAATGAAATTTGCAAAAGTATAGTCTGGACAAAGATACAGAACCAAATTGCTATATGAATCCAATTGGACAAAGACCACGCCTACCTCCCACTGAATGAACTTTTGGGACCCCATTTAAAATTACCCTAGCTATGCTCCCAATAAAGATATATATATGTACGAGTATACAAATACTAACCGTACTAACTATTGGCAGATATATATATAATATCTATTTATAATATCTTATTACATAAGTACCGTTATTTCACCTGAGTATACTCCACTACATACATAATACTTCAACATACATATAATACAATCATAAATTTTATCTCTTACTTCTATACACTTATCTTCTAATTAAACATCACCATTTATGCTGGATGGTCGATGCAGCAAGGACTACCCTACAAAAATTCTTAATGAAACCATTACTGGCGATGATGACTATCCATTGTATAGACGACGCTCAACAAACAACGACGGATGTTGTGATTCAATCCCAATAAAAAATATCGATTACGAAGTTGACAACAATTGGGTATTACCACATTCTCCGGTACTCTCAAAGGAACATATGGCTCATATTAATGGAGAGTTTTGTAGTAGCATTAAGTCGATCGAGTACATTTGCAAATACACTAACAAATGCCCAGATTATATATATATCCCCCCACACATTGTTTTTGTGGACTGAAAGTTGTAAAGCAAATTACAATTTCCTTATGATTAGGCTTTCGGATGAATTAAATTAGACGACCCCTACGTTAGATAGTCACCTTGTGGCTGTGTAGGGGCTTACTGTGAGCTGAGGCACATTAAACACGGTGACATGGTCCAGTACACAAACTAAGAACTAACCCCAACGCACAGGTTGAAATTAATTTTCCACGATTCCTGTTCAGTCGTTAAGGCTAGTTAGGCCTTTATGGAACATTTCGTTGAGACCGCCGGATCGCCCAGACAGTAACAGTCCAATTCACTGTGGAATTGTTATGCCGGTGAGCTTGATTGACGGGGCAGAGTCGAGCATAATAGCGAATTCCGTACGAGGTCCAGCGACCCTATGGCTTTAATTAGCCTTTTCAATGGGGGCGCCCATGGATGACCAAAACGCACTTTTAAAATTAAAAACTATAAGGATTCAGAGAAAAAGAACCAAATATATGAAAATATGGACTGCACCAATATGCAAAATGTGGCTCTAAGAGCCAAGATCCATCATTGCTCGAGGGGCAATTGGTCCCTTCGCTGATAAACTTATGGAAAACGACCAGGTGGATGGGGCGTCCGGCCCCTTGAGATGGATATCCCCCTTCGCCAGGAGTATCTGAGATGTCTATCTCCTCGGAACAAGAACGAACTCTTCTTGAACCTGCTCCGGAAAAAATACCAAAAAAAGAGGGTGAAGCTATTTGGCCCTGGACACAAAAAGTTTAATGCCTTGCTCGCCAGAGGCATATCTTGCACAACAGGAGCATACCTTGCTCGCCAGGGGCATACATTACAGTAAGGCCAGCAAAGGTGTCTGGTGATGCGCAGACGACCCCTAAAAGATTTCGATCGAATGTCTCCTCACCGACATCGGGCTCCATGCCGACAAAGTGGTTCGTATTAGAGGTCCACAAAAAGGTTGACAAACTGTCAACAGTGCCCCAGCTGCTCTGGTGGCTTGCGAAGAGATGAAGGAGGTGGAGACGTTACTTGGGGGTGAGCCTCGTCAAAGTAAGGAGGTAGCCTCTAACAGACAGGTATTACAGGGCGCAGGGTATTGGAGATTCGGAGTTATGCCAAGCAATTTCCCGGAGGGCACACGGTCCACTGAAGAAATTGGCAAGGTGCAGAGATGCATCCTCGACAAGGTGTTCGAGACCTGTGGCGACCTAGTGAAGCCTCACTTTTCTGGCTGTAGTTTTAAGCCTGGGTAGTTAACAATTAACTGTCTGGACGATAAAATCGTAGCCTGGATGGAGGAAATGATACCAGCTCTGAAGCCATGGGAGGGGGCTGAATTGAAGGGCGCGGACGAGGCAGAAGTGCCAAAGGCCAAGATCTTCGTCGGTTACTTCCCTGGCAAAATGACCGAATTTTAGGGCAAGTGGAGTCTCAGAAATCGGGCTTTAGTGCAAACGAGTGGCGGGTACTTCATCGTCGTCAAAAAGGCGACCTTGCCGAGCTGGCGATTATTCTAGACCCAATTTCATCTGAAATGGTAGAAACTCTTGGTAACAAAATATTTTATAACTTTGGCAGTGCCCAACTTAGACCCAGACTAATGGGGAACAGGACAAAGAATGATGATGTTGGCGAAGAGCAACCAACAACTTCTGCTGCTGTGCATGCAAAACAAAGTAGGCAGAAGCCGAAAAAGGGCCACTAACCATAAGCCCAGTACCAAGTGCTGGGAGAGGCAACACATGTACCCAACGTCCAAAATCATCTGCTCTCTCTGGTAGGCTCAGAAAATAGAAACAAAAAGACCCGGAACCTGCGGAAACTTTGCATAACACGAAGGGTAGTAAGATCCTAAAGGATCGGTTTGGGAAATAATGTTCCAGGCCCCACTACAAAAGAAAAAGTATACTTGGAAACAGCTTCACTGTCTCCCAATCTATCTCTACAGGGCTATAGCAGTTTCTTACGGACTCAGTTCTTTGGTGTAACCCCAGTGTCTGGACTTAGTAGCCATTCAAAAACCATGGGCCACAAATGGGCGCTTAAATGGTCTGCAGACAAAATCATGTAAGTTGATCTACGACACTAATGTTGACCGACCGAGGGCGGAAGATGATCGACAAAAATATTAAATTTCTCCCTTTCCCGTTTCAAAGCTCCTACAACGTGATCTGGTAGCAGTACAAGCAGAAGTGCATAGTGACAGAGGAAAACAACTGCTGGTCTCCACCTACCTCACTGGTGATGCAGAGGAGGCGGTATCACGTGAGCTCCAGCAGCTTACGGAGTACTGTCGCAATCGGACCTTACAGTAGGTGATGTGCTGCGACGCATACGCACACCACACGGTATGGGAAAGCTCGGACATAAATGTACGAGGAGTAACTTCTTGATTCTATTACTATTAACAATAATGTTGTGGTAAATAGGGCTGTTAGATCTCACCATAACCAGCGCATTTATATTAAAAAGCATTTCCAATTGGAAGGTGCTTGATGAAGTCTCCTTGTCAGACCATCGGTACATTCACTTTGATCGAGGGGGGCGGGAAATTGAAAACATCTTCGAAATAAGAAATGTTAGGAAGGCGAACTGGTCTCCTTTTTAACTTATACTTAGAGCAAAATATTGTATGACCTAAAAAGTAACTAACTCTCCGGAACTAGATCTTGAAGTTAGTAAATTAAACAATAATCTCTGAAACAGGGGCAGAAAGGTGTGTACAGTGTTAGGTCAACGAAAGGATGTCCCCGGGGAGGCGTCCTATCGCTTCTAATTGATTATTGACGAGCTCTTACAAACTCTTGATGACCTCGAATACGAAGTTCAGGGCATTGCGGATGATCTGGTTAGAGGCAAGTTTGACTCTACCATAACCGATTGAATGCAACTAGCTCAATGAAATGAAATATCTGGGAGTAATCCTAGACAAACCTCTAACTTGGAAAAACCATTTATCATACGAGGTGTGATCAAAAAATTACCGTTATTGTGTGATCAAAAAATAAAGTATTTATTTATTCATCAACAACTATCTTGTCCCTTTCAAAGTAATTCCCCTCAGATATAATACACTTATGGCAGCGTTTTTTCCAATCCTCGAAACACTTCTGAAACGCTTTTTTTAGTATCGCCAACAGCTCCTGTTTCGATTGTTCTTTTATCTTCTCAATCGTAGCAAAACGCTTTCCTTTCATCGGTGTCTTCAGTTTTGGAAAGAGGAAAAAGGCAGCGGGGGCCAAGTCCGGTGAATACGGTGGTTGAGGCATGATAACGGTTTTGTTTTTGGCCAAAAACAGCTCCTGAGCGATGTCCATGCGACGTTGTTTTTGCTCAAAATTTAGCAATTTTGGAACAATCTTCGCTGCCGCACGTTTCATGCCTAAAACATCCGTAAAAATTGCTTGGCATGAGCCGAACGATATGCCAACTTCATCAGCAGCCTCTCTGATAGTGATTCGACGATTATCCAAAATCATTTTCTTCACTGCGTCAATGTTTTCATCGGTTGTTGACGTGCTCGGGCGACCAGGACGAGCATCGTCATTGACATCTTCTCGGCCTTCCTTAAACCGGTTATACCACAATTGAACTTGTGTTCTGCTCATAGTAGACTCGCCAAAGGCCACAGTCAACATGTCAAATGTCCTTGCGCATTTAATTTCATTTTTTACACAAAACTGAATACAGTTTCTTTGATCCATTTTTTCGAATAGTACAAAATCGAAGAGCACACCAAAACACGACTAAACTTTTTATCTGTCAAAAACAAACTGACAATCCAAAATGGTTGGTATTGCCAACATATATAACAGACATGTGTACCAACATAACAGAAAAAAAAATGCGAACATCGAACATACATAACTCACGAAAAGATGAAAATAACGGTTATATTTTGATCACACCTATACACACCTATACACCTATATATATATAAAAGGTTTTAAAAAAAAAAGCTACAAAAGTCAATCGATAGTGACAGCAAACGACGCCATATTTTTTCCCGCTCTTTTGACATTTCTCTACAGTAAGGTTTGCCATTTGATCATGCAAAGATATACGAGCTAACAACGAGTCGAAATTATTAAAATTTACAACCGAAATTCGGAATCAGTGCGCTACTTCCAATTTATGGTCGTCACAATTGTCCTAGCAGATCAACAATTGAGCATCTAGTGGAAAAATTTGAATCCACAGGCACAGTACAAAATGTTCCCGTACCAGTGAGACAAAGAAGTGCCCGTAGTGTCGAGAATATTGGTGCCGCTGAGGCTTCAGTTCAAGAAAGCCCAAATGTGTCTCTCACACGTCGTTCTCAAGCGTTGGGCCTCTCTGTGACGTCGTTGTGGCGAGTTTTGCCAAAATATCTTGGCCTACATCCTTAGAAGATCAAATTGACGCAAGAACTGAAGCCGCTTGACCAACATAAGCGTCGTATGTTCGTGAATTGGGCTGAGAAACAACTTGAAAATGATTCGGATTTTCATCGGAAAATCATCTTCAGCGATGAGGCTCATTTCTGGCTGAATGGCTTCGTCAATAAGCAAAATATGCGTTATTGGTTAGACAGCAATCCACACGTACTCCATGAGTCATCATTGCATCCCGAAAAAATTACGGTTTGGTGCGGTTTATGGGCCGGCGGCGTCATTGGGCCGTACTTCTTCCGTGATGATCAAGACCGGCACATTACTATGAATACGAATCGCTACCGTTCAATGATAACCGAATATTTTTGGCCCCAATTGGATAATATGGACTTGGAGGACATGTGGTTCCAAAAGGACGGCGCCACAAGCCACACAGCGAATGCCACAATCAATTTACTGCAAACCAAGTTTGGTTTATTATTATCTCACGAAATGGCCCAGTCGATTGGCCGCCTCGGTCGTGCGATATGACGCCGTTAGATTATTTCCTGTGGGGCTACGTCAAGTCTATGGTCTATGCCAACAAGCCAGCTACGATTGATAAACTTCGTACGAATATCGAACGTGAAATTGCAGCAGTCTCGGCCGATTTATGCTTGAAAAGCGTTGAAAATTGGGTTCAGCGTCTGGACTTCTGCAAGCGTGCCCGTGGTGGCCATGCAAAAGAAATCGAATTCCATACATAATGGCATCGAACGTACTTTCACAGGAATAAAGAATTTCATTGATATCTAAAACCGGTTATATCTAAAGCGCTTTTGTAGCGCTCTTATTGAAAAACCCGATATATATATATATGTATATATATATATATATATATATATATATATATATTTATATATATATATATATATATATATATATATATATATATATATATATATATATATATACATATATATATATATATATATATATATATATATATATATATATATATATATATATATATATATATATATACATATATATATATATGTATATATATATATATATATATATATATATATATATATATATATATATATATATATATATTTATATATATATATATATATATATATATATATATATATATATATATATATATATATATATATATATATATACATATATATATATATGTATATATATATATATATATATATATATATATATATATATATATATATGTATATATATATATATATATATATATATATATATATATATATATATATATATATATATATATATAAATATATATATATATATATATATATATATATATATATATATATATATATGACTGAACAATATATATATATATATATATATATATATATATATATATATATATATACATATATATTGTTCTGTCACACTGAACAGATCAACAATTGCACTTACTGTTTATTTTTTATCAGTACAGCGAAAATGCACCATTGACAAAAACCAGCACACGCAAAACCAAAATTTCATATTATCAAGGCCAACACTTGCTTGTCGAACTCATTTCCCTTCAAAGTAGATGCCCAGTGCATTGACTTAGGCGATCATATTTCACTTGGTTGCAATGTGCGCTAAATTATGTATGGGAATGATATAATGATGTTGGCTCGTGTTTGATTATTGACAACGGTGCAGTTTTGTCCGTCACTTTATTGTTAATTATATTTGAACCAATCTGCATAAAATTGATATAAATAATTGTACAAGTCCAATAAAGAATCAGAATCACCTTAACTGCCTAAGTGTTCTCTATTACAGTTATACGGTTTCAAGTGACCTATAACATTTCAACAAGTTCTTGATTTATGTACCAAGGAGCTATCTTCAACATTTGAGCTTAACTGCCTAAGTGTTCTCTATTACAGTTATACGGTTTCAAGTGACCTATTTCAACAAGTTCTTGATTTATGTACCAAGGAGCTAAGTTCAACATTTGGTGATCCCGACAATTCAATTGAACAACGTGAATCTTTTGATATCATGGTTACCTTCGGCGAGCTAGTGGCACTCCAGAAAGAAACTGGGGAGGAAATTCAAGGAATCATTAAGAATTTCAGAAAGGACCCAGCTAACAGGAAGACAACCGCTACATATTTCAAGGATCGTTTGTGGCGACTGAACACTGCATGGGACAACTTTGAAGGAAGAGATAGCAAGCTGAGGACATTAACTGATCAGCCCTTGAATCATGAATACTTCGCATCGGCCTATTACGAACAAATCAACAAAATAGTCACTGCCCATGTGGAGCTCTTCAATGACGAAATACAAAAACTCGAAGCACTGACTACAACACCATACGTAGGTCATACTAAGACACCAGCGGACTCAGCACAGCAACCTGGGATCAGCAACACTAAACAACACGAAGCACTTGGATCAGGACCGGTCAAATACCAATCAAGAAAGTCTTCAGGCGGTTCATTCAAGACAGAAGGCACCATTGCAAGCACTTTGCGTAAACAGCACGCATTAATGATGGCACTACAACGACTTCTTTCTGGAATCTCAACAATCGCTGAGGACCAATCACGCCAATTCTTTGAAGAAAACATTGCGCGACTTAAAAGATTGTGGAGCGAAATTGAAACCACAAACTTCAATGTATGGGAAGAGTCCCCAGCACCGGAAGAGGAGGGCTACGATTTCAATGCCTATCTCGAGATGAAACACCAGCATTGCCGGCTAATAGAGCTTTCCACAAAATCAGGAAAAAGGGAACTTCCAGAAGTAGTTGAGCAACAAGCCTTCCGGTTACCACAAATCACCATACCCAAATTTGATGGTGATTACTTAAAATGGAACCAATTCTACGACATATTTACAGAAATGGTTCATAAGTCGCCAATTTCACCAGTTCAAAAAATGTGGTACCTGAAGGCCAATTTGGCGGGAGAAGCTGAGCGGGTAATCAGGCATCTCACATTGACTCAATACAATTATGAAACAGCATGGAAATTGCCCCAGGAGAGGTACAACAACAAGAGAGTGCTAACTTCCACCTTGATTCAGCGAATACTAGGACATCCAAGTCTCTCATCTGACACAGCATCGTCGACAACTATAAAAAATCTCCACGATGCTGTACGCGAAAGACTGCTGGCGTTCGAAAACCTAGGCGTATCTACGTTATCTTGGGATCCATTGCTGCTACATCTTCTCATCAAAAAACTAGATCGCAAAAGCCATATATTATATGAGCAATCATTGGAAAGTCCTAAGCAGCTACAAACTATTGATGACTTCCTGCACTTCCTCGCGAACCGGTTTCAATCTTTAGAAGCTCTCGGGGGGAGGGAAAGACAAAACGCATCAAGAGCTATAGCATCGGTAGCAGCAGCTTCCACTTACAGCTATTGCTCCGGCAAGGACCACCCCCTGTACTATTGCAAGGGATTCCTGCAATTATCTGCGGTAAATCGATTGAACTGGGCTAAAAAACAAAGGCTCTGTTTCAATTGTCTTAAAAATGATCACACTTTACGAGACTGCTAATCTCGGAGCTGCACCAAGTGTAACAAAAAGCACAATTCATTGTTACTTTTGGAATCGAAGGATCCAGAGCCAACAAATAACCAACAAATAGCAAGATCAAATCAACAATCCAGTACAGAAACTAAGTTGACTGCAACCAATTCTTCGGTAACATTAGCTGCAGCTAACACTTTGCCGGCCTGCCAGGGCCATGTTTTATTAGCAACAGCTAAGGTCAAAATCACAGCAAATAACAGACAATCTGGTGTTTTCAGGGCAATCTTGGATTCCGGGTCTCAGATCAACCTAGTAACTGAGCGGCTCATTAAGAAATTGACTATTGCTCCAACCAATGCTGCGTTAAGTATTGAAGGCATTGGTCAAAGAGTGAAGACTGCAACTCAACGGGTCAACGTGAAACTACAATCAAGAACAGGCCATTTCGAAACCAAACTAGAGGCTTTTGTACTACAAACAATCATTCCAGCTCAACCAGCTCAACAAATAGACGTCTCATCATGGTCGATTCCTGAAAACATACAATTAGCTGACCCGGAATTTAACCAACCAGGAAAAATCGATGTTCTCCTGGGTGCTGAGTTCTACTTCAGCTTAATGGCAACGGGCCAAATCCAACTATCCACTGATCTACCAGTGCTACAAAATACATCACTGGGCTGGATCATAGGTGGAAAGAGCAAGAGTGAGTCGACAAGCACGGCAACTTGCGGTTTACAGTGAGGACGAAGTATCAACCAACGAATTGATAATGCAATTTTGGAAGCTTGATGACGCCAGGGAAGCCAATGATAATCTGACAATCGCAGAAAGGCAATGCGAAACTCATTTCATACAAACCGTGCGTAAAAACACAGAAGGCCGATACATAGTAAGACTACCATTTTCCGAAGATCCAAGCACCTTGTGATAGTCAAAAAACTTGCATATAAAAGATTACTGGCAATAGAACGACGTATGGAAAGGAACCCTCCATTAAAGGCACAATACGCCGAATTCATGAGGCAATTTAAAAGATAGGACACATGAGCGAAATCAACCCCGAAAACATTTTACATCCGCATTACTTCATTCCTCATCACAGCGTGCTTAAGCCAGATTTGATGCATCAGCCAAAACTGCGTCTGGACTAGCCCTAAATGACATAATGTACACTGGCCCAACGGTTCAAAGTGATTCATTCTCAATACTGTTGCGCTTCCGACTACCAAAATTTGGCTTCACAACAGACATCGAAAAGATGTACCGACAAATCCTAGTCGACCCAGCCGATAGAACGCTACAGTTGATCATGTGGAGAGAAAATGAGAACAAACCCATAAGGTACTTTCAGCTTAATACAATAACTTATGGAACATCGTCAGCACCATATTTGGCCACAAAGTGCCTACAACAGTTAGCAGAGAAGAACATCGGAAGGTTCCCACTAGGCGCACAAATATTACGCGACGATTTCTATGTCGATGATGGCGTGAGTGGCTCAGACAGCCTATCCACGGCTATCGAAATGCAGAAACAATTGACAACACTACTCCACGGTTCAGGATTTAAACTACGGAAATGGTGCGCCAATCATCCTCAGCTGCTAGATAGTATACCTTCAGAGGATCAGGAAGTTAATCTTGACTTTGAAAACTCCTCGACCAAAACATTAGGACTAACCTGGATGCCAAAATCTGATATATTCTGTATAAAGGCGGAGTTATCTGATAAAACAACAATAACAAAAAGCACTATAATGTCGGACATAGCAAGAATATTTGATCCATTAGGTCTCGTAGGTCCAGTATTTATTCAAAAACTATGGCAACTGCAGATATCCTGGGATGAACATCTACCAGCAGAAATGCAGACAAAATGGACAACTTTCCGCAGAAACTTAAAGGAATTAAACGACACACGTATCTCCAGGCACGTTTTCAACGGTCAGAAATCGATAACGACAGAAATTCATACGTTCGTAGATGCCTCCGAGAAGGCATATGGCGCTGCAGTTTATCTACGATCGAGGCTTCAAGATAACAGAATAATTGTTAGACTTTAGTGTGCCAAATCACGTGTCGCACCTCTCAAGGAAGAAACGCTGCCTCGCTTAGAATTATGTGCAGCAGTGTTAGGAGTCGAGTTAGAATCAAGAGTAAAACGGGATTTACACTTAGCCAACAACACTTCTCATTTCTGGTCAGACTCGGAAATTGTATTATCTTGGATAAATTCGTCATCATCATCCTTGCGAACATTTGTAGCTAACAGAGTAAACACAATCCAGAAACTCTCTAGCGCTCACCAGTGGCGCCATGTATCCTCCAAGGACAATCCTGCAGACGTCATCTCTCGAGGGCTTCAGCCAAATAAACTCATGACTTGCAATATATGGTTCTATGGGCCCATCTTTCTACATGGAATGGAATCACACTGGCCGAAACCATTTTTAAGGGAACACCACATTCCAACAGACTTAGAACAAAAACACAAGGCTCCGATTGTGGCAACCACAACCACCTGCACAGGACTAGAAGATATCATTTACAACGTGAAGCATGGTAACTCATTTAAAGTTCTATAAAGAACCATTGGATGTGTTCTAAGATTCATTAAAAATCTAAAACTGTCACGAGATAAACGTTCATCACAGAAATCGTTAACTTCTGAGGAGTTGGACGCATCATTAACGATCATAGTAAGAACCATACAAGCCTCTGAGTTCGAGCATGAAATCAAACAATTAAGAAAACACAATGGAATCGACAGAGCCAGCCCACTCAGCAGCTTATCCCCTTTCATACCCTGTTAGCAGCATCTAGGCAGCGATTTTGGGTCATAAAAGGAAAGACAATGGCATGAAATATTGTGCAAAAATGCATTCGCTGCACCAGAGCCAGGCCGAAGCTATACAAGCAAGTGATGGGAAACCTGCCTTCAACCAGAGTCACTCAAGCACGACCATTCGTCAACGCCGGTGTCGATTATTGTGGACCCTTCTGGGTACACTACAAGATCCGTGGAAAAAACCACATAAGGTTTACATCGCCGTCTTCTGCTGCTCGCCACAAAGGCAGTTCATTTAGAGGTAGTCAAAAATTTAACCACCGAAGCCTTCATTGGATCACTAAAACGTTTTACGTCTCGTCGCGGTCGATGTGATACCATATACTCGGACAATGCAACCAATTTTGTCGGAGCTAAAAATAAACTAGAAGAGCTAAACGACTCCATTTTTGCCAACAACTCTCGGGAGAAAATCATTAAAACTTGCAGTGATCGTGGAATAAATTTCAAATTCATACTCCCTAGAGCTCCACACTTTGGGGGCTTATGGAATGCTGCGGTCAAATCAGCGAAACATCTATTGCTTCGGAGCGTTTCAACAACCTCGCTCACTTATGAAGAGCTTGAAACCGTTGTCATCGAAATAGAAGCAATCCTTAACTCTCGACCGTTAACTCCAATATCAACAGATCCAAACGATTTAACAGCATTAACCCCGGGATATTTTCTTATTGGAGAACCATTGACTGCACAAATAGACAGAAGCACGCCAAGTTTCAAGATTTCCATGCCAACAAGATGGAAATTGGTGACACAACTCAAGCATGAATTCTCGGATCGTTGGTCCCGTGAATACCTCAATCAACTACAGCAAAAACATAAGTGGAAGGACCAATCACAAAATATCCGGAAAGGACAAATGGTTATTATCAAGGAAGATAATGTGCCCACCTTACAATGGCCACTTGGAAGAATACAACGAGTCTACAAAGGAACCGACGGAATGGTGCGAGTGGTAGACGTAAAAACATCAACAGGTGTGTGGAAACGTCCGATTTACAGACTTGCACCACTGTTTAGTGAGAAAGTTTCTGAAATAAATCGAAATTCATCACAAGATGCGCAGCCTGAGCAACAACAGTTATCATTAACTTCTGAGAATAATTTAAATGACATACCCAGAAAGCGACGGAAACCTAGTCACCATTCAAGGCTTCCATAACTCGTCTAGCACCATACATACATCATACGCCAGATTCACGGTCATCCAAAACATCAATACATCTGAGGAAATAAAGCGGATTTTCAATACAACATACACCAAATTTGACACCGAATTGGAACAACTCACCATACTCCAAAACCAACTGGCAAGTGAAGAATTCACCAATCTACCAAATTTAATACAGTCCAACAGCCAGCATCATCATGCGGTAAGCTACTCCGCACTCTTCATTTCCACGTTTCTTCTCATCATAATACTGAAATTAAAATGTAAGCGCAGTGCTCTGACTATCCCCACACCTCAACCACATCAGCGACAGCAAACAAATGAAGCATCTTTCACTGTTCACATATAATCCAAAATTGAGCAAATACTCAACGCCCGGCAGAATGTTCAGTCACACTGAACAGATCAACAAATGCACTTTATGTTTATTTTTTATCAGTACAGCGAAAATGCACCATTGACAAAAACCAGCACACGCAAAACCAAAATTTCATATTATCAAGGCCAACACTTGATTGTCGAACTCATTTCCCTTCAAAGTAGTTGCCCAGTGCATTGACTTAGGCGAACATATTTCACTTGGTTGCAATGTGCGCTAAATTATGTATGGGAATGATATAATGATGTTGGCTCGTGTTTGATTATTGACAACGGTGCAGTTTTGTCCGTCACTTTATTGTTAATTATATTTGAACCAATCTGCATAAAATTCACCTTAACTGCCTAAGTATATATAATTTAGAATTATAATAATATAATAAAAATACAGAAAGAAAATACAATATAATTTTATATTATTTTATTTTTTTTTTATATCCCATTTATATTACTATTGTTTCCGCAATTATGAAATAAATGTTTAATTTTAAACCATTTCTTTCTCTTCATATGAGGTGCGGTGTTCCGAAATTAATTTTAGAACCAGTGTGTATATGTAACAAAATGGAATTACTGAGAAGAGTGGCCCTACTCAGCAACAGGCCCCATTTAATTACTCTGATCTATAGAAAAATTCTATGATTAATTTCTCATAACAAACTATTGTACTTTAGAAAAATATATTCAGTTGACGTATAATTTTGTCATTAATCAAACTGAAATGAACCACAAAAAAATTAAATGGAGTTTCGAATTTGTAACAAGGAAAATAATAACACTAAACGTCAAAAACACCACAAAACATTGCATTATATTTAAAAAAAAAATTAACTTAATACAATGCATAGCCATTTAACGCTAGTAAATAAATTATTGCTTTATCGGGCAAATAAAACATATGATCATAAAATCTTATGCTTTGGTTGTAAAAAATGATCATCATATATTAAAGTATTTTATTTGTTGTATAACAAAGAAGGCAAACGAAGAATATTTTCCAAAGAGAACATGGAACATACGAGTATATATACAAAATGTACGCAATTAACACTGGGATATAGTATCCAGGATAGAACAAACATGCCATTATGCTAGTTAAAAGCGTCTCAACCGTGGACAATCTATGAGGTATCTGACTTACTCTTTAATTTCACAAAAAAAAACATGTACATTGTTATGAACATCTTAAAGTTTTCTGACATGATATATCAAATTTAAGTTAAAACAGAGTTTTAGGCCGAAAGCCTATAGTAGCTTAGTCTTAAGTATATTTTTGAATTTACTTATTTAATAAACCATTAAAAATAACTATAATAGTTGATTTTTAGTTTGGTTTAAGGTGTTAGCAAGAAAATTCCAGTATACATAATGTAAAACCATTCTTAATATTCATGTTGAAATCCACTTTAATGCAACAATGTGAAATTCTTTCATTCATGGTGAATTCCAAGTCGTAGTTAAATATTTCACCACATTTCATTTGCAATATTTACATTTATTGAATATTATATTTATATTATATATTTTTATATTTATTTATATTATATATTTATATTTTTCAATTAATATATTTCATTTGTAGATTACTACAGTAATGCCGCATGCGAGGAAGTGCGCCGTTGGATGTGTTCCAAACAACGAAAACTTAAAATTGAGGTAGGTCATATGTAATAAGATATATAATTTAATTAATATATAATCTATATATATAAAAATCAATGATTGTTTGTTAGTGACGCTAAGGCTCGAGAACGGCTGGACCAATCTTGATGGAATTTTCAGAGGTTGTTCGTTGTGGATCTGGGAAGGTTTAGAAATAAATAAAACCTTATACTTTTCCTGAAGAAAAGTCGGTAAATTTAAAAATTCCAAAAAGGAGTTTTTTCCATACAAAATTTTTTTTCTTTCAAATTTTTTTTTCCAATTATTTCTTGCAAATCTATCGATCTCAAAACATTCGTAAATTCGGAAAATTCCGAAAATTCGAAAATTAGAAAAACCTAATCTCACTTTTTGTTCTAATTTTTTTTTGTATGTGCGTGGTGTTGCACGCGCACATTTAGTTTCATATTGGTGTTGTAAGCACTGACTGATACTCCAATAACTCAACAGATGGAGCTGTAGACGCTTATTTATTTTGACTGCTGCGTATATTGTGTGTTCTTTCTGATTTGTTTATTCGAACAGTGCGGACACGGTCAATTGACTTTCTGACATTTTTCCAAATTTTAATTGATTTCTCGAGTTAAATTCATTGCATTAAATTGTTAAAATGTTTACATTCACGAAATATTTGATTTTAAATCTGTGGATCATCAGTTTTTTAGTGAAATTATTGACATTTCAAACAAAAAAAGTGAGTTCATTATTTTCGTTTGTTGGTGAATACCCAACCTCATTTCCATTGGAATTTATTTGTGTTATTTCTTCAGCTGATTTGTAAAATATTTGAATCGTTCAATTTCGGTCGTTTGCTTTCTTTATTTCGGCTATTCAAAAGGTAAATTATTTGAAATTATTCCGTGAAAACTTTATGTGTGATTCATACAAAGTGATCAATTACAGATTGAAATTTGTTTCGATGCCACAAAGAGGTCGCGCTAATATCGGTCGGCGTTCCCGACGTACAACGGACCAACGTAATTATACAGCACGTCGTACTGAAGAGGAAAATGCTAATGCAAGGGAATCTGCTCGAATAGGAATGATTGAACATCGTGCGCGACAATGACAAGAGGCTCACAAAGCTTACAATGAGCAACAACGATTGAGAAGAAGACAAGTTCGTGCTCAGGAAATTCATGAAGCAAGAGAACAACGTTTGGCTGCTCACCGACAACGCCAGCAACAACAACGATTGCCTAATTTGAATATCGAACGTGCAGCCGCATCAGTTCGACTTGGTTCGATGTCTGTCGTTTGCCCGCATTGCGATGCACTGAAATTTCCAAAACAACCGGCCGGATTGTGTTGCGCAAGCGGAAAAGTGAAATTACCAGAGTTACTTCCTCCACCAGAGCCATTGCGATCGTTGCTTTACGGTGAATCACCAAATTCGAATCATTTTTTACAAAATTCCAAGATGTATAACGATTGTTTTCAAATTACGTCGTTTGGTGGGGAAATTGTGAATGAACATAATTACAATCCCACATTCAAGGTTAGTTCACCAACAATCTAACACTTATTATCTCGCCAATAAAATACAGAAATTAACATATTTGTCTGCAACTATACAGATTCACGGGCAAATTTATCATCTTGCTGGATAGCTGTTGCCGCATCCTGATCAAGATCACAAATATCTCCAAATATATTTCCTTGGAGATTCAAATGAAGAGGTGAATCGACGTTGTGCAATTTTCAATGCGACGAAGAAATTGTGCAGCAATTGAAAGAAATGTTGCATGAACACAACGAACTAATTCGATTATTCAAAACTTCGTTAGAAAGGATGCCATCTGATGATCACAGAATCGTCATAAAAGCGGACAAACGACCAGCAGGCACGCATGAACGGCAATATAATGCACTGACGGCCGATGAATTATCAATTGTTGTTGTTGGCGATAATTTAGAATCCCGTGATATTGTTATTGAACGTCGAGCTGGAGATGCATTAGAGCGAATCAGTGAAACTCATCGATCGTATGACTCACTACAATATCCGCTTATGTTCTGCCGTGGTGAAGATGGATATGACTTGAGATACAACCTGATCAATCCTGCCAATGGTTAGTAAAAAAAAACAAACACTCTTGATTGTAACTTCATTTTTTGTTAACTTTTAGGAGTCGATACAAATTAGAATGTCAGTGCAATGAACTTTTACGCGTATCGATTGATGATTCGCGAAGGAATTGACAACCATCTCTTGAGATATCGCCGATTATTTCAACAGTATGCAGTTGATGTGTACGTGACGATGGAGACAGAACGGCTCAATTTTATTCGCTTCAATCAGACCAAGCTTCGATCTGAAGAGTATATTCACTTGCGAGATGCGGTCAATAGCGATGAAGATGTGGCAAACCTTGGCCGACTCACGATTTTGCCATCAACATACATTGGCAGCCCAAGGCACATACACGAGTACTCGCAGGATGCGATGACATACGTGCGGAATTATGGACGGCCGGATTTGTTTGTTACATTCACTTGCAATCCAAAATGCCCACAGATAGCGGAATTATTGAATCGCGGTCAATCAGCAAGCGATCGTCACGATGTCACAGCACAAGTTTTCAAACAACAGCTACGATATTTGATGGACTTTATCGTGAAGCAACGTATATATGGTGCTGTTAGATGCTGGATGTACTCTGTTGAGTGGAAAAAAAGAGGTTTGCCGCACGCACACATTCTTCTTTGGATGGTGGACAAGATTACACCAGATCAAATTGATGACATCATTTCTGCGGAAATTCCTGATCCAGAGATAGATCCAGAATTATACGAAGTGGTGAAAACCAATATGGTTCATGGACCTTGCGGACACTACAATCCCACTTCGGTTTGTATGTCTGACAATAAATGCACGAAACACTATCCACGTGCTTTTCTTTCGGAAACGCAAATTGCAAATGATGGATATCCACTCTATCGGCGTCGCTCATCAGACAACAATGGCAGAACCTTCAGCATTCAATTTAGAGGAGTGAATATCGAAGTTGACAACACATGGATCGTACCATATTCGCCAATGTTGTCTAAGACATTCAAAAGTCATATCAATGTTGAGTATTTCAGTTCTGTGAAATCGATCAAATACGTTTGCAAGTACGTCACCAAAGGAAGCGACATGGCGGTTATTGGCCTTGAATGAGATGAGATCAGCAAGTATCAAATGGGTCGACACGTGAACTGCAATGAAGCGCTTTGGAGAATATTTTCTTTTGTAATTCATGAGCGTTTTCCGACTGTTGTGCATCTCGCAGTTCATTTGGAGAATGGCCAAAGAGTGTATTTCAACCCAGAGAATGCAGTACAGCGAGCGGAAACACCACCAGCAACAACATTGACGAGTTTTTTCTCAACTTGCACCAGTGATCCGTTTGCGAGACCATTGCTTTATTCGGAAATGCCTCGATATTATACATGGAATGCATCGTCGAAGAAATGGTTACGCAGAAAGCAAGGCCAACCAGTAGATGGACATCCAGGTGTGTTCTCAACTAATGCATTAGGACGAATTTACACAATCGACCCGAAAAACGACGATTGCTTCTACCTTATTATATATATATATATATATATATATATATATATATATATATATATATATATATATATATATATATATATATATATATATATATATATATATATATATATATATATATATATATATATATATATATATATATATATATATATATATATATATATATATATATATATATATATATATATATATATATATATATATATATATATATATATATATATATTGCTATTGATTAATGTACGCGGTTCAACTTCATATGAGTCATTGCGTACTGTGAATGGTACGGTGTGTGCAACTTTTCGAGAAGCATGCCAGCAATTACAATTGCTGGAACAAGATAATCACTGGAATAAAACGATGGACGATGCGATAGCTACTTCGCATGCCACTGAAGTGCGCACACTTTTCGCGATGATCATTTCGACATGTCAGCCTTCAAATCCGCTTCAATTATGGGATACGTACCAAAATTACATTGCCGAAGACATTTTACATCGTATTCGAGTGGCAACATGGAATTCAGAATTGCAAATGAACGATGAAATCTACAATGAAGCATTGGTGTTGATTGAAGATTTGTGTTTGCTTATGAGTGCCAAACTATTGACTGAAATTCATATGCAAGCGCCAAATCGTCAAATCAGAGATGTACTGAATCGTGAATTGGAACGTGAGCGTGTATACGACAGAATAACTTTGGAACAACAAATACAAAGAAATAATCCATTATTGAATGAGCAGCAAAAGAGTGCGTATGATGAATTGTTGAAGGCTGTCAATGATGGAAACGGTGGACTATTTTTTCTTGATGCGCCCGGCGGAACTGGGAAAATGTTCCTGATATCATTGATTTTGGTAACAATACGATCTCAAAATGCCATTGCGGCGTTGGCATTGGCTCTCGCATCTACTGGGATTGCTGCAACTCTACTAGAAGGTGGAAGAACGGCACATTCGGCACTGAAGCTTCCGTTAAACATGCAAATCAATGAAACACCTGTTTGCAACATTTCAAAGCAATCAGCTATGGCAAAAGTGTTGAAGAATTGTAAACTGATAGTATGGGATGAGTGTACAATGGCTCACAAACGGTCTCTAGAAACACTTGACAGAACAATGAAAGATCTGCGGAATAATAATCGTCGCTTTAGTGGCGCAATGATACTGTTAGCAGGCGATTTTTGACAAACACTGTTATTCCGAAATCAACAGCGGCGGATGAATTGAGCGCATGTCTCAAGTCATAGTATTTGTGGCGGTACGTGAAAACCATACGATTGACTATGAATATGCGAGCGTTCCTGCAACAGGATAGCACCGCAGAAGTTTTCTCTAAAGAACTGCTAAGAATTGGAAATGGGCAAATTCCGGTTGATACTTCCAATGATTTGATATCAATTCCACCTGCCATTTGTCAATTCACTTCAACGAAAGCTGAACTCATCACGAATGTTTATCCGAACATTGGCCAAAATTATCGTAACTACGATTGGTTGAGTGCACGCGCAATTTTAGCTGCCAAAAATACCAATGTTAATGACTTAAACTGGACGATTCAAAGTCAAATTCCGGGAGATTTGCGCTCATACAAATCGATCGATCGTGTTGAAAATGAAGACGAAGCCGTGAATTATCCAGTGGAAATTCTAGATTCTTTGGATTTGCCTGGCATGCCGCCGCATCATTTGCGTCTCAAAGTTGGATCTGTCATTATTATGCTTCGCAATCTTCATGCGCCGAAACTGTGTAATGGAACCCGACTGATTGTGACGCAGCTATCGAATAATGTGATAGTTGCAAGAATTTTGAAAGGGACTTAAAAGGGGGCAGAATGCTTGATTCCACGAATTCCTTTGAGTTCCAACGATTTGCCATTTCAGTTCAAACGTATTCAGTTTCAAGTGAAACTTGCATTTGGGATGACAATCAACAGGTCACAAGGACAGTCGTTGGAAGTGTGTGGCATAAATCTGCCATGTTTTTCACACGGCCAGCTATACGTGGCGTGTTCACGAGTTGGAAAACCATCTTCTCTGTACATTTACGCACCGGAACAGAAAACAAAAAATGATGTTTATCAAGCTGCGTTACATTGAAAAATGTAGAAAAATCGCAAATAAATGATTTTCAACACAATATAAATTCAACTTTCTTTTCTTTTCAAAACACATAATTTCACGCAGGGCAACGCCTGCGGGGTCAGCTAGTAATACATATAATTTAGTTAATATCTAATTTAATTAAAATACAATTTATATATAATTTAATATATTGTAATGGATGTAATAGGCCTACTGAGGAACCGAGCATCCAAATGAAAAATTTACTCGGGAACGCATCCTGGGTGGCGTGGAAAGTGCAAAATTAATAATAAAATTATTGACTTTAAGAAAACTTGTTATTGATTCCAAATAGTTTTCGCTTTTCTATACAGGCTGAATCTATCTCATGCTTTTTTCCCACGTCATTTTGGATAACTGCCATCCAATTAGCAAACAGTTCGAAAGGATTAAGAATAATTAAGAACTCATAATTTTTTCGACAATACGAATTAATATTTTTAATAAATTATTTTCTTGATTTCTTGACCAACAAAAAATTGTAAACAGAAACAACTGCTTATTATTCACCACTTTACACAACCATGGCAACCCACATATAGTATACGTGTACAACAACACAATAAATTCACATACACTATACGAGTGACCAAAAAAAATGGTCGAAACGGTAAATGAAAAGGCTCGAATGAATGTATTTTCTTAATCTTCTTTGGTGTTGCTAAAAACCAAATACTCTCTATTAAATCACAACAAATATGTTTCATTTTTACAAAAATCAGTATTAAATTCTTAATTACACATATTCATGTACGTTTCATAAAATAGTATGTGTTTCTCACATGAAATATGGCAATTTTGAACAAAGTGTCAACCTTAAAAATGTAAAAAAATTCTAAAGATATAAAAAATATAAGAATCGACACCATATGAGATCATATTCCTGTAGTATAAATGACATTTTCTCATACGATTTTCTCGTACATATGTATTCATTAATCAAAAGCATATACAAAATTGACAATGAAAAACAATAATTTTGTGTTTGTGTGTACATACTCGTATATTGTGTATGCTTTAGAAATACATATTTCTTCCGCGCACTGCTCTAACAGCTCTATCGTTATCATTCTGCACATTATATATCTGTTCTTAATCCGAGACAGAGCGAGTCAGAACCTGCCGTAGTTTTCCACAAGTACATATGTACTTTCGTACCATTTAGAGTACATTTTAATATTGCGAGTACGAAGTACATTTACTTTGGTACTAGTACTATTTTATTTTTTTCAAATTATTATTTAGTATTTTTTTTGTAGTACGAATATTTACTGCAAGTTCTAGAGAGTACATTTTATATAACAAGGTAGGTTCTAAGAAATTTCAAGTTTTGTAGTTGGGAGTTTTTGTTTCTCATCCTTTTTGTTTTTTTTTTTAACAAGAGTACTTTTAAATTTTTCGTGTTTTAGTTTGCGAATGCCAAGTGTAATGTGAAAGAATGAAAATGATGTTTTCGAAAAGTGAATAGAATTTCAAAGAATAATTCGGTTTTGCTTATTAGTTTCTTCATATATGCGTATTGCTCAATGAAAAATTGTAAACAAAAAAGATTGAATTTGAAATTATGTAAACTATATATATAAATACGACATAATAAATAATAATAATAAATACGTACATAATAAATAATTTGTATATGTATATGTATAAATATATATGTATATATATATATATATATATATATATATATATATATATATATATATATATATATATATATATATTATTTATTGCTTTAGTAATATCAAATATTTATATATGTTTGACATACTTAACAAATGAAGTGGCAACTTATCTAAACTAATTTAAATAAGTATACAAATTAAATTAATATTATCCAAATAGTTATTTTCGACATAAAGACTTATGTCAGATAAGCGGTTAATATTTCTTACAAACTCATTTTGGAAGAAATAGCTCAAATTAGCTTGAAATATAATAAGGCAGCCTAACCTTTTCGGACTGGAATTATTTATTTAAATTATTGAATACGTTTAGAATATATGAAAGAAAAAGGAAATAAGCTTTTGCTTCTGCATTCATTGAGTTTGCCAAATCAGGAACTCAGTCAATTTGTATATAACATGATATAAATTACAATCTCAGACTATCCCACTGCTCAATTGTTCTCTTTACCACAGCCTCTAGAGAAAGCCATCATGTTTGTGATATTCCTAGTATCTTATGCGGTCGAACATTGCAATTTTCTGGAAACTCCTTAAATTTACTGATTCGATTATGTGAAAATTTTTTTTATTATTATTTATTTCTGCAAAAATTTTCAACCTGCAAAGGCAATTTCTTACATACATAAAAGGAACATAAGTTTAACAAATGGCAACTACATTTCAAATAAAATAAGTCAACTTCATTTTAAAATTTTGCTTTTAACCCGTTACAATACCTTACAACTAAGACTAATGATTATTCTTAACGAAATATCCACAATAAGTGCAAACTTCGAGGATCTAAGTGAAGACGACATTTTTTGCTTTGCCTTATTTCCAAGATTTTCCGCGATCATAGTAGCTTTTGCGCTAGCGCATTTTAATGCCTAGGCAATCGCCGAGTCGGGGCATTATCCATTCCATTATCCAGGGAAAAATGTGAATGCCACGAGTGTTCCAAATGAACCCCCGGGTATTCCAAATGCATACCTTTCATTTGAAGACATATTATTTTTCAGTTGATTCGTCTGCTTTGCCCCTCTTTTAACGAACCTATATAAAAAATTATAGTAATTATTATACAGTAAAACCCACTAAATTACCCAACCCAACTAAGCATCCCAAACTGATAAATTTAAGCGAATTCTACTTTAATCAAAATACTAAAACAGTGACTTGTCCATTTGTCCATCCACTGAATCAGTTTCCGTAGCCGAAGAAACTGCAACTGATGGAAGGGGCATTGTAGCCGCTGGGACTTTCTTCAAGTGACTAACATTTTGACGGAAAGTTTTACCTCCACCTGTCACTTCTACAATGTTACCAGTTCGTCCTGTTACTACATATTCGGTTGTATCAAAGATTGTTGTCAATTTATGGGGAAATATAATATTCTTCAAAAGCACTTTGTCGCCTACGACTACATCCAACTCCTTTGCCCCTCTCTTCTTATCAGCTAGGTTTTTACCCTTCTGCTTGTTCACACAATCGCGATCTTTTGCAGCAGAGTCAGTGAACTCTCCTGTCAAATCCTCTATTCCAGGTAATTTGTCCCTAATGACTCGATTGAACATAAGCTCGGTGGGGGCAACACCTGTGGTGCTATGTGGTGTAACATTGTACATGTGAACGAATTTTTGAATTTCCTCTAGAAAGTTTCTCTTGTTTGTAGATGCTATTTTCAAACGCTTCCCCAGGGACTTATTCATATTTTCAACTTCACCGTTTGATTGAGGCCAATATGGTGGTGTCAATATTTGTTTTATGCCATTTATTTGACAATATTGGTTAAACTCAGCACTTACGTATTGTCGACCGTTGTCGGTTCTCAGGTACTTAGGTGGACCCAATCTACAAAATATCTCTTTCATCGATTCAATAATTGTTTGTGACGAAATCGACCGAAGAAGCTTAAATTCCATATACCTTGAATAATAATCGATAAAAACGAGCACATACTGGCCATTTGGTAATGGGCCCAAAAGATCAGTAGCCAATGTGATCCAGGGGCCAGTTGGGAATGGGTGTCTATCCATGGGAGCTGGGTTTGATGGCTGTGATACCAAGAGACAATCCCTGCAAGCTTTAACAAATTTCTCTGCTTCGCGATCAATAAGAGGCCACCACACTTTCGACCTCAATCTTCGTTTCATGGCAGACTCTCCAGGATGACCCTCATGAGCCAGTTCGAGGACCTTTTGCCGCAGAGATTTCTGAATCACCAGTCGTGTTCCGCGCAAGAGTATACTGCCAACTGTCGACAACTCGAAACGGAAGGGATAAAAATTGTTGGATAAGGCTGAATTCCACGAGTTACTGTCAAGACAAGCCATTGCATCTACTATTTCCTCATCTTGAACGCTATTTTCTGCAATTTCTGATATGGAAAGTGAGGTGGGCACACAGCTTGAGATGACGTGACAAATACTTTGTTCACCGTTCCAATCGAAACAATTGGTGTTCGTTGCCTGGCAAAGTCTGGAAAGAGAGTCTGCAATATTCTCTTTACCTGCTCTATAGATTACTTTAAATTTGAACGCTTGAAGTCATAATAGCCATCTTTCTATTCGGGCTGGCGGTTTTGATGTAGGCTTGAAAATTGTCTCCAACGGCTTATGGTCGGTCACCAGTTCAAATTCAAGACCCGCTAGATAATAAAACTTTTCAACTGCCCAGACCAAAGCAAGACTTTCTTTTTCCGTTTGTGAATAGCGTTTTTCCACTTCCGATAGACTTTTGCTAGCAAATGAGATGATACGTGCATCGTTGTCGTCGTCGAATTGTACCAGTACTGCTCCCAAAGCTACAGGACTAGCGTCGGCAATCAAACGGGTGTTTCGTTTCGGATCGAAATAGGATAAGTTCGGTATGTTGGACAGCAGCAATTTAAGGCTACCGAAAGCTCGTTTCTCTTCTGGTCCCCACATGAACTTGGCATTTGTCTTTAGTAGACGTCTTAAAGGCTCCGTGCGACCTGCCAAATCCGGAATGAATTTACCCACATATGTTACCAGCCCAAGGAAACTTCTCATTTCTTCCTTATTTGTGGGGTCTCTAAATGATGATATTACCTCTACTTTCTCCGGATCGACCTCAATACCTTGGTCGGACAATACGTGACCCAAAAATTTAAGCTTTTGAGTTTTCCATAAGCATTTCTCATCGTTTAAACAAACATTATTGTCACGAAATATTTTACGTACTACTTGGACCGCCTTATCATGTTCTTCCTCACTATTTCCGAATATTATGACGTCGTCGATGTAATTCATTGCGTTCGAACATGGTGCTAACATTTCCTCAAGCTTCCGTTGAAAGATCTCCGGAGCGGAGTTTACCCCAAACAATAGTCGTTTAAATCTAAACAAGCCTCGAACAGTAATAAATGTCGTGATTTCCCTGCTTTCTTCATGAAGTTCCAATTGATGGTATGCGTTCTTAACGTCCAATCGAGAAAAATACTTGGCCCCCTTCAGCTTAGTCATAAACGTAGCAAATGTTGGCAGCGGAAAATTTTCTCTCAGTATCGCCTTATTTGCCCTACGCATGTCTACACACAACCTTATATCGCCATTTTCTTTAAACGCCAATACTATAGGCGAGATCCAGGGGCTTGGGCCCAACACTGGTTCGATTATGTCTTGCGCAAGAGCCTCTTCTAGTTTAGAAATAACCTTTCCTTCGAGAGCGACTGGAACGCGTCGCACCGGCTGCTGAACCGGCACAACTTTTGGGTCTATAGACAATTTTATGGTAACATCTCTCCACTTTGGAAATGGCTTGACTTTATCAATTCGATTTACGTTTAAACCAAGTCTTAAAACGTTGAGCTGTATAGCCGTTTCTCGTCCTAGTAGCGATTGTCTCTCATTTTCAATGACATAAAATGTAGCAATCATTTCAGACTTCTTCTTAATGGATATTGGTGCCTCGAAAACACAAATTACATTGAGTAATTTCTCAGAAGCATATGCACGAAACCAATTCATGGACTTCGTACGAATGTTAAAAACCACTGCATTTCTTCGCTGCAACAACTGCCAATCTGCGTGGCTTATGAGGTTAAATCGGGATCCTGAGTCTATAATCAACGATACTGAGTGACCGCCAATCTGACACAGCACTGTTTCTTCCATCTCGCTATCACTCGTTATCTTAAAACAGTCATTTCCACCTCTACCGAAGTCAGAATTAGGTTTCTCGTCCGCAACAGACCGTATTTCCACGCGTCGTCGCTTAGATTCAAAATTCGAACCTTGTGGAAATTGTCGTTTCATATTCGTTCTACACTTGCGAGCGAAATGACCGATTCGGGAACATTTGTTACATTTCATATTCCTAGCAGGACAGCTTATGGTGTTTTCAGTGTGATCACTACGGCCGCATCTGTTGCATTCAACATTATTAAAGCTTGGTCGCAATCTCCGTGAATTTATTTTATTGATATAGTCTGCATCTGGTTTGGACAGCATCGTTTGTGACTGCTTGCCAATTTGTTCATCTACACAGCATGCATCCAAAATTTCGTCCAGACTATGTTCTTTTTCCAATAATTTACGCTTAAGCTCTAACGGTGCCCATACATCAATAATCTTGTCCTTTAGACAGATCTCTTCGATCTCTGCCTTCGTGGTACCGAACGAACACTTAGATATTTGTTGACGCAATCGCAAAACAAATTTATTAAAATTGTCACCTTCTAAGGGAGTAATAGTCCGGAAAAGATGTCTTTCAAATGCTGAATTTCTTTCGGCGTGAAATATTCATTAAGTTTTTCAACTAAAATTGCATACACATCATTTTTATCAGCCTCGGAATATGGATCTAATGCCCCCGGCAAGGAGTATGCAACAGCCTGCAGTTGCTGACCACCAAAATGAAGCAGTTTGTTTCTTTTCCGTACAACAGAGGTGATCTCTTCTGCTTCCACATAGATCTGAAAAGACCGAAGCCATTTCTCCCACTCAGCTCGCAACAATGATTTTTCAATGGAATCGCATAAAAATGGTTTTATTATATCAGCCATGTTAGTGCCCTTTGGTCACACCGGCACCTGAAATGTTTAAAGTTAAATATTAGTTCACCTTACGCTCAGACATTTGTCAGATTATCCAATTTTCGCATCGTGCCTTAAACGCACGCTTCTGACATTTGTCAGATTGCTAAATATTGGCTTGCGTTTAACGCTCGGCCTCTGACCTTTGTCAGATTATAACTAAATTTCGGCACTGCCTCTGACCTTTGTCAAATTACAACAAATTTATCGGCATGCAGCCTCTGACCTTTATTATTAATTCCATGACATTTGACACAATAAAACTATACTTATGCTAACAAAGTTAACTAAAAGACATAATCATAAAAGAGTCAAATATCGCTCCTAGTCGGAGCATAGGGCCTTTGTCTTCTCAACACGATCACCACCACTAAAATGTTTTGTTTGTTTTCCTTTTTTTTATTTTTGGCAAAATATGTTTTTTTTTTAAAATAAATATCCCATCCTCGTCGCCAATGTAACAACCTGATAGATTTCCAGTTAACAACACAATTTATTGAATCTTTTACATTAGGCTTTTATTTAATATTTCTTTAATACTTTAATTATTGTGCTACCGTTCGGTGCATCTCACAACATCACACACCACTTTCTTATCCCCGCTGTTCTTGATCAGACATCTGTCAGTCGAGATACGGGTTGCCGTGTATCGCTAGATACGGGTTGCCACATATTTGAAATACATATATACATTATTTATTGCCGTAGTAATATCAAATATTTATATATGCTTGACATACTTAACAAATGAAGTAGCAACTTATCTAAACTAATTTAACAATTTATTGGTAAAATTTAATGCCAGTTCTGAACTGAAGTTAACCACATGACGAGTACGCAATCTATAAGCAGATTCCTTTGAAGAGTGAGTGGTACCATCATTTAATGCTTTTGAATAGTACTTCGTCGTACTTTTCTTCTTTCGATAGTACTTCGTCGTACTTTCCTCTTTTCATAGTACTTCGTCGTACTTTTCTTCCTTCGATAGTACTTCGTCGTACTTTCCTTCTTTCAATAGCACTTCTTCTTTTCATTTCTCATTGTACATTCTTGTGTGTTTACGTATAATAATTGAAAGCCAATTAATAAAAAGAATTCTTAAGCAAGTGGCCGATAATGATACAATGTTGCCATATACATATTAAAAATAAATAACTTTATTTACTATACGAGTATACATATTTTTTGTGCTTTTTGTAATTTTTATGAAGTAAAATAAAAAAGATTTACAAAAAGGAAAGTTCTAAATTAAAGGACAAATTACAAAAAGGAAAGTTCTAAAGTTAAGAAATCTGGAAGTTCTAAATTAAAAAATCTACAAAAAGGAAAAAATAATTATTGTAGTTGGGACGTTTGTTGGAATCAAGGGTATTGTTTTATTTTCTAATTCTTTGGTTCTAAAGAGTTCATTTTCTGCAACAAGGTAGGTTCTAAAAAATATTATTTATTGTGTGCTACAAAAAGGTAAGTTCTAAAGAGAAAATTTTCCACAACAAGGTAGGTTCTAAAAAACTTTATCTATAAAGGAAAGTTTTCTAAAAAATTGTAGTTGGAAGTTTTTTGTGTAAAACTGTTTTATTTTGTAAACAAGAGTACTTTTTTATTTTTCTCTCGTGCAACACTGATGTGTAGACAGCTTGATACGGCGAATTTAGCAGGGTTTTCCTAGGGGCGAATTAAGCGAATTGAGCGAAATGAGCGAATTGAGCGAAATGTGCTGAAAGTGTGACACGGCGAACTTAGAAAGGTTTTCTGATGAACGAATTGAGCAAAACTGATATAAGTTCTATGGGCGTATGTGTCGAAGTTTTATGAGAAAATTAAAAAAAGGGGGCCAAGGGAGCCATATTAAAAAATGAGCGAAGTTTATTCAAATAAGAGCGAATTGTGAAATATTGGATTATTAAATTTTTCTGAGCGACTTAAATTGAAAAAAGAGCGATATTTGGAATTTTCAGAACTTTTTAAGTAAATTAAATTGAGCGAAATAATTGTAAAAATTTTATCGAGCATGATTTACTAAGCAATACTTTCATTTTAATTAAATTAATTAGGTTTGATTCAAAACTGCACAGACCTTGAAATGACTGGAGAAGTGGCTTTGAACGAAATTACTTCGGATGGGGAGCAATCCAATACAACAGGGTTCAGTAGCAATAATGTAATGGACGGGATACAAAGCGACGTTAATCTAGCAGCGAATCAGATCCAGCGTCAATGTGCATGGTTAATTTCAGTTAGGGCTGAGAATAATTGCTTGGAGATCATGGAAACGCGTCTTGAGATTCTAACATCGGCTTGACAGAAGTTCCAGATAAGTGTTGGCTTACTGCAGAGGCAATCGCGTGACCAGGCTTCACAGGAGAGTCACAATGCACTCTATGAACGTATCGAGGAAATATATGTAGAAGTTCGAGCGTCGTTGCGTCAAAGGATAGGTGCATTGGAGCCATGCGGTTCTGGGGTAGGGGGTGGTAATTGCCATGAGTCAAATGCTATGCAGATGCAATACGCTGATTTGCAACTGGCAGACCGATTGCCAACTTTTCGGATTCAGTTCAAGGATGTCTTTAATGCAGAAGTGATTCAGAATCCCCATTTCACAAACTTGCAAAAGTTACTACGACTACAAGGCTATGTTAAAGATGGCGCTGCAAGAGTGTTAGGGTTTTGGCTTCAGCGAGAAGACAGCTTCGTAAAGGCATGGGAAACCTTGTGTTCATCATTTGACAATGAGTATCTGTGCCATGCAGCACACTGCTCGGCAATTCTTGATTTACCTATTTGGCCAAAGGCAGACTACACATTGATTCGTAGAATGCTTGATACTACTCGAAATAGTCGAAATAGCATGATAATGTTAGCGCAACAGCTAACTCCCGATGAACAAAGTGATTTAATGATCCTTAGGTTTTTGGAATCTAGACTTGACAGTGCTTCTCGTAGTCAGTGGGAGATGATGAGGCCAACGGAGCGTATATGTGTCTCAAAAATGATTTCTTCACTTGGCTCGAACGTAGAGCAAGCGGACTACTGGGTCAGGGCTGTATACAGGGAATGCGCACGATAGATGGCAACCACGAAAATCGAATGACGAATAAGCTTTTACGTGAGCGAGCAATGCCCAACTTTCCACAAGCCAGTAACTTCTTTCCATGTCTTAGCTGCGGTGGTAACCACAGTATACATAAATGTTCAAATATTTTACGAAGGTCTCGCGAAGAGAGAATGCAGTGAATTATAGAACTGGGATTATGTCAAAACTGTCTTCGTCGGGGTCATATAGCTAGAAACTGCTTTAAAGGAAAATATCCCCGCTGCTCACAGGCCCATAACAGTATTATATGTCCTAAAGTATTTTTCGATAACAGTTTTAGCGATGCTAAGCTTGGTGTCAATAGAGCTGTGATGGTGGCTACAAACAACGATACCCTGATAGAGAATCAATAGCAATCAGAGAATATACGTAAAACCGGCCTCGGGGTTATTACAGATAAGAGTTCATCTCCACCAAAAAAGCTCTTAAAATCCTCAATATATCCTCAAAACAAATCAACAGATCTACATTATAATTTACTTGCAACTGCGCAAATAAGACTTTTGACAAACAGTGGAATACCAATATCTACGAGTATAAGGGCAATATGCGATACTGGAGCCCAAGTAAACTTAATTAGCAAAGACTTCGTTGCGCAACATCGAATCCCTACATACCGTACATCTATGCGCATCTTTCCTGCAGCTGGAGCAGAAGTTAAAATATTCGATAAGTATATTTCAACTGACCTGATGTCGATTTATAGCGAAGACCCCCTGATTGAAATTACCTGTTTAGTTGCACCAGAGGTTTTGGGTGTAATTTCGTTGCCTCAAATACCATTATGTCATCAAATTCTTCCGAACGACATTTCGGCGCGACTGGCCGACCGTACATTTGATCAACCAGGGACAATTCAAATTTTGTTAGGAGTAGGTATATGGGCGCAACTAATTCAAGAGAATATACGACAATTGGCATCTGGCCTTGTAGCGCAAGAAAGTCGCATAGGATGACTTCTATTTGGAACCATGTCAACCGAATCAGGAATGATAGCTGCCGCGTCAATAGAACATCCTCACCTCGACCAATTAATCCAGAAATTCTTTGAATCAGAGTCATTTCCAGACGACAATTCACAGTGGACAGCAGAACATCATCGATGCGAAATGCATTTTTTTGGAAACACATCGTTACGACCAAAATTTGGGGCGGTATGTTTTGCAGATTCCTCTTCGTCCAGATTTGTGTCGTATAGGTTCTAACAGAGGAATTGCACTACAATGTTTTTTGCGTTTAGAAGCTCGATTAAAACGTGATCCAGAATTAAGCGAAAAATATCATGCGGTTATTAACGATTACATCGACAAGTGTTGGTTAAAGCACGCAAGTAACGTACCAGTCGGGCTGGCTTATTATATTCCGCATTACGCTGTGCTGAAAAAATTTCGTGTGGTCTTTGACGCCTCCTGTTCAACTGATACGGGACTGTCCTTAAATGACGTTCAGATGACTGGACCTAAGCTGCAGAGGGATTTGATCGATCTAATTTGGAGTTTTCGCCTGCATGCTTATGGCATATCAGCAGACATCAAGCAAATGTTTCCACAGGTAAAGATAGCTTCAGAACATTGGGATTTACAAAGAATATTTTGGAGGGACGAGTCAGGGAACATCTCGGAATTCTGGTTAACAGGCGTTACATTTGGAATGGCTTCAGCACCATTTTGCGCCGTGAGAACAATGCAACAGTGTGCTAAGGATAACGCTTCGGAATGGCCTCTTGGTGCCCGAGCAGTACTAAACAACTTTTACATGGATGATTGTTTGGCCGGAGCTGATAATGAGGCAGATTTACTGCATCTGTGCCAAGAAATGAGGAAACTTTTGTCGTTGGTGGGTTTAGAGCTGACAAAATGGCGATCAAACTCTAGCGCTACTCAAAATACACTAGACCCAGGTTCCGCGAATGAGGACGCAGTTCTCAATGCTAGTACAGAGGCATCCGTTTTAGGGCTAAAATGGGATACAAAAATGGATGAACTTATATTCAAGGTGCAATCATTGCCACTTATTCCGTCTTCTGGCTGGACTAAGCGCTTGATTTTGAGTATCATAACACGACTTTACGATCCAGATGGACTAGCATCACCATTTGTGGTCAAGGCCAAAATCCTAATGCAACGAATTTGGAGCAGTAAAATTTCTTGGGATTCTGTTCTTCCAGAATCCTTAAGGCTTGCATGGGAGGAGTTATTTGCTCAAATTGTCGACTTTGAGCATATAAGAATCCCTCGCTGGATGGGTCATGAACGATTTTCTGAACTGTCACTACATGGGTTTGCCGATGCTTCTTCGCAAGCTTACGGAGCAGTAGTATACTTAGTCGTTGACAAAAATGGAGAAATTATATCGAATTTAATGCTTTCGAAATCCAGGGTCGCACCGCTGAACAAGCAATCCATGTCTTGAATTACGTGCTGCGACCCTACTTGGCGACCTAATGCAGCGTGTTTTATGCGAATTTGATACTCAACATAACATCAAAATTGTCTCGTCTACCTGCTGGTCCGACTCGATGGTTGTCCTATGTTGGTTGAAACCTGAAACTGGAACTTTCAAACAATTCGTAGCAAATCGAGCTTGAAAAATCCGCGACAGTACATTGACTTTGCAAGTGGCGATACGTTCCAACCGACCAAAATACAGCTGATCTCATATCTAGAGGCATTGTTATAAGAGAACTTATTGCATCTAATCTATGGTGGCATGGCCCTGCCTTTCTTCGACAACCAAAAGTTTCTTGGCCGTCTTCACCAGAAACCTCTGCAAGGTCGGAGGAGGAAGTGCGTAAGGAATGTCGTCAAAGCTCGAAACGCAAGTCTCTTTCTGACTCGTTAGAAACTGTGATCGCGGCTGGAGTGCGGCTCTTCCCTAATCAGAAATCTCATCAAGTCCAATTAATTGCCAGCATAAATGCAATAGCCATCAATCAACAATCGCTTCTATACCGCTATTCAACAGTAAGTCGCTTAACTCGGGTAACAGCATGGGTACGGAGATTTGTTTGTAATTGTCGTGCACCGCTATCAGAAAGAAGGAAAACTGCGCTGAGAGTTGAAGAGTTGGATGAATCATTGAAACTTTGGATTCGGCAGGAGCAGCAGGACCATTTTAAGGAAGACATACGACTGTTGCAACGTCAATACATGCAGAAGCAGTTCGAAAGTAAATTCCGGCTATCTAGTTCTATTGGCGTGTTGACACCTTTTATCGAAAATGATGTTCTACGTATGCGCGGGCGATTACAGAATGCAGACCTACCCAGGGATCAACGTAATCCAATTATATTACCAAAAAGGAGTCGCTTGGCTTGGTTGCTGGCGCGAATGACGCACCTTCGGTTGTTGCATTGCGGCCCACAGCAGCTTATCAGCACGTTGAGGCAAAATTATTGGATCATTGGGGTGCGATCGCTATCGCGAACCTTAATCAAGGATTGTATAACCTGTGACCGGCTTAAGGCGAAAATGAGTGAGCAAATGATGGCCGACTTGCCATCATGCCGTGTTCGTCCCGCGCGCCCTTTCCTTCAGGCAGGAGTTGACTACGCAGGCGCAATACATGTAAGGCCGGATAGACGACGAGGCAATGTTGTGATAAAGGGCAACATAGCGGTATTTTTTTGCATGGTATCAAAGGCGGTGGATTTGGAATTTGTCTCGGATTTGACAACCCAGGCGTTTCTGATGGCATTCATTCGTTTGACTTCACGCTATGGGCATTATCAGCATCTTTGGAGCGACAATGGGACGCATTTTGTTGGGGCAGAGCGGGAGTTAAGTCGGATGCTACAGTCATGGCAGACATCGGATCTGTTTGATCAACTTTCACAACGACAAACGCAATGGCACTTCATCACACCATCGGCCTCACATCAAGGGGGCCTGTGGGAAGCTGCAGTGAAGTCTGTCAAACATCATTGCGCTGCGTTATGGGAAAACGTTTATTGACAGTTGAGACAATCCAGACACTATTAGCAGAAATCTGAGCGATCCTTAATTCGCGCCCTTTATGCGCACAGAGCGCTGATCCACAAGATTTAAGTCCCTTGAGACCCGGGCACCTACTGATTGGCGAAGCTCTGGTGCCATCATTAGGCGAGGAAGTACCAATGGATCGACCAGAAAACCGTTTAAGTTACGACGCGACAGCAAATTGCACAAAGATTCTGGAAGCTCTGGAGTGAAAGTTATCTTCACGAACTTCAGCGTTGTCCGAAATGGCGTGAGGCCCAGCAAAACTTGGAGATTGGCGATTTAGTTGTCATCAAAAACGAAACAACTCCACCCAGTCTTTGGAAAATGGCTCGCATTACGGATTTGCATCCATGTCCAGACGGCCTGGTGCCTAATGTCACACTTTGGACGGGAAGCGGTTCTACATCTCGACCTATACAGAAGTTGTGTGTTCTACCTGTTGAACCTGTTGAGCCTCGAGAGGCATCGAGCCTCAAGGCCGGAGGATGTTCTAGCGAACTGGCAACCCTGAAAAAGGGCGAACAAACAAGGAAGGAGGATTGACAAGAAAATAAAGGACCCGGGCGACAGTGTGAAAAAACGTGGCGTGCGGCTAGCAGCGTTTTGCATTTTGTCTATTGTTTTTATTGAAATTAAAAACAAATAAAAAAGTCAATAACACCTGCATCGACTGGGTATAAAAGACGATAATATTCAGCAGTTCCTGCATCCATAGGACATGGACCAGCAAAGTTTCTACACTTTCTTTAAAAAACTACACAGTTTGGCCTTGAAAGACCAAACTAACATAATTAAAAAACGAGAACAGAATTATGAAAACCTGACTCTATACGCACCATATCCGTAATACCAACGTTAATTGCACAAAAATTCGCAGCCCAAAAACCGGAACAATACGTGCCCTAGCTACTGACGAATCCAACATCCACAATACTAGTATACGTACCAGATACTATAAAACAAGGTCCCAGAGTCCTAACCATTGAAAAATTTAAGCAGCGCCAGAAACAAAACACCAACTGACCAAAGAAAACCACAACGACGCACAGTGGTACGACCCCATACATATTAAGGAAAAAAATAGGAGTAATCGGAGGATCACCTATTTTGGCAAAAATTACTTTTGGCTCGAGGTTAAGAAAAATTCCAAAAATAGGCGTGGTCGGTCAATTTCCACGCCCACCTCCCATACAAACTCAACATAGAAAGTGCTACAAAATGGGTTTCAATATAGATAACGAACTGAAACTTTGGTACTTTATATCTGAAGAGATATATATACTGTCTTGTGAAAATAGGCGTGGTCGGTGAACTTTCACGCCTACTTCCCATATAAACTTAAGTGTCGAAAGGGCTTCAAAATGGGTTTCAATATAGAGATTGAACTGCATTTTTGGCTATTTATATCTGAGAAGATACAGAAATTGTGTTTTGGAAATGGGCATGGTCTAACAATTATTTCGTTTGCATTTCACAGTTTAAAAAAGTTTCCTGAATTCATGGGGATTCATGAAATATAATATAATAGATCATAATGTGTATAGTAAATATTTCTAAATATTTTCATTTAAGTATAAATAAAATGAGTTCAGTATAATCAAACATTTTATTCATCAACTATCATTTCTTTAACTACATCATCTAGTTCCAAAATCTGTTTACGGGGTTGACGTCTTATACTACTTATGAAAGGATCAGATGATGCAAGCAGACGATGGAAAACATCAGTATTTGTTGAAGTTCTATTGCACTTTCTAGAAAACATCAACCTATACTTCCTGTAATCTTTCTTACGCGCTTCTTCTCCTTCCTCGGAGAGCATACCAATAGGGAGTACTGCTGTATCAATTATGTCCTTTCCATGTATAAGTATTTTATGGCCAGTAACAAGCATGAAGTACCAGTTATATTTTGTAACAAATAGTTCAGCTGTATCCCACTCAAATTTTTTAAACTAGTCAGTATAAATTTTTTGGCCACATGTTATTATCTGAAGAGCAATACGAAAGCGATCTATAAGTTATTCATCAACTGTTATATCAGCAACGACTGTAGGGTTGGAAAAGAAACGCCTTGAGGTATTGCCATCGTTCGAAGACCCAGTTCCTTGTTGCAAAGCATCTACTCGCATGCCCATTCGTTCTTTGAATGCCGACTGAATTCGATGCTTATTTTCTTGTTTTTAAATCTTATTTCTACCTTCGATCGCAGACCACTTTTCAAAAGATATGTTATAAGAAACATGGAGTATGCATCCCATTAATTTTATTCGAGCGTGTAATGATGAAATGCCCAATTTACAAGCCTCACTATCAACAGCTGTCCTTGAAATTGTGTCCAAATTGTTCATTTCGGAGGGTTTCGCTTTAAAAATATAACATACGGCTGATGATGCAGTATTTGTAACTATTTGTGCCGTTTTGCCATTCATCATTGTGAAAACCAAGTTGTGTTTAATATTGAATTCTCTGCCGCATACTAGAATCTCCGTATTCCGCAAAGCAATAATATCCGACTTCATTTTCTCAACAACTGTTAAGACTTTTTCTTTGATCTCCTTAGCGAATTCGAAGAAAATTGGACAACTGTATCTCGTTGATGATGGACTTTTATTACGCCAGTATTCCTCTTCAGTGGTTGATTGCAAACTTAAAGGCACTATCGATACCAATAGCAAATTCCTGTCGCTTACATTAGATGGCAAACTCTGATTGTACTCTACATGACCAGAGGAGACATCGCAAGCCCACTTAGACTTAAGAGTGGATTTCAAATTTGTGATAGCATTAACATTTTCGTCAGAAAAACTTTCAAAAATACGTTTTGTCGTGTGATCCATCCATCTTTGCAAGCTAACAGAGGCGTCCTTTTCTGATATTCGAAATTATCAGGATAACATTTTTTCTTTTCATTCAATACCTTTATATAAGGTAGTAAAATATCATATCCTTCTCCCTGGAGAGCACTTTTTATTGTTTCGTACTGATACCCTGTTAACTCTGCATCCATCATTAAAGCTAGCGCAGTTGACGAAGGAATTGTGATTTTATTTCTGCGCCCGTTACTGTATTCGCCATGACTAATTGTTCTTGTGTATACCGGGATGCTAAATCAGCAGTTTTGTACCTTTTACTACGATCTCCCCAATCGCCCAAATCCTTAACTGGCCTTCCCTTTTTCGTTGAACAACTAGGTTGGTCATCAGCAAGTGATACTTCAAATATAGCTAAAAAAAACTTGTTATGGTATTTAAAATTCGCATTAAATTATATTGTTTCAGAACGTACTTTTTAGCCATGCATAATTTTTTTCAAGAAATATGACTTTTTTTGCGATTCTTCCCAGCGTTTATAAAAGCAACTAAGAAATCTCTTCTGAACTGCTTTTTTCACGATTTCGATTTCTTCTTTCATAAGCACCGAATTTTTTGCTTTTATAAAATCATACCATAAGCAAAATTTTAATAATTGTGAAAAATATTTGTCTCTGAAATTTGCATTTATAATTTAATATTTTAGGCAGTTAAGAATATGAAATACATTAAGTAGAAAATATACTTCAATTGATAGTCGTCTGTGACCGAGAGAAGTTGTGCTCTAAAACAAAAATATAACAAATAGAATATTAAATAAAAATAAACTATACATTATTTGATTGAACCCATCATTAAAGAAGTTTAAGCCTTTAAGTATGCAACATATTTTATTGCAAATTTATTTTGCAATTTTCGTGACCTTTGGCAAAAAATTCATAAGTTTGCAGAGGATCGGTAAAAGTCGGTGAATTTTTTTATATAAATTGAAACAATATAATCTAACCTTCCATTTTATTGCAGTGAGAAGACGGAGGTAGCCGGAGCCAACTTAGTTTTTTTCCAAAGAAAATTGCAAACGCTGCATTTTACAAAGCCATTTTGAATCGCGCATATCTTTTGAACCAATTAAGTAAACCAGAAATTTGTTTTTCGAATTTAAAAAAAAAAGCTTTATTTCCATTAAAAACGCCATTAAAATGTTAGTAACAAAAATGTCTCACATAGATACGCCACTGAAATACATGAAAACCTTCAACAGTTTCCGCTGTATAATCTTTAAGTGACTTCATCGATTTTTTCTAAGAAAAAATATTATTTTTAAGGAAAACAAATTATGGATTTTTCTTAATGAAACATTTCTCTATAAAACTGCATCATTAGATTTTTAAAATTCAATGGTCGAAAAATTGCTTTTTTGCCACCAAAATACCACTGTGCGACGCCGCAGAGCGGGAAAAAGGTCCAACGCAGGGCACAACAAATCTCTACCAGAAGTACAACCAGGCGACAGCTAAGTTCCATAAAAAAAAAATGTATAAAAAGAGAAATCAGCCTCATTAGGAGACAATATAAACCATATACAAAATTAAACAAATAACCAACCTAAAAATTTTGATTTTTCGTAAAAAAAAACCCACAAGTTACCATTCTTAATGCACAACTCCAGCAATCCGACAGTTTGGAAGACCATGACTGGAAGCTCTTGACTATTTTAATAATCGTTGCCATTCAATTAGATTTCACTCTCATAAAAATGTACCACGAGTACAAAGAAAACAAACTGTAACAGCTGCCAAATCAAACTTCGATTTAAACGAAGTATTATCAAAGAAATAATATCATAAATGTATGGAACCTACTTCCCTGATTTCACTCAGATCCTTATACAACACATTAAGAAAGTCCCCTGCTAGGAAATATTCAGAAACTTATATAGAAGATTATGGGTTAAATTAATTAAATACCGTGCACATTTCGAAATAGAAATCTCTGCAATCCCCGACAGAGTTAGGACAGATATAATAAGCAAATTCAAAAGTTATATCGACTACATAGGTCAAGTTATATATGGATGAAAATCCATCTGATAACACTTTATAAAATTTAATAAAAAATTTAACAATCATGACGACTTTCAATTTTGTAGAATGCCTTAAAATTATACCTGAATTCACAGGTAAGACAGAAGACATTCACAAATTCATAAATATTATGAAACAATAGAACAACAGATGCAACAACAACAACCAAGGAAGAACATACCAAAACAATGGAAACGCAACGAGGCTCTATAACAATAACTATAACAACAACGACTACTACAACAACAACCACAGAGAAGAAATCCAAAGAGGCAGTAACAATTCTAAAAATCAGCGTAGGCAGCATCATAGCAACCGAAATCGAAACAACTGGCAAGGCAACAGGCAAAACGGTCAAATTCAAAATCAACGGTACAACACAGGAAACAGAGTTAGATGCATCTGCATTAACAACAATCAGCACGATATAAGTGACAGAGAAGAAAACACACTGGGAAACCAGCAGAACCCCGACTGCTAATGACGGACAATCTCATAAGTAGCTCGGGGGTAAAAATACAAACATGCAAACGGACATACACAATAAATAAAAACAAATCAATATGACGATTAGTAAAATATACAGTACAAAAACAAATATTTAAATTTGTTAATAGACACGGGAGCTGCGACCTCACTTTTAAAATTGATAAAATTCAAGACGAAGACATATACAGTAAATACACATGCTCACTATTAGGAATTTCCAAATCTTATGTAACACACTAGGCACAGCAAACATTAAATTTCAATTACAAGACAGCACTCTCATAGACGAATTTCAGATAGTCAATAGCAACTTTCCAATAGCAGCCGGTGAAATAATAGGCGATGATTTTCTAACAAAATATAAAATGACCACAAAATGCTTATATTATCACTAATTAATAACAATATATCAGAACAATATGATATTACTAACAAAATAAACCATTTAACCACCACGATGTCACATCATTCATCCAATAGACGCAGACTTTCAAGATGTCATCTTGATCTGCAGTAAGGAATTAAAGAAAGCTGTATTCATAGGCAAACGATCATACCGGCAAAAGGTATAAAACATGTACGCATATGGAACCCAACATCAAGTACGGTCCATTTAGAAAAACCTGAGTTCGAATTTAAACTCATCAAACAATACCTTTTAGTCAAGCACACAAAGTCCAATGAAGAAGATAGATGGAATCAGCTAAAACCACTGTTAAATTTTAACTCAATGCAGCGCTATAGAAGAACTTTGTGAAGAATTTCAATATATTTTTCATCTCAAAAGAGATGTGCTAACGGCGAATAATTTCTATAAGCAGATAAAAACGCAGTGTACATAAAAAACTACCGACTACCCCATTCACACCTAGAGAGTATTGGACGGCAAACATGAAATCAATAAACCGGTGATTGAGAAGGAATTACTAGCGATCTACTGGGCAATAATTCACTTCCGAGAATACTTATTTGGAGTGAAATTTACAGTAGTCACTGATCACACACCATTAGTGTCACTATTAACTCACAATACCTTTTAGTCAAGCACACAAAGTCCAATGAAGAAGATAGATGGAATCAGCTAAAACCACTGTTAAATTTTAACTCAATGCAGCGCTATAGAAGAACTTTGTGAAGAATTTCAATATATTTTTCATCTCAAAAGAGATGTGCTAACGGCGAATAATTTCTATAAGCAGATAAAAACGCAGTGTACATAAAAAACTACCGACTACCCCATTCACACCTAGAGAGCATTGGACGGCAAACATGAAATCAATAAACCGGTGATTGAGAAGGAATTACTAGCGATCTACTGGGCAATAATTCACTTCCGAGAATACTTATTTGGAGTGAAATTTACAGTAGTCACTGATCACACACCATTAGTGTCACTATTAACTCACACCAACCTATCATATCAATGATGACAAGAATCCGTCTCGAACTGATGGAGTACAAACATAAACACTTTACGACGCTTTATCTAGAGTTGAGATAAACTCAGATACACTAAAAGACCCATGAAAGGACGACGCTACGCCACGATTAAGGAGATAGACAAAAATCGAAGACAAGCTAAAACACGTCCACGCACAATAGCAGTCAAAAACTGACTGAACATTCAAAATGGCCGAGATTGTCAACATAAGTGAGGGTCATGAGTACCAACATAACGCCACAAAAAGATCGAAAATTTAACATCAGTAGCCCGCAAAAATTAAAAATTCGCAATACGTTTTGAACAGACCTCGTACAACCACTAAGCACGAAGAGTGGGATACACACTTACCATATTATGTCTTCTCGTACAAATGTAAAAAACGTATGTTTCTTTTACTATTAGTTGAAAAAGAATTGAGAAATTATTGAATGTAATTTAGAGTATTTAAGAGAAGCATTGTAAAATAAACAGGCAGAAGTGAAACTGATCGGAAGCAATGCATTTCTTTTCACTTCACAGTCGGTATAGTATGAAAATATCTGGCCGACATATCTAGGTGCGCTGGCTCTAGCGCCATTATAATAATCAATTGAGCCCAGCATATATCAGGTCGAGTTCATTCGCTTATCAACAGGTCAGGCTGCAATCCGCTACAGGGCATATAGATTTTATATATAGCAACGAACCGTACCTCCACAGTATGCAAAGTCTCCACTGAAAAACGTATGTAGTGTATCATCGAGATGAAATCATCGTTATAGGAAAGAACTTCGAGGATCACTTGAAGAATTCGGAATTTTTTAAATTGTTGATGCGAATACGAGCTTCAGGCTTGAAGCTGAGCGCAAAAAAATGCTCGTTATACAAGGAAGAAGTCAGGTAACTTGGACATAAAGTCATACTTGAAGGAGTACACACAGATCCAGATAAGATAGTCTCAGTAAGGAAATGGCCAAGACCAACTTGCTTCCATGACCTGCGCAGCTTATTGGGTCTTTGTACATATTACAGACTCACTGTTCCAACCTTCGCAGACATGGCTGGTAGTATGCATGAATTAACGAAAAAGAATTGTCCTTTTGAATGGAAAAACAAATAGGAGAAAGCATTCCACAGACTGAAAGAGCTTTTGTGTACTGCTAAGATCTTTGCATGTCCAATTCCTGGCGAAAAATTTATTTTGGACTCAGATGCAAGTGGTTTCGGTATTGGTGGTGTCCTGTCGCAAGTTATTGACGGACATGAAAGATTAATAGCCTATTGCCTTCAGCGATAAGATTGTGTAACACGGAGAGAACTTTTGGCGGTTCTGTAGTACATGAAGTATTTGTATGGACAAAATTTCTTGTTGATGACTCATCACGCTGCTCCACGCTGGCTATTACAGTTCAAAAATTCAGAAGATCAGCTGGCGAGATGGATTGAGAGACTTCAAATCTATGATTTCACAATAGAACATCGCAGAATCGGAAGCCACGGGAATGCTGATGCATTATCACAATGTCCTTGCAATGTGAAATGCAAGTACTGTTCCTTTACCATACGGCGAATGGACAGCGTAAAAAAATGAAAAAAGACCAACGAAATGACTCAGAATTGGGAAAAATCGCATCAAGTAAGAGAGGAGGAACACGACCACCATGGAAGGAAAGCATATTGAGCTCAATGGAAGAGTTTAAAGTTGCAAGATGGATTATTCCACCTATGGGAGAGTGAAGGTGGAAAACTACGGAGAACATGATTGTAGTTCCCAAGGAAAGAATAAGCAAAATTCTCAACGAATACCATAGTGGCCCTAGCGGAGTACATTTAGGAATAAATAAAACAATTGAGAAAATTAAAACATGATTTTATAGGGTTAGTTTCCAATGAGTAATTCCGGCATAAAATATGTTCTCGTCCTAATAGACTTTGGACTGATTGCGACCAAACATATACCCCTGTTCCTAATATGGCATACCGATATGCAACTCACGATACTATATCTACATTACCAGTCAAGGCTATTTTCGGTTGTGATATAAGACTACCTGCAGATCTGAAAATCGGTGCCTACTAATCTAGAGAGCTTTCATGTAGCTATAGCTGAAAACTAAATAGTAGTTATATAGCTCAAAAACGAAACAGTAGAATGAAATTCATGGAAACATCCGATATCGCATACAACTTATGAGTGAGAGCCAGATATGATACACGAGCACACTCCAAGGGATTTCAGGAAGGGCAGCTAGTTATGTTTCATAATCAGCAAAGGAAAAAGGGATGAGCGTCAAAACTGCTAACACACTGGGAAGGTCCTTATAAGGTGATAAACCAGATCAACGATGTAGTATATCGCATCCACTTGGCTAGGAATGTCAGGGCCAAAATGAAAGTCGTTCATCTAGAGACGCTAGCTCCTTTAATGGTTGCAATACTATTCTCGTTCGGGACGATTTCGTAACAAAATATACCTGCTCCGAAAATTGGCGATGAGCAGGATTAAGAATATCTAGGTATTTTAATATTTATTGTTAGCCACATTATGAGAGATCTAATTAATAAATATCATTGTTATTAACAAAAGTATTAGTATCAAACACTAAAATAAAAATGAACAAATCTGAAGTGATACTTCATGAAGTATAATAAAAACCCAACGTACGAATACGTAATTGTCAAATGACTTCGTATCCTCTGTTTCATCAGTCAGGACATATCGTACAGCATATTGAGGGGGCACCTACGACCACCGTTTCAGAAAATAAAAATTGTAATTGAAAATATAACAAGAAAATAGAGAAATATTAGAGAAAGATTGAGTGTGTTCGATCTTCCCTCCATTACAGTGGCAATATGTCAAGCGGAGTTTCCATAGAGCCAAACTCAAAAACTACACTTGTTAATAAAAGCTGCTACTTTTTCCAGTCAAAAAACAGTTCGCCAACAAATGCATTCACGAAATATTCTCGATATTATTTCACGTACAAGATCATATATAAAATGGCACACAATGCGCAAGTTCGTTACTTTCCTCTCAGCAGTTTTGACCAGCATCTGAAGTTTTCGTGACGTTACAGTTACTATAAGAAGTGAGAAATATGATGGAATGAACAATCTGAGTTGAATAAAAATAAAAATTAAAATAGAATATTCTTTCGAAAATTGTTTGTGTTATGAAAAAAAATTTTTTCTCCCAATCAACACATCTTCAGCAGACAGAGTTAATTATCTTGCCACTGATTGCGTGACCTTGTAATATGAGGATCTTTTGTCACGTACAACACATACGAGGGCGGATTGATATTGAAGCTACCTAAGGAGGAAAAAAACATTTTTTTTTCCAAAAACCATTTATTTCTCAACATAGTCTCCTTTTACTTCGACACACTTAGTAAGACGATATTCCAACTTTTTTATACCATCTGAATAATACGATTTCGGGAACCCCTCAAAATACGCGTTAGTTTCGGTAATCACTTCTTCTTCGTTTGAGATGAATCTTTTTCCTGCGAGCCATTTTTTCAAGTTTCGAAACCGGAAAAAGTCACTAGGAGCTAAATCTGGACTATAAGGTGGATGATTAACCAATTCGAAGTGTATTTCAAATAATAGTGTTTGATCACTGCACGAAAATCGCTTTTTTCCATTTTTCAAGAAACACAAAAGTTGCTTACTTCAAACGACTACAACAAATAAACTAATCGATGAATTTGGGTGAAATTTTAACAGCTGACGTTTGACAGATCGCAATTTCTAAAAAAAAAAAGTTTCTGTGTTTGAGCTGCCATCTAGCGCTAGGTAGCTTCAATATCAATCCGCCCTCGTACTATGTTTTGAAAACGGTTAGGAATGGCGACATTGAGAGCTCCTACTTAATGATCGGTGCTAAATAAAAATTTAAATATAAAGTAATGTAAAGTGAGAACTGTTAAATAAAATTCTGATAAACGGTTAAATAAAACGGGTAAGCACGTTTATGTATTTAGTAAAGTATCATAATGTAATAAGAAAAGGATATTAATTAAAGTTTAACAAGTCAGGTAGCCGTGAAGCAAAATGAAGTGCCGCAAATTCACAGACTTCAGTTATGTACTTATGTTGTAGATGTTATGTTATCTTGTAGTAGTTGCTATGTTATATTGTGTCATGTTATTTATAATGTTATGTTAGCTCTAAGTGCATATTGGAAGAATAAAAAGAGTCAGTCGGTAAACAGCACTCAAACAAACAACACGGCCTTCTTACAACTTCAGAAGTGGGATACAACTTTTACCTCCTTTTTTTTTGTGAAATCGCCTTTGCCGACAGTGTGATCTTGATTTGAATTTTGATTAGGTAAGAAAAATGAGTGATCTTAAATAACAAATAAAACGTTGATTATTCCAAAAGTAAAAGAAACAATTTTATAAAAAAGCAAAGTTGCAATAAAAATTATATATATATATATATATATATATATATATATATATATATAATATATATATATATATATATATATATATATATATATATATATATATATATAAAATGAACAGTACAGTTTGCATTGGCGACTATACGCTAGAGCAATTGCGCAGTTGGCTGAGGCAACTTGATTTACCGTCGTATGGCAACAGATCTACATTAGTATTGAGGTTAAATAGTATGTCACCAGAACAGCGTGGTGCGTGCCCTACCACACAGATTGTAGATGCAGATAGAGGTGACGCAGAAGAGAGTCATCAAGAGCGCGAAGTCACAGTGCCTATGCAGCCGCAACTTGTACAGGACCGATCGCTTCGGTCGGAGACGGACGACGGCGAAACAGAAACGCTTATTGGAGTGAACAGAACGCAACAGGGTACAGTTATAGAAAAGCAAGACGCGACTGGCAATTCTTTGCGAATGCAAAAAGAGATAGAGCTCCTTAAGAGGGAAAGCGAATTACTCACAAGAGAGAAGGACGTAATAAGTAGAATGGCGCAGAATGAAATAAGTGCAGCAGCTTCAAATTCTTTTCTTGCCGCGCCGCATATCGAAGATATCGTACCATTTAATGTTTTAAAATAAATGTTACCGGATTGTAATGGTGAGAGCATGGAAATGTGGTTTTCTCAGCTAACAGTTTTGAGAGAGGCAAACAACTTGGACGATGGTAAAGTGAAAATTCTGATAATGACAAAATTGAAAGGCAATGCGCAAATTTGGTTGCACTCTTTGTCCATACAAGTTGCAAGTTTGACCGGACAAATGCTTGACATCTTTAGTTCGAAAGAAAATGCAGTTCAATTGCGGCGAAAGTTCGAAAGTCGCAAATGGCAGCGTGACGAAAAATTTGTACAGTATTTTAATGATAAAATAATTCTGTCAAACGCATTAACAATGAACGAAAGCGAGTTAATCGACTACATAATTGATGGCATTACAGACGAGCAATTACGAAACCAGGCTTATATAAAGTGTTTCTCCAGCAAATTTGAGTTATTACAAGCGTTCACAAAAATCGAAATAAACCGTCGCCCCATACCAGGTGCTCGAAATAATAAATATTCGGATAAAAAGGTCGATAAGTTTAACTTGAGATGCTACAATTGCAATAGTGTTGGACATTTTGCCAGGGACTGTAGAAAGCCAAAGCGTAATATTGGCGCCTGCTTTGCATGCGGAAGTTCGGAACACCAAGCTGTATACTGTGAAAGCAACAAAAAGAAGACTATTCAGCTGTTAGAAATGAACGAATATGTTAAGTATTTAAAATTTTTTTTAACGAAGATTTAAATAATCCAATATTTATAGAATGCCTCATAGATTCGGGGAGCCCAGTCAGCATTATCAAGCAATCATACTTGCCTGTAAAATTTAAACTGAGTAAAGTTTCAAATGTATATTTTGGATTAAATAAAAGTAAATTAAAAATGTTTGGAAACATTTCTTGTTTTGTGCAAATGACAACTAGCAAAGTGAAAATAGATCTGAATGTCGTGGCAGACGAATCTATGAGTTATCCTCTAGTTCTAGGCAGAGATTTCTTAAAGTTCTGTAATTGAAAAACTATGTATGAAATAGATAAAAACTACTGTGAATACAATAGAAAATTTAAAAATATTTGTAAAATTACATCAAACGAAAAGATAAAAAATGATTGCGAAGATTTTGATAAGAAGATGCTATCTATTGATAGTATAATAAACGATACAGAAAAAAATTACAAAATTAATAAAAAGTTAAGCAATAATGATAAACAGATGTTTGAAGAAATATTTACTGAACACTATTTGACACCAAAACGTCCAAATGGACCAAAAATAAAAATGGAAATGAGATTAATTGTTGAAAACGCAAAGCCGTTTCATTGTCCGCCGCGTCGACTATCGTATTCCGAGAAAATTGAATTGCAAAAAATTTTGGATGCAAATTTGGAGAAAAGCTATATACAACCAAGCGAATCGCAATTTGTGTCACCCATTGTTCTAGTTAAAAAGAAAACTGACGATCTGAGGATGTTTTTCGACTATCGAAATTTAAATAAAAATACAAATAGGGGCAATTATCCAATTCCTCTGATTGACGATTTACTTGATCGTTTGGCAGATACAATTTTTTTTACGAAGCCTGACCTAAACAACGGATCTTTTCATGTAAACACGCATAAGGATTCAGTCAAATACACTTCATTTACGACACCGTTAGGACAGTTAGAATTTTTGAGAATGCCGTTCGGACTAAAAAATGCACCGTCTGTGTTCCAAAGATGCATCAATAAAATATTTGTAGACATGGTTCGAAAAGGACAGGTGACATTATACTTAGATAACATTATGATAGCTACAAAAAGTGTTGCAGAACATTTCGAAGTACTTGTTGAGGTTTTCAAGCGTCTAGTAGAAAACAAGTTGGAGCTAAGACACGACAAATGCGAATTTCTACAAACAAATATCGAATATTTAGGATTCGTTATCACAGGCAAAGGTATTCAAGCTGACGACAAAGGTATGGCGGCTATTGCAAATTTTCCAGTACCAGACAAAGTACAGTCAGTCCAAAGCTTTCTAGGCATGTGCTCATACTTTCGACGGTTTGTGAAAGACTTTTCGTCTATTGCAAAACCTTTATATGATCTTACAAAAAAAGACAGCAAATTCTCCTTTGGCCTTAATGAGTTAAAATCATTCGAAACACTGAAACAAAAAATGTTAGAAACAACAATTTTAGCTTTATATAATCCGAAGGACGAAACAGAGTTACATTGCGATGCCAGTTCGTTAGGATTTGGAGCAATTTTAATGCAACGAGGAGCAGATAAGAAACTTCACCCAATATTTTATTTTTCGAAAAGAACATCCGATGTCGAGTCAAGATATCACAGTTTCGAGTTAGAAACAGTAGCAATAATATATGCTTTAAAAAGATTTCGAATATATTTACAAGGAATAAAGTTTAAAATTGTAACCGATTGTAATTCTCTTTTGATGACGTTGACCAAAACGAAATGAATCCAAGAATTACAAGATGGGCCTTAGATTTGCAAAACTATGATTATACCATTGAATATAGAGTAGCAAATCGAATGCAACATGTTGATGCACTAAGTACATGCACTAATGTACTCGTAATTGCAACAAACACTTTTGAAGAAAATTTGTTCATTTCTCTAGGAAAATATAGTAAGTTTAGCAAACTTCGACGATAAGTTCTACGAAATGCCAAATGGTATAATTTATAGAAAAAGCGAAAAAGATAATAATAGAATTTTATTTGTGTTCCCGAAGCGATGGAACATCATGTTTTGTACAGGTATCATGATGAGATGGGACACATAAGAACCGATTAAGTATTAGAACTAATTTCAAAAACTTACTGGTTTACTAATATAAGAAAGAAAGCTGACGAACACATAAACAACTGTCTTAAATGCATTGCATTTTCCACAAAAAGCGGTAAACAGGATATAGCAAAAGGTAAAAAACCATTCGAAATAGTACATATAGACCCCTGTGGACCGATATTTTCTGTAGGAAGAACTAGAAAACATATATTTGTAATTATTGATGCATATACAGAGATTTGTAAGATTATATGAAACTAAAACAACGAATACAAAAGAAGCAATTCTAGCATTAAAAGACTACTTCAGATCATACAGTCGACAAAAATACTTGATTTCAGACAGAGGCAGTTGTTTCACATCAAACGATTTTAAGGAATTTTTAAAAGACAATAATGTTCAACATATAAGAATAGCAACTGGGTCGCCTCAAGCGAACGGCCAAGTGGAAAGAGTAAATCGAAGATTAGGACCAATGTTAGCAAAACTATCCGAAACAGAAAATGGTATATTCTTGGATAAAACATTAGAAACTGTTGAACATGTACTTAATAATACAATGTTGTTCGATACTGGCCAAAGGGGTAAATTGGTAGATTCCTTGAGAGAAAATATAATTGAGGTAGTGCAAGGAACTGAAAAACAAAACTTAATGAAAATAAGACAAAAAGCGAATATAAGACAAAAACAGCTACAGAAATACAACAAAGAATATGTTGACAAAAAACGTCAGTCGGTAAACAGCATTCAAACAAACAACACAGCCTTCTTACACTTAATTTTTAAAATAGAACGATTATCCTGTGTGTCAGCATTCCCACATTTTTCACTTATCCATCTACATGTCAAATGAATAACCGTGTAAGGTCCGCTTTACATTTTGATAATCGTCATATTCTTTCTTTCAGCATATTTGATGATGCTACTTTATATTACTTTTTTACAGGAACCCCTAGCTGATAATCAGACATCGTGCAAAAAAATATGATGCCTTTTAAGATTCCAGAGTAGCTAATGAAACGCTAATGACACTAGGCAAACTGCGCACAGCTACGATGGCGAAGAATATAATTAGCCATATACACACATACATATGAGAACCTAAATATATCGATTGGCTCGTGTCATTCAATTATCACCAAAAGTTTGGGCATGAGGCGGGTCCCCGCAAAATTTGTACCAAAATTACTCAATTTCGACCAAAAACAGCATCGCATTAACATTGCTCAGGAGCGAATTTTTGGCCAAAAACAACAAATAAAAATGCCGCAGCCACCGAATTCCCCCTCTGTGACTTTTTCTTGTTCCCGAAACTGAAAAGGCCCATGAAAGGACGACGCTATGCCACGTTTGACAAAAATCGAAGACAAGCTAAAACACGTCCACGCACAATAGCTGTCAAAAACTGACTGAACATTCAAAATGGCCGAGATTCTCAATATAAGTGAGGGACATGAGTACCAATATAATGCCACAAAAAGATCGAAAATCAAACATACGTAGCCCGCTAAAAGTCAAAATTCGCGATACTTTTTGAGCAGTCCTCGTACATACCGTGCTTGCTACTGTAGTCGTTAGTCAATTCTTATACCTTTTATACCTTTTTTTATAGCAAAATATAGGGCTTCCGATATACCCACACCAATTCATGCAGTTGATAAATTAGAGTTGGCGGATTCTTGTTGCCGAGTTGGCTATTTCCGTTCGCGTAAGTCATGATACAAACAAAACAAATAATAGTGCAACCACCTATTGATATGCTTTCTCAAGAAGGTAAGCACTCTTTCGTTATTCCAACTACTTGTACTCAAAGGCGTACTTCCATGTTTAATGTTTTTTATGATGACGTACTTTGAAAAGTTTTTACCCACTTGTATCAAAATTCAATTACTGCCACAAATAATTGCAATTGTGCCACACAAATTTATCAATTCAATTTATTCATTTAAAAACTAAATTTATTTATTTAAAAACTAACCCATTCCACACAATTTAATGTTTTTTTTTACTATTTAAAGTCGAATGTCGAGCAATTCTTGACAAACATATTATCATAGGACTACGACTCAGCTAGAACTACGATAATTTGGGAACCATTCACAGGTGGAAGTCAGATTTTACATTTGTGGAAAAAGGTAATATTGCCGACTCTTTGACAAAAATGTTGGCAAGAAAAAGTTGGCATCAATTCATTTGAATGTCAAAAGGATCTCCGTCCTGCGGGTATTTGTGATCGCTGAATTCGAATTTCAGTTTTCCTCGACCTTTTTGAACTACGCTTGATATAAGGAGCGGAATTTTTGGCCTTGTTTCTGATATAGTTTTTAATAATTGGTTTAATATCTAAAAAAAGAAAAGAAACATGAGTTTATATTTTAATTACGATCATTATATTTAGTTTCATAATTTATGAATTAAAACTTCGGTGCTTCGTATACTCGTATCTATAGGGACATGGTACATGAATAAAACACGATACATGTACAAAACTGTTTATCCAACAGCTGAATAAAATAAATTAAATCCTTCAGAATTTTTTCGCGTGGGAAAAAATGTAGAAAAAAACCCACTATTTATTACTTCCTCAAATTATATTCATAAATATAATAAAATATAAATATAAACAATAAATAAATATAATACTATACTAAAAAGTATATAATAATATAATAATATATGAATAGCTGCTTCCTGTAGTTATTTCTCGCACTTAATGGGCATTTAAAGCTTTATTTTTATAGTTTTTTTGTTTCCTATTATTTTCTGCTTGGCTTTTTGAATTTTCAACCAATGGTTTAAATGAATAATTCGGAAGTGCATTCTGCATTTGAAGAAAAAAGATTTGACTGCTAATTAATTAATATAATATAAATATAAACAATAAATAAATATAATACTATACTAAAAAGTATATAATAATATAATAATATATGAATAGCTGCTTCCTGTAGTTATTTCTCGCACTTAATGGGCATTTAAAGCTTTATTTTTATAGTTTTTTTGTTTCCTATTATTTTCTGCTTGGCTTTTTGAATTTTCAACCGATGGTTTAAATGAATAATTCGGAAGTGCATTCTGCATTTGAAGAAAAAAGATTTGACTGCTAATTAATTAATAAAATATAAATATAAACAATAAATAAATATAATACTATACTAAAAAGTATATAATAATATAATAATATATGAATAGCTGCTTCCTGTAGTTATTTCTCGCACTTAATGGGCATTTAAAGCTTTATTTTTATAGTTTTTTTGTTTCCTATTATTTTCTGCTTGGCTTTTTGAATTTTCAACCGATGGTTTAAATGAATAATTCGGAAGTGCATTCTGCATTTGAAGAAAAAAGATTTGACTGCTTAATTCCGGAACTTTTTTTCAATAAATTCGTATGGAAATTTTTACAAGAAGTACACCTGGGAGCAACCGCACTTATGCACCAAGCGAATTATTTCCTAGAGCATTTATAAAATCGCTTTTTCAAAAATGTTTCGGCAAACGTACGATTGTTGGCGTAACGAAACACCGCCAGCTTTGTTCCAACGTCGTAGCCTATTCTCGTCACTTGGAATTTTAAAACAATTCACATTTTTTTGCACCAATTTTTGTGGCATATTCCACTAAATTTGACCATTCAACTATTTTCACTTAATAAATAAATTATTAGAATTTTTAAGCACCAAGAAAATTTTGTGTTTCGCGAATTGAAATATATCAGGGTCAATTTTGCGACGGCGCCGGTTTTCATAATTTGAAAGAACCGAGACCGAAGGAGAGCAACAAAACAGATTGGGTTAGAAACGTCACTTATCTGCACACCATGCTTCCACTCAATCATTTCGTCTCTTATTTTCCCTTTCCATGGCAGCGCTCAGGCAGAGAACACAGAGAACCGACACTTAACGGCAAATTTTCTGACGTTTTAAAAAAACTGTCTTAGTTTATCATTAGTTGCTATATGGATAGGTTTATTGATCATTGGTTCTGATGAAAATCAGCCACATTACTACAGTTTTGCCCATGAGTAAGTGCGCGGAAAACGAGAGACGTTCAAGTGTCGCGTCTCTGTGGTCTCTAGTTCAAGGCCACACACGGCAACACTATAACCTTTGCCTCGTCTCTAGCAGCAACTAAACGCTTCTTCTCAAAACAGATAATGAGTTTCGGTTTGAACATAGACGGTACTTTTATACAAAGAAATAATACAATTGATAAGGAAGACAAAATAATAAGAAATACGCAATAAACTTATAAGGCGCTACAATATGCATGTGCCGACATATGCATATGTAAATTTTATGCTTCTCTCTTTATTGGTTTAGTAAAAAAAAATATTAATTTTCCATCCAGTACCAAAAATTAATTATATGTATCAATTTTTAACGGAGACTCGCGGTGTAAAATAATTGGATCTTGGTAATAAATAGGAACATCCACCATAATTCTAATGTAATTTGCAATGTATCGGTTACGAAATGAGAATTTAAACAAATATTTTTGAGGATTAGCACAAATTGAAATAATTGTAAATAAATTCTAATAAGTAGGAGCTCTAGTAAGTGCTGGCATTAAATTAATAAAGGATCAGTTTAGAGTGAAAGAAATTACATATGACATTAAATTAAGTAAAGAAAACAACTTAATTAAACCAATTTTTTTTTCATTTTACCAGTATTGAAAAAATCTACTTATTTCAGTATCATCCTATAAAGAAATGTTTTGACAGTTGTTGCATCTTATTTTATAGACTTTTCCGGATTGAGTTCATATTTCCTTTTTATTGCAAATCCTGCTCTTTCAACCTACTATTCTCATTCATTTCTCGAATGATAACCTACTGAAGCATTTTTCATCGTATTATGAGAGATAAGCATTAAGCCTGTCGACAAGTACATACTTCTTATGGCTACTCAATATCCTTTCTAAAGACTCTTCCACTATGCGTATCGTATCTTCGTCTCGAATATGATTTTTATAAGCCTTTTAATTTTTTTAAGGATGTATGTATGTATATGCACAACATTGGCAGTAACACAAAACAACGTTTGAAGTGCCATACGTTTGAAGAATATAATAAAATGTAGGCGTGGGGACGTGAACGAGTTTCCACTGCGTTTTTCAGTATTTAATGAAAAATGTATCTCCACGCGTGAGTGGAAACAATTACTCAGACTTAATTCCATACGGAAAAGCGTCTTTGCTTTTTTTGTAACAACTTTGCTGCGTGTCGTACGAAATATCTGTAGCTACAAATTGCTTTTTATGTGAGTTTGGGATTTATGGTGAAATGTAATAATTATTGACATTGTGCTACAATCCAAGGACTTTATCTTCGCTTCAATAACTGTTGTGGCAATTTCCATGATGCTTATTAGTATTGTGCTAAAGAGTTAATTTGTCGGTGTGCTGTGTAGCTAAAAAACAAAAACAGAACCCTATATAATTTTACTTTCGAGAGAAATTATTGAAACTAGGTTTTAATTTTTGAAAATAATAAAAGTAAAGAATTCTGAAGTTAGAGCGAGTACGAAATACCCTTTACCTTGTACGTACGAGCTAAACAATAGAGATAATAAATCATCGTAGTTAAGAGGATGGCGGCCAGCGCGGCCCTAAGGCTACCTAATCTAGCCCATCTTAAAGAAGACTACCTATCGAGGCACGCAAAGATTCTGGACACTGTCTGGAATTCTCCGTGCCTCATGGTCTTCGACAAAATGGACAGAAAGTTAGACTTCTCCAAGCGCTTCAAAGTGGTCGTTAGTGACCGTTCAGCGTGGAGAAACAATGAAATAATAATAATACAGGACTCACAATTGTGGTATACAGATACGTCCAAAATGGAAGATGGCAATGCAGGAGCTGGAATTGTAGTGCCAAATTTCCAAAAAGCAATTGCAATGCGAAAAACAGCTTCCATTTTTCAGGCGGAGGTCCACGGTTTAGAGCTATGTGCTAGAGAATGTATACGCAGGGTACAAGCAACACCAAAATATGCATACTCTCAGATAGCCAGGCAGCTCTAAAATCATTAATAAACTTCTCATTCCAATCAAAGCTGGTCTGGGAATGCTCTAAGCTCCTCAATACTCTAGCAGCGAGAAACTCTGTTACGCTAATGTGGGTACCGGGACATGAGGGGCATGAGGGCAACGAAATAGCAGACTCTTTGGCAGAAAGGGGCGCAGACACTGCCTTTATAGGTCCAGAACCCTTTTGTGGGGTAAACAGTAGCTTCACAAATAACTTGTTGTGCGAACAGGAAAAACGAGGTCTGCTAAGCTACTGGAGAGCCCAAAAAGGGATGCGGCAGTCGAGACTACTCATTGATCCTGAACACATCAGGGTAGATGCTTCTTTAAACTTCAGCAGAAATGACATCAAACTCTATACTGAACTTTTAACAGGACACTGTAGACTAAATTACCATCTGAAAAAAATAGGCGTGGTAAAAGACGATTCCTGTCGACTCTGTCAAGAGGAGCAGGAAACAGCAGAACATATTCTATGCAATTGCCCAGTGGTGGCAAGACGCAGACATAATTACCTAGGCTGTGGGTTCGTATCTCCAAATCACCTAGTTAAAATTAAGCCCACAGCAGTTACGAGATTTATAAATAGGACTGTTTATAAATAGTCTAGGACTGTTTAATAGTCTAGGACTGTTTATAGGGTACGAGGCTGCACAATAGATCGCATAGGTCGCGGTGTTCTATTAGCCGGTTAATAATAATAATAATAAATCATATCTACGGTTAATTTTTTAGCATTAGAGTTTTTAGCATTAGAGTTTCGGTGTATTTCGAGTCGCAAGCAAAAAGTGAAGTTTTTAGTTTCTTTAATAAATTCATAAATAATGGATGCAGACAACAGCAACAATATTAATTTATTTAATACAGTGCAACAGACCTCAATCGGTGACACATTAAATTTTGAGAAATATTATCCTAAATATTATCCTATAAAACATCAGCTATTAATATTAATAAAATAAAAAAATATGTTGATGCCAATATTATCAAATACAAAAATTTCTGTTTTAACAAATGAAGTAGAGGTTAAAGAATTTGATCAACACTAATACTCTGAAGGAGTTTTTTCAATTTACAAGTCCTCCTTTAAACTTTTTCGTATTAATAATGGAAAAATATATTTATCTTATATATATATATATATATATATATATATATATATATATATATATATATATACATATATATATATATATATACATACATATATATATATATATATATATACATATATATATATATATATATATATATATATATATATATATATATATATATATATATATATATATATAATATATATATAATTATTATAACATTCAAAATAAAATTTAATAATAAATATATATTTGTTTAGTAAAGCTATCTTCTTATTTAAGTATAGATATATAATTTTAAATTGCATTTGAACAGGAATCAACATGAAAGACAGTTGAATTCAACCAGAATTTTCCTGTTGTTTTAACAGGAAATACAGTTCTATTCAACCGGAATCTTATTGTTGTTCAACATGAAATACAGTTCGAATTATTCGGAATTTTTCTGTTGTTGCAACATCCGTTGCATTTTATATCCAAATGATACCTATTCAATTTGAAATGATAAAATATGGAACTTAATATATTAAAAAATCTGTTCAAATGAACACGAAACAACTATAGAGCAGTATCATTGTTGAAAAATAATGAATCATGTTTATTATTTTAGATTTTGCAATGTTTTTTTCTATGTTTAGTAATGATTTTTCATAAATTGTAGGGGTGGCAAAAGTAATATGATCCCCATATTATGCACACACACTATTATAGCCCCACAGTCTCGTGCTTTCTCTTGAACAACGAACACGCGTTTTCAAACCGATCCCGTTTCGCAAACTCATTTAATACCTTTAAGAACCTAATAACATAAAATAATATACTTTTCAAAACCTTATAAACGTAAATTGACTCGTTTCAATTTAAGTTATAATTCTTTAACCAATTTATACTTGAATTAACCACACAAACAGTAAAAAAAAAAAAAAAATTAACTATACGAATACAAACAACGTGCTAGTGTTTTTTTTTTTCATAAGTTTGATCTTACACAAGATCCAAAAATGAACAAGCCACCGGATTGGTGCAAGCCAGTGGGCCCCTCTCTCCCTGCACTCGAAATTGACAACTCCAAATCATTAAAATTTACAACTCCAGGTCCCAAATACCTAGTAATGACACGCGTAGAAAGCAGTGATTCACTCAATAACGTTTCTCCATTCTTGTTAAAAAAAACTATTGACAATATATGCGGCGGCGAGGTCGAAACATGCAAGAAGCTTCGTAACGGTACCATTCTTATCAAAACCAAAAATCATACTCAGGCCAACAAGCTAATAAAATTGACAGCCATCACTCAATATATCAAAGTTGAAATGTCCGAACACACATCACTCAACACTACGAAAGGGGTGATATATTCTAACGAACTGCGAACTATGCCAGAAGATGAAATTTTTGTAGAAGTAAAAGAACAAAACCAAAACGTAATCGAAGTCAAAAAAATTCTTAAAAGAGAAGGAGAGCTCCTAAAAGAAACCGGACTACTTATTGTTACGTTCGCCTCACTAGCTCTACCAAATGACATAAATATTGGATATCAAAAAGTACACGTCCGCCCATACATTCCGCTTCCACTCAGATGTAAAAACTGCTATCACTTTGGACACATTGGTAAATTCTGCAAAAACCCTCAGCTATGCCTCAATTGTGGCAATAATTATCACATAAATACCGAAAATAATGAAGAATGTGAACTCGCAACAGCCTGCATCAATTGCAAAGACAACGAACTTTCCAACTACCATCACAGCACCTTTGACAGAAGCTGTCCAACTTTTATTAAAGAAAAAGAACTGCAGGCCATCAAAACTCTCCAAAAAACTGACAACAAAACAGCGATTAAAATCTACATTGAACGGCACCAGCATTCTCATCAAACCTACGCTCACACTCTCCGTCCCTCTCTAAACAACGAAGCATACACATTACCCAACCCATTCGCCGACGATACCCCGCCAAATCAACAATATAATAGCAACAAAAACACACAAGCCCTCGACAACTCCGAATCCAGCAACAACTCGCAGTCCACTAGCAACTTAACTCAAGAAAATATAAACACGGCGCCGCTTGCCAAGACCCATAGCACACAATATCAATCTCACAAAATATCAGAAACTAAGCTTAAAATCTTCCCAAGAAGTATTTCTAACCGACTGAAATCTCAACTTAAAAATAAAAACAAAAAAAAAGCAATACCAAAGGCAACAACCAGTTCAACACCAGCGCAGTCTCAAACACAACTCTCTCTAACGACGACGATCACTCAATGGAATAAGTTTAAGATAATGAAGTTATTTTTTTTTTTCAATTTTATTAACCAAAACTCAACATCATTTACTTAAGTTAATCATGTTCTCAAAATCATTATTGATAGTTAATCTTTTGTTTTTATTATTTTTGCTACTCTTAACATGACTTTAAACATAATTCAATGGTTATACTAATAACTATGAACACCTACAAATATTGATTAAAGACTGTAATCCTAAGATCATTGCTTTACAAGAAACACATCTTCAATCCGTTAATAACATTCCTGTCCCAATAAATTTCAAAATTTATGCAGCAAACTCCCAGCAGACCCGATTCGGTGGACTTGCACTCTTAATCCACAACTCCCTTGAACACCTTCAAATTACTCCTAACCTAGATTTCGATTCAATAGCAGTGACTGTTTACTCCAAAATAAAATTCAACATATTTTCTGCATACATACCACCGACCAAGACTTTCAACCTAACCAATTTGCATAACGTTCTCAACGCTGACCCATTACCATGTTTAATAACAGGCGACTTCAATAGTTGGCACAGAAAATGGGGCTCTCCAAACAACAACCATAGAGGAAACATTATATCAAAATTTATAGATCAAAGTCGACTCATGCTCCTTAACAATGGCTCGCCTACTCATTTTAGTACCCATAAATCCTTAACACACATCGATCTTATCCTTTGTTCCCCTCTTCTAGCTATCCAATCTCTCTGGCAAGTAAAAGACGACCTTTTTGGAAGCGATCATTTCCCAATTCTTATATCTCTTTTCCAATGCTTCACCCCTTCCACTACTAAGCCTAAACCTAAATTTATTATACCAAACGCAAACTGGCCTTTATTTCGAAATATTTCCGATACACTTAGCTCCAATTTAACTCCAACTAACAACATAAACCAAGAAACAGCAATTATTCAACGAATAACATTGAAAAGTGCTAACGAAGCTATACCCCAAGTCCATCCAAACAAGCAAACAAGGAGAGTCCCTTGGTGGAACAAGCAACTTAACGATCTAAAAAAAGAAAAAAACAGGTTATGGCATCTTTTAAAAAGAAATATTTCAACTGAAAACCTTTTAAAATTCAAAAAAGCAAACGCACTTTTTCGTCGTACCCTAAAACAATCAAAAAAGCAATCTACAATTAAATTCACTTCAGACATAAACCCTACAACACCAACCTCTAAAATTTGGACGAACATTAAAATTTTTTGTGGCCTAAAACCTTCTCACACCATTCACTCTATACGTATTCCCAGCTCATGCACCTCTTACACAACTGATAAAACACGAATAGCAGAAGAATTTTGTAAGTACTGGTCCGAAGCATCATCGGACAATAACTTTCCAATCCTTTTTCGGGAAAAAAAACGAGCATCCATTACTACAAACCCACACAACTCTCCATGCCTAAAAGCTCTTCAAATAGAAAATAACATTTATTTTATGGAATTATCAACGGCTCTAAATAGCCTTAAAGGTAATACTCCTGGCAAAGATAGGATCTCCTATCCCATGATAAAAAATCTATCTACACTCAATAAAAAGAGACTCTTACTACATTATAATAATATATTTAACAACTTTATCCCACAAATTTACAAAACAAGTACTATTGTTCCAATTCTGAAACCCAATTCTGACAAAACAATCTTTCAATCTTACAGACCAATTTCTCTCAACCTGTGCTTTTCCAAGGTTTTAGATAAAATTATTGCTTACCGACTGTGGTGGTTTGTTACTTCCAACAATCTAATCAACAGGCGACAGATGGGTTTTAGGAAAGGAAAATCAACATCTGATACTCTAGTTTATCTAGATTATCTGATTACAAATTCTTTATCAACTAAGGGCCACATATCAATAGTTTCTCTTGACTTTGCTAAAGCTTTCGATAAGATAGGAGTTCACGCCATCATTGATCAACTGATAGATTGGAAAATAGGACCCAAAATTATCAACTACATAAGAAACTTCATGACAGATAGAAAGATTCAAGTCCGCATAGGTTCTACCTATTCCCATCCTCGGCCAATCCACAACGGAATACCCCAAGGATCACCCCTGTCAGTGATCTTATTTCTGATTGCTTACAACAAGCTTTGTGATATTATTTCATCACACAAGCATTATGAGTTCAGTGCATATGCAGATGATTTTTTCATCATTAAGAAACTGAACAAGGACAAAAATATAAACATTGACATCAGCAACCTTATTCATGATATCTCCAGATGGTGCGACCTCTCTGGTGCCGAGCTCTCTACTTCAAAATCCAAGCATCTTCACATATGCCGTAAAAGAAATTGCCACAGTTCTATTCAAAACAACATTATAATAGAAAATGTAGACCATCTAAAGATATTGGGAATAATTTTTAATAACAGATATAAATGGAATAAATATATAGACTCCTTGCAAATATCCTTGTCGCAAAGACTTAACATTATAAAATGTCTGTCAAATTACAAATTCAACTGCAGCTCTCAAACTCTAATCGCATTAATTAATTCCTTAATAATATCAAAAGTTGATTATGGACTTTTCCTCTACGGCTATGCTCCTAAATCAGTTATAAACAAAATTAAAACAGTCCTATACTCGTCGCTCAGAACCTCTCTAGGAGCACTCAGAACTACTCCAATCAATAATATGCTATTCGAAACCAATATAAAAACAATAGAAAACAGAAGAGACTTTATTACCTTGAAACTTTTTAAATTATTCATATCAAGTGATAAAACTCCCTTAGCTCAGAAAATAACTAACACATTCAAATCAAAGAAATCCCCTAAAGTTCCTTCTGTTATACACAGAACAATACATTTGTGCAAAAATATCAATATACCTTTCAAGCCAATAAAGTTACCAGCATCTACCAACTCCAACTCTCCTCCATGGTATCTCAATCCATCAAGTCTGAACTCTTCCCTCCGAGAATTCCCAAAAGCCACCACAGATCCACTCATATATAAAAAACACTTTGCAGAAATTCAAGAGAAACACCAAAACTATTCTTATATATACACTGACGGATCAAAAACAAATGATATAACTAGCTATAGTATAACAAGCCAAGACTACATAATTAAAAACGCACTTCTACCCCACTTTTCTACAGTGTTCACTGCCGAAATAATTGCCATTTTTGAGACACTTATCCACGTTAAAAACAAATCAGGTAAATTTGCCATCTGCACTGACTTTTTATCATCCATTGACGCAATTTCAAATATAAACAATACCAACTTTTACCCAACTCTAATTAGGAACATACTATTAGAATATTACCCTAAAATAAAAATAATCTGGATTCCCGGCCATGCTCAAATATCCGGTAACGAATTCGCGGACCAAGCCGCCAAACTTGCCACTAAATCCCCATTAATCATCACCGAAAACCTAAATTTTAGTGACATACGAAACTACATAAAATCTGATCTTAATAATAACCACTTACTTCTATGGACACACACCTCACCATGGTATCAGAACATTAATTCAAACAAATCCAATATAAATAACTTCCTTAAATTCCAAGACAACGACGTTAATAGACTTGACCTCATAAAGTACGAACGCCTCAGATTAGGACACACTAAATTAACACACTCTCATATTCTAGACAAAAACACCCCTCATCCTTCATGTCAATACTGCAACTCCACCGACCCAATCAACATTAAACACATCTTATCTGAATGTCCATTTTTCGAAAATGCCAGGAGGAATACATTTCCAAACGCAAACCCTATCCCATCCCTCTCTCATCCTTCCCCAGACAGCATTAAATTAATTTCCAACTATCTTAAATCAATCAATATTTACAATTTGATCTAATTATCAGACACTTTACCTTGTGATATAAAATCGAAGATTCCATACTTTATTTTCTACTTTGTTTATATATAATCTATTTCAATTACGGTCACAGATAATCCATATCATGTAATTTAAACATATTAGTTTTATTATTTTTACTCACTATTAGCTGAAGGCCTAAGATGCCATTGCTTTTTTTTTCTTATTAGTTTATTTCTTTAGTATTTAAGCTAATAATAATAATAATAATAATAATAATATTATAGCCCCAATGTATAAATTATATGTTTTCATTTATTATCTTTATTCATGTGTCTTCTTCCACACCTGTTTTACAAGTGAATGCCTTAACTAGCTAATTCTACCTTCGCCGCGTTCACTCCAATTATGCAGTCTGCTCATTTTTTTACTGTTGTAACAGATAACAATGCTCTTGTTGTTGTTGTTCAGCGTAACTTATAATACGAGCATAGATATGTTAATTTTAAGTTTAGACACTTTCAGTTTCTCCCTTCTCTGATCAACCTTGCAGTTGGCTTTATAATGTCCACATGTTGTTTCTCATAAAATTTCGTCCATAAATTTCATCCATAAATCTCTAATAATAATATAATATTGGTTAATAGGCTGTTAATATTTACCCCCCACATATTGTTGTGTTTAGTAGGACCCACACGTGCATAACTACAAAATTGCTTCACTATTCCATCGAAGTTATAGTCATTTTAAAAAATGTGAAAAAAGTTCCTTATATGGGAGGTAGGCGTCCAAATATGTAGGCTCATATAGCAATATGGCTCTGTATTTTTGTCCAGACTATACTTTTGCAAAGATTCATTATGATATCTCTAACGGTGTAGAAAAAAGTGGCCACAGACGGACAGCCTGATCATATCTGTATATATAAGATCATACTTGCCACGCCTCATTCTGATAGTTGAAAAACCGCTCAACCGCATTTAGTACAAATAAAATAAACGTCTGGGTTCGTTGACGGTCGCTTTTATTCTGCTCACTCATAAATCAGTGATCTTCAAGATCTGGATAATACAATCTTGTCAATAACCTTAATAGCAAGAACGATAGAGAAGAAGATTACGCATTGCGCAGGTCCGTTATAATTTTCTTTCTGAGTTTGACATTTCATTGCTGGGCTGTGACGTCAACGTAGCAATAAATACACATTGCGGATCAAAAATAATAGAGTGCGGATAGTGTATTTAAAATAAATAATAAAATAAAAGGAATATAAATAGACAATTATTAAAAATGAAATATGCGGTGGCAGGTTGTAATAACTGAAAGCAAAGCATCGGAGTGCAGTTTTTTCACCTTTCCGTCCGATGCGACTGGTTTAAAAAAGTGGATAAATTTTTGCCGGCGAGAAAACGTTTTTAATCCGAAGACCAGCTTCATTTGCATGGAGCATTTCACAAATGATGACTTTGCAAATAGCTGGACGTATCAAATGGGTAAAATAAAAAAATTTTGTTAAATTGCATTTGTGTTGCTGAACTTATACAATTCTTCCAGGCTTCAATACGCGGAGATTATTGAATCGCGGAGCTGTGCCTACAATTTTCAAACAGAGTTTAAAATTCAGAGCGTACTCAACGCGTTGAACGCAGGGAAAATAAAAAGATTGTCGCAAAGCTACTCCAAGAGCAAAATCTTGTCGCATCTCATAATGGTAATAAAAATCATCAACAATTTTTTATAAGGATATTAAAGTTGTAAATTTTAGAGGAACTTTTGGTGGAGAGCTGTGTGTCCAAAGAGGCTCTAAGTGTGATCGCAGAAGACCCGCGTCCAGTGGATGAGAACAAGGAAAACTCTTCCTCTACTCTACAAATATACTAATAGAAGCCACAACATCACGAGGAATCATCGATAGTAGCTGAAATGTATTTGAAGAAGTGGAGTATTTGCAAAATTAAATGTAAGTATATATTTAAAGAATAATAATAATTTCAAATGTGTTATATGAATATTTTACTACTCATACAGCAAAATTCTAAAGGAGGAGAACTGGCGTCTACGAGCATCTAAGCATCGCAGGAAGCTCATTGCACTTAAGAGTGCTTATAAACTTAGAGAGTCCAAAAATGTTTATAATATTGGAGTGCTAAAGAAAGCGTGTAGCCGAAGCAGAGTACGCCTGTAAAAATATGGAAGACAAACTGGAAGGAATTTTCACCAGAGGGCAGATAAAAAAGCTAAAAAATGGTGTGAAGAAGCTACTTTGGAGCGAGAAAGATATTGCGCAATCTATTACCTTGTACGCTGCAAGTGCAAAAGCGTATAGATTGTTGCACCGAAATGGATTTCCACTCCCTTCAGTTCGTACATTGCAACACAGGGCACAAAAAATAGACATTTCGGAGGTTTACTACAGCCTGTGTTGAAAATATTGGCCGCCTCTACGCAAAGGGACGAATTAAAAAAAATATGTGTTTTGGCTTTCGATGAGATGAAGATAAAGAAAACTTATTGTTATGATAAGTCATCGGACTCAACGCTAGCTCCTGCTAGTTATGTGCAAGTAGCGATGTTAAGAGGTACGTTGGATAAAATTTGGAATTCTCTTCTTGTATACATATATTTTAATATATATTTATTTATATTAGGATTAATGTATAATTGAAAGCAACCAATTTTTTATGACTTCGACTGCAGAATGATTTGGAAAGAATTTTAAAAGAGACGAAAAGTTGCGGTTACTATGTAGTTGCAAACGTATGTGATCTAGGTGGCAGCAAGAGAGCCCTATTCACGGATCTTCGCGTAAACGAAGATAAGCCTTGGTAAATAAAAGAAGATCCTTAATTTTATATTCCTTTATTTCATACATTGTATTTTCAGGTTCATCTACGATGACGAGCAAATTTTCGTTTTTGCGCAGATATACCTCATTTGATAAAGCTGTTACGAAATCACTTTATTGACACCGGTTTTATAATAAATGAGAAGCCTGTAAAAAAAGAAATAATATTGCAGCTCCTGGCATCTACCAAGACGGATTTATCCGTAGGACACTAAATTTCGGCCAATTACCTCAACGTCACTGGAGCGCACAGGCAAAAAGTGAAAATGGCCACCAAACTATTTTCGCATACCATTGCGCAGGCTATCACACGAGCTGCAAGCTTGGGAATCTTGAATGGACAAAATTGGAATGAATGCTTCCAACTATTCAAACTTGTAATATATATATTTTTGTAAATATATTTAAAATAATTATAATAACACATATGTACGTATTTACATATACAGACGAACGATTTGCTCGATATCATGAATGTTAGGATGCTACGTGCAGACTCAAAGGAACGTTACTACGGTTACGGACCTACCCTGAATGTCCAAAATAAAATAATAGATGAAATAACGGAACTGGTGAAAAACATGAGAGTCATTGGAAAATTAAATTTGCTACCATTTCAAAAAGGTTAAAATTTAATTATGTTATATGTTTCCAATAATATATCAAGGGGTTATACTTGCAGGTATTATCCAGTCAAACAATGCGTTGAAGATGTTGCATGGCCATATAAATAAGCGCTTCGAAGCAAAGTATGTATTAACATAACCACTGAACCAGGATGTCCTAGAAAACTTTTTCGGTGTCATTCGTGCAAAAGGTGGGCTGCATGACCATCCACATCAACAAAAGTTAAAATATCGCCTCAGATCATATATACTTGGTCGCAATAAAGGCGTTATATCGAACTCTGCTAATGTTGAAGTAGATGATACTCCTGACTTCGAAAGCTCGCAACTATCTCTAACAGGTATTTCGAAATTAGACAATAATTTTATTTAAAATAATTTGTCTCTATTTATCAAGGTATCATATTAAATACTATGTGTGTCCCGCGTGAAATCAGCAACACCACTATAGAACAGACAGCGTTGGAAGGCCTGGCGTACGATGGTCTTGAAAATCTTGCTGGTTTCATATGCCACAAATTGCGTGAAGACATCGACAACAGTGCAATTCAAGACAAGGTTGATTCTCTATATACGTGGGTTAACCATTTAAATGAAGGGGGGTTAGCCAAACCATCAGAAAATATGATGGTTTGTAGCATTACAAAATATTTTTGAAGCAATAAACGGAGACGGTTTACTGATTGCGAATAATTTTATTCAAAAACAATTGAGCAAGCCTCCGATATTGATTGCAATATTAAAGTAAAAAATTGTTTTTCCGGGCGAGAATATTTTTTCAAATCAGAAAATTGAATAAAGAAATTGAAGAAAACGCCTACAAAAGAAAAAGAAAATTTTGTAAAACATTTACATAGTTTTATTATTATTACTAATATACTATTATTATTATTATTATACTTTTATTTTTATACTATTATGTGTTTAAACGATTCTCGACCTCCGGTTGAAATTTAATAAATTGGGACGAGTTCAAGGTCCAAAAATAAAAATTATTTTTATTATTATTTAATTAAAAAGCTCCCAATATTTCGGTTTCCTCCGGAAACCATCCCCAGGGTCTACAATTAATGACAATTATATAAAAAATTTTCAATTCAATAAATATGTTGACACAACGGTGGTCTTAATTTGTCTACGGTCAGCTGTTTGTGTTTGTTGTTGTTATTTTGAATGTTTACTTGTCTCGTACAAGTTTTCTATATATGTGTGCACAGCTATCCGTGTCCGTTTTATAATTAAGTCTTTGTTTTGTTGGTATGTTGGTGATATGTAGCATTTCCAGTAGGTATCGTTTGTTGTAATGTTGTTCTTGTTGTAATACCTGTGCTTCTTCGAAGTTCGGGTGATGTCCAGTACGAGCACAGTGATCTGCAAGTGCCGTTTTTGGTTCTAGAGCTGTGCTTCTGTTTTTCCTATCCGATTTGTGCGCTGATATCAATATATACTTTGTCGCATAAATTGGACCCGTCTCCACAACAATTAATTTTGTATATCACGTGCGTCTTATCTAATTTGTCGATCGTACTTTTTGTGTTGGTATATAGTTGTTGCAATGTGTTATTCGTTTTATGTGCTATTTGGAACTTTTCTTTATTGTACATATTCGATGTTTTGAATCGTTCTGAAAATTCCCTTGTGTATGTCATTGACATGTATATTTTTATTGTCCTCTCTATTTTAGTATTGTCCTTTGTCCCTTTATGGTTTTTAATAAGTCTGTTATGTATTCTATTCGGGAAATCGTTATTCTTTAAAATCGTCTTTATTTTTGTAATATTTTCCTTGTGAAACACTTTGTCGCTAATTGTTAGTATTCTACGTATTAGATTTTTCGCCGTGTTGAAAATTACTCCTTTTGGGTGTTTTGAGTAAAAATTAATTATTCTACCCGACGCATTTGGTTTTTGATACCAATTTACTTTTATCTTATTATGTTTTCTAACCAGGAGCGTGTCCAAGTATGGCAATTGTCCATCTTCTTCTTATTCTATTGTAAATTTTATTGTTTTGTGACAATTGTTTAGCTTATTTAATGTGTTTAATATTTCATTTTTCTTTACAATTGCGAAAATGTTATCTACATACTTGGTCAAGGATCTAGGGTTATATTCACTTTTCATAAATTTGTCCAATATTTCTTCCATTACTATGTCCGCTGTTATGGGTGATGCCGGCGAACCCATTGGCATACCAGTACGTTGGCATACCAGTACAACAAAACAAATACTTAATTATAAAACGGACACGGATAGCTGTGCACACATATATAGAAAACTTGTACGAGACAAGTAAACATTCAAAATAACAACAACAAACATAAACAGCTGACCGTAGACAAATTGAGACCACCTTTTAATGTTAGGCAGGTAATTATATTTAGTCTGTAATTTACATTTAAGTTGACAGATCAGAAAATTGTAAGTGCCAACATATTTATTGAATTGAAAATTTTTTATATAATTGTCATTAATTGTAGACCCTGAGGATGGTTTCCGGAGGAAACCGAAATATTGGGAACTTTTTAATTAAATAATAATAAAAATAATTTTTATTTTTGGACCTTGAACTCGCTACAAAAACCAATTTATTTATACTATTATTATTATTATTATTATTATTATTATTATTATTATTATTATTATTATTATTACTTTTACTATTCTTCATAATAAACTCTTTGAAAAAACTTAATTTTTGTTTCCACAACTGATTTATCCAATTTAGCATTTATGGTGGGTGGTTTTCTAATAGAATTAATTGCAATTTAATTTTAATATTTGCGCCAATATATTTGTAATGAGTTACATGTACAATATTTCGCCGAAAAATGTTTCATGTACAAAAATAAATGTTTCTATTTTTAATATTATACAGCAATGTTTACTTTTTTGTTTACAAAATCTAAGCTAGTTTGACATTTCTCTTTGCAACAATGCTACTATGACGTAGATGCGCAGAACGAAAAATTTTTGTACACCGCTTTGCGCAATCTTTGTCTCTATTATTTTTGCTTAATAGTAGGTTTTACATGTAATGCTATTTTATAAAACAATTAAGAGTAATGTCAATAGTTATAATGATATTTAATAATACTGAAACGTGATTGCATACTGAAACTGGATTGCATACTTTTAGGATCCCATCTGGAGTTTGAGAATGAGTGCACCCTATGTTGTAAGTCAAGACACCATCTATTCGAATAAAAGTATACTTAAGAACACCCTGTCGGTGGTGTAAAAGAATAGTCTCGAAAATAAAAACTTCCTTCCAGCTGAATAGAACATTCTAGAAAAATCCAGAGAGTTCTTGAGTTGCGTAGAATTTTCTACTTCATCCATTCGAAAGCTATAAAAACCACAAGACTGTTCAAAGTCGAACACAGTCGAAAAAATATGGTAACAGTGTGTAAATCGTGTATTCTAATCGAAGCAGCAGCATTTGTAATTGTGATTTTCTAAAGTGATGAAATTAATTATATATATATATATATATATATATATATATATATATATATATATATATATATATATATATATATATATATATATATATATATATGTATATATATATATATATATATATATATATATCATCATACCGCAGGCATTAAGCATTTTAATTTAACCCCAATAAGATCGAATTAGCCACAATAATTCGCATGAGCACCAATCTCAAGTTTATTTTAATAAAACTTTTTGTTCATTGGACTCCATTATTACAGCTGAAGAGGGAGAAGATGATTCATCAGGTCACCTGGAACAAAACATTCCAGCAAAAGAATTAAATTAGCTTCCTTAGCACGTTAAAGTAGTTAACCAGTAAATTGTGACATGAAACATATTGAAATGGTGAAATGAAAATGCAGTAGCATATTAACACTGAATTGAATTTATATTTTTATAAACATATTGAAACGTGATTGCATACTTTTAGGATCCTATATGGAGTTTGAAGTTGTGTGCAGCACCCTATGTCGTGGTAAGGTAGTGGTGTATAGAATGTTCTCGTTCAAGGTGTATAAAAGATTCGTAGTGTATAAGAATGATCCAGAAACTTCTACACTACCATTCTAAAGCTATAAAAACCACCACACTATTCAAAGTCGAACACAGTTGAAAGGAGATCGTAACAGTGTGTACATCGTGCATTTCAATCGAAGCAGCAGGATTTGTAATTGTGATTTTTTAAAGTGATGAAATTAATTATTAAATAAAGTAATTAATGAAATGGGAAGTGCAAATTGTAATAAAGTAATCATTAGGACTAATATTAAATGCGTAAATTGCAATAATTAAATAAAGTTTATTATTTTAATTTAACCAGCTTGATTACTACACAATCCAGTGGTACGAATCCGAGTACAGAGAGTTGGAGTAAATTGTCAGGAGGGCAATTTCGTAACAGAATAAATTCTCAAGTGGGAAATTTCGTAACAATTGGTGTCAGAAGTGGGATTGTGTATTTGTAATAAAGAATGGTTAAATTTGAGAAACTGAGATTGGAGCAGCTCAAAAAGGAGCTTGAGCGCTTAAATTTGCAAACACAAGGGCTTAAAGCGGAGCTGCAGTTACGATTAAGAAACGCTTTAGAGGAGCAGGGTATAGAAGCCGATGAGCATGAATTCCAATATGAAGAACTAACGACATCTCGATACGAAGAAACACCTCATGGAACTAATACTGGTAACTTTGACATGAGTGCACTTATCGGGGTAATACAGATGCAGTTACAAACAAATTCTCAAGCAGCCGATGAGAGGATACAGCAGCGAGATGAGAATATGCAGCAGCAATTACAACAAAATGCTCAAGCATTCGATGAGAGGATGCAGCAGCGATTACAACAAAGATGCGAGAAGATGCAGTAGCGGTTAGAGCAAAGTGTAAAACGATTTACTCAACTAGCTGTACATAACTCACAACAGATGAAAGAAATGCCCGAGATGGTAGACAGGAAGGTTTGTGAAATTAAGACACGGCAGAATTCGTTCGAAAAATCTGTGGAACAAAAATTCATTGCGAACGAGCAAAAGCAGAACGAATTAGAGCAAAGAATTCACCTATTACAGGAATTGCTTATGCCAGCTTTATCCTCAAAAAAACTGAAGCCTCCTACCTATGATGCAACCACGACAAATAGCGTCTTCAGAATGCAGTTTGAGACTACCGATAGCACAAATGGTTGGAGTGCTCGTGAAAAAGTGGCGGCATTAACCGTTTCGTTGAAAGGTTCTGCTGCTGATGTACTTCAAACTATCTCAGAAAGTGAGCGAGACTTTGAAAACTTGCTAAATGCCGTTCAGCGTAAGTATGGTAGTGAACATCGGAAGCAGATGTACCAAGTAGAGCTACGAGCATGTGTACAGAAAAGTGGTGAGTCTCTACAACAGTTTACTGCGGAAGTGGAGCAGTTGGCTTATCTTGCCTTCCCAGGAGAGAGAACTGAGAGGTGCATGATGGACACCTTCGTATATGGCATTCGCGATACGGAGATAACGCGTTCTGCGATAACTAATCTGAAAGCTACATATATGGAGACAGTAGCTAGCGCTTTCACTTCAGAAACATCAGCCTTGGTGTGCCAGCCAGTATACAGAGCCCGTCAGGTCAAAGTCGAAAACGGACAAAGTTTCACGGACAACTGCTTTACTTGCGGAGAGGTCGGACATATGTCTCGTAATTGTCGAGACGGAAACATTCTACATAACGCTCGCCGGTAAGACCGACAAAGCAAGTCAGATTCTATAATAGGGAATCAGAAAATGTTGATAAGCCGACGACAAACTAGAGTCATTCTCGAGGGGCATGATCTGACTCCCACAAAATGTAGCCCCAGAATCTTCGTTTCTCAGATGGCACGGAAAATCAACAGCCTAACTGTCGACAGCGTAATAAATGGAAGAAAAATCGTGGTAACATTGGATACGGGTGCATCTCATTCCATAATTAGAAGGGATCTCATTCGGGGAATCGAGCCGCTTCTGCGAATAAGATTGCGTACGGCAACTGGAGATGATGCACCGGTACTGGGAAAAGTTACACGGAAAATCACTATCGGCACCACAACAGTGACGCACGAGTTTGTAGTTGCGGATATTGTGGACGAATTGATCTTAGGTGTGGATTTTATGATTCGGAATGGATTCACCCCAGATTTGAAATGCCGAATATTGAATTATGCGAACAGCGAAATACCGTTACCCGTTGGTGAGGATAAGCATGGAGGTATACGACAAGCCATTGTATCGCGGCGGACACAAATCCCAGCAAAGTCAGAGACAGTTATATGGGCCGAACTGGACGGAGATGTTGAGAAGAACAAGTTGTGTGTTGTGGAGACTGATGAAAAATTTGCACTGGATGACATCATAATTGGAAAACCCTCGTAGAAGAACAACAGAACAGAAGAGTGGTCAATCTTGCAAATTCCGCTAGAACCATAGAGAAAGGGCAGATAATTGGAAATTGCCAGGCAATTTCGGCAATTGTAAACTGCCAGCCGCAAGACACCAGCATTAAGATGCCTGCTGATAAAAAGATACTCGACGATCTAAAAACGGAATAAAGACTTATCCACAGAGCAGAAGAAGACTGCCAGCCAACTTTAGGCAAGACATTGGCCAGTATTTGCTGAATAGGGTAAAAACGAAAGCAGAACAAAGATGGCGAAATACACAATCAACACTGGTGATGCCAAATGCATTCATTAAGCGTCAAGAAGACCTCTGGCGAAGAGAGAAGAGGTGAATGTATTGCTGAGGGAAATGCATCAGAACAACGTCATTGAGCCATCGGCAAGCCCCTGGAGTTCTCCAGTGGTATTAGAAGAAGGATGGCTCCACACGTTTCTCTGTAGATTATCGGAAACTTAATGAGGTAACGAAGAAAGAGAGTTATCCATTACCTCGCGTCGATGAGACCTTGGAGACACTTTCTGGTTCAAATTGGTTCTCAACGTTGGATTTACAAGCCGGATATTGGCAAGTGGCAACAAGACAAGGAAAAGACAGCATTCAGTGCCGGTGATGGACTATGGCAATTTTTGGTGATGTCATTCGGGCGCTTAATGGAACATGTGCTAAAGGGTCTCCACTGGAAAACGTGTCTGGTATACCCAGATGACATCAGACAGAAATTGCGTCTTGAAGTGTGAGCAGGCGCTTGAGATAATTGAAAAATTTGTGGACACACTGGATTGTGCCTAGACAATTTCTTATATTAAAAACTTTGGACGCGTCGCTAACGACCAAATTGAAACAGTGAGGTGCACAATGCGAATACATAACTAGTTTGTATATTTCCTGAATATAAGCTTGAGCCCGTGAAATTCTCCATTCATAGCACTTGCACCGTCATAACATTGACCGATAAAATAAGTGCAGTCGATGCCTGAAGATTCCAAAAAATTTAAAATTACATCTGACAATCCTTTTCCAGTCAACTGCTTAGTTGGAACGAAACTAAGAAAATATTCGTAAATTGTATGTTTATCATTTTTTTCATTAATGTACCGGATGCAAATTGAAATTTGTTCAACGCCTGAAATGTCCGCTAACTCATCCGCCAAGATTGTGAATGCCTTGGAATTGTTGACCTTATCGATAAGCTGTTTTCGGATCACATTGTGGCAAATGACTATGAGTTCAATCTGAATGCGATTGCTGATGTACATCGCGTTTTTTGGGGAATTCTCCAAGTGCTTCTTCAGCTCTGTATCAGTTAATGCTCGATATCCCAGAAATTTCCATCATATATAATATATATATATATATATATATATATATATATATATATATATATATATATATATATATATATATATATATATATATATATATATATATATATATATATATATATATATATATATATATATATATATATATATATATTGTAAGGGTATAGAGAATCTTGTAGTCGCTCCAACCCGACTTCAGCTGTCTGGATTATTTTCGCTTTATGCAATTTTCCATGGTCTATTCGGCATCTCAGTCTTTATTTATCTAACAAAATGCATTCATTTTTCTTTTGAAGCATGGGAATAATGCCAAATATATCATCAGCACTGAAAATATTTTTCCACAGCGTAAATGGCGTGGGCGAAATTGACGTAATAACAGCACATAATTGTGAAGCATATGTCAAGGAAATAAATTCTGACAAATGTATGAAATTGTCGAGATGAAGTGGCCAATCCCAAGGGTAATTTAATGCAACCACAAATATGTTACTATCTGTTTTAATATACATATCTTGAAGTTAATGCCGGTTTAGATTGGCAAACCAGTTCTGGTTTCTGGACCAGACAGCAAATCTTATTAGAATATCTATGGAACTAAACAGACTTCGTTAGAACAGTTGATGATGCTCATAAATATGTGAATATATATTATATTATATTTACCGACTGCCTAAGATGGTCATGGCAGTATTTACAACTCATAAAAGCACCTTCCACAAAATTTTTCATTTCGATTAAAAACCGACCGGAACCATTTTCTATATAAAAATTCGCTCATTTTATCTTTTTATGTGTTTGAGTGTGATAATGGTTCCAACGGAAGTATTTGTTACGAATGGCTCAATATCTAGTATCCATTTCCCCAAACCTTTGCAGACATAATTCATTATGAGGTTCAAAATAGTATATATATATATATATATATATATATATATATATATATATATATATATATATATATATATATATATATTTATATATATATATATATATATGTATGTATATATATATATATATATATATATATATATATATATATATATATATATATATATATTAGGGTGGGGCGATTTGAACATCTTAATGGGCGCTTCGCGTTTCTGATTTTTGGGATTGTACTGAGCAAAAAAGTCCACTAGACCATACGTCTACGGTGAAAATCGAGCTTCCAGATATTGACTTGCAGTTCTTTCTCAGACTTTATAGACTTATTTTCAAAAGTAAAGTTGTAGCTATTGTCTCGGGCTACAATTTCTCTGAACATATTACTTAGAAAAAACTTCGTTTTCATGGTCGAAAAGTCGAAAACGTAGAAAATTCACCAATTTTTGTCACGTTTTTTTGGATATTTTGGCCTATAACAGCCAAACCATTGAGATTTTCGATCCAATACTAGGCGCTTTCTTTCGGCCTTTAGGTACAGATGCCACCATACCTTCACGGTTTTTGTAGATTGGGCGCTTAGCAACACTATCTAGTAGCTGGACATCTCGAGGTTTTTTCTAAGTAATATGTTCAGATATATAAGTCAAAATTTAAAATACTTTACGAAATATGAGCCCAAGAAAATTTGCAAATTTTCCAAAAAAAATAAAGTCTGAGAAAAAACTGCAAGTCAAAATCTGGAAGCTCGATTTTCACCGTAGACGTATGGTCGAGTATTTTTATATATATATATATATATATATATATATATATATATATATATATATATATATATATATATATAAATATATATATATATATATATATATATATATATATATATATATATATAAATATATATATATATATATATATATATATATATATATATATATATATATATATATATATATATATATATATATATATATATATAGAATAATAAAGAAAGCTTAAAAAAGTATTTATTTATTCATCAACAACTATCTTGTCCCCTTCAAAGTAATTCCCCTCAGATATAATACACACGCCAGCGTTTCTTCCAATCCTCGAAACACTTCTGAAACGCTTTCCTTTCATCGGTGTCTTCAGTTTTGGTAAGAGGAAAAAGTCAGCGGGGGCCAAGTCCGGGGAATACGGTGGTTGAGGCATGATAACGGTTTTGTTTTTGGCCAAAAACAGCTCCTGAGCGATGTTCATGCGACGTTGTTTTTGCTCAAAATTTAGCAATTTTGGAACAATCTTCGCTGCCGCACGTTATATATCAATAAAGGTGAAAGTGTATATTTTACCTACAAAGTCGTATTGTAACAGAAGAAGGTGTCATAAGGTATTTTGTTTTCACTTCTGAGAAATTTCGGAGATCTTTTTTTTATTCAAAGAAAAACAGTAAGGATGAATGATTTAATATAATGTCAGTAAAATCAATCCACAATTAGAGAAATATTGGAGGAACAACCTACTAATAACTTAGAAAGTGATTTTGAAAACTATGTTGACTGCATAGTTACTTTGCCGCGGCGAAAATGATACTCCAGGAAACATTTAATAGGCAGGTAGAAAAGGTGGTCCTTAATGTGGCACCACACTTGAAGACTAATATGGCCTCTTTTGATGCTCAACAGGACGTCGTCCCTTCCTCTCAAACCAGGCATAGCATATAATTGGCGGGAACTTCTGACATACAGGCATTTAGGCATGTGTATAGTAGGTGGAGAATTTTTTCTTTTTCTTCTCGTGCGTTTTAGCAGATATTGCAAACATTGTTCGTTAGATAGCCTAAGCCTAATTTTCTGGCGGAGATAACAGAATACAATCAGCAGTGATAACTCTGCCAACAGGGAGATTTTGAGATTTAGCAGGTTTTCAGAAATACAATACTCCTGCAGCGGTAATGTCACCGTGGTAACAAATGCTTACATATAATGTACATTGGGATGACAGTCAACATCTCCAGCGATTACAGCTATTAAGGAACTAAAATAGAACACCTCTTCGCGATACCGCTTAATTTAGAACATGACAGTTCAAATGCCGCGAGACCAACTTGAACGCTGGCAACAATGTGATAACATGGCCGCTGAGTCATGGAGGAAATTTTAAGCCAAATGCAGACTTCCCCATTAAACTTATAAAATTGATTTAACAGAAGCCTGAAGCACCACGTGATTAGTAAGGTCTCATTTCATAATGAAAGCATAAACAACCGCTGAGATTATTGATGGAAAAGTCTCAGAAAAACACTGCCACTAGATATGAGTGCATCGTATTAATCAACAGTGATATATTTGATGCGACGACAACTAAAGTCACACGGATTTTGGGAAGATAGCCAGATCCCTACCTATTGGAAAAACAACAGTAAAATATAAGCCCATAGCTGCAGATATTGCAAATTAAAAAGCATCTGATTTTTTGATAAAACATGAATGCGTACTGCATCTTAAGCGACATATTGAGTATACTATATGAAAATAACGATGAAGTGCACTAAAATCCTAATTCTGAAAGTCCATAAAAAGGCAAAGGCAATGCCTTGATACAGTAAACTCTAAATTAATTTATCCAATCATATATATGAATACCGCTTACAAAACACGAAGAAGTAACAGAACTAACTCAATAACTACATTAAATATTTCAAATGAGAGGTAATCAAATGGGACTTCAGGGAAAAATGTGGATACTTTTGTGAGGGCGAATCTGCAATCAGTAACCCAAGAAAGTGAAAAATATAAAATAATATTAATATTAAAGATACACTGTATATATTTTAAAGATAAGTCCAACCATAATCCCGAGCCTATATTATATTCAAAATATGTTAACCGAGCAAAGTTGAAATTAAACAATGAACCCATTTTGACTGAGCTTAAAACATAGTTTTCATTTTTGAAAATTAGTATGTTGGAGAATATACCAGTATTTATTTTTTGATCCAAAGATGTAAAGATGTATCTTTTTGGCGACGTTTGGCAGCTGTTTAGCAATTTAGTGTATCCACTTATCAAATTCATATTATTTTATGAAAATAAATTTATTTATTAAATTTATTTATTTTTATTAATATGTTTTTTAGTGTACATAAAGCTATCTACAAAATCATTTGAATTGAAGACGAATCGTTCAGTTTAAAATTAAACGTGCTTCGCATTGTTCAGGAACTTCGCTCCATGTTTTTCGAAAAAGGCGCCAAGAAATAAATTTTATTAAAGTTCTACGAGTTTTAAGCAGGAGGACGATTATTTATGTTGTGTATTAAATCAATCTGTTGTGTCCAAAAATCAAATAACTTGGTTTTGGTTTTTGTTTTCTAAACTTTTGGTGTGATTTGCAATTATGAAATTATTAAAATTTCAACAATAATTTAGATAAAATTAGTTTTAGCTAGTATTATTTTTAAATAATCATTACAAATTACGATATCCAGCAGCAATAAAAGACGTTTCTCAAAATACAAAGGTTGTACCAACCAACACTGTGCATGCTACGGACAATTTTCTACTCATAACAATAAAAATATAACTCACTCTTTATCCTGAGGGCTAAATTCTGACAAAGAAGACTTTAAAAAGAAAGGCTGTAGAAACCTCAAAAGCTCATAGCTTATACATAATAAGTCTTTTTAGAGTTTGCAAACATTTCAATTCGAAGGTAAAATTTTTCTGTATGCTTTTCTCAAAAATCCGAAAACAAGCGGGTCATTAATTAAAGGTTATAAAGCTGTGGAATACTTTCAGGTCAAATAGGTGACTATCAATATGTAGAGTTTACTCATACCCTCAATTATTTTTCCAAACCTTCATATGTTTTACCCTCATTTATTTTTCTGAACATATGTACAGTAAGTTGGATTGGATATGTTATGAGTTTGTCTGGGTTAAGTAGATTATATCATACAACTCCATAAATGAAAAGCAGATGTTCTTGGTTGCAGCAAACGAAAATTATGAATTAAATACTCGTAATACGATTTGATCGTATAACCTACTCAACTCTATATTCTCAACATATAATCTCAACACTTGTTTATCATCATTGCCTTTAATTAACTAAAGGTTATTTGTATTCTTATTCATTTAAACTGGGTTCCTAAGTCAGCATTTTCTTATGAGTTTTCTGAAGAGTATCAAAATATATGATTAGCTATTGACCTTATTAAATAGGAAACGAAAATTAAAAACAACAATTTTTAGCATTGTAGTAGAAAATAAATTAATTACACCAATAAACACAATATAAAAAATAAAAATTTAATTGATAAAGCATACCTGCATAAGCGGCACAAAATGGTTTTTATAATATGCAGAAAGGCAGCCACTTTGTTTTATATATATATATATATATTATATAAACGAGGTGTGATCAAAAAAGAACCGTTATTGTGTGATCAAAAAAAAAAGTATTTATTTATTCATCAACAACTATCTTGTCCCCTTCAAAGTAATTCCCCTCAGATATAATAATCTTATGCCAGCGTTTCTTCCAATCCTCGAAACACTTTTGAAGCGCTTTTTTTGGTATCGCCAACAGCTCCTGTTTCGATTTTTCTTTTATCTCCTCAATCGTAGCAAAACGCTTTCCTTTCATCGGTGTCTTCAGTTTTCAGTTCAGTAAGAGGAAAAAGTCAGCGGGGGCCAAGTCCGGGGAATACGGTGGTTGAGGCATGATAACGGTTTTGTTTTTGGCCAAAATCAGCTCCTGAGCGATGTCCATGCGACGTTGTTTTTGCTCAAAATTTAGCAATTTTGGAACAATCTTCGCTGCCGCACGTTTTATGCCTAAAACATCCGTAAAAATTGCTTGGCATGAGCCGAACGATATACCACCATCATCAGCAACCTCTCTGATAGTGATTCGACGATTATCCAAAGTCATTCTCTTCACTGCGTCAATGTTTTCATCGGTTGTTGACGTGCTCGGGCGACCAGGACGAGCATCGTCATTGACATCTTCTCGGCCTTCCTTAAACCGGTTATACCACAATTGAACTTGTGTTCTGCTCATAGTAGACTAGTCAAAGGCCACAGTCAACATTTCAAATGTCCTTGCGCATTTAATTTCATTTTTTACAGTTTCTTCGCTCCATTTTTTTCGAATAGTACAAAATCGAAGAGCACACCAAAACACGACTAACCCTTTTATCTGACAATCCAAAATGGTTGGTATTGCCAACATATATAACAGACATGTGTACCAACATAAAAAAAAAAAATGCGAACATCGAACATACGTAACTCACGAAAAGATGAAAATAACGGTTATCTTTTGATCACACCTCGTATATATATATATATATATATATATATATATATATATATATATATATATATATATATATATATATATATATATATATATATATATATATATATATATATATATATATATATATATATATATATATATATATATATATATATATATATATATATATATATATATATATATATATATATATATATATATATATATATATATATATATATATATATATATATATATATATATATATATATATATATATATATATATATATATATATATATATATATATATATATATATATATATATATATATATATATATATATATATATATATATATATATATATATATATATATATATATATATATATATATATATATATATATATATATATATATATATATATATATATATATATATATATATATATATATATATATATATATATATATATAGTTGTTTTAATGAATTTTTGTGTCTACTTGCATTTTAAAATTAAATATACCCAAAAAAAAGGGTTTTGGTACTCACAATAGAAATCCAATAAAAACTATGTGCTTGCTGAATCCTCTCCTTCTCCTAAGGGTGAATCTATGTTGCTATCAGATGAGGAAAGGGGCCTACAGATGCCAAGTTTAGTAACACCAAGTGGCATCCCCTTAAGAATGGACACGGCTTCATCTAAGTCTAGTCCTTGCAAGCTATGCTCACCAACGCTGACCAAACGATCACCAGGAAATATTTCATTGGTTGCTTCTGCGGAGCCGCCACGAATAAGACCACGTATCACAATAACACTACCTTCTGGATCCAAGGGATCTTGATAGTCCAATATGGAGAAACCGAATCCTTGCTCAGTCTTCTCAATTTCGATTTCAATTTCATCTGTGCTCCAAAGCGCCAATCCGGAAACGTTCTCTAATGACTTAGAACGTTGCTGATCTGTCAGCGTGGCAGTACTTGAAGTATATAATGAACTTTCCGATTGTGCTTTAGTCATTAAGTTTTGTAAGCTTTGATGACCGCCTGGCAGTAAACTTCTTGTTTCGAATGCTTCTGGATTTTGAGACGTATTAATGACGGAAGGTGCGGTTGGTCCACGTGCACATACCAACTTCACATGTGTTGGTAACTCTTTTAGTATTTTTACCACTTCTATGTGTTTCAGTCCTTGCAGCTTATATTCGTTGACTTGCAGCAACTCATCGCCTGGTTTCAGTATGCCCTGACGTCCGACTGGACCATCCTCTAATATCGAGCGAATATAGTGATGTGGACGCTTTTCAATACCACATTCTACGTCCACGGTGCCCTCCAGGCTGATTCCTAGACCTGAAAGTTTATTTATTTCGGCTACAATAATTTCACTTTCGGGAAACTCACTTTTCCAGGCCATTTTTAATGATTCCACACTTGGACTCGCAGCTGCCTTAGTAGCTAGTGACGGAACTGGTATTGGGGTAACCACGTCCTCAGCAGTAGGTGTCTTTGATTTGCCAATTGGTTGTGTCGTTAATTGAGTCTGAGTTAGTTCGTTGATAAACTCATCTGCATCGTGACTATTATCCAAACCGTTTCCATTGATATGATTACCATTTATTAGACATTTTGCAATGGGCCCGATAGGAGTTTTTTTTTGCTTAGCACTCTCAACACCGCTATTTTCACTACGATCTAGCATATGAGACATATTTGAGTCCACAGTGTCATGTGAGTGAAGTTCGCCGAAATCCATTATCACGGCACCCCCATCAGTAGCAATAGAGTCACCGTCCGATTTCGGCGGCAACCACGATAGAGTAGCAATTGAGGGTGAAGCTGGCAGCGATATTTGCGATTGTGTGTCACCCTTCAATTCCGTTAAAGCAACTTGTAAATGTTCGAACTTTCGTCCACGTAAGAACCTTTCTAGCGTCAAATGGACTTCAATATCTGTATTTCGCAAAATCTCAACAGCTTGGTGATTGGTGACACCTGCGAGGGTTTTACCATCCACAGCCACGATACGATCATTAATTTGTATTTTTTCGCTCATTTCAGCAGCACTTCCTTCGATAATACTCTTAACAAAGATACCTGAAAGATCTTCTTCCTCACACACATATCCGGCCACTGTAATACCGAGCCCATAAACATTCTTGCGTAACTCTACTTCATAGGTTTCTGTCTCTGGCGAATCAATATAGTTTGAAGAGGTTATCGAACAACATTCAGGATCGTCATTCTTTCCGCCCATCGTAAGTGCGCTGACTGCTTCACCAGCTATCACAGTTTCTATGTGGTCCATGCTTGGAATTAGTCCCGTTTCTGGAATGGGTGTGCCAATAGTTTTCGGAAGCAATGGCAGTGGTGGTGATACTATAGAAAACGGTACAATATCCAAGTTATTGGGGTGCATCCGCGCTGTGGCTGACGGTAGCTCCGTCGGAATTGGTGGCAGTGGTAAATCAGCTAGCTCAGTGTCCGGCGTTGGCAGGAAGCAACCACTGCCAACGCTAGCAACACTTGTAGCAAAACTTGGATTATGAAATAGGTGCCGAGACAGTTCTTCCGGGTCGGAGAGGAGCTTAGTTGGAATAATTGGCGCATGACTAGCCAATGTGTGAAAATCGGTGGCCGTCGGTTCCACCGGTCTTGCTACAATCAATCGAACCTGAGCTCCAGTCTGACGAAGAACCGTTGCTACTTGTTCGGAACTGAAGCCACGTAAATTCACTTCGCCAATTTGCAGGAGGTGATCACCGCACTGCAAACGACTATCACGTTCCGCCACTCCACCAGGAGTAAGAGCTTTAATCACAACTCCGGTGCTGCGGCCGCCAACCAAAATGAAACCCAAACCATTGCCATCGTTAATCAAATCGATTACTTCCACTTGTGACCATTCAGTGCTTAAAACCATAGCTCTGCCTTCCTGAATTGTGTTAAGGCAGCAGTTTTCGAAATGCGCAAGAATATGACCACTGCTGACATGACGTGAAGAGAGTAATGGGGGCGTCGAAGATACTAAAACCGGTGCATGATAAGTGTATCCAAAAAAGACCGCTGCTGCAGATAAGTGCAAAAACTTTGAGACAGACAACGGTATGCACTTAGATGATACTGAAATTTGTACAGAAGATGCCCAACTATGTTCTGGAACTTGTTCCGTAACTGTCGGGCGTCAAAAAATGTGTCCCGGACTGGCGGTGCTGCAGGATAATAGAGCGTTGTTTAACTTGCCAGAGATCTGGCTATTTATTTTGTTGTTATTGTTGTTGTTCACCTTATTTCTTGCATTAAGGCCAATGTTCTGAATAAGCATAATAATAAATCTCAGGAGCCCGCTTATAACTTGTATAACTAAACTCGGCAGCTTATTTTATTTAATTAATTTAAATCGATTGAGCACGATTACACATTCGGAATATTCACAATGGTTATGGAGGAGCATAACAAAATAATATATGTGTCCAGATATTGGCGAGTGTGTCATTTTTTAACATATTCAAATATTACACTACCTTGAAGCAGGGGTGTTATGGTGTTAATGTATTTATGTTCCATCCGTTCTATGAGAGCTGCAATCAATCGGGATGAGTCTCCCTGTCTATAATGTGGATTTAATGGTAACTTATATTAAAGTCGTTAGTGATGGTGATAATGATTTCCTAATTCTGTTGATGCGCTGGATTATGTATGGTTGTGATACCAAGTGATGATGGAACTGATTTTTAGCAAACACAAAATGTTTGAAAACACTATATTTTTATTGTTGGTAAACAATAGTCGTCTAAGAAATATTTAAGCCTGGGCTCTGTAGAAGTTTCTGTTTTTGTAATTGTTGCATTTGGATTTTTTTTTTGTTTTGCTTTCGGCTTAAAGAGTATAGCGGGTCGCAATGCTTGTGCACAATGCTGAGGAGGTGAACATGAGAGCAAACTTTCTAAAAGAGTACTTGTAATTTGCTTATCTACTTGTAAGTAGGTAATATCCAAAGAAACTGTGTGCCTAGCCGTCGCCTCGTTAACATGCAACCCAAATAGTTCTCGCCCTGCCCTGCCGTATGTGCCCTGTGCTTTCTATTTTATTAGCCAGACATTTTAACCAAGTGAAAATCGATAAAATCCACCAAATGTACAAATTTGAACAAATTGAAATACAATTTCCAAATGAAATCCTTTAACCATCGGGGGTTCTCTTGTGCAATATACTACTTTTTGCAAATTACTTCAGCGAGTATAATTGTTTCACACTTGGCACGAATTTCGCCTAATTTAACGCCGATAATATGTATATACATAAGCACTTTCTCAATAAAATATTCGTTTTACGATTTTATGAAGTATTGTTGGCGTTTTCAATTGTCAACACATACAATACATGAAATTTTGTATGTACAAATGTGTATATATACCGTTCACCAAATGCTGTTCTATTTAGTTATGCATGTGCGGGTGCGGAAATTAGCATTTGACTAAGCAACTTTAGTGGGTAGGTACTCCAAATTCTTGCGCGCACTATTGATTTAATAACTTGGGGACTTTACTCTGTTCTTTATAACTTTTCTTTATTTTCAAATATCAGGATGAATTTTTCTTTGCAGATTAGTTTATGTTTCTTATATTTTATCACTCTGTAATACTTCTGGTATCCCATTCACTTAACAATATTTCACTTTCATCACTGTAATTATGTCTCTTCCTGTTATTTACGCGCGCAAATCTTGCACAGCACATGAACTCAACAAAGCTTCTTGGCCGATTGAAGTATCCCTCGTCTACTCGTTTAGGTAGTGGCTTTCGTTCCATCTGCTTAATGTTACCATTTGTTGTGAGAGTTTTGTTGTTGCTCTTCATTTCTTACTCGCAATTCAAAGACTTTTGCGCAGAATCGAATTTTGTGCTTTAATTCAAGTTCTCAATTCATTTATTTACACTTGAAGTTTGTTGCTGTTTTATTATATTGGTCTATTTCAAAATTTCCCTGCAAATGAAGAAATTAATGCAAACGATAGCAATTGCAAGTACATGTGTATTCATTTCATTTTAACAACGTGCAAATTATTTAGCATACTTAAATTTCCACGCATTAATGGTACAGTGACATTTTACTTTAATTTAATTAAGAATCAGTACAATTATCTTTATTATTAATACCGTGTACCAGGACTCTCTAAATAAAAGCCCCCGTGTCCACATGCAGCACATGCCACAGTTTTATGCTGCCGATAAAAGTTAACTAATACAGATTAATATAGAAAAATTTACACAAAAATTACGAGTACAATGTTCCTATTTCATCTTTTCGTGCATTCTCTGATTAATACTAATGAACCTTGTTTCCACAATCGTGTGGGGCCCACTGATGCGTTAGTGCTTGATTTTTTGACATAAACTCGTAACAGCAATAATAACAGTCACTGTTTAATTTGTATTCAATTGTATTCAAGAATACAATGATGATTACGCTTCTTTAGACAAAAGACCTTTAAGAAACTTATCAAGGAAGCACAGCAAGTTATTGTCGCTGAGTTTAAAAAAAAACTGATGCAGCACACTATTTTTCCTAAAAGTACTAGTTTAGGTGCCTCGTACGAGGTATATTTACAAAAAATAATGCCAAAAACCATTTAGTGATGGATTTTAATTAAAAATGCTTCAAACCTTTATGAATCCTAAATTTGTGAACATTTTTAAATCGTAGCACTGTCTCATGAATGATTGATGAACAGGTCGTCAAACAATTTAGTGATTCAATTGTAGAATGTAAATACTATTAAATGGGTTTGGATGTACGAGTAAGTTCCGATCACAGTTGTTAGTTTCTATTCGCTGTATTTAACTAGATCTCACTAGTATGCATGAAACCTAGTTCCATTACGTGAGATATATTTGAGCCGTTAATAAAAAAACTGTTGTGGATTTTGGAGGTTTTCAAAAATAATTGTCCATTGTGGCTGATATATAAAGCCATAACAAGGACATTGATAGTATTTACACTACTTTTTTTAAAAAATGCATTGATTTTTCATTAAGTCATCTGACAACAAGACTCTTTATTTAGAAAATTAATCCAATGAAGGTAGCTTTTGAAATAACAAATCTGATAAGAGGTGAAACAAAGCTCTAATTAAACCCAAATATCGCGATTTTTTTAGCGGAAAAGTATGCAGTCTATGTAGATTTACTATTGGACTCAAAGTGATTAGTGCTCGCATGGTTTGTATTCTGAACTCAATCTGGATTTTTTATGCATAAGTCAATGTAGGCCTGCCTACCAATTTTCGCCTTATACTAGATGATATTCTAGGTCCCGATACGCGATTTTGGAATTTGGGTGATTGCTAAGGATAGAAATGTCATCGGCGAAAGTTGCTGTGGTTAAATTTTTGTCGGTAGTCAGATCTGAAGTATATAGTACGTACAGCACTGGACCTAGCACGCTTCCTTGTGGTACGCCGGATTTGATTTCACAGTTTTTTATTAATTCTATATTCTGATTACTGAACTGGAAAGAAAATTGGAAAATACTAAATTTTTGACTGACGACTCAATACTTCTACAAAATTAAATTTGAGGCAAACAACACAATTTCCAACTTGTACGATGTTGTGAATGAAAAATTAATAGAAAGAAAGGATGTTCTTAGTTTTCAGTTGGAAAGTACACAAAAATAGAAAATTTTTAGAGTTATCACCCTTCCCACCACTTCTAAAGTTATAACGAAGTAGTTTATGAGTTTGAAGAGCAATTTATGCATTTCAGATACTAAAATAATAATGTTTACTCAATTATTAAATATTGCTTTCAAAGCCTTAATTCTGAGTACGAATAGACGATCAATCAGACTACTGTTACAAGAGATTGTTCTGAAACTCCTCTGTAAATGTATTCTGAAATTTTCTGGTTTGGCTTAAATTGTGTTTGTTACCGCTGCAGTTAGATATAAATTGATACAGGCGAAACTCTCTATAACGAAATCCAAGGGTCCGAATAATAACTTCGCTATATAGAAAATTCGTTATATAGAAAAAAAAAATTTTGCCCCTTTTCAAATTTTTTATTTACAGTTATTTTCCACTTTCTTCTTCAAGAAAATTTTCTAATCTATTAAGAGAAGCAAACATTTGGTACGTGGTTTTTCATTTCCAAATACGTACGGAACCCTTTAATTAATACAGAAAGTTGTCCATATGTGGGAAACGGCTTAGCAATATCGGGAGATTCTTCTTCGTATTCATCTGAATCTGCGAATATAATAATAATAATGTACATCAGAAATGTATTAGCCAAGGACCTTCTTTATTTTTGTTTATATACCTGTGATAGCTGGTACTCACAAATTTTCTTGAATACTTTTCAGAATATCTTCCTCGGAAAGGTTGTCTGTGGTAATTTCCTCACTATCAACATTGACGGAGTCTTTAAATGATGCATTAATGTTTGCAGCTACTTTAAATGAAATCTCTAAAAAGGCGAAATGGGATAGTGGTAGACAGTCTTCTTCAAGCCAAGGTGTACTGTTCTTTGCCTTAGTGCGAACTTTCACAAATCCCGCTTTTCGAAAACAGTTTGCAAGTGTTTCGGATTTTACATTTACATTCCACACTTTGCTTAAGGTTCGTATGGCATCCAGCAAATTTATGGGCGGTGGAGGTTTTTTCTCCCCATTTAAATCAAAATGTTTGTTAAAATGCACTTTCTGTAATGTGTTTTAATGTTACAAATTATGCCCTGGCCCATTGGCTGAAGTAACGAAGGTATGTTGGGTGGAAAATAAGCAAGTTCAATATTTTTCAATTTGTCTTCTGCATCTCTAGGGTGCGCAGCGCAGTTATCAATAAAAAGGAAAACATTCCTTTTTTGAGAAGCAAACTTCCGGCCAATTTTAAAAGCCATTTCACAAAAATTTCGTTTGTCATCCATGCTTTCGTATTAAATTCATAATCCACGTCTAGAGATTTGATTCCATTGAAGCATCTCGGATTCTTGGCCTTTCCTATTACAAGCAATTTAACTTTCTCCGATCCGGTCATATTGCTTGCCACCATGACAGTTATCCTCTCTTTGCTATTTTTTCCTCCAAAGCACTTCCCATTTTTAAACGCCATCGTTTTATTTGGTGAGCACTTAAAAAACAAACCCGTATCATCGGCTTTAAAAATGTCGTTTTCGTCATATTTTTCTATCAATTTTGGCAAAACATTCGTCACCCATTCATCGCGAGTTTGTATGTTGGCGGCAGCACTTTCACCACACAATGTTTTTTGAACAATACCATGACGTTTTTGAATTGTTCAAGCCATCCAACAATTGCTTCAAATTCTGTGTGTCCCAATGCTTCAGCGAATTGATTTATTTTTTCTCTCAGTATTGGTCCAGACAGAGGGAGATTCCTACCACGTGCAGCGAATACCCATTTCAGCATTGCTTCGTCAATATTCTCAAGGATACAAGTTCGAAGTTTCTTGCGTTTAATACTTGATGCATTGTTTGTTACATTTGGTAGTTTATGTTCATTAAAATCGTTGATAAACTGCTGGAAGGAATTCCAAATTGCTTCTCTGTTTTTTACTTCTTTGATGATCAATAGTTTTTTTTCCACAGTAATACTTATACGCGGAGTCATTTTCAACTGATTATCGTGATATGTAAAGGTAAACTGATAGCTACTGCAAAAAATGTAAGCGATGGCAGCTTTTCGATAACGATTGCCGATTGCACTTGTCAATTTCAAAGTTTGGGAGTTCCCCTAAATATAAATTCCTTTTTTTGATTTGAATAAATTCGTTATATGGAGACTGAAAGCGCTTCAACTTTCAAGTTAAGGGCTAACCAAAATAGACGAGACGAGAAGTAAGGAGTAAGCTCAAGCATATGTGAATCAATGTTAGTAACCAAAATGGAAATCGGAATAAAAATTTACAGATATATACGAGTACATGGGGTCCATAATAGTGTGTATGGAGTGTGTGGAATATGGAGATCATAGTGCTAGTACCACGCCCACAATTAACCAAAAATTATTACTAGGTTCCTATTAAAGATCTATGAACGAAATTTCACAAGAACTTGCAATATTTTTCGAACATACAATATTTTTCGACAAAATTTTATATTAGTACGTTTATAAAGGGTGTTTTTTTTAGACATGTGGTTTTCAAGCAGAAATAAAATGCATATAATTTAATGTTATGGCCAAGAATTTAGCTTTATTATAAAGATGAGATTAAAAACGAATTAGCCGAACTAGGTCATGAAGTGACAAATATCCATAACATCCAAATAGCTAATGGTGCCAAAATAAAACAACCACTTTCACTATTTTCAATTGAAAATAAAAGATAACAATGAAGGCATATACGACATTACTCACCTCCTACACTGCAAAATTCGCTTTGAGCCACCCCGACAAAAGAGAACTATTCCCCAATGCACAAATTGCCAAAAGTACGGCCACACAAGAAACTACTGCCAGATAGACCCGGTGTGTGTCAAATGTGCTGGAAAACACAAGACAAACATGTGCACAATTAAAATCGACGCTGATAGAGTAAATATTAAATGCGTACATTGCGGTGAAAACCACACGGCAAACTATAGAGGATGTGCGATATATAAAGCTCTACAAGTCCAGAGATACCCTACACTTCGCAAGAAAGAAACAAATGAACAAATCAATATTGAAATAAACCAAAACAATCACAATACAAAAATAAATCGCCAGAAAATCATCTCTGGTATTTCATACGCTCAAGCTGCACAAATGGAAACAATATCACAGGAGCCAAATCAAATAAAAAGCAACAGCACATATGAAATAATATCAAACAATGACGATCTATCCGAATTAAAAACAATGATGAAACAACTAATACATCAAATGACCAGTATGATGAACATAGTAACTATGCTTGTATGCAAAATAGATGAACGCAGTAAATAAAATAAATTTGGCAATATGGAATGCAAATGGACTGTCGCGCCATGAACTAGAACTAAAGACTTTCCTAATAAATAATTCAATAGATGTGATGTTAATCTCGGAAACACATGCTACAGACAAAACATATGTTAAATTCCCTAACTTTGACATCCATTACACAAATCATCCTGACAACAAATCTCACGGTGGAACGGCGATCATTATAAAAAAAAATATGAATTACATTGAACTTGACGCATATAAAAAAGAAAACCTTCAAGCAACCACAATAGCACTAAATGACTGGAAAGGACAAATCGTAGTATCTGCTGTCTATTGTCCACCAAAATATAACAACACAAAATAACAATATCTAGACTATTTAAAAAAACTGGGGAATCGCTATTTAGCCGGAGGTGACTATAACGCTAAAAATGTTTTATGGGGATCAAGGTTGACAAACGCAAAAGGACGCGAGTTACTTAAAGCTATACGATATAGTAATGGTCGATTCATTAGCACGGGTGAACCAACATATTGGCCAACAGATACAAAAAAACAACCAGATTTAATAGACTTCTGCATCACAAAAAATATTCTTCATAAACAGCTAACTATTAAATCATGTTTAGAATTATCCTCAGACCACTCCCCAATCCTAATGACATTACTAGGATCAATAGAGACAAGACTTTTCTCAGGCATCTATAACAATAAAACTGACTGGAATAATTTTCGTCTAGCACTGGAAAAACAACTAAAAATAGATATACGATTAAAAACAAAAAATGAAATAGATTCCGCAATCGCATACTTCAATGATAGCGTCATCGAAGCAATCACAGCTTCAACACCAAAGCTAACGTTAGCAAATACGGACACTACACCAGCGTTCATCAAGGGAAAAATTAAATGGAAAAGGAAGCTCCGGAAAACATGGCAAATCACTAGGAATCCGGAAGATAAACGCAACCTAAACAAAACAACAAATGAATTAAAAATTTTACTTCAGAAAAACAGAGAAAAGGAACTAGAAAAACATATGCTGAACTTGGGAACGACCACATCAAGAAATTACTCTCTTTGGAAGGCTACGAAAAAAATCACTGGTGCAATAATACACAAACCTCCTATCAAAACACAAACCGGTACATGGGCGAAAACAAGTAAAGACAAAGCCAACACACTGGCCAAACATTTCCTTGAAATATTTACAAGCGAAATGGACAATCCAACCACTCATCTTGACAATGTAATAAATATCCCGCAATCCAAAACAAAAAAGACGTCAATGGCAGAAATCAAAAACAAAATTAAAAAATTAAAAGACAAAAAGGCGCCAGGATATGATCTGATAAGCGGGAAAATGCTAAAAGAAATGCCTGATATAGCTATAATATATATCCGAAATATATTTAACTGCATGCTAGAAACTAAGTATTTCTCTCGCTTATGGAAAGTTGCACAGATAACAGCCATCAGCAAGCCAGGAAAAGATGCCACCAAAACAACTTCTTACCGACCTATCAGTCTATTGCCAATACTATCGAAAGTATTTGAAAATATACTACAGGACAGATTAGAGCCAATCTTAACAACAAAAAATTTAATACCCAGCCATCAGTTTGGATTTAGAAGACAGCACTCAACTGTGCAACAGGTCCACAGGGTTGTAAACAAAATCCTTGAAAGTATAGACAACAAAAAATACTGCGTAGCTGTATACTTGGACATTGCAAAAGCATTCGACAAGGTGTGGCACAAAGGACTTCTATATAAACTTAAGCGAATATTTCCACAAAATTATTATGACATTTTCAAGAGCTATATAAGCGAACGACAATTCTACATAAAATATGACGAGGATTGCTCAGACATCCTACCAATGACAGCTGGAGTACCACAAGGCAGCGTATTAGGACCTCTACTATACTTAATATTCACAGCAGATATACCAATTCCAACGAAAAGCAATGCGATGATAGCAAAATTCGCAGACGACACAGTTTTAATGGCATCACACAATTACGAAAAAAGGCAACAAATGCAATCCAACATATATTGGACAATGTAGTAGCATGGTGTGACTTATGGGGAATAGAGATAAATATAGACAAAACTGTGCAAGTTGTATATACAAACAGAAAATCGACTAAATACAGCCTTGCTATAAAGGGCAAAAAAATAAAAACTCAATCTGCTGCAAAATATCTTGGAATAACCGTAGACGAAAAATTGACTTGGAAGCAGCACATCATTAACAAGCGAAACGATGCAAAAAATAAGTACCGACAATTAAGCTGGCTACTTGGACGAGCATCTAGACTATCTCTCTACAACAAACTAATAATATACAAGACAATAATAGCACCTATCTGGAAATATGGAAGCGAGATATGGGGCACAGCTAGCTTATCCAACTTAAATTTAAAAAAATTACAAATGCTGAATGGTATATCCCGAACGAGGTTATACACCGTGACCTACAAATTGAAACCATCACGGACACAATCGCAAAATGCAGCACCAAACATATACACCGACTGAGAGGCCATCAAAACCTGGAACTGCGTAGTGCAGCAGACACGGAGGGTGCAACTCCAAGAAGATTGAAGCGAATTACCCCTGCAGAAATTACAGGAAGGTTTAAAAAAAATAAATACATAACAATAACAAAATAAATAATTAATTATATACATAAATAAAATGATGGATAAATAGAGAAAATTTAATAAACAAATAAATAAAAGAAGTTATTTTGGCATTGGCAAAAAGAGCATATTCAATCCAAACCGGCACAAAATATTACTTAATATTATTGTTATAGATTGTAATATATAGAGGAAGAATTAAAAAAAAAAAATTAAAAAAAAAAAATTATAAAGATAAGGGTTTGCCATTATGTTTTAAAAATGATTTCGTGCAAGTAGCCGCCTCGGCTGCCTCGCATAAATTCCAGCCGAAAGGCCCAATTTTCGACCACTTTTTGCAGCAATTGGGGCCGTATGTCAACAATAACGCGCCTAATATTATCTACCAAGGCGTCAATCGTCTCGGGCTTATCTGCGTAGACAAGCGACTTCACATAACCCCACAAAAAATAGTCTACCGGTGCTAAATCGCACGATCTTGGAGACCACGCCACAGGCCCACGAAGCGAGATAATGCACTCACTAAAAGTTTCCTTCAATAAATTGATTGTTTCAATGGCTTTATGGTATGTAGCGCCGTCTTGTTGGAACCAAAGGTCGTCCACATCAACATCCTCCAATTCAGGCACGAAAAAGTCATTAATCATGGCTCTAGAGCGTTCCCCATTGACTGTAACAGTATGGCCGGCTTCATTTTTAAAGAAATATGGACCAATGATTCCCTCTACAGTGACTATTTGAGGATGTAACGGCGTCCCAAAAATGGCTTGTGGATTATCGTCACTCCAAATGCGAGAATTTTGCTTATTAACCTACCCATTCAATCAAAAGTGAGCTTCATCGCTGAACAAAATTTTATTGTGAAAATCGGGATCGATGGCCATCTCGTTTCGGGTCTATTCACCGAACGTGCGATGCGCTTGATAGGCGTTCGGCCATAAACGTATAAAATGGCAAACCAAACTGAGCATAAATGAAGTGACAGCTGTCAAAAAGACCAACTCCGAAAAAAGTATTGCCAGATTGAAAACCATACGTCTTAAAAAAAACACCCTTTATTACAAAGCCATACATATGTACCCTACCGAAAATTACCATAGATATGCTCCCAAGAATGATAGAAACAAAGATTACGACATCCCGCGTAGAAAATGGAAATGTCCTGCGCATTTAGCAGAAATGACGTCACGCTAACTGTGTTCCTATTGGCAAATCATTTCCAGAAAATTTTTGTGTTCTTATTGGCTAATAATTTCCAGTAAAATATTTGTGCAAATATGACATTAATATGATTTAATTATTTTTCTTTTCAAATTAGTTGTTTGTGAAAAAGGAAACAATTCTTTTTTTAAATTACGTTGTCCTTTATTAAATTTTCTATTCGTGCATTGGTATTTTGGGGAATATATGTATTAGGTAATTTTATTCTAAAGTACATTCTACATCTTAAAATAAGTTTTTGCACTTTTTCATTTGCTCTAATGTACTTTGCTTCCGTCAAATGCTTTTGCAAATATACGCTAGTAAGCAATAATTTTTCTCCATTTTATTTCAAAAGAATTGCATCACATGATTTCAGCGTTCCCATTAATGAATTTGATGGATTACTTAGCACTCCTTCACTTAAAAGTTTTACCCATGAGAGGGTACAGTCCTGTAGAGGATTAACCACAAGAATAGGGTTTTCATTTTTCAACTTGTGGCAAATAAAGCCAGCCAAATTCTCCAAACCGTCGTATTCTAGTTTTTCTAACTCGTTTTCATTATTTTCCCCATTTATTTATTTACTGAATCATTCTTTTTCCTAAGCTTACTGACTACATTTATAAATTAGGTAATATCCTCAGCCAATGCATCGAATATTTAGTGTTTTCACAGCACGCGATAAAACTTTACTAAATCAAGTCTAAGGCATCCATCCTTTTGAGATGCTTGAGGTGCACCCGCAAGGGTCATGCAGACCTCTCCCAAGTGAGAGGTAATCAGACACTTTACCTTCCAAATGCAACCACGTTACCTGAATCTAAATACGTGAATTACAATCCGATAGATATGTATTTGTATAAAACGTACCAAGCTTTGCGCTGCATCCATCGGAAAACTGTAAAAATGTAACTATAGCAAAATATATAGATTTCATTAAAAACACACAAAATGTAAATTTTCCGTACAATTTCTGTCTTAATTTTTTACTATTTGTTTAATAAGAAGCCTTTTTATTATTTTCACCGGAAATTAAAATTTATTATTATTGTGATTTATTAATGCTGCTCATATATGTATGTAAGGGGCGAGCAAAAGCACGGTGCAAAGTAATTAAATAGAAACACAAATTTGTAGCGGCGGTTTCGATAAACGAGACGATGTAGTAACGATGATGAGAATGAAGCAAGCAAGAAAGCGAGCAAATTTACTGTTTAACCTTATATACATTTTGTGAGCCTATAATACAGTTATTTTATAAACATAACGAAAGTGGTTAGTTATAAGAATATTCAGAAAACTAAGTTAAGGCCTAAGTATAGAAAAAATTTAGGAAATTTAATGAACTAATATTTAGAGTACGACAAACAATATTTAATAATAATGTTTTTAAACTTCATTATTTAACATAAAAATAATACGTTGTCCGAACAACATAGATTTGCTTGCATATGCACACTACACACCTCATGTTTATATTTTAATTGCAGGGTTGCCAACTCTCATACAATATATACACTTTTTTGTACGAAATGCTCATTCTTACGTATGATGCAATTTGTTATATATAAAATTTAAATAAACAGAGCAAAAATAAAGATTTGATTTATATTTAACACTGATTTCGTATGAAATTCAATTGATTTGTTATATAAAAATAGTTCTTAGTAAATTATTTAGGAACACACAAAGTTAGCAACCCTTGACAAACTATACTCTTGGACAACTACGTTATCTAACGGGAAATCATGCGCATATCGTAATCTTTATTTCTATCATTCTTGGTACAAACTATGTCATCTAACGGGAAATCATGCCCATGTCGTAAACTTTATTTCTATCATTCTTGATATGCTCCTAATGATGATTTATGAAGAAAGCATCTAAATTGTTGAACTCGCACGCACAAAGAAAGGTAAAGGGTATTTCGAAATCGGTCTAACCCGACTTCAGACTTCTGAACTCGTTTTGTTATAAAGTTGATGGGCGTTGTTTTCGAATTATTTAAAGCGATTTTCCATTTTGCTGTCCAATTAGCTATTTCGGCAATAGCGTCCTGAAGTTGTAGCGTTGATTCAATTTCTGGATTCGCAACAGTCAGTATTGCTGTATCATCTGCAAAAGTTGCTAAAATGGTATTTTTTGGTGTTGGTATATCAGATGTATATAGTAGGTATAAGATAGGCCCAAGTATACTGCCTTGTGGAACTCCTGATTTGATGGTTTTGAGCTCAGAAAAGTCGTTCTCACATTTGACATGGAAGAATCGATTAGAAAAGTATGATTCTAGAATTTCTCAATAGTCGGCTGGGAGTATGCCTCTAAGTTTTTTCATTGAGCCTGCATGCCAAACTTTATCAAAAGCCTGAGCCACGTCAAGAAATATGGCTGAGCAAACTTTTTTTTCTTCAAAACCTTTTTCAATTCCGTTTGTTATTCTGCGTATTTCTTCTGTTGTTGAGTGTTTATCTCTAAAGCCAAACTCATGCGATGGAATAAGACTCGATCTTTCAATGATTGGTTTAATGCGTTTTAGTAGCAATTTTTCAAATACATTCAATATTGTTGGCAGTGATGATATTGGTCTGTTAGTTCATACTGCGTAGTTCATACTGATAGTTCATACTGCGGCTTGGCTGGTTTGCAAATCATAACCACTTCAGCTACTTTCCAGCAGAAAGGCACATATTTTAGGGTGAAACAAGCGTTAATTATATCGGTTAATCAAGCTATAGCTTTACACGTTAATTTCTCCAGGATCTCCGCTATAACGAGGTCAATTCCGGAGAGTTTTGTTGTTCTTTAACCCGTTTTGGATTAGATCGTTTATTTCTTGAATAGAAAATGATGGAAATTGTTCGTTGCTTGCATTATCAAAGCTATAAGTTATAGTTATATCTACGTTGGCATTTGTGGCATCAGTAGAGAAGATGTTTTCAAGACGTTCAGTAAATATATTTGCTTTTTCAAGAGCACTTCTAGCCCATTTACCATCAGGTTATTTATTGGCGGAATATGTTTGATTGGTCGTTTTAGTCGTTTTGTACATTTCCATAGTAAATATCCGGATCTACGTTCGGTACTAAAGCTGCTAACGTACAAATTAACGGAATCATTTTTGAATTCACGAAGGGAGTGCTTTAGCTTTTGAGCTGCATTGTTAAAGTTGCATTTGTCATTAGGAGATCGGGTTTGGTGCCATTTCTTCCTCAATCTACGTTTTTATGCTATGAGATAACTTAGTTTACGTGGGTAGTTTATACCAATCTTCTTTCGTTGAACCTGCGGTATACTTTCCCAAGCCGATTTCTATAAATTTAAGAAGCTTAAGTGCTTCTATTTCTATGTCGTCATAATTATGAATGTTTATTCAGAGTCAACGTTATCGTCTAGCTTTGAACGGAAATTTTCCCAGTTTGTGTTGCTGTTTGTTAATCTTTGTCCAATAGTTTGCACCTCTGTTCAAATGTTGGATACTCTTTTTATTATAAAGTACACGTACATAAGTTTCTACTTGTTTTAAATTACCAAATTTTTGGGATTTCCCAAATATAATTTTAGTTTCATTATAATACTCTTTGAAGCTGAGAAGTTCAAATATAAGTTAAGACAATATTTATTTCACAATTGCATCAGTCGCATTATTTGTATTGTTTTGTATTTTTGTTTATCATGAAATTCAATGCGCCACACGCGCATCCGTTCTACTTATAGTAGCGAGCGCTACACGCGCAAACTTCTTTTTGCTGACCAAACAACTTTGGTCAGTTAGGTAAGCTCAAGCTGAGTTAATTATTAAGCAGGGTAATTTTAAGTTGAAGTTAGTTGGAATATTAAACTCAATCAAGCACATAGTGCTGCCTGAAACCTGTAACAAGAAAAATAAGCACATAGTGCTGCATAATAAAACTACATTTTGTTTTAACAAACAAAATTAAAGTATATTTTATTAATTTATATAAGTTCGATTGACAGTAGTTGAACATTCTGGTGAGTAAAGTGTATTTGTATGTATTCTATTGCATTTGTTAATATTAATTCATATATATTATTCAATTTGGCCCAGATGACTCGCATGTCTTCTGAAATGTTCGTTATGAGATCTGTCAGTATATTGCAGTTAATTTGGTTGAAAAGTTGTAGTTCTATTATTATTATAGTATATTATTATTATTCAGATAGAAGGATAGTTGCATACAATTTTTATTTTGAATTTGTCAGAGTTTTTAATGGCGAGTCCCACGATTTCGAACAAAGTAAATTTCGCTGGCATAATACCATTTGCCTTTAAAAAGTTAAAAAGGGTATACTAATTTTGTGCTTTTCAGAGGGGTTGCGATTCCCAGAAGGAGTCGTGGTACGTATGGACATAAGTATACAGATTTGATCAAATCACTTCTAATCAATTTTGATTTTGTCTGTCCGTCCGTAGCGACTTTTTTTCTATACCGTTAGAGCTACCTTAATAAAACTTTGCAAAAGTATAGTCTGGACAAAGATACAGAACCAGATTGCTATTTGGACAGGGACCTACCTATCATACAACCAACTTTTTTGCCTTTCTTAAATTGACTATAACTTCTGTTCAATTAATGGGATAGTGATGCAATTTGGTAGTTATGTAGATGTGGGTCCTACGAAACACTTGCGTGAGCGGTATATATTAACTGTCACGCCCACTATAAGCAAATATTCATAATTTAAGATCTATAAGATATTTATGGGCGAAATTTCATGAGAAGCATCATGTGGCTATTATAAAGATAACTGCATGAAATGAGATCACCGAAAAGACACATTCACTTTTGATATATGGAACTTTTCGGTCTACATTGAAATTAGCGTACATATTGAAACGTGATAGCCCAGTGAAAAGGGATTGCATACTTTTAGGATCCCATCTGGAGAATGAGTGCCCCCTGTGAGTCAAGATGCAAACTATTCGAATAAAAGTTTATTCAAGAACCATCTGCCGGTAATATCAAAAAGAATATTCTCGACTTCTGTCGAAGAGGATAGAAGCTTCTAGAAACTACGAGAATAGCGTAGAAGTTTCTACACCAACCATTCGAAAACTATAAAAGCGACAAGACTGTTCAAACTCGAATACAGTAGATCAGAGATCGTAAAAGTGTATACATCAGGCATTTTAATCTAAGCAGCAGTATTAGCAGTATTTGTAATTTTGCAAAGTGATGAAATTCATTATTAAATAAAGTGATGAAATTACTTATTAAATAAAGTGACTAATGGTTTGTGAAATAAAGTGCAAATAATAACTAAGTAAACTTTAAGCCTAATATTAAATGTGTGAATAGCAATAATTAAATAAAGCTAATTATTTTAATTTAACCAGCGATTGTTTGATTACTACACAATCCAGCGGTACGAGTCCGAGTACAGAGAGTTAGAGGAATTGTCAGGAGGGCAATTTTGTAACAGAGTAAATTGTCAAGAGGGCAATTTCGTAACAATTGGTGTCAGAAGTGGGATTGTGTATCTGTAATAAACAATGGTTAAATTTGAAAAACTGAGATTGGAGCAGCTCAAGAAGGAGCTTGAGCGTTTAAATTTGCAAACACAAGGGCTTAAAGCGGAGCTGCAGGTGAGACTAAGAAGCGCTTTAGAGGAACAGGGTATAGATGTCGATGAGCATGAATTCCAATGTGAAGAGCCAACGACATCTCGACACGAAGAAACACCGCAAGAAACTAACACGGGTAACTTTGACATGAGTGCACTTATCGGGCTAATACAGATGCAGTTACAACAAAATTCTCAAGCAGCTGAAGAGAGGATGCAGCAGCGAGATGAAAAGATGCAGCAGCGAGATGAAAAGATGCAGCAACAATTACAACAAAATGCTCAAACCGTCGAAAAGAGTGTTGCATCCGTCAAAGAGGATGTCAAAGAACAGTTACAGCAGAGTGAAATACGACTTACTCAATTAGTGGAAAAGAACTCACAGCAGATGAAAGAAATGTCCGAGATGGTAGATAGGAAGGTTTGTGAAATTGAGACACGGCAAGAATCGTTCGAAAAATCTTTAGTACAAAGGCAGAATGAATTTAAGCAACAAATAGAACAAAGAATTAATCTACTACAGGAAGGTGCATTGCCTGTGCCAGCTTTATCCTCAATAAAACTGAAGCCTCCTACCTATGATGGAACCACGACATTTAGTGTCTTCAGAATGCAGTTTGAGACTACCGCTAGCACAAATGGTTGGAGTGCTCGCGAGAAAGTGGCTGCATTAACCGTTTCATTGAAAGGTGCTGCCGCTGATGTGCTTCAAACTATCTCAGAAAGTGAGCGAGACTGCTATGAAAGCTTAATGAATGCCGTTCAGCGCAAGTATGGTAGTGAACACCGGAAGCAGATGTACCAAGTAGAGCTACGAACACGTGTACAGAAGAGTGGTGAGTCTCTACAACAGTTTGCGGCGGAAGTGGAGCGGTTGGCTCATCTTGCCTACCCAGGAGAGATCACTGAGAGGTGTATGATGGACACCTTTGAATATGGCATTCGCGATGCGGAGATAAAGCGTTCTGCAATAACTAATCCGAAAGCTACATATATGGAGACAGTAGCTAGCGCTTTAACTTCAGAGACAGCAGCCTTGATGTGCCAGCCAGTATACAGAGCCCGTCAGGTACAAGTCGAAAGCGGCCAAAGTTTCACGGGCAAATGCTTCACCTGCGGAGAGGTCGGACACATGGCCCGTAATTGCCAATCGCGACGGAAACGTTCTAGATCACGCTCACCGGTAAGACCTCCAAAGCAAGTCAGATTCCAAAATAGGGAATCAGAAAATGATGAAAAGTCGTCGACAAACTAGATGGAGTCAGTCTCGAGGGGCTTGATCTGACTCCCACAACATGTAGCCCCAGAATCTTCGTTTCTCAGATGGCACGGAAAATCAACAGCCTAACTGTCGACAGCGTAGTAAATGGAAGAAAAATCGTGGTAACATTGGATACGGGTGCCTCACATTCCATAATTAGAAGGGATCTCGTTCGGGGAATCGAGCCGCTTCTGGGAATAAGATTGCGTACGGCAACTGGAGATGATGCACCGATACTGGGAAAAGTAACACGGAAAATAACTATCGGCACCACAACAGTGACGCACGAGTTTGTAGTTGCGGATATTGTGGACGAATTAATCTTAGGTGTGGATTTTATGATTCGGAATGGATTCACCCTAGATTTGAAAAGCCGAATGTTGAAGTATGCGAACACCGAAATACCGTTATCCGTTGGTGAGGATAAGTATGGAGGTATCCGTCAAGCCATTGTATCGCGGCGGACAAAAATCCCAGCAAAGTCAGAGGCAGTCATATGGGCCAAAATGGACGGAGATGTGGAGAAGAACAAGTTGTGGGTTGTGGAGACGGATGAAAAATTTGTACTGGATGACATCATCATTGGAAAAACCCTCGTAGAAGAGCAGCAGAACAGAATAGTGCCAGTAAGAGTGGTCAATCTTGCGAATTCTGCTAAAACCATAGAGAAAGGACAGATAATTGGAAATTGCCGGGCAATTTCGGCAATTGTAAACTGTGAAAGCCAGCCGCAAGACACAAAAATGAAGATACCAGCTGATAAAAAGGTACTCGACGATCTTACGAAAGAATGGAGCAAAGACTTATCCACAGAGCAGAGGAGGACTGCCAGCCAACTTTTGGCAAGACATTGGTCAGTATTTGCTGAAAAGGGTAAAAACGAAGGCAGAACAAAGATGGTGAAACACACAATCAACACTGGTGATGCCAAACCCATTCGTCAAGCGTCAAGAAGAGTACCTCTGGCAAAGAGAGAAGAGGTGAATGTATTGCTGAAGGAAATGCATCAGAACAACGTCATAGAGCCATCAGCGAGCCCCTGGAGTTCTCCAGTGGTATTAGTCAAGAAGAAGGATGGCTCCACACGTTTCTGTGTAGATTATCGTAAACTAAATGAGGTAACGAAGAAAGATAGTTATCCATTACCTCGAATCGACGATACGTTGGACACACTTTCTGGTTCAAATTGGTTCTCAACGCTGGATTTACAAAGCGGATATTGGCAAGTGGCAGTAGACGAACAAGACAAGGAAAAGACAGCATTCAGTGTCGGTGATGGACTATGGCAATTTTTGGTGATGCCATTCGGACTGTGTAATGCTCCAGCTACATTTGAACGCTTAATGGAACATGTGCTAAAGGGTCTTCACTGGAAAACGTGTCTGGTGTACTTAGATGGCATCATCGTTATGGGAAAGGACTTCGAGGACCACTTGAAGAATTTGGAAGAAGTATTGATGCGATTAGGAGCTTCAGGGTTGAAGCTGAGCGCAAAGAAATGCTCGTTCTTCAAGAAAGAAGTCAAGTACCTTGGACATAAAGTCACACCTGATGGAGTACACACAGATCCAGATAAGATAGACTCAGTAAGGGAGTGGCCAAGACCCACTAGTTTGCATGAGCTACGCAGCTTCTTGGGTCTTTGCACCTATTACAGACGCTTTGTTCCAGGCTTTGCGGACGTGGCTGGTAGTCTGCATGCATTAACGAGGAAAAATTGTCCTTTTGAGTGGAAAAGCGAACAGGAGAAGGCATTCAACAGATTGAAAGAGCTATTGTGTACAGCTCCGATCCTTGCATATCCAATACCTGGCGAAAAATTTATTTTGGATACAGATGCAAGTGGATTCGGGATTGGAGGTGTCCTTTCGCAAGTTATTGACGGACATGAAAGAGTAATAGCCTACTTCAGTAAGATCTTATCAAAGCCAGAGCGAAATTACTGTGTAACACGGAGAGAACTTTTGGCGGTTATGCAGTGCGTGAAGCACTTTAACAAGTACCTGTATGGACAAAAGTTCTTGTTGAGAACGGATCACGCTGCTCTGCGCTGGCTATTACAGTTCAAAAATCCCGAAGGTCAGGTTGCGAGATGGATTGAGAGACTCCACAGCTACGATTTCACAATAGAACATCGCAGAGGCGGAAACCACGGGAATGCTGATGCACTATCACGACGTCCTTGCAGTATGGAATGTAAGCACTGTTCTAAAGCTGAAGGGAGAGAAGGAATAGTCGATGTGCGCTTAATGGCTGTTTTACCAGACGATGAATGGACAGCGGAAAAGATAAAAGAAGAACAACGAAATGACCCAGATTTGGCAAGAATCGTATCAAGTAAGAATGAAGGAAAACGGCCTGATTGGAACGAAATCTCGACTGAAAGTCCCATAACTAAAGCATATTGGGCTCAATGGAATAGCTTAAAGCTGCAAGATGGATGCCTATTCCGCCTGTGGGAGAGCGAAGATGGAAAAACCACGAAGAACTTGATTGTGGTACCCAAGGCAAGAATAAGCGAAATTCTCAAGGAATACCATAGTGGGCCAAGCGGAGGGCATTTGGGAATAACAAAAACAGTCGAGAAAATTAAAACACGATTTTATTGGGTTGATTGCCAACAATCGGTAGTTGACTGGATTAGTGCTTGTGAAAAGTGTACAGCTGCTAAGGGACCGAGCCGTCGCAGTCAGGGGAAAATGCATTTATACAACGTGGGAGCGCCATTTGAGCGTATTGCAATGGACATAGCAGGTCCGTTTCCAATTAGTGATTCCGGCAACAAATATGTTCTCGTCGTAATCGACTATTTTAGTAAATGGCCTGAAGTATACCCCATTCCCGATCAAGAAGCTAAGACCGTTGCAGATGCATTTATCAATAATTGGGTCTGCAGATTCGGAGCTCCCCTCGAGTTGCACTCGGATCAAGGCAGAAATTTCGAGTCAACAATATTCAGGGAAATGAGTGAATTGATGGGCATACGCAAAACTCGTACAACCCCTTTGCACCCACAATCCGATGGAATGGTTGAAAGATTTAATCGTACGCTTGAGGAACACCTAAGAAAAGTCGTGGACAGATACCATAAAGATTGGGACCTACACATACCCCTCTTCTTAATGGCATACCGATCGGCAACTCACGATACAACATCTACAACACCAGCTAAGGCTATTTTCGGTTGTGACATAAGATTGCCTGCAGATCTGAAATTCGGTGCCTACTCATCTACGGAAGTTTCATGTAGCAGTTATGTAGCTGACAAACGAAGACAGCTGAATGAAATTCATGGAACCATCAGAAAGCGCACACAACTGATGAGTGATAAAATGAAAGCCAGATATGATCTACGAGCAAACTCCAAGGGATTTCAGGAAGGGCAGCTAGTTATGCTTCATAATCCGCAAAGGAAAAAGGGATTATCGCCAAAACTGCAAACACACTGGGAAGGCCCTTATAAGGTGATAAAGCGGCTCAACGATGTAGTATACCGCATCCAGTTGGCGAGAAATGCCAGGAGCAAAATGAAAGTCGTTCATTTAGAGAGGTTATCTCCTTATAAAGGTTGCAGTACTATCCTTGTTCGGGACGAACAAGTTTAAGCGGAGGGCAGTGAAACGTGATAGCCCAGTGAAAAGGGATTGCATACTTTTAGGATCCCATCTGGAGAATGAGTGCCCCCTGTGAGTCAAGATGCAAACTATTCGAATAAAAGTTTATTCAAGAACCATCTGCCGGTAATATCAAAAAGAATATTCTCGACTTCTGTCGAAGAGGATAGAAGCTTCTAGAAACTACGAGAATAGCGTAGAAGTTTCTACACCAACCATTCGAAAACTATAAAAGCGACAAGACTGTTCAAACTCGAATACAGTAGATCAGAGATCGTAAAAGTGTATACATCAGGCATTTTAATCTAAGCAGCAGTATTAGCAGTATTTGTAATTTTGCAAAGTGATGAAATTCATTATTAAATAAAGTGATGAAATTACTTATTAAATAAAGTGACTAATGGTTTGTGAAATAAAGTGCAAATAATAACTAAGTAAACTTTAAGCCTAATATTAAATGTGTGAATAGCAATAATTAAATAAAGCTAATTATTTAAATTTAACCGGCGATTGTTTGATTACTACACAATCTAGTGGTACGAGTCCGAGTACAGAGAGTTAGAGGAATTGTCAGGAGGGCAATTTTGTAACAGAGTAAATTGTCAAGAGGGCAATTTCGTAACAATATGCTCGCATTAATGTTATAGGAATACAAATTTATATAAATTTACATGCATACATTAATAGGGATCATAATATTACTGCCACTCCCACAACTAACCAAAAATTATTAGTAGGTTCCAATTAAAGATTAATTAATGAAATTTCACAGGAAGGTTGCGGGTTAGTTTCACAGCCACGCTCACTATTGAAATATTATTATATCTTAATCCTATACAAACATTTTGGATTTTATATTAGAACGTATACTGACCCTACAAAGCCACATACAAGATAGACATATTTTCATGTTTAAGTTGAGTTACTATTGCGTGAAGTTTATTGCATAAAGATTTTAGCTGACATTTGTTCCAATAAAGGGTCATTATTTTCGCCTCTAGTGTGGCTCATAGAGTGTGCCATTAAAATATTTCGTAGTATACTTTTAGGCAGTAGCAACAATGGCTTTTTTGACACTCTCTAAATCGGAGCTTGACAGCTCCATATCTCGTTGCTCTCAGCTCTTTATTTGTTTTTCGCCGCAAAGTAGGAGCTGATCAGAGAAAACGCACGCCCACTTTTGATCTAAGGAACTTTCGGGTCTAAAATGAAAATTAGCCTACCTATGCTCGTATTGATGCCAGCGGAATACAAATTTGCAGAAATATACATATGCAGAATATGGAGATCATAATACAACTGCCACGCCCACAATTAGCCAAAAATCGTTACTGTGTTCCTATTAAAGATTTATCAACGAAATTTCACAGGAATGTTGCGTGTACTCATATTAAACACCACACAAAAAATGGGCGTGTTATTTCTACAGCCACGCCCACTATTCACATATTATTATAACTTACGACCTATACAATATTTTTGGACGAAATTTTATATTAGTGGTATATTGACATAACAAAGCCATAGATAGATAGATAGATAGTTAGATATATTTAAGGGTGCTATATACTGCGACCTGAAAGATCTTTTGTGATGCCCCTAGTTATTTGAAAGATGAGGATAGTCTGATCTATACATCTTCTGTCAGGTTAATTTCGGACAGGAATTTATATATGTTGGAGGAATCAAGTTGAGGGATCTTGCTCATATCTAAGATATATTCTCCAAAACACCTGTGTCTTTTGTGTGCCAATGGTCCGCAGTCTGTGATCAGGTACAGTGAGGTTTCGTCACTTTCTTTACAGAATTGACAGATGGTATCTGAAGTTATTACAAAGCCATACACAAGAAATGGGGTCGATATAATCATTTCACGGTACCCTACCGCAAATTACCGTAGATATGCTCCTAATGATGATTTATGAAGAAAACATCCCCATTGTTGAACCCGCACGCACAAGGCAAGGTAAAGGGTATTTCGGAATCGGTCTAACCCGACTTCAGACTTCTTTACTCGTTAATACTAGCTTAAGGCTTTGAAATTCAAATTAAATAATCTGCACTTTCACTTTGATTAATTTACTTCACACGTGCTATTATACCAACCTAGCCACCAAGATTATGCAATTGTGCTACCGAGCAGTCATCACGTTATTTTTTTGTTAGTACAATATTCTCACGAGGGCCTTCATCAACCTGTCATTAATCGAATCAAGGAGCGATATATATACTTCGATTACTGGTCTTATAACACTCTGAACACTCCTCACCTCAAGTACCCCAGATGACGTCATTGCCAGCAGCAAGATAGGCTGTTTGCGAACGACCCTTTACATATCTCGGCATCGATTATTTTGGTACGCTTTTTATAGCCGTAGAAAGAAGGCGGGAAAAAAGATATGGACTGATATTTACCTGGCTAACTATTCGAGTTATATATATAGACTAGCTGTACCCGGTGCGCTTCGCTACCCCTGAATTGTAGGGGGGGTGTAGCATTCAGCTCGTCAAAGATTTTTGAAATCGGATGAGTAGTTTAAATAAATAAATTTGAAGGAAGGACATTATACAAATATTCAATTCATTTTGATACATTTTATTGATTTTGTTCATTTCGAAAAAATTGTGACATTGCAGCGTTTCGTTACAATTTTATTTTTATTGAAGTGCTGTGGGATACACAATATTTCTTGTTTTTGCAGCTGGTGCGTAAACGATTAAATAGAAGGTTTTCCGACGCGTGAGCAAGCCACATAGAGCAGGTATAAACGATTTTTAATTTGTGATTTGTATGGGAGGTACCACTCCCCTTCGTCCAATCCCGCCCATATTTGCAGCAGCACTTAGAATATGTACAATTAATCGACGTACCAAATTTTGTTCACATACTGTTAACCGGAGCAGAAATAATGGATTTTTAATTTGTGATTTGTATGGGAGGTACCACGCCCCTTTGTCCATTTGGACCGGTACAAACTGAGAAACCTTCGTGGGCTCATGCACAACAACTTTGCTGAAGATGATCACATGATCAAATGCATAGTTTACGATTCTATAAAGGACATACACACAAACATTCATTTTTATATATGTATATATAGAAGATTACAGTTGATGATAATGGGTATGCGTATCTTGATTTCTTGATAATGAATCGAGCAAAAACTCTTAGTATACGTTGTCGCCTTTGGCTGCCTAAGTTGTTGTTTTCTTCATCCAGTGATGTCTACATCTTAGTTATTTTCCATCCAGCTTACATGCAGTGATGTCTACATCTTAGTTATTTTCCATCCAGCTTACATGCAGTGATGTCTACATCTTAGTTATTTGTGTAAGTGTGTCAGTGATGTCAATAGGTGTAATCAGTTTGATAGCAGTACTTAGCTGAACATAATTTCACAAATGCTTTAATCTATATCTACATGAATCTTACCATTTATATTTTATAGAATTATATTTATATGAATCTTAACATAGAGGACGGATCGACATATTAGTTGGTTGTCAAATGTCAAATTTTATGGTTGCGTTCAGAAATTTTAATTGTGACAAAACTTAAGATTTACAATGTACATAAAAATAAAAATAATCTGAAAGGTAGTTATTAAAGAAAAATGTATGGGGACCACCCTAACATACATTCTGAATTTCACTTAAATTGGTCAATTCATTTAGATTTTCGATATAAATCCACACCCGCGCCAAAAATTAATTTAAAAAAAAATTATATGGGGACCACCCTAAGCGTTGAAGATAGAGGGTAGATATGTTCTGGGGAACTGTTGGGATTGCAAAAATATTGAGGGTCGGTCATACATTTGACACCTCTAGGAGGCACCCTTGAATATGCAATTCATTGGAATAGCTCTAAAAAAATTACTTTTGTATGGGGACCACCCTAAGGGTTGAAGATAGAGGGTAGATATGTTCTGAGAAAGTGTTGGGATTGCAAAAATGTTGAGGGTTGGTCATACATTTGACACCTCTAGGAGGCACCGACGTTAAAAATTTAAATTTCGACAACAGCGCCACCTATCGGATCTTATTCACCTTTTAAACCTTCTCTGGACTTCCACAAATAATTCAAGACCAAAATTTGCCAAATCGGTCCATCCGTTCTCGAGTTTTAGCGACACTAACGAACAGCAATTCATTTTTATATATATAGACAACAGCGCCACCTATCGGATCTTATTCACCTTTTAAACCTTCTCTGGACTTCCACAAATAATTCAAGACCAAAATTAGCCAAATCGGTCCATCCGTTCTCGAGTTTTAGCGAGACTAACGAACAGCAATTCATTTTTATATATAAAGATTGCTATTTACACATTTAACATTAGGCTTAAAGTTTACTTCTTTACAATTTGTACTTTATTTCACAATGAATTTCATCACTTTGCACAATTACAAATACTGCTGCTTCGATTATAATGCGCGATGTACACACTGTCACGATCTCTGTTCGAATGTCTTTTACTTTGCACAGTCTTGTGCTTTTATAGTTTCGAATGGTTGCGGTAGAAAATTCTACAATAGTGTAGATATTTCTAGAACTTTATACAAGAAGTTCTTACTTTCGAGATATTTCTTTACATCACAATCTCTACAACGAAAGAAGCTTTTATTCGAATAGATTGTGTCTTGAATAAATAACACACAGGGTGTTGCACTCATTCTCAAACTCTAGATGGGATCCTAAAAGTATGCAATCCCGTTTCACTGATATGCAATCAATCTTTCAATATATTGAAACGTGATTGCATATCAGTGAAACGGGATAGCATATTTTTAGGATCCCATCTGGAGAATGAGTGCCCCCTGTGAGTCAAGATGCGAACTATTCGAATAAAAGCTTATTCAAGAACCATCTGTTGGTAATATCAAAAAGAATATTCTCGACTTCTGTCGAAGAGGATAGAAGCTTCTAGAATATACGATAATAGCGTGGAAGTTTCTACACCAACCATTCGAAAACTATAAAAGCGACAAGACTGTTCAAAGTCGAGGACAGTTGATCAGAGACCGTAACAGTGTGTGCATCTAGCATTATAATCAAAGCAGCAGTATTTGTAATTGTGTAAAGTGATGAAATTCATTAGTAAATAAAGTGACTAATGGTTTGTGAAATAAATGCAAATAATAACTAAGTAAACTTTAAGCCTAATATTAAATGTGTAAATAGCAATAATTAAATAAAGCTAATTATTTTAATTTAACCAGCGATTGTTTGATTACTACACAATCCAGTGGTACGAGTCCGAGTACAGAGAGTTAGAGAAATTGTCAGGAGGGCAATTTTGTAACAGTGTAAATTGTCAAGAGGGCAATTTCGTAACAATTGGTGTCAGAAGTGGGATTGTGTATCTGTAATAAAAAATGGTTAAATTTGAAAAACTGAGATTGGAGCAGCTCAAGAAGGAGCTTGAGCACTTAAATTTGCAAACACAAGGGCTTAAAGCGGAGCTGCAGGTGATACTAAGAAGCGCTTTAGAGGAACAGGGTATAGATGTCGATGAGCATGAATTCCAATGTGAAGAGTTAACGACATCTCGACACGAAGAAACACCCCCAGAAACTAACACGGGTAAGTTTGACATGAGTGAACTTATCGGGGTAATACAGCAGCAGTTAAAACAAAATTCTCAAGCAGCCGATGAGAAAATGCAGTTGCGAGATGAAAAGATGCAGCAGCAGTTACAGAAAAATGCTGAATCCGTCGAAAAGAGTGTTGCATCCGTCAAACAGGACGTCAAAGAACGCTTACAGCAAAGCGACGACAAGATGCAGCAGCGTTTACATCAAAGTGAAACTCGACTTATTCAACTAGTGGAAAAGAATTCACAGCAGATGAAAGAAATGTCCGAGATGGTAGACAGGAAGGTTTGTGAAATTGAGACACGGCAAGAATCGTTCGAAAAATCTGTAGTACAAAGGCAGAACGAATTTAAGCAACAAATAGAGCAAAGAATTCACCTACTACAGGAAGGTGCATTGCCTGTGCCAGCTTTATCCTCAATAAAACTGAAGCCTCCTACCTATGATGGAACCACGACATTTAGTGTCTTCAGAATGCAGTTTGAGACTACCGCTAGCACAAATGGTTGGAGTGCTCGCGAAAAAGTGGCTGCATTAACCGTTTCATTGAAAGATGCTGCCGCTGATGTGCTTCAAACTATCTCAGAAAGTGAGCGAGACTGCTATGAAAGCTTGATGAATGCCGTTCAGCGCAAGTATGGTAGTGAACACCGGAAGCAGATGTACCAAGTAGAGCTACGAACACGTGTACAGAAGAGTGGTGAGTCTCTACAACAGTTTGCGGCGGAAGTGGAACGGTTGGCTCATCTTGCCTACCCAGGAGAGATCACTGAGAGGTGTATGATGGACACCTTTGTATATGGCATTCGCGATGCGGAGATAAAGCGTTCTGCAATAACTAATCCGAAAGCTACATATATGGAGACTGTAGCTAGCGCTTTAACTTCAGAGACAGCAGCCTTGGTGTGCCAGCCAGTATACAGAGCCCGTCAGGTACAAGTCGAAAGCGGCCAAAGTTTCACGGGCAAATGCTTCACCTGCGGAGAGGTCGGACACATTTCCCGTAATTGCCAATCGAGACGGAAACGTTCTAGATCACGCTCACCGGTGAGACCTCCAAAGCAAGTCAGATTCCAAAATAGGGAATCAGAAAATGATGAAAAGTCGTCGACAAACTAGATGGAGTCAGTCTCGAGGGGCTTGATCTGACTCCCACAACATGTAGCCCCAGAATCTTCGTTTCTCAGATGACACGGAAAATCAACAGCCTTATTGTCGACAGCGTAGTAAATGGAAGAAAAATCGTGGTAACATTGGATACGGGTGCATCACATTCCATAATTAGAAGGGATCTCGTTCGGGGAATCGAGCCGCTTCTGGGAATAAGATTGCGTACGGCAACTGGAGATGATGCACCGGTACTGGGAAAAGTTACACGGAAAATAACTATCGGCACCACAATAGTGACGCACGAGTTTGTAGTTGCGGATATTGTGGACGAATTAATCTTAGGTGTGGATTTTATGATTCGGAATGGATTCACCCTAGATTTGAAATGCCGAATGTTGAAGTATGCGAACACCGAAATACCGTTATCCGTTGGTGAGGATAAGTATGGAGGTATCCGACAAGCCATTGTATCGCGGCGGACAAAAATCCCAGCAAAGTCAGAGGCAGTCATATGGGCCAAAATGGACGGAGATGTGGAGAAGAACAAGTGGTGGGTTGTGGAGACGGATAAAAAATTTGTACTGGATGACATCATCATTGGAAAAACCCTCGTAGAAGAACAGCAGAACAGAATAGTGCCAGTAAGAGTGGTCAATCTTGCAAATTCCGCTAAAACCATAGAGAAAGGACAGATAATTGGAAATTGCCGGGCAATTTCGGCAATTGTAAACTGTGAAAGCCAGCCGCGAGACACAAAAATGAAGATACCAGCTGATAAAAAGGTACTCGACAATCTCACGAAAGAATGGAGCAAAGACTTATCCACAGAGCAGAGGAGGACTGCCAGCCAACTTTTGGCAAGACATTGGTCAGTATTTGCTGAAAAGGGTAAAAACGAAGGCAGAACAAAGATGGTGAAACACACAATCAACACTGGTGATGCCAAACCCATTCGTCAAGCGTCAAGAAGAGTACCTCTGGCAAAGAGAGAAGAGGTGAATGTATTGCTGAAGGAAATGCATCAGAACAACGTCATAGAGCCATCAGCGAGCCCCTGGAGTTCTCCAGTGGTATTAGTCAAGAAGAAGGATGGCTCCACACGTTTCTGCGTAGATTATCGTAAACTAAATGAGGTAACGAAGAAAGATAGTTATCCATTACCTCGAATCGACGATACGTTGGACACACTTTCTGGTTCAAATTGGTTCTCAACGCTGGATTTACAAAGCGGATATTGGCAAGTGGCAGTAGACGAACAAGACAATTAAAAGACAGCATTCAGTGCCGGTGATGGACTATGGCAATTTTTGGTGATGCCATTCGGACTGTGTAATGCTCCAGCTACATTTGAACGCTTAATGGAACATGTGATAAAGGGTCTCCACTGGAAAACGTGTCTGGTGTACTTAGATGACATCATCGTTATGGGAAAGGACTTCGAGGACCACTTGAAGAATTTGGAAGAAGTATTGATGCGATTAGGAGCTTCAGGGTTGAAGCTGAGCGCAAAGAAATGCTCGTTCTTCAAGAAAGAAGTCAAGTACCTTGGACATAAAGTCACACCTGATGGAGTACACACAGATCCAGATAAGATAGACTCAGTAAGGGAGTGGCCAAGACCCACTAGTTTGCATGAGCTACGCAGCTTCTTGGGTCTTTGCACCTATTACAGACGCTTTGTTCCAGGCTTTGCGGACGTGGCTGGTAGTCTGCATGCGTTAACGAGGAAAAATTGTCCTTTTGAGTGGAAAAGCGAACAGGAGAAGGCATTCAACAGATTGAAAGACCTATTGTGTACAGTATTGTATTCATGGACATGAAAGAGTAATAGCCTACTTCAGTAAGATCTTATCAAAGCCAGAGCGAAATTACTGTGTAACACGGAGAGAACTTTTGGCGGTTATGCAGTGCGTGAAGCACTTTAACAAGTACTTGTATGGACAAAAGTTCTTGTTGAGAACGGATCACGCTGCTCTGCGCTGGCTATTACAGTTCAAAAATCCCGAAGGTCAGGTTGCGAGATGGATTGAGAGACTCCAAAGCTACGATTTCACAATAGAACATCGCAGAGGCGGAAACCACGGGAATGTTGATGCACTATCACGACGTCCTTGCAGTATGGAATGTAAGCACTGTTCTAAAGCTGAAGGGAAAGAAGGAGTAGTCGATGTGCGCTTAATGGCTGTTTTACCAGACGATGAATGGACAGCGAAAAAGATAAAAGAAGAACAACGAAATGACCCAGATTTGGCAAAAATCGTATCAAGTAAGAATGAAGGGAAACGGCCTGATTGGAACGAAATCTCGACTGAAAGCCCCATAACTAAAGCATATTGGGCTCAATGGAATAGCTTAAAGCTGCAAAATGGATGCCTATTCCGCCTGTGGGAGAGCGAAGATGGAAAAACTACGAAGAACTTGATTGTGGTACCCAAGGCAAGAATAAGCGAAATTCTCAAGGAATACCATAGTGGGCCAAGCGGAGGACATTTGGGAATAACAAAAACAGTCGAGAAAATTAAAACACGATTTTATTGGGTTGATTGCCAACAATCGGTGGTTGACTGGATTAGTGCTTGTGAAAAGTATACAGCAGCCAAGGGACCGAGCCGCCGCAGTCAGGGGAAGATGCATTTATACAACGTGGGAGCGCCATTTGAGCGTATTGCAATGGACATAGCAGGTCCGTTTCCAATTAGTGATTCCGGCAACAAATATGTTCTCGTCGTAATCGACTACTTTAGTAAATGGCCAGAAGTATATCCCATCCCCGATCAAGAAGCTAAGACCGTTGCAGATGCATTTATCAATAATTGGGTCTGCAGATTCGGAGCTCCCCTCGAGTTGCACTCGGATCAAGGCAGAAATTTCGAGTCAACAATATTCAGGGAAATGAGTGAATTGATGGGCATATGCAAAACTCGTACAACCCCTTTGCACCCACAATCCGATGGAATGGTTGAAAGATTTAATCGTACGCTTGAGGAACACCTAAGGAAAGTCGTGGACAGAAACCAGAAAGATTGGGACCAACACATACCCCTCTTCTTAATGGCATACCGATCGGCAACTCACGATACAACATCTACAACACCAGCTAAGGCTATTTTCGGTTGTGACATAAGATTGCCTGCAGATCTGAAATTCGGTGCCTACTCATCTACGGAAGTTTCATGTAGCAGTTATGTAGCTGACAAACGAAGGCAGCTGAATGAAATTCATGGAACCATCAGAAAGCGCACACAACTGATGAGTGATAAAATGAAAGCCAGATATGATCTACGAGCAAACTCCAAGGGATTTCAGGAAGGGCAGCTAGTTATGCTTCATAATCCGCAAAGGAGCAGGGGAGGAGGGGAATGCCAGGAGCAAAATGAAACTCGTTCATTTAGAGAGGTTATCTCCTTATAAAGGTTGCAGTACTATCCTTGTTCGGGACGAACAAGATTAAGCGGAGGGCAGTGAAACGTGATTGCATATCAGTGAAACGGGATAGCATATTTTTAGGATCCCATCTGGAGAATGAGTGCCCCCTGTGAGTCAAGATGCGAACTATTCGAATAAAAGCTTATTCAAGAACCATCTGTCGGTAATATCAAAAAGAATATTCTCGACTTCTGTCGAAGAGGATAGAAGCTTCTAGAATATACGAGAATAGCGTGGAAGTTTCTACACCAACCATTCGAAAACTATAAAAGCGACAAGACTGTTCAAAGTCGAGGACAGTTGATCAGAGACCGTAACAGTGTGTGCATCTAGCATTATAATCAAAGCAGCAGTATTTGTAATTGTGTAAAGTGATGAAATTCATTAGTAAATAAAGTGACTAATGGTTTGTGAAATAAGTGCAAATAATAACTAAGTAAACTTTAAGCCTAATATTAAATAAGTAAATAGCAATAATTAAATAAAGCTAATTATTTTAATTTAACCAGCGATTGTTTGATTAGCTTTCCTCTTCTCCTCAAATTTAAGCTGCGCTGTGCTCGTAAGGTTGTATAAGTTATGGATCGTTGAGTATTGCCATCTAAAGCCTGCTTAAAATTCGTTCAGTTTTTCTGTCTTCTGCCCATTTTGATATTCCATTTGTATTTTTGCTAAGCAGTTCATGAAAGCGATTCCTCTATAATTATTTGGCATGTTGAGATCCCCTTTGTTGAATATTGGAAATATGATGGTTTCTACGAATATCTCATCCACTTTGCCAGTTTCCAGTATGATATTATATACACCAATGAGTTCATGTAAACGACCTTCCCCAGCATTCTTTATGTGTTCATATGCAATACTATCTGATCCAGGTGCTTTGTTAACTTTTGCTTTTTGCAAGAAATTTCTAATATTGTTTGATGCTTGTGGTGGATTTAGTAGCTTCTCAAAGTAGTTTTTAATGCGCTAATGTCAGATCCCATCTATAGATTATCCACACGTATCTCCTTTGCAATGTTCCACCAGTCCTTAGTATTGTTAACTGCACTTATTTTCTGCTACAGCGATTTTTCATAATGCTCTTTAGCTTGTTCGCACAAAAATTTGAATTCCTTATGCTCCTAATGTACTCAAGTTTTCTCTGTTGTTGGTTCGTTCTTCTAAACGCTTCTAATGCAGTGAAGGCGTTATGTCTTGCACTTTAGCATTCATGGTTAAACCATTTTTGCTTATAGGTACTTTTTTTGCTTCTATTCTTCTACGTCCGAAAACTCCGTTTTCCAGTCGGCCCCTCTAATGTAAATTGGAAACAATGTTCAGGTATATGTTTGTGAAGTAAAAATTATGTGGTCGACGTCTTCATTACATTTGTATGTATGTCTGAGTCCCAATTTGGCATTATATATTTCCTTACACCACACACCATTCCTCCGCTCGCTCGTCCGAAGTGACTTGTTTTGACTGCAGTAGGTGTCAAAATCCTTCAATATTTATTCGACTGATATATTTTATCCTCTGTGATACGTGTTTCCAGTAGTGCAAATACCTCGAACTGTTTTAAAAATGAGAAGAATTCTGTGAAGAGCAGTTTGCTTTGCAAACCATGTATGTTATTAGTTAATATAGTAATTGTAATGTATTAAAACACTCGGAGTTCGGTTAACGACTCATTTATTATAGTAACAACTTGGTTGATATAAAGAAATGTAAATAAAGCTTTTGGCTGGAGCAATGCTAATAATGTCAATGTTATCATGATGTTATTGTTATGATACGTTATGTTAAAGTGACACTATATAACACGCCTCCGCCTTAAATTGATTACAAATATTTTTCAATTCAATATAATCAAATTTCATTAACAAAAAAAAAATATATATATATATATATATATATATATATATATATATATATATATATATATATATATATATATATATATATATATATATATATATATATTTATTTAAAAAAAAATGCACAATATACATTCATTTACTTATAGTTACCTATGTATATATTTATATTAATTCATTTTGTTAATTTGAATAATGATTTATCTTCTTATTCTAGGTCTTAATATTCTAACATATGCATTTCTAGAATTATTTCTTTGACCTTCATTTAATTCATTTTCATTCGAATTAATTTCATTTGAATTTTTTCAGTGAGCTTCATTTAAAACAATTTCATTTGATACATTTTCATTTTCTACATTATTATTGTTAATAACTTGCTTATCAACTGGTGGTTCTATTTCATTTAAAGTATTGTTTGCTTGTGTCCGTTCAACTTGTAAGCTTACAGTACCTTCATTTGAGTATAATGGAATATCTTGCATTATATTTTCATTACTGGAATAGATAGTAGCCAGTTTTATTTGATCTGTATGTCTTTTTATAAGTCTACCATTAATAAACAAATATATGATCGTGGTCCGATCTTTGTTTTTATAACAGCCGGAGCCCATGAACTTTTATTTGGATTAGAATAGTCGCGAATTAAAACATTTTGCTCTTCTTCAAAATCAACAATCCTTTTGCCTTCACAATCTGAAATAGATTTTTCTTGCTTTTCAAGTATCACATCTCTAATGATTGGGGGTTTAATTAAATCAAATCGAGTCCCAATCGATCTTCCAAGAAAAATAAATGCTGGACTTTCACCTGTTGTGCAATGCTTCATGTTGCGATAGTCCATTAAAAATCGACTTAAAACGACATCTATATTCTGATTTTCAGTAGAATCTAAGTTCGCATAAATGGATTTTTTTAAAACTTTAACAAAATTTTCTGCCTGTCCATTGGTCGCTGGATGCCCTGGTGCCGTTAACACATGTTTAATTTTGTTTTTTTGAACAAAACATTTAAATTCGTCAGATACAAATTGTCTGCCGTTGCACAGTGGGGTAATTGATAGCAAAAAGTGTGATTAAATCAGCCAAGCCGCTCAGTAACGGAATTTATATTTTTTTAGTTAACAAACAATTATAAGCTATAAAAAACATCATAAAACCATATACTTTAATGGAACTTTATTTTTTTCATCAATTTTAATGAAATACATATCCAATACTGAAATATAGAGCGGTTGTAAAATTTTTTTTTAAATTTTTTTATGTTATCAATCATCTGACATTGAGTCATTAGCAAAAACATCATCATCATCGTCTTCTTCTTTGCTTTCGTAATCATCATTATCTTTGATATCATCATTTTTGTCATTATCTTCTTTTGCAGTACTCAAAGCAAATTGACGAAACTTCTCTACTTCAATTTCATGTCCACTTGAAACGGCAATTATCAACATATGCATTTTTGTTATTAATTCAACATCAATTTTTGTAATTTCTGATGAAACTTCAGCGTTTTCAAAAAATCTCCTTGCAGTATTGCCGTCATTTGTGCTTCCATAGCCAGGCTTTGGCTGGTCGACAATTAAACCAATGCTATCCCTAAAATCCTTTTGGATACGAGCTTTGTTTTCAGATACAATTTCTTTTTCATCTACTAGTCTTGCTTGCCATTTTTTTCTTGGAAGTTTATATGACACGTGGAGAAGGCATTCAAAAAATCGTATCCAACCATGAAGAATCGATAAACCAAATTGAATATTGTTCATATTCACCTCCCTTTTTACCATATTATCGATGTCGTTTAACTCCTTACTTGTAGCTCCGCATAAATAACATGATTGTGTAGACTTTGTGTCCGTAAGTGCGTTGCAGACTTTTCCATCTACCATTGTGAGCATTAAATTGTGACGCACTTCTAGACGTTTATTGTCAATAAATACAATAGAATTTCCGAGGTTTCTTATTTCTGCATCAACCCGTGCTTTTTCGGTTTTCAAAACTTCGGCAGACTCTTTAACAAACTCCATTTTTAATGGTCTGCAATACCTTGTGGATGAAGGACGAGGGTTCACCCAAATTATTTTGGTCTTGTAAACCAACCTTAGTGGTACTATACAAGTTATAAATACCGATGAATCGCTTGCACTCGGGCCATGAAATACTTGCTTATACAAGCTATGCCCAGAACTCCCATCAAAGCCCCATTTCGAGTACAAGCATAATTCATATAAATTTTCCTCATCAAGTATTTCAAATACACTTTTTTGTGACAGCATTATACGTTCAACGGTATGATCTAATAGGCCTTGCAAACTCACTTTTACTGAAGTTTCATCTATTTTAATACATTCGCGTTTAGGGTAACAATATATATACATACATATTTCAATTGCATGGGCATACAAAAAAATATATTTTTCTTAAAAACCGCAGAAAATCTGCAAACTTTTTTTTTGTTAACATATCACTTATAATTGCTGTTTCAAAAAAAAAAAAAATAAACTTTCACTGAATTGAGTGGTATTCACATCTATATGCTTACTATATACCCAAAAACACACATTTTATAAGCCTGCACGGAGAAAAACATTAAAATTACAAACAGACACTTTTTGTACTAATATATTTCATTTTAAGTTCAAACAAAACCTGAGGTAGAAGGTTCCATTGCTCAAAAAACTATACTTTTTTAATTTTTCAAGAAAAATCACTTGGAAATATCAAAACTCTTCTGTTTTTTACTATGCGCGCACCAAAGTAATGAAAACGTCAAATTGGCAATCGCAGTGCATGGATACCGTTAACTTTTTTTCAATTATTTTTTCACATAGTGATGTAGAATTCTATTCTCTTTCGAACGATTCCAATCATGGTTGGGTATCTTCGATTTGATTTTTTTTATTTATCACAGAAATTGCAATGAAATACTCCAATGTGCGTTGTCGCTGACGAATGTATGGACAATACCAAAACGACTGAAAACTTCTCTAAGTTTTGTAATTACAAAATTTGAGGTAATATTTTTAGTTTTAAAAACTTCGACCCATTTTGAATATGAATCTATTATTATAAATAAATAAAAATTGTTAACAGGACCTGCAAAATCAATGTGGATTCTTTGCCAAACAGAATTTGTTGGTACCCATGGTATAAGTTTGCTCTTTTCAGGGCTAGGTAAAAGTCGCTGACAAAAAAGGCATGATTTAATTAAGTGTTCTATGTCTTTATCAAGCTTGGGCCACCAAATGTAAGACCTAGCGACTGACTTAGTTTTTACTATACCTAGATGCGATTCATGGAGTAAATCAAGTACAGATTTTCGCAGCTTTTTTGGAACTACAACTCGATAACCCCATAACAAGCAATCACGATCAACTGTTAATTCAATATCTTTGCCTGTATATGCTGCAAACTCTTCTCCTTGTAAATCTTTAATTTTGCCCATTTTAACAAACTCACAAACTTTAGATACAACTGGATCTCTTCTGGTTTCACGAGCTATATCTGTGAAATCCAGATTTAAAATATTTTCTTTTTCGACATAATTTATATATGACGTATCATCTATGCTGTTAATTTCACCTTTGGCTTTTACCTGTGGCATACGTGAAAAATTGTCAGCATAATTAGCATGACCTTTTACATGTTCTATTTTATAATTAAAACCGGAAAGTATAAATGCCCACCTTTGGACACGAGCTGCCGCCATTATAGGCAAACCTTTGTTTTCACCAAATATTGAAAGTAATGGTTTATGATCCGTTTTCAACGTAAAAAAATGTCCAATTAGATATTGCTTCAATTTTGTGACACAAAAAATTATAGCTAAAGCTTCCTTCTCATGCGTACTATATTTTCGTTCAGCTTTAGTTAAAGCTCTGGATATAAACGAAACTGGTTTTAATTCATTATTTGAAAATTTATGTGAAAGTATGCCAGCTATTGCATAGTCAGAAGCATCTGTAGTCAAAACAATGGGTAATTTTGAATTGAAATGTACCAAAACTTTATCCGAAGTAACCTCTTCCTTAATCATGTCGTACGCTATTTGACATTCTTTAGACCACTCATATTTTACATCTTTTTGTAATAATTTGTATAACGGAATCATTATTCTTGCATAATTATCAATAAATTTGGCATAATAATAAATATAATAATAAATGCACGCAGTTCCGAAACATTTTCAGGAACTGGAGGCTTTAAAACTGATTCGGTTCTGTCTTTGTTCTTGCGTAATCCAAATCTGTCAATTGTGAATCCCAAATATGATATACTTTCCTTAAAAAAATTCACATTTCCTCACATTAAGTTTGAGACCTGCTTGACATAATTTTGTAAGGACAGTTTTTAAATTTTGTATGTGCTGATGCATATTCTTTCCCGATATAGTTATATCATCTTGATATGCAACAACAAATGGTACCCCTTGTAACAAATTCTCTATAGTTTTTTGAAATATCGATGCTGCAGGCTTAACGCCAAAAGGTAAGCGCTTCATTTTTAACGTGCCGATAGGAGTCGACCATGTACAAATCATTTGAGATTTTTCATCTAGTATTAATTGATTATTCGCATTGGATAAGTCCAGTTTTGTGTAAACTTCACCACCTTCCAGTGATACAAAAATCTCATCAATTAATGGTAAGGGGTATTTAAAATCTGATAAAAATTTATTTATAGTGACTTTATAATCTCCACAAATTCTAATATCACCATTAGGTTTTAAAATAGGAACAAGAGGAGTCCCCCATTCTGAGTGATCTATCGGTTCTAACACATCTTTTGGAATTAAATCACGTAAACTGTTTTCAATTTTTTCCTTCCAAGCAAACGGAATCGGACGGGGCTTAAAAAAAATGGGTTTGACATCATCATCCATAACCAAAGATATTTCGCCAAATTTATAGCTGCCAAGGCCATTGTCAAAGACTTCTGAAAACTCATTTTTAATCTGTTCAATTATAATGCAAGATTGATCAGTATTGTTTACCATATTTACTTGAACAAGTTCAAAATTAAATTTTCTTAAAAAGTTTCTACCAAACAAAGGACTGTTGTTATTATTTGTAACCACGAGTTTAATCTCTTTTCTTATTTCATTTAATTCCACCTCTTCATAGTATTCTCCTAATATCTGGATTCTATTTCCATTATAATCAACAAAAGGATCTTGACAAGAATTAAGACTTGCATTTTTACCATATTTTTCAAAGAATGACTTCGACACCAAACTGCACGGAGCCCCAGAGTCACAAATTACTTTAACTGGAAATCCATTTATCTTAATGGAAACACTATAAAGCTTCGTTGAATCGACACCACTGTTATGTGAAATACTGTAAATAGAGAAATCATTAGGATTGTTTTTGTCTAAATTTTCACCATTGGAATCTGACTCTGATAAATAATTTACAACTTTTTCCTTTTTATTACAAACTGTTTGTAAATGTCCAATTTTTCCACAGTAGTGACACTTGCTCTCCTTATACCGACAGTCTCTAGATAAATGGTTTCGCCAACCACAGTGTATACAGGCGTTGTTGGATCTTGTTGACTTGTCGTATGTTGTTTTGTTTTCATCAGGTTGACTCTTTTGCTTGTAGTCATTGTTGTAGTTTCTGTTTTTATTCTGGTATCCTCTATTTTGGTAGTTTTTTTTGTTGTTAACGTAGCCAATTTGCATATCACCTTCAATTTTCGTTAAAAGCTTCATCTCCATTATAAGCGACTTTCGCAGTACTTCATCTATTGTAATTCGCTCATCCTCTTCACATAGTCGTTCAAAAATTTTCCTGTTTATACCCATGATGAAACGATCTAGCATAAATGCTGCCAAATTCTCACCGAATTTACAAGAGAGCGCAAGCTTTTTGACCCTTGCATGCCACTTAGAAACGGACTCATCTGTACTCTGAGTTGCCAAATGAAAGTTCTTACGTTCATGAAAGACTATAGTAGGTTAAGTATAATGCATTTTGACAAGTTCACAAAGCTCTTTGTAAGTTTTTGATACAGGAGAAGCTGGACTGCATAAATTATGCAGTGTCTCGTACGGAATAGGACCAATAGCTTTTAAGAGTGTAGATTTTTTTGCATTCTCTTCCGTACAGTTTATATCAACCAAATGTATCTCCAGTCTCTCTTTCCATAAAAGCCATGACTCGTCTCGGGGGGAGAATTGAGGAACGCTGTTCGGTTGATATATGGTAACAGTACCGCTCTGCACACTTGCAGTTGCCATGTTTTTTTTTTTTATTGTTCTTTGCTGCACAACTGTTTTATGTATTGTTGGTCTTATTTAGATGGTATTTATTTAGAATTTTTTTAAAAAAGTTTTTTTTGTTATTGGAGCACAATTATAATTTTGAACTGACCGGTAGTGTTTGTATGCAGTAATGTTATATGTCTGTATGTATACTTTGTTCACACACTTTGTAATATATAAGTATGTATGTATATTGTTTGATGTCTGTAACCGCTTGAACTATGTATGTTGTAAAGTCTTGATTTTAATTTTGTTGAGAAATACTATGTACGTCTTCTCAACACTTGCAACACCGAACTAGAGTATTTACTCTTTGTAATTATTTGTTCATACACAATTTATTTTATTATTTATGTATATGTATATGTATGTATGTACATATGTATGTAACTGTTCACACGTTCAGCAGTAATTATACTTGATCCCATCCTCGTCGCCAATGTAATGTATTAAAACACTCGGAGTTCGGTTAACGACTCATTTATTATAGTAACAACTTGGTTGATATAAAGAAATGTAAATAAAGCTTTTGGCTGGAGCAATGTTAATAATGTCAATGTTATCATGATGTTATTGTTATGATACGTTATGTTAAAGTGACACTATATAACAGTAATGTTAATATATTCTAAGATATTTTTACTTGCATATTTGTTTACATTTTGATCTTTAAAATTTGTGATTATTTATTTGAGAGTACATTATTTAGCAACTTATTATATTTTAAATCTATTTTGTTTACTTTAGAGCTGTCAGCTAATACAAATTTAGCTTTTTAGGTTCCGCACATTAGCTCATCGAGATCATTAAAACCCATCCAATTGTCACCAATTCGCATGCGGTCGTTGCTTACTAAGATCTTATGAGAGTTATCCAAAGCCGCATGGTTCTTCTTCAGTTGCAGAATTGCTGATTTGTGTTTTTGTCTTTGCTCGCTTTTCTATGTATATTGTTGTGTATCAGAATTTGTTATAATCTATTCGGCGTTACTCAATTTATTTTTGAGTGCACTTGAGATAGTGCATTTGTGCTCGGCGTCAGAGTCTGCCAAATATTAAATAAAACTTTCCTCTTTCATTATATATATGTATATAATTATATTATATAATTTCTTAGCTTATATATAATGAACGGCTTACTTCTAAAACCTTAAATTATGCTTATTATTGATTATAAGTTAATTTTTTTGTTTTGTGCAACGCAAACAAATAAATTCGTGTAGCCGATTCTGCTGCACCTAAGTGGTTTTATATAGCGTCACGTTGGTGCGCGTGTACAAAGGAATTGTTGCGTTGACAAATTTAATGAATAATTATAAGAGAAATAAAAATGCATGTGTATACTACAATATTGCAATGCCTGCCAGTTTCTTTGTATTTTTTAAGACAGTTACAGCAATTTCTTTAGTCTCCATCTCGGCTATAACTATGATGCAATTGTCTCCTTCTTGTATGGTATGCACTGTACTCAAGTTAAAGTTCCCTTTTTTCCAATGCTCTATCTTGCTTGATTCCTTCCAGCTCCCATTTTAGCGATTCGTTTTCTCATTTTAATGCCTCAATTTGTTTGGTCATCTGCTCCTTTAGCTCTGCCACATCCAATTTAGTAGCCACCAGTGTCAATTAATAATTCCGATAGCGTGTCGCCAAATTTAGCTTCGGATTTTTTTATGGCTGCCAGGATATCATGTAAAGACAATTCGGGCGATAATTTTCCCTTCTTCCTTTTAGCAGATGAGCCCGTACAAGCGACAAGTGTTACTGGCGGTGAATGCTGCAATTTTAACATATTTTCGGAGTATGCTTCAACTGTTTGATTTATTTATTCTACTTAGACTGCCGTTAAATTTTACATTAATTCAATTCATTAATTTGCGACCTACTTGCTAATTTTAGAATTTTAATTTAAAATTAAGTGGTTGCACCCACAAACCTAGAGTACTAACACAGGTGGCAACTCCTGCTTAATAGTTCGTGTGAACAGCTGTTGTGCATGCAATCTCGAATGGTAAGTTGAGCGAGCGCTTTGTTTTTGCTTTTACTGCTTTTCTATAAATTTGGCTTCTTTAAATTTATTTAATTTTCTTATGTTTCAGGCACTATATTCACAACACTGGCACCAATGTCATCACAGCAGCTTCCAGAATTCGGTACGCAATATACGTTTTCTGTTAACGCTAACTTATTGTTTATAAGGGGTTTTTGAATAAGAGCGTTACAAAAGTTTTTTTAAATAAAATAAAACCGGTTTTAGATATCAATGAAATTCTTTATTCCTGTGAAAGTACGTTCGATGCCATTATGTATGGAACTCCAATTGGGACCAAAAATATTCGGTTATCATTGAACGGTAGCGATTCGCATTCACAGTAATGTGCCGGTCTTGATCATCACGGAAGAAGTACGGCCCAATGACGTCGCCGGCCCATAAACCGCTCCAAACCGTAATTTTTTCGGGATGCAATGATGACTCATGGAGTACGTGTGGATTGCTGTCTAACGAAAAAACGCATATTTTGCTTATTTACGAAGCCATTCAGCCAGAAATGAGCCTCATCATAAATTGGACGTAGCGCTCTTAAAGTTGAGGCGACTGACTCCGAATTTCGGTAGTAAATTTTAATAATTTCAACTCGTTGTTGGCTCGTATATCTTTCCGTGATGAAATGGCAAACCTTACTGAAGAGAAATGTCTAAAGAGCGGGAAAAAATATGGCGTCGTTTACTGTCACTATCGATTTACTTTTGTAGCGTTTCTTTTGAAAAACCCTTTACTTGTAGATCAACCTCGGACGATCGCTTGCCACAAACTTCACTCAATTGCGAATGGTGTTTGTGGCATGTTTTCATGAAAGAGGTATATACCCAAGCTTAAAGCATCTTTCAAAGATTGCTAACAGCCAGCCTTTCTGGTATCCAGCGATTTTATGTTGTTGAACTGGATAAACACCATCAGTCTCAGGGGATTTAAAAGGCTTAAAACTTTAAATGGGCCATAAGAGTCGATCCTCAGAAATGCGTCTATCCTAACTTCCCGACTATTTGATGTATCTTACCTCTCATGCTCAATGATATCTATGCCACCTGGGAAATGTGTGCTGAGTAGAAGCTCTAGAGACAACTTACTAGTAGTAGTGAATGTGCCATCCACCTTCTGTAGCAGCTCCCAGTTCTGAGATCTTCCTGCCAATATCTGGAAGCTTCAGTCGCTCTCTCTACTTCTTCACAAAAGGATTTCCACGATTGCCTTTGAGCAGTTCTAACCTCCTTCTTAAAGACCTTCAGAGCCTCTCTATACTATTTCCAATCATTTCCAAGCCGTGTATAGTTCGACTCGTTAGAAGCTCTCCTACTGTTTACCCGAAGCCTGCTTAGCTCTTCTGTCCACCAACAAGCCAAGGCCAAAGCCGCTTTTAGGCTTTCAGTAACAGAGCCAAACATTTTTTTCAACCTTTCTAAGGTTCCTGGTACAGATGTACAGACATTTTAGGTATTCTCAACTAGATCTACATATTTCTCCCAGTCTGTTTTCCGATATGTCTAAGCGTCACCAGATTCTTAAAAGCTATATCACAATGGCGCGTTAGGTCGGAAGCGGGTTTGACAGTTAATGTAGAAACAATATAATTATATGAAGCAATTCGAAATGTTTGATCGTAAATTTTTACAAATATCGTAATCGCGTTGAAAACGCCTGACTAGGGTAAGTTTCAAGTCGGTCGTAAATTGGACAAGCAGTGCTGCTATTTTTGCCGTATTCTTCCAAAAGGCTCGGCAACACTGTTGACAATAAAATTTCCAATTACGCAAACAATTGGCATTTTATTTAAAATTTGTAAAAATGGCGTACTTTGAAGAAAAATCAATAAAGTTAGTGCGGGAGCAAACGCACTATTTCGTTTTACGAACGCATATTTCACGCGTAATGGAAACGATATCGTGAACGCGGAGTAAACGCAGAGGAAACGCCGGTAAACGCGAGACCGACCTAACGCGCCATTGTGATATAGCCTTAAAAATTGATATTGGTATTCATGATGGTGGGCCAGGTAGCATGACGATAACCATATACGCTCATCGCCTGACTCCAGGCTGATAGTCATTTGGTCAGCGTCTCTGAAATTATACATCATAAAAGTATGTATCCCTCTGCGTATTAGTTCACACGCTCTAAGTTTACGTGTAATGTGTGTATATATCAATTTGTATTCCCTAGTCATGTGCAAGCCATGGTTCTTGAGTCAGGGCAAAATCATATCTGTTCTTTGACAGATGGAGTAAAAAATTGGCGGACGCAACCTTTGAATGGTGAAGGTTAATTTGGAGTACCCGTAACATCGGGGTTACTGGACTCCACCTCAAGCACCGTCTTATCAGCATCCTCTTCATCCGATGACAGTTCCTCCCCCTCATAAGTCAGGGTAGCGCAAGCCGATGGCAGTGTCAGTTCCTTGTCGGGCTGATGCCGTACGTAGTGCAACCGTTTTACTAGAACGAGAGCACGGTTCCGCCTCTGACGCTCCGAAGCTGTGTTGAGATATCCTCGTCGCTGGATCTGTCATCAGACCACTCTCCTATTATTGCAACACTGAACTCGAAGGTGGAATGCACAATAAAACCACCCACACTACATACGAAACATACAAACTGGTTGCATTTCAAGGAAATTGTAGATAACATTCTGCCTCTTAATATTTATCTGAAGTCTGCTGAGGATATTGAGTTTGTCGTTGAAAATTTTAATAAAACTGTCCAATACGCTGCATGGAACTGTACTCCGGAGCCTAAAAATCAACTGAACAAGCATTCTTCCCATCCCGTTACTAGGGAGATGGTTGATGGTTAAAAAACGCAAACTAAGAAGGGCGTGGTAAAGTACCAGGCATCCGAAAGACAAAAAAAATTTAATAGAGCTACAAAACACCTTAAGCGGTACTTGGCGCAGAAGCAAAATGAAGAAATACAGCACTACTTGTCCACTTTATCAGCAAAAGAGACCACAGATAACTCACTTTGGAAGGCGACAAAAAAGCTGAAGCAACCGACCACCCGTGCTCCTCCTATCAAAAGCGCAAATGGCTCCTGGGCAAAAATTGATAAGAAGAAAGCAATTACATTTGCCAAACACCTTACTGGGGTCTTTAAGCCGTTTCCAACAACTTCACAGCAAGAGGAAAAGGAGGTATTAATCTTATCAATAGTCCAGGACAATTAGAGTTACCTATCACGCACTTTACAAAAAAAGAAATACATAACGCTGTGCACAGGACACTGAATGTGAAAAAAGCACCGGGCTATGACCTGATAACAGGTAAAATATTAAAAGAACAAAGAAATAAAATACCTTACCTATCTCTTCAATGCAATAATTAGATGTGTCATATTTTCCGCGTCAATGGAAAGTGGCCGAAATTATTGTCATCCCTAAACCCGGGAAGCCCTTGGAGGAAGTCACTTCTTATAGACCAATTAGCCTGTTAAACAAATTTAAACCAATTCTGCTCAAATAGGAAATACTACCTAATCATCAATTTGGATTTAGGGAAAACCATGCCAGAACAGATCAAGTGCACCGAGTGTACAGCATAATAAGAAACGCTCTTGAGGGAAACCGTTATTGTACAACTGCTTTCCTAGATATAACACAGGCGTTCGATAAAGTATGGCACCCTGGCTTATTATTTAAACTGCAAAAGTTACTACCTCAGGTTTTTTATGATATCTTAAGATCATATCAGGAAAAGCGGCATTTCAGAGTAAAGGCCAATGAAGAAGTAACTGAACTGTTCCCTGTAAAGGCGGGTGTACCACAAGGCAGGGTTCTACGTCCTGTGCTCTACACTATCTACACGGCTGACCTTCCACTGACGGAGAATACAAAAATCGCAACCTACGCGGATATACTGTCATAATGGCTTCAAGCAGCAACAACATAAGCGCTACAAATTATCTCCAAAAAAGCTTGGATAAGCTCCAAATCTGGCTAAATAAATGAAGGATTAAGGTGAACGCATCTAAGTCTGTGCAAGTAACCTTCAGCTTAAAACAGCAGACTTATTCTTCAGTAATACTTAATGATTGTCAACTGCCCCAAGCCGAAGACGTCAAATATTTAGGGCTACATCTTGATCGACGTCTGACATGGCAGAAGCATATTCTTACGAAGAGAAAACAACTTGGAATCAAACTAACTTCCTTATATTGGCTCTTGGGATATATATCCCAGTTATCGCTTGACAATAAACTGCTAGTTTATAACACAATCCTAAAACTCATATGGACATATGGTATACAGCTATGGGGTTCAGCGGCAAAAACGAATATAAAATCAAAAGTATTACGCATGATAGTAAAGGCTCCGTGGTTCGTCAGGAATGATATAATACGTCACGACCTAAACATCCCTACTGTCGATGAGGAAATATCCAAGATACAGCATTAAATACCTTGAACGACTAAGTAAGCATCCTAATATACTAGCTTCAAATCTTCTGAAGAGGACAGGCACAACACGGCAACTGAAGCGAGCAACACCACTCTATTTATACTAATAATTTTCTAACGCAATAGTTTTGACCTAACCTTATGGGAAACTAGCACTGGCTCCTCTTCCTCATGTTGATTTAAATAACTATTTAAAAAATTACTTTGTCTATTTATTTATGTAGTTGTTTAATATTGTTATTTAATTTGATTATTGCACCAAGGGGTAGAATGCAAATAAAACTGGAGTTTAAAAAATAAAAATAAAAAAAAATTATAATCTGGAAGAAAGTGCTCGAGAGCCTGGGTTCCATTTTTTTCCAGTTCTCAACCAAAATGGTGCCAACAACGGCAACATAATAGCTGACCTCGCACAGCTTCGCTGAAGCTCTTTGATGCTGGTAAAGTTCCATGACGTCGGGGCTTCTTAATCGTGCTAGAGTTTCTGGGCGGGTCGTCCACCAGCTGACGGTTTGGCGGTGGGTTCGGTTTCGGAACCTATGAGAGTCCCGCCGTAACCCTCGTTGCCCAGCAAATAGAGGACTTCTTTCAGACCTCTGTCTGTCCGGGACTCTTCAGAAACGTTCCAGCGGATTCAAAACAACGCGTCTCTCCTTGTAGTTGTGCAGTGTAAGCTTTACCACTGAGGAGGCATTAGCAGGTTCAATCCCGATATCCGCCGTATAAGTTTTTGACTTTGTCGTGAGAATTCTTCTAGTACTGCCACTTCCACTGGGACCAAGTTTGCCTCCGGTATACAGTGTCCGGTTTTCCGCAATTAGAATGCCAAAACCTAAAAAATTTGTATCTGTTTGTAAAACTTGGTATGCAGTATAATTAAGATACGTCTACATATAAATTTAGCCAAATATTGCCAATAAAGCAGAAGCATTTGAAGGTAACGGTACTACAAATGAGAGATAAAAAAGTTTCAAAAAATTTGTTTTAGAATTTATGAGAAGTGAGCAACTGTAGAAAATCATTGAAAATCAGTGCAAGTACTTTTTTAAATTGTTATATAGTTGAAGGTGAAACTGATTTAATGGAACTCAAAAATATTGTTTACAATATTTATGTTTTTTTGTAGGCTGGATGTTTTGACTACCGCGAACTACCGCTCTCTACCTGCACAAAAAATATACTTTGGACTTTAATAATCCATCGAGATTTCTTGCCTATTTTTGCTCCTTTTATCAGAAATTAAAATGAGCTCCGATATTTCACGCCATCAATTATTAGATTTGAAGCTAACAACGCTTAAAGAAGATAGATGCTGTTGCATGGTTGATTTTTTATCATCAAATTATTGTGGTTACTAATGGATACTTCGTACACCGTCTGTTCAATAGTTCGTTCGTCCTATGTCCGTTCGTTCTTTCGTTCAATTGCTTAGCGTTGCCACCTATCAATAGCCCATTCCCACAATCGGCCGTTCTGACAATTTATTCTGAATAACTAGCGCCATGGTTTCATATTTTCGGCTATAGTTATTGTTGTAATCGGTCCGTCTTGGTTGCCAACTTTCCTGACGCCATATCTACCGTGGTTTAGCTTGGCGGCTACCCTATACGGTCCCAAAAATTTTGGCCTCAATTTCATGGCGGGCCCGAATTGAGTCTTTTTGATAGCTACTAATTCGCCGATGTTATAACTAACTTCTATTTTCCTGTTCTTGTTGAATGTTTTACAGTTTTCGTGCTGTATTGTCCTTATATTATCTTGAGCCCTCTGTCTTAGTGAATCTCGTTCAGTATCTAGCTCCTCCACTGTTAAATTATTTAAAATATGGTAGGTTCCTAACGGCTCACATGCCTTATCTATCGGATACCCTTCCTTTTTACCTCTTTTTGCGTGTATAATTAAGAATTCCACGCATCCCTTTACAACTTTTGCTACCTTTTCGGCCAAGTTTGGTATGTAGTAGTTTTTCTCTTCCAGCTCCTGTGTCTTTTTACGAGCAAAATGATTCTGATCGTGCGCTATTTTTATTATCTCGGTTTCCATACTGGAAGGCACTACAAGCAATTCTTTTATGGGGTCGCAATAAACAATACCGTTCTTAAAAAAAAAGTCTTCATAATTTCCTGTTTCTAAGATTTTCTTTACTGCTCTAATCCACGTATCTTGCTCTTGCGCCTCTCTCAGTCTAAACGATAGTGAATCTTCGGCTAGTAAACAGTAAATGCGACTTAGTGCGTCTACGTGCCTCATGCGCGCTCCTGCCCTGTGCTCGACCACGTAGTCAAATACTTGCAAGTACATAGCCCATCGCATTACCCTATCTGGCACGTCTCTTTTCTTAACCGTCATGGCGAATGCATTGCAGTCGCTCACTATTTTGAGTTTCCTATCTTTAAGGTAAATCTGCCATTTCTGCAATGCTTTGACCACAGCTAAAACCTCGAGTTCAAATGCGCTATACTTTTCTTCAGCCAATGTAGTTTTACGACTCATGTATTCTATTGGGTGAAAAGAAGGATCCTCTGAATCCCTTTGCAATAAAACTGCTCCGAAACCATGTTTAGACGCATCAGCGTGCACTTCCGTTTCCGCTGAAGGATCGAAAAGTTTTAACGCAGGCGCGTTTATCATTGCTTTTTTCAACACTTCAATGGCTAGCAGCTGATCTACCCCCACTTTAAAACCTTCATCCATTCTGAGCAAATCTTATAGTGGCTTGGTAATTCCTGAATAGTCTCGTATAAAACGTCTAAAAAACGACGTTAATCCTAGAAACCTCTGTATTTCCTTTTTACTTGTCGGTATAGGAAAGTTTCGTACGGCCTTCGATTTCTCTACTGATGGTAGAATTTTACCGTTTTCCAAAATAAACCCCAAGAAATTTATTTGTTTCTTGATAAACTGACATTTCTCCCACTTTATCTGTAACCCATGTTCACCAGCTCTTTCAAGTACCCTCCGCAGTTTTTCCAACGATTCGTTCTCATCCTTGGCTCGAATGACGATGTCGTCCATATATACGACTATTGTATCATCTTTGAGCATATCCTGAAAGATTGCCCTAATAAATCTACAAAACACTGAAAGTGAGTTGGTAATCCCAAATGGAAAAAAACAGAATTCGAATTGACCTGTGTTTGTGACAAACGACGTGTATTTGCGTGAGTTAGGTTCGACTGGTAAGCGCGCCTTGCAACTTGTCCAACACCTCATCGACTAAGGTCATAGGAAAGTTATCCCTAACAATTTTCTCGCTAATTTTGCGAAAATCGCAACAAAATCTTCTTGTCCCATCTTTATTTTTCGTCAGTACCACCGGCGATGCATACTCAGACGTGCTGCATTGTATTATGCCGTCTTCAAGCATGCCTTGTACCTGTTTATCAATGTAACGTTGGTCTTCACCTGACACTCGACGTGGACGCTGATAGACGAGTCTATCGTCAGACAGAATAAGCTTCATCTGCACCGGTACGCTTGACGGCTTTCCGGGCATATAGGTAGCAACCAAGTGCTCTACCTCCCTTGCAATATTCCCTTTTAAATGCGACAGATCGAAAACTTTCAATTCTCTCTCTGGTTCTTCTACTTCGGCTAAACACAACGCGTCGAACTCTTTCAACAGACAATTTCCGCAATCTAGAATCTCACGTTCATCAGAAACCTCGCCCTGGGTTACCCCTGTTAACCCTCCTACACTACGGTTCGATACCCTCGTCTCGGTATCAACCGAAGCCTTTCTACTGCTCCCAGCAGTTTCCGTATTCTTCGCAACCTCACACTCTGGCGTCGCTCCCGTACGCCCGTTACCACGCTCTGGCCCACCATCTACAGAGCTACCACCCTGGGTTACTGGCCCTGCCACTTCGGCCTTCCTCTCGGGGTCCTCGCTGCACAATATGGCTTGTTTGCTCGGTTTCCTGAACGTTACTCTCCCATGTCTAAAGATTAATTCCACATCCTTGAGAACATAGCATCCTATTATCGCTGCATACGGTATATCGCGTTCCCTTACTACATGAAAAATATTTTTTAAAATCACCTCGTCGATTTCGATCTCGGCCTTAAAGCTACCCAATGTCGTGAGTTGCCCCTTGCCTACTCCATACAACTGCCGCCTCTCCTTACTTAGCTCGACGTCGCCTAGCATCATGAGGGTATCGTATCTCATAATGCATGAGTCGCATCCTGTATCTACTAGCGCACTAAAAGTGAAATTATAAATTTGCACATCGATAAATACTAGACTGCTTTTCCTTTAGCTGTCCTTATGTTGGCCCAACGTGTTTACTCGCACAGTTTTACAATCCTTATCTACTTTACAGTCCTTGGCCATGTGGCCTCTCTGCCTACATTTAAAACACGTTACATTGCTGGACCTCGCTACCGGACATTCCCTGGCCAAATGACCTTCTTTGTCACATTTGAAGCATTTTTTTCTTTTGTGGGACCCCCACACTCAGACTTCTCCCTGAACCTGACTGGGGCATGGACCCTCTCTTTGATGACGTTGGCCCCCCTCTAATTGTTTCGTATACTCTTATATGTTCCTTTAGCGCCATCAGGTTTTTCGCCTGGTACAGCACAGATTTACTTGCTCGTGTGTCTGGTACTCCCTCTACAAAATATTCCACGACACTCATTTCGTGATTGGTTTCCCTATTTCTATAAGTGCGTACAAATATTCCCGTAGGCTTTCTTTAGCGTCTTTCCGTCTGTTTCTCAAAGCGCGGTGAACTTCCGCAGCGCACAACTTTTCCCCAAACTCTTCTACCAAGGCACATTTCAAACTGGTCCAGTCTTTGCACCCTACTGCGCCCCGAGTAAACGACCTAGCAGCGCCTTTAAGCAATTGTTTAGCATACACATACTTCTGTAAGCCATTCCAACCTACTGTGTCGGCCACATCTTCGAACTCGTCCACACAGTGATTCACTCCACGGGCACCGTCACCATAAAATGACGAAACCGTATCTTCTATATCGCGAAGCGTAAACATCGCTCTTGGCCTACTTAGGTTATCTGCCGGCGCATCGTCGTAAATTGAATTTGTCGATTCATTTTCATTCAGCGCGCCTACGTCTCCTTCTTCCTCTTTAAAAACCATGTATTGCAGCAATCGCATCTGCAATTCCTTTTTCCTACACTCAAATTCAGTTCCCTAAATCTTTCCTTCAACATTTCCACCGTCATTGTCTTAATTGTCTCGGTATCCATCTAACAAATTGATAATCAAGACAAAACTATAAATTATAGTATGGACAATGTTATCAAAGAGTTTCTATAGTTATTCAACACCGTAACTTCTCTGATTTCCCGCTGGGTCACCGCCACTTCGCCGTCGCTGCGCTCGCTGCCGCTACTTGACGGTTGCTCTGTCTTGCGCCGTATGTCGGTACGTATGTACATAAATGCACATAAGAGCATGTACCTACATATGCTACTACTTACTTCCACTTTCAGATCCGCTGTTCAACGTGCTACTCTGTGCTTTATATGTTGATATGTATATGTACAAGTACATAAAGAGTGTGCAAATGCGCCGTTGTTTCTTTCGGTTACCGCAATGCTGTTCGTCGCGCTGCTTTGCACGATTTGTGTAGACGTACGTACACACAAGTACTTAAACGATGGGCACGAGTGCTGCTGCTTTCCCTTGGCTAACAGAATCGCTGTTCGACGCGCCGCTCTGCTGTCTATGAACGCTCAAGTAAACGTAGACTGCGCAAATGTGCCGTTGTTTTTCGGGCTAACCGAACCGCTGTTCCACGCGCCGCTCTGCGCTGTATATGGTGATATACGAACACTCACGTACATACATAAAGAGTACGCCAATACGTTGATGTCTCCTTTCGGTTCCAATTTTTGGCACTTTCATTTCAAAGTTTTCACTGTGTCTTTTCCCGTTTTAACTGCGACTACTTAAGCGCCTGTAAATCCTGTCACGGGCATGGTCTCCAAAATGCTTCTTTCTATAAAATTCTTTTCTCTTCGAGTCGAAAGCCTCTGTAGCTAGTACTCATTCCCCCAACACCTTGCACTCATAATTAATTATGGTGTAAGATATAATAATATTAATAAAAATTAAATATTATAGCAAAATAAATTAGGGAGTACTAGCTGCCAGGGCTTACGATTCGGATATTTATAATTAGATTACAATTTATAAATTAAACCACATTCTTTTAAGAAATTAATTACAATTGTTATATTATTAAAATTTTTAACAGACTAAATGGAGATGCGGATCCAAATAATTTCTTTCTAATATTGATGACAGATGTGCATTCATTCTGGATGTGTTCCACGGATGGGGTATACCCACACAGCGGACACTGGTGGGTCCCCAACAACAGATTCTCGTGAGTGAGCTGGATGTGTCCTATCTTTAGTCGAACAAATATAGTTGTTTGACTACGTGAAGCACTGTACGGGTAGCGAGCTTTTATACAATTGGTGTTAATTGTAGCGTACCGGTGTTTAAAGCGGGCCCATTCGATTTTTCTTATGTCACTCAGATGATTGTTTATCAGTTTGTATAGATCTTTTTCATTTGATATAACGAACGAGAGACACGGGGTTGTTGCAGCAAAACATGCTTGCATTGTCTGCAAGTTCGTTTCCCTGCATGCTTACATGAGGAGTCTGATTTTTTTATTGTGTCTGATACATTAGTCTCATATTTTGTTAACAGTTTGTTCGCAGTTGTATATATTTACTATAACATCTATGGTGGACATTCTGTCGGTGCCAATGACAAATTTGCCCTTACTAAGTTGTTCATAATCAATAGCTTTATGTATAGCTAGTGCCTCAGCCGAAAATATAGAACAAAATTGTGAAAGCTATCCTGTTGTGATTGTGCGACCCTCGGGGTGTGAGTGTAGCATGCTTACCACTAGACCACAAAGGGCGGCATATATAATATTGTATATTGTATCCAATATATAAATAAATAAATGAATATATTTCCTTACTTTACGGTTCTCAAATTTAATTATAAAATGTTCATTGTCGTTTTCAGCTTAGACTAATACTACCTTTCTAAATTGATTTTTTATTTTGTCGAGACATTTTATGGAATTTTCTGCATTGATTAATATCTATTCGCATTATTTATTCGGTTTTCTTTTATAAGTTGAGCTTTAAACTTAGGAGATAAGCGATTTTAGGAAATGTTGTATGGGGTCTCACCGGTCTGAATATGTATTATATTATGGTTGTACGTAGAAAGGGTTTGTTCGATTTGCATAAATGTTAATTCTTTATCATCTGAGCTATTCATTATTCTGAGATTTTCATTAAGTGTCATGTGTAGACGTTCGATATCTGCAATGCCGGTTTTTCCTGTGGTTACTTCTACCTGAATATTTAGCTGATCACACCATTGTTTAATGTTAACATTATTTATCCATTGATCTTGGCCGATTTTCAATACTTCTTTAGGTCCCATCGTATTAAAAATTCTTATTACAGCTCTTTTTGTTTCTAACCAATTCAATGTTGATACTTCTTAAGCAGTTGATACTTCTTTAACCAAATCATTGGGAAATCGAATAAAGTGTATAGGTTCTCGGGGGTCTGTTAGCTATCAGCTGTTCCCTAATAAACCCCAGGGAACATATATATTTGGCCTTTTTATGAAAGAGTGTTACTGATGCTTATAATTATTTACTACTGATTTACATAAATTTAAGGAAATAAATTAAAATCATAAGTGGAATAGTGCTTAAATTATTGATATATTATAAAATTAGATATAATTTAAGGGATCAAATTTGCAACTTGTATACAGAAATTATATTGAGCTTATTGGATACTCATAAGTACATTCTAGCACAACAACTCAGAACTTGAACATATTAATCGTTTAATATATGATAAATAGTTTTTTGATTTTATAATTGGTTAATTTTTGTAATATTTTACAAATAAGTGGGTGTTACAAATATGAAAGAAAAAAGATATGGTGATTAGTTGAATCCAAAGCTTATTTGCTTATGCTGCTTGGAAAAAGTATTCAAGATTAACTTTATTACAATAATTGACCGACCGATCGATCACCTCTTCCACCCCCATAGACTTTGTTGGATATAACCATTTAAATTTTGAAAACCCGTCCACTATCGCTAGGATGCGCTCTTGCGCGTTTCGGTTAATGGTCCGACATGATCGATATGGTAGGTTCCTAACATCCTCACATGCCTTATCTATCGGAGACAAAAACTCTTCCTTTTTACCTCTTTTTGGGTCTATAATTAAGCATTCCACGCATCCCTTTACAACTTTTGCTACCTTTTCGGCCAAGTTTGGTATGTAGTAGTTTTTCTCTACCAGCTCCTGTGTCTTTTTACGAGCAAAATGATTCTGATCGTGCGCTATTTTTATTATCTGGGTTTCCATACTGGAAGGCACTACAAGCAATTATTTTATGGGGTCGCAATAAACTATACCGTTCTTCAAAAAAAAGTATTCATAATTTCCTGTTTCTAAGATTTTCTTTACTGCTCTAATCCACGTATCTTGCTCTTGCGCCTCTCTCAGTCTAAACGATAGTGAATCTTCGGCTAGTAAACAATAAATGCGACTTAGTGCGTCTACGTGCCTCATGCGACTAACATTACTTCTTTAGAAGTAAAGGAAAAAAAACTAACATTACTTCTTTAGAAGTAAAGGAAAAAAATAAGTTTTTATTATTATTAACCCGAAGGTTTCTTTATTTCTTTAAATTCAGATTAAGACTGACTTACTTAAAAATATTACAATCCAATGTAACCTCTTAAGATACAAAAGAAATACATTACTACAAAAATACAAAATACATATTTCCTGCCTTTGATTGCATTTTTTGTGTTGCAACCAATATTTAAAATTGTTTACGTATGAAAACCCAAAACACTTAGGTGGGTCAGTTGGATTGCAAGAGCAATTCGATACATGGTTTACACATTGCCGACGCTGTTGAATTTTGGGTTAAGCAACAGCGGCACATGACAAAATGTTCTGTAATCCGAGAATATATTTTTGAGTTAAATGTTTTTAGATTCTTTATTCGGTTAATTGTTTCGAAACCATTGTATGTATGTTTCGAAACAATTAATTTATGTTGCCCAATTGACTGGCAGTTTGGTTGAAACCTGAGGTTTCTCAAGTGACGTTGATGTCGACATGACCCCTCCCCCCTTGGATTGAGAACTCTCCTGAGTTTGAGGGTTGACGATACTTATCTTAAGTGTTCTGTTCTTTCTTACAAAATATATGTATACAAATATTGCTGATAGGGATAATATCATAAGAGAAGAAATAAGTACAATGAGATTGACAGTTGTAAAATTCTTTCTGTGATACTTTAATTCTTTTATTTTTTCTATGTTTTCTATTTGTTGAATAACAATTTCTTCAAAGGTTAGTTGGGTTTTTGAACTATTTAATTTTTTTATTGATGGTACAGCAAATCTTTCATGAAATATTAATTCTTTATTTGAAAAATGTTCTTCATTTACTTTTATTTTACAATCATTAAAAGAAATTAAGTAGTTTCCATTTAGTTTAGTTTTTCTATAATCACATGTACTATTTAATTGTGAATTTATTTGATTTTTTAACAAAATTAGACCAGGTTTTATATTAATAATTTCTGAATGATTGTTTTTGACTTTTAGACAGTTATCTTTGTAAATACATAGTTTTGATTTTTTTAACTTTTTAATGTTTACATCACTATTATAATCATAAAAAGTATTATTTATTTTTATTACTTCTTGCATACTAATAAGTAATTCTTCATGTTTTGCGTTTGAAACGGGTACTACTAATGATCTTGGTACAGAAAGCATATTTTTAGGAATTTCTATTACAAATATAATTTCGTTATTTTTATATTCACCTACACCTAGTCGTATGTTTCTAAGTTTGTCAATGTCGATGTTGTATCGAGTTATTTCGTCGTCCGTTAATATGTTACTTGTCATTATGTCGAGTCTTGCTGAAGCGATGTTATTTTGTACATGTTCAATGTGATCCTCCAAAATTTTAATTTTTAATAAAAAGTCTAAGTAAAGAAATTGCGCATACATTCTTGAATTCGTTTCTTCTATGTCATTAAATTTTTCATTTATTTTATTTCTGTCCGACTCTATTGTTTTCCTTAGCATTTCGAATGTTTTATTAAAATGGTCATTTATTTGGATATTTTTGTTAATATTTTCAATTGCCATATGATTATTTGTGTCAATAATTTTTAAATGTTCTTCTATTTCTGTCCTATCATTATCGTCCATTGTCCCATAAAGCCATTTAAGTCCTGTTCCAAAAATGTTTATAAGTCCCCTCTTCTGTCTATGTGGTAGGATGGTTTGAATTTTCCGTCTAAGTGTTTTAAGTTGTGAATTTAAAAGTTGCTTGTTTTCTAATAACTTTAATTGTTGTATTTCGGATGTAAAGTCGTCTATGATACTTTCTATTTCGGATGGGTTAATTATATGTAAAATCATGTTGTAGTTCTTAATGATTTGTGCGTCTTCCAGTTTTATTTCAATGAATCCATCGTCGGTTTCTATTTTGTCGATCATAAGTGTTCCACAAGCCTTAGTTATCATTATTAGTAAGGTCAAAACGAGTAATGTCCAATTGATCTGAAAATTTGGTTGGTCTTTTAATATTTGTTGGATGAATATTTTCTATCTTTAATCTTCTATATCTTGGTTCGTATTTGTGTCTGAGTGCTTTATAATTCTTTACATATCCTTCTTGTTTATTGTGTGTAAAATCCTCACGTTTCCTATTAAGTTTATCAATATTTTGCTCTTTTTTACTTTGAATTAACTGCCTAATTTTTTCTTTATCGATTTTACCTTCTTCTACATCAATAGGTTTTTCTTTTAGAGTTGAATGCACTGATCTGTTATACCATTCTACACATTTAAATATACGTTCTTGCGTCGATAAACTAGACTTTTCTGCTTCTAGTGTTCTGAATTTTTCAGCAATAGTGCTATGGAATCTTTCTATGTCGGAATTTCCAGTGTGACTATTGGGTTTTGTAAAATGCACTAATATTTCTTCTTGTCTCATAAATTCTCTAACATTGACAGAATTGAACTCGTTATCCATAACAATTTTGTCTGGTTTACTTTTTATGGACAAGTACAGTCTAAATTTTTCTATTAAAGTGTTGCTATTTCTATCTTCTAAGTAAAGAATGACCGCGAATTTAGAAAATTTATCTATAAATGACATAAAACTGTGTTTCTTATTTGTATAAACATCTACGTGTATAATCTGATTTTTGTCGGTTGGGGTTTCTGTTAAAAAATATTTCGGTTTGATTGGTTTCCTGTCGTATTTGGCCCTACTACAGATGTCGCAATTATTCACGTACTTCTGTATTAATTTCTTTAGGTCCTTATAATAGATAAGTTTTTTCAATCCCTCGTAATTTGCCTGTATGCCACCATGTCCTGTCTCTAATTTATGATATTTTCCTATTTGTTTATATGTTTCCTCTTCGTTTGACATATCTGTGGCATGGTATGAGCATCTATAGAATTTAAGAGTTGAACCGAAGAGTTCTACTAGTTTCTGTTGTACTATGTTATATTCATGGTCCGTTATTTCCGAGTAAATGCCTGTTTTACCTGTTTTTAAATATCTTCTAAATATATCTGTCATAAAATTATTTTTAATATCTTCAGGACTAATAAAAATTTTTCTTTTATCATGAACTACTTCAATTTCTCTTACCTTGTTGTTAGTTAAAATTAGCTGTGTGTTAAATCTATTCACTATTGTGTCCAATATAATAAAATGGTCATTTTGTTCCTCTTCTTGAGAATGAATTGTAGCATCTGTGCTTCTGTTGTCTTCGTGTTGAACTTCGGTCTCTTGGTTACGTGAATCAATTGCATTTATCTGTCCTAAATCCGCATTTATACGACTCATAAATTCGGCAGCTATATTTTCCTTACCTTTTATATAGTTTATTTTAATGTCATATTCTCCTAACTTAAGTAACCAACGTTGTAATCTTGGATTGATATCTTTGCCAGTGTTTTTGATTTTCAACCACACTAATGGTTGATGATCAGTTATCAAATCAAAATTTCGTCCGTAGATATATGGTCGAAAATAGTTAACCGCCCATACAATAGCTAACAGTTCTTTCTCTGTTGTAGAATATTTTCTTTCGTGCTCGTTTAGGGTTCTACTTGCATAGCTAATTGGATGCTCACTTTGAGTGAGAACTGCACCAATAGCGAAATCACAAGCATCTGTGGCTATTTTAAAACGTTTATCAAAGTCGGGGTATCTAAGTATTAGAGCTTCTGTTAATAATCGTTTCAATTTCTGAAAGGTATCTATGTACTGTGGATCTTGTTTATTAATTTTTGCATTTTTCTTCAAATATTTCGTCATTCCATGAGCTACTTTGGCATAATCCTTCACAAACTTTCTATAATAACCGGTTATTCCTAAAAATGACTTGATTTGTTTTGTTGTTTCAGGGAGTTTAAGCTTTTGAATGTTTTCAATTTTACTCTCATTCGGCTTTACTCCTTCTGTTGTTAGAATGTGCCCTAAGTATTCAGTTTCCTTAGCAAAAAATTTACATTTATCTACCTGAATTTTTAAATTATGTTGTCTCAATTTATTAAAAATTTTTTCGAGGCTTTCCAAATGTTCTTCTAGTGAAGTGCTAAAAATAAGTATGTCATCAAGGTAGACAACACATATTTTGTTAATAAATTCTCTAAGGACTGAATTGATTAATCTTTGGAACGTGGCTGGGGCATTTTTGAGTCCGAATGGCATTCTCATAAACTCATAGTGCCCAAGAGGAGTAGAAAATGCTGTCTTTTGTCTATCATATTCTTTTATTAAAACCTGATGAAACCCTTTCGCTAAGTCTAGTGTTGTGAAATATTGTGACCTTCCTAGTTTCTCTAAGATATTTTCAATATTAGGGATGGGAAATTTATCGCTAATAGTTTCTTCGTTCAATTTCCTATAATCGATGACTATACGCCATTTCTTTGTACCGGAATTGTCCGCCTTCTTTGGAACGATCCAAAGCGGTGAGTTGTACGGTGAGTTGCTTTCCTTTATTATTCCCTGTTCTAACATTTCTTTTATTTGTTTATTGATTTCGGTCTCGTGTATCTGTGGATATCTATAAATTTTTGAGTAAAGTGGCCTACTTGTTGTAGTCACTATTTCGTGCTGAATTTCGTGTGTATGAGTCAATTTTTATCCTTCTTGAAAAAATAAGTCTTTGTGCTTATTTATTAAATATTTTAGATAATCTATCTCTTCAGAGTTCATCTCTATTCTTTTTAATTTTTCAATAACGCTTTGGTTAATAAACGAATTTTCAATTGTATAAATTTCGTCAAATTTGTACGGACATTCACTCAAAAATGTAGTTTTTACCTTATTGATTTCAATGTACCCCTCTCTAAGATTAATAATTGCTTGCATTGGTGCAAGTATATTTTGTCCAATAAGTGCGTCGAATTTTTTATTTTTGAACTTTGTAAGTTTCCAGCTCAAATATTTTTTTTCGTTAAACTCTTGTGGGAGTTCCGTTATTATTTCATGGCTTATGTTTGTTTGTCCACTGAGTGTATTAAATTGTAGATTATTTTTTAATTTTAGTCTTTTATATTTTGATAATTTGTCCTCGTTGATAAGTGTTGTTGTCGATCCTGTATCAATCAAGCATTTTATTTTTTCATCTCCTACAGTCAGCTCAACTATCGGTAAATTAGGTCGTCCCCCGGCAATTGAAAATTTACCTCATTTTGTTCTATATGGTTTACATCCATTCTACTCGTCCTAGTTTGGTCCGAATTTCTTCCGCCTGTATTTTGCGGATTTTGTCTGAACGGGTTTCTAAATTGTCCAGAGTTGTTATTTTGTCTAAACTGATTTTCTATTTGGTTATAGTTTTGTCTAAATGATTTTTGATTTTCAACTTGGTTGTAATTCGGTCTGAATGAATTCTGTGTAAAGTTTGTGTTTCTAAAATTTTGCGAGTTTGTGTTTCTATTTTTGTACGATTTTTTCTCTACTTGTTCTATCATACCCGTTTCTTGTAATGTATAAAACGCTAATCTTAGATTTTGAATATTCCTACTGTGGATGATGCTGGCTAGATTGGCATCTAGTCCATTAACGAATGTTTTTAAAATTATAGATTCATTTACAATAGGTGAAAACTCTACCGGTTTATTTTCATCGAAATCATATTTAGTGTTTAGTTTATCTAATATGTTTCTTAACTGATAAAAGTAGTCACTTACATTAAGACATTTTGTGTTGATTGCTTGGTGAAACAGGTTGTGATATGTCTCTCTTATACCAAAATTCCTGACCAGCTCTGTTTTAACTTCCATCCACGATGGGTTCTGTCCCAGCGTCCTCACTGCTTGTAATGCTGTTCCTTGTATTTTAGTCATGATGTGGCGTTGGAAAATAAAATCCTTTAGAGCAGGGTTAACATCAAACATTGGAAGGATCAGTTCCACTTCCCTAATGAACGATGATAAGTCATAGTCCTTGTTTCCTCGGAATTCCCTAATTCTCGCAGCTTCCTTTATAATTTCCGATGCTGGAATCTGCTGGGCCGTCGTAGCTGCTTGGTGTTGCCTCATTGCTTCTGCTGCCGCCGCTGCTGCTGCTGCCTCATGCTTTTCCATAATATTTGTTGTTTTATTATACTGTAGACTTGTTTTATTTTTCTCGTACTTTGGCATTCGCCTCTTAAATTAAGCTTTTTTTTTTATTCCGGTCAGTCTATTGACTTATTTAAATCTTTCGATTTAAAGTTTTTAGTTCACTAGATTTCACTTTATTGGGTACCAATATTTGAATTAATTTAGAGTTATTTAAATCTTTTGATTTAATTTTTAATTCACTTAGTTACTTTAGTTACTCAAGAGTTAAAAGTTCAGTATCAATCTTTTGATTAATACTCCTGATTCGACTGCGCCACTAACATTACTTCTTTAGAAGTAAAGGAAAAAAAACTAACATTACTTCTTTAGAAGTAAAGGAAAAAAATAAGTTTTTATTATTATTAACCAGAAGGTTTCTTTATTTCTTTAAATTCAGATTAAGACTGACTTACTTAAAAATATTACAATCCAATGTAACCTCTTAAGATACAAAAGAAATACATTACTACAAAAATACAAAATACATATTTCCTGCCTTTGATTGCATTTTTTGTGTTGTAACCAATATTTAAAATTGTTTACGTATGAAAACCCAAAACACTTAGGTGGGTCAGTTGGATTGCAAGAGCAATTCGATACATTGTTTACACATTGCCGACGCTGTTGAATTTTGGGTTAAGCAACAGCGGCACATGACAAAATGTTCTGTAATCCGAGAATATGTTTTTGAGTTAAATGTTTTTAGATTCTTTATTCGGTTAATTGTTTCGAAACCATTGTATGTATGTTTCGAAACAATTAATTTATGTTGCCCAATTGACTGGCAGTTTGGTTGAAACCTGAGGTTTCTCAAGTGACGTTGATGTCGACATGACCTGCGCGCTCCTGCCCTGTGCTCGACCACGTAGTCAAATACTTGCAAGTACATACATCGCATTACCCTATCTGGCACGTCTCTTTTCTTAACCGTCATGGCGAATGCATTGCAGTCGCTCACTATTTTGAATTTCCTATCTTTAAGGTAAATCTGCCATTTCTGCAATGCTTTGACCACAGCTAAAACCTCGAGTTCAAATGCGCTATACTTTTCTTCAGCCAATGTAGTTTTACGACTCATGTATTCTATTGGTTGAAAAGAACGATCCTCTGAATCCCTTTGCAATAAAACTGCTCCGAAACCATGTTTAGACGCATCAGCGTGCACTTCCGTTTCCGCTGAAGGATCGAAAAGTTTTAACGCAGGCGCATTTATCATTGCTTTTTTCAAAACTTCAATGGCTAGCAGCTGATCTACCCCCACTTTAAAACCTTCATCCATTCTGAGCAAATCTTATAGTGGCTTGGTAATTCCTGAATAGTCTCGTATAAAACGTCTAACAAACGACGTTAATCCTAGAAACCTCTGTATTTCCTTTTTACTTGTCGGTATAGGAAAGTTTCGTACGGCCTTCGATTTCTCTACTGATAGTAGAATTTTACCGTTTTCCAAAATAAACCCCAAGAAATTTATTTGTTTCTTGATAAACCGACATTTCTCCCACTTTATCTGTAACCCATGTTCACCAGCTCTTTCAAGTACCCTCCGCAGTTTTTCCAACGATTCGTTCTCATTCTTGGCTCGAATGACGATGTCGTCCATATATACGACTATTGTATCATCTTTGAGCATATCCTGAAAGATTGCCCTAATAAATCTACAAAACACTGCAGGTGAGTTGGTAATCCCAAATGGAACAAAACAGAATTTGAATTGACCTGTGTTTGTGACAAACGACGTGTAATTGCGCGAGTTAGGTTCGACTGGTACGTGATAAAATCCGTTTTTTAAGTCAAGTGTTGTAAAAACTTTCGCGCCTTGCAACTTGTCCAACACCTCATCGACTAAGGTCATAGGAAAGTTATCCCTAACAATTTTCTCGCAAATTTTGCGAAAATCGCAACAAAATCTTCTTGTCCCATCTTTATTTTTCGTCAGTACCACCGGCGATGCATACTCAGACGTGCTGCATTGTATTATGCCGTATTCAAGCATGCCTTGTACCTGTTTATCAATGTAACGTTGGTCTTCACCTGACACACTCGACGTGGACGCTGATAGACGAGTCTATCGTCAGACAGAATAAGCTTCATCTGCACCGGTACGCTTGACGGCTTTCCGGGCATATAGGTAGCAACCAAGTGCTCTACCTCCCTTGCAATATTCCCTTTTAAATGCGACAGATCGAAAACTTTCAATTCTCTCTCTGGTTCTTCTACTTCGGCTAAACACAACGCGTCGAACTCTTTCAACAGACAATTTCCGCAATCTAGAATCTCACGTTCATCAGAAAAATCGCCCTGGGTTACCCCTGTCAACCCTCCTACACTACGGTTCGATACCCTCGTCTCGGTATCAACCGAAGCCTTTCTACTGCTCCCAGCAGTTTCCGTATTCTTCGCAACCTCACACTCTGGCGTCGCTCCCGTACGCCCGTTACCACGCTCTGGCCCACCATCTCCAGAGCTACCACCCTGGGTTACTGGCCCTGTCACTTCGGCCTTCCTCTCGGGGTCCTCGCTGCACAATATGGCTTGTTTGCTCGGTTTCCTGAACGTTACTCTCCCATGTCTAAAGATTAATTCCACATCCTTGAGAACATAGCATCCTATTATCGCTGCATACGGTATATCGCGTTCCCTTACTACATGAAAAATAATTTTTAAAATCACCTCGTCGATTTCGATCTCGGCCTTAAAGCTACCCAATGTCGTGAGTTGCCCCTTGCCTACTCCATACAACTGCCGCCTCTCCTTACTTAGCTCGACGTCGCCTAGCATCATGAGGGTATCGTATCTCATAATGCATGAGTCGCATCCTGTATCTACTAGCGCACTAAAAGTGAAATTATAAATTTGCACATCGATAAATACTAGACTGCTTTTCCTTTAGCTGTCCTTATGTTGGCCCAACGTGTTTACTCGCACAGTTTTACAATCCTTATCTACTTTACAGTCCTTGGCCATGTGGCCTCTCTGCCTACATTTAAAACACGTTACATTGCTGGACCTCGCTACCGGACATTCCCTGGCCAAATGACCTTCTTTGTCACATTTGAAGCATTTTTTTCTTTTGTGGGACCCCCACACTCAGACTTCTCCCTGAACCTGACTGGGGCATGGACCCTCTCTTTGATGACGTTGGCCCCCCTCTAATTGTTTCGTATACTCTTATATGTTCCTTTAGCGCCATCAGGTTTTTCGCCTGGTACAGCACAGATTTACTTGCTCGTGTGTCTGGTACTCCCTCTACAAAATATTCCACGACACTCATTTCGTGATTGGTTTCCCTATTTCTATAAGTGCGTACAAATATTCCCGTAGGCTTTCTTTAGCGTCTTTCCGTCTGTTTCTCAAAGCGCGGTGAACTTCCGCAGCGCACAACTTTTCCCCAAACTCTTCTACCAAGGCACATTTCAAACTGGTCCAGTCTTTGCACCCTACTGCGCCCCGAGTAAACGACCTAGCAGCGCCTTTAAGCAATTGTTTAGCATACACATACTTCTGTAAGCCATTCCAACCTACTGTGTCGGCCACATCTTCGAACTCGTCCACACAGTGATTCACTCCACGGGCACCGTCACCATAAAATGACGAAACCGTATCTTCTATATCGCGAAGCGTAAACATCGCTCTTGGCCTACTTAGGTTATCTGCCGGCGCATCGTCGTAAATTGAATTTGTCGATTCATTTTCATTCAGCGCGCCTACGTCTCCTTCTTCCTCTTTAAAAACCATGTATTGCAGCAATCGCATCTGCAATTCCTTTTTCCTACACTCAAATTCAGTTCCCTAAGTCTTTCCTTCAACATTTCCACCGTCATTGTCTTAATTGTCTCGGTATCCATCTAACAAATTGATAATCAAGACAAAACTATAAATTATAGTATGGACAATGTTATCAAAGAGTTTCTATAGTTATTCAACACCGTAACTTCTCTGATTTCCCGCTGGGTCACCGCCACTTCGCCGTCGCTGCGCTCGCTGCCGCTACTTGACGGTTGCTCTGTCTTGCGCCGTATATCGGTACGTATGTACATAAATGCACATAAGAGCATGTACCTACATATGCTGCTACTTACTTCCACTTTCAGATCCGCTGTTCAACGTGCTACTTTCTGCTTTATATGTTGATATGTATATGTACAAGTACATAAAGAGTGTGCAAATGCGCCGTTGTTTCTTTCGGCAACCGCAATGCTGTTCGTCGCGCTGCTTTGCACGATTTGTGTAGACGTACGTACACACATGTACTTAAACGATGGGCACGAGTGCTGCTGCTTTCCCTTGGCTAACAGAATCGCTGTTCGACGCGCCGCTCTGCTGTATATGAACGCTCAAGTAAACGTAGACTGCGCAAATGTGCCGTTGTTTTTCGGGCTAACCGAACCGCTGTTCCACGCGCCGCTCTGCGCTGTATATGGTGATATACGAACACTCATGTACATACATGAAGAGTACGCCAATACGTTGATGTCTCCTTTCGGTTCCAATTTTTGGCACTTTCATTTCAAAGTTTTCACTGTGTCTTTTCCCGTTTTAACTGCGACTACTTGGACGCCTGTAAATCCTGTCACGGGCTTGGTCTCCAAAATGCTTCTTTCTATAAAATTATTTTCTCTTCGAGTCGAAAGCCTCTGTAGCTAGTACTCATTCCCCCAACACCTTGCACTCATAATTAATTACGGTGTAAGATATAATAATATTAATAAAAATAAAATATTATAGCAAAATAAATTAGGGAGTACTAGCTGCCAGGGCTTACGATTCGGATATTTATAATTAGATTACAATTTATAAATTAAACCACATTCTTTTAAGAAATTAATTACAATTGTTATATTATTAAAATTTTTAACAGACTAAATGGAGATGCGGATCCAAATAATTTCTTTCTAATATTGATGACAGATGTGCATTCATTCTGGATGTGTTCCACGGATGGGGTATACCCACACAGCGGACACTGGTGGGTCCCCAACAACAGATTCTCGTGAGTGAGCTGGATGTGTCCTATCTTAAGTCGAACAAATATTGTTGTTTGACTACGTGAAGCACTGTACGGGTAGCGAGCTTTTATACAATTGGTGTTAATTGTAGCGTACCGGTGTTTAAAGCGGGCCCATTCGATTTTTCTTATGTCACTCAGATGATTGTTTATCAGTTTGTATAGATCTTCTTCATTTGATATAACGAACGAGAGACACGGGGTTGTTGCAGCAAAACATGCTTGCATTGTCTGCAAGTTCGTTTTCTTTCATAAGTTTAGCTTTAAACTTAGGAGATAAGCGATTTAAGGAAATGTTGTATGGGGTCTCACCGGTCTGAATATGTATTATATTATGGTTGTACGTAGAAAGGGTTTGTTCGATTTGCATAAAAGATAATTCTTTATCATCTGAGCTATTCATTATTCTGAGTTTTTCATTAAGTGTCATGTGCAGATGTTCGATATCTGCAATGCCGGTTTTTTCTGTGGTTTGTTTAATGTTAACATTATTTATCCATTGATCTTGGCCGATTTTCAATACTTCTGGAGGTCCCATCGTATTAAAAATTCTTATTACAGTTCATTTTGTTTCTAACCAATTCAATGTTGATACTTCTTAAGCAGTTGATACTTCTTTAACCAAATCACTGGGAAATCGAATCAAGTGTACAGGTTCTCGGGGGTCTGTTAGCTATCAGCTGTTCCCTAATAAACCCCAGGGAACATATATATTTGGCCTTTTTATGAAAGAGTGTTACTGATGCTAATAATTTTTTACTACTGATTTACATAAATTTAAGTAAATAAATTAAAATCAGAAGTGGAATAGTGCTTAAATTATTGATATATTGTTACGAAATTGCCCTCTTGACAATTTACTCTGTTGCAAAATTGCCCTCCGGACAATTTACTCTGTTACAAAATTGCCCTCCTGACAATTTCTCTAACTATCTGTACTCGGACTCGTACCGCTGGATTGTGTAGTAATCACACAATCGCTGGTTAAATTAAAATAATTAGCTTTATTTAATTATTGTTATTTACACATTTAATATTAGGCTTAAAGTTTACTTAGTTATGATTTGCACTTTATTTAACAAACCATTAGTCACTTTATTTAACAAGTAATTTCATCACTTTATTTAATAATGAACTTCATCACTTTGCACAATTACAAATACTGCTGCTTTGATTATAATGCTAGATGTACACACTTTTACGGTCTCTGATCTACTGTATTCGACTTTGAACAGTCTTGTCGCTTTTATAGTTTTCGAATGGTTGGAGTAGAAAATTCTACGCTATTCTCGTATTTTCTAGAAGCTGCTATCCACTTCGACAGAAGTCGAGAATATTCTTTTTGATATTACCGACGGATGGTTCTTGAATAAGCTTTTATTCGAATAGTTCGCATCTTGACTCACAGGGGGCACTCATTTTCCAGATGGGATCCTAAAAGTATGCAATCCCTTTTCACTGAGCTATCACGTTTCACTGCCCTCCGCTTAAACTTGTTCGTCCCGAACAAGGATAGTACTGCAACCTTTATAAGGAGATAACCTCTCTAAATGAACGACTTTCATTTTGCTCCTGGCCTTTCTCGCCAACTGGATGCGGTATACTACATCGTTGAGCCGCTTTATCACCTTATAAGGGCCTTCCCAGTGTGTTTGCAGTTTTGGCGATAATCCCTTTTTCCTTTGCGGATTATGAAGCATAACTAGCTGCCCTTCCTGAAATCCCTTGGAGTTTGCTCGTAGATCATATCTGGCTTTCATTTTATCACTCATCAGTTGTGTGCGCTTTCTGATGGTTCCATGAATTTCATTCAGCTGTCTTCGTTTGTCAGCTACATAACTGCTACATGAAACTTCCGTAGATGAGTAGGCACCGAATTTCAGATCTGCAGGCAATCTTATGTCACAACCGAAAATAGCCTTAGCTGGTGTTGTAGATGTTGTATCGTGAGTTGCCGATCGGTATGCCATTAAGAAGAGGGGTATGTGTTGGTCCCAATTTTTCTGGTTTCTGTCCACGACTTTTCTTAGGTGTTCCTCAAGCGTACGATTAAATCTTTCAACCATTCCATCGGATTGTGGGTGCAAAGGGGTTGTACGAGTTTTGCGTATGCCCATCAATTCACTCATTTCCCTGAATATTGTTGACTCGAAATTTCTGCCTTGATCCGAGTGCAACTCGAGGGGAGCTCCGAATCTGCAGACCCAATTATTGATAAATGCATCTGCAACGGTCTTAGCTTCTTGATCGGGAATGGGGTATACTTCTGGCCATTTACTAAAATAGTCGATTACGACGAGAACATATTTGTTGCCGGAATCACTAATTGGAAACGGACCTGCTATGTCCATTGCAATACGCTCAAATGGCGCTCCCACGTTGTATAAATGCATCTTCCCCTGGCTGCGACGGCTCGGTCCCTTGGCAGCTGTACACTTTTCACAAGCACGAATCCAGTCAACTACCGATTGCTGGCAACCAACCCAATAAAATCGTGTTTTAATTTTCTCGACTGTTTTTGTTATTCCCAAATGCCCTCCGCTTGGCCCACTATGGTATTCCTTGAGAATTTCGCTTATTCTTGCCTTGGGTACCACAATCAAGTTCTTCGTGGTTTTTCCATCTTCGCTCTCCCACAGGCGGAATAGGCATCCATCTTGCAGCTTTAAGCTATTCCATTGAGCCCAATATGCTTTAGTTATGGGGCTTTCAGTCGAGATTTCGTTCCAATCAGGCCGTTTTCCTTCATTCTTACTTGATACGATTTTTGCCAAATCTGGGTCATTTCGTTGTTCTTCTTTTATCTTTTCCGCTGTCCATTCATCGTCTGGTAAAACAGCCATTAAGCGCACATCGACTACTCCTTCTTTCCCTTCAGCTTTAGAATAGTGCTTACATTCCATACTGCAAGGACGTCGTGATAGTGCATCAGCATTCCCGTGGTTTCCGCCTCTGCGATGTTCTATTGTGAAATCGTAGCTTTGGAGTCTCTCAATCCATCTCGCAACCTGACCTTCGGGATTTTTGAACTGTAATAGCCAGCGCAGAGCAGCGTGATCCGTTCTCAACAAGAACTTTTGTCCATACAGGTACTTGTTAAAGTGCTTCACGCACTGCATAACCGCCAAAAGTTCTCTCCGTGTTACACAGTAATTTCGCTCTGGCTTTGATAAGATCTTACTGAAGTAGGCTATTACACTTTCATGTCCGTCAATAACTTGCGACAGGACACCTCCATCTGTATCCAAAATAAATTTTTCGCCAGGTATTGGATACGCAAGGATCGGAGCTGTACACAATAGCTCTTTCAATCTGTTGAATGCCTTCTCCTGTTCGCTTTTCCACTCAAAAGGACAATTTTTCCTCGTTAATGCATGCAGACTACCAGCCACGTCCGCAAAGCCTGGAACAAAGCGTCTGTAATAGGTGCAAAGACCCAAGAAGCTGCGTAGCTCATGCAAACTAGTTGGTCTTGGCCACTCCCTTACTGAGTCTATCTTATCTGGATCTGTGTGTACTCCTTCAGGTGTGACTTTATGTCCAAGGTACTTGACTTCTTTCTTGAAGAACGAGCATTTCTTTGTGCTCAGCTTCAACCCTGAAGCTCCTAATCGCATCAATACTTCTTCCAAATTCTTCAAGTGGTCCTCGAAGTCCTTTCCCATAACGATGATGTCATCTAAGTACACCAGACACGTTTTCCAGTGAAGACCCTTTAGCACATGTTCCATTAAGCGTTCAAATGTAGCTGGAGCATTACACAGTCCGAATGGCATCACCAAAAATTGCCATAGTCCATCACCGGCACTGAATGCTGTCTTTTCCTTGTCTTGTTCGTCTACTGCCACTTGCCAATATCCGCTTTGTAAATCCAGCGTTGAGAACCAATTTGAACCAGAAAGTGTGTCCAACGTATCGTCGATTCGAGGTAATGGATAACTATATTTCTTCGTTACCTCATTTAGTTTACGATAATCTACACAGAAACGTGTGGAGCCATCCTTCTTCTTGACTAATACCACTGGAGAACTCCAGGGGCTCGCTGATGGCTCTATGACGTTGTTCTGATGCATTTCCTTCAGCAATACATTCACCTCTTCTCTCTTTGCCAGAGGTACTCTTCTTGACGCTTGACGAATGGGTTTGGCATCACCAGTGTTGATTGTGTGTTTCACCATCTTTGTTCTGCCTTCGTTTTTACCCTTTTCAGCAAATACTGACCAATGCCAAAAGTTGGCTGGCAGTCCTCCTCTGCTCTGTGGATAAGTCTTTGCTCCATTCTTTCGTAAGATCGTCGAGTACCTTTTTATCAGCTGGTATCTTCATTTTTGTGTCTCGCGGCTGGCTTTCACAGTTTACAATTGCCGAAATTGCCCGGCAATTTCCAATTATCTGTCCTTTCTCTATGGTTTTAGCGGAATTTGCAAGATTGACCACTCTTACTGGCACTATTCTGTTCTGCTGTTCTTCTACGAGGGTTTTTCCAATGATGATGTCATCCAGTACAAATTTTTCATCCGTTTCCACAACCCACAACTTGTTCTTCTCCACATCTCCGTCCATTTTGGCCCATATGACTGCCTCTGACTTTGCTGGGATTTTTGTCCGCCGCGATACAATGGCTTGTCGGATACCTCCATACTTATCCTCACCAACGGATAACGGTATTTCGGTGTTCGCATACTTCAACGTTCGGCATTTCAAATCTAGGGTGAATCCATTCCGAATCATAAAATCCACACCTAAGATTAATTCGTCCACAATATCTGCAACTACAAACTCGTGCTTCACTGTTGTGGTACCGATAGTAATTTTCCGTGTAACTTTTCCAAGTACCGGTGCATCATCTCCAGTTGCCGTACGCAAACTTTTTCCCTGAAGCGGGTCGATTCCCCGAACGAGATCCCTTCTAATTATGGAATGTGATGCACCCGTATCCAATGTTACCACGATTTTTCTTCCATTTACTACGCTGTCGACAGTTAGGCTGTTGATTTTCCGTGCCATCTGAGAAACGAAGATTCTGGGGCTACATGTTGTGGGAGTCAGATCAAGCCCCTCGAGACTGACTCCATCTAGTTTGTCGACGACTTTTCATCATTTTCTGATTCCCTATTTTGGAATCTGACTTGCTTTGGAGGTCTTACCGGTGAGCGTGATCTAGAACGTTTCCGTCTCGATTGGCAATTACGGGAAATGTGTCCGACCTCTCCGCAGGTGAAGCATTTGCCCGTGAAACTTTGGCCGCTTTCGACTTGTACCTGACGGGCTCTGTATACTGGCTGGCACACCAAGGCTGCTGTCTCTGAAGTTAAAGCGCTAGCTACAGTCTCCATATATGTAGCTTTCGGATTAGTTATTGCAGAACGCTTTATCTCCGCATCGCGAATGCCATATACAAAGGTGTCCATCATACACCTCTCAGTGATCTCTCCTGGGTAGGCAAGATGAGCCAACCGCTCCACTTCCGCCGCAAACTGTTGTAGAGACTCACCACTCTTCTGTACACGTGTTCGTAGCTCTACTTGGTACATCTGCTTCCGGTGTTCACTACCATACTTGCGCTGAACGGCATTCATCAAGCTTTCATAGCAGTCTCGCTCACTTTCTGAGATAGTTTGAAGCACATCAGCGGCAGCATCTTTCAATGAAACGGTTAATGCAGCCACTTTTTCGCGAGCACTCCAACCATTTGTGCTAGCGGTAGTCTCAAACTGCATTCTGAAGACACTAAATGTCGTGGTTCCATCATAGGTAGGAGGCTTCAGTTTTATTGAGGATAAAGCTGGCACAGGCAATGCACCTTCCTGTAGTAGATTAATTCTTTGTTCTATTTGTTGCTTAAATTCATTCTGCCTTTGTACTAAAGATTTTTCGAACGATTCTTGCCGTGTCTCAATTTCACAAACCTTCCTGTCTACCATCTCGGACATTTCTTTCATCTGCTGTGAGTTCTTTTCCACTAGTTGAGTAAGTCGTATTTCACTCTGCTGTAACTGCTCTTTGACATCCTCTTTGACTGCTTGTTTGAGCGATTCAGCACTCTTTTCTACGTCCTCTTTGACGGATGCAACACTCTTTTCGACGGTTTGAGCATTTTGTTGTAATTGTTGCTGCATCTTTTCATCTCGCTGCTGCATCTTTTCCTCTCGCTGCTGCATCCTCTCTTCAGCTGCTTGAGAATTTTTTTGTAACTACATCTGTATTAGCCCGATAAGTGCACTCATGTCAAAGTTACCCGTGTTAGTTTCTTGCGGTGTTTCTTCGTGTCGAGATGTCGTTGGCTCTTCACATTGGAATTCATGCTCATCGACATATATACCCTGCTCCTCTAAAGCGCTTCTTAGTCTCACCTGCAGCTCCGCTTTAAGCCCTTGTGTTTGCAAATTTAAACGCTCAAGCTCCTTCTTGAGCTGCTCCAATCTCAGTTTTTCAAATTTAACCATTGTTTATTACAGATACACAATCCCACTTCTGACACCAATTGTTACGAAATTGCCCTCTTGACAATTTACTCTGTTGCAAAATTGCCCTCCGGACAATTTACTCTGTTACAAAATTGCCCTCCTGACAATTTCTCTAACTATCTGTACTCGGACTCGTACCGCTGGATTGTGTAGTAATCAAACAATCGCTGGTTAAATTAAAATAATTAGCTTTATTTAATTATTGTTATTTACACATTTAATATTAGGCTTAAAGTTTACTTAGTTATGATTTGCACTTTATTTAACAAACCATTAGTCACTTTATTTAACAAGTAATTTCATCACTTTATTTAATAATGAACTTCATCATTTTGCACAATTACAAATACTGCTGCTTTGATTATAATGCTAGATGTACACACTTTTACGGTCTCTGATCTACTGTATTCGACTTTGAACAGTCTTGTCGCTTTTATAGTTTTCGAATGGTTGGAGTCGAAAATTCTACGCTATTCTCGTATTTTCTAGAAGCTTCTATCCACTTCGACAGAAGTCGAGAATATTCTTTTTGATATTACCGACGGATGGTTCTTGAATAAGCTTTTATTCGAATAGTTCGCATCTTGACTCACAGGGGGCACTCATTTTCCAGATGGGATCCTAAAAGTATGCAATCCCTTTTCACTGAGCTATCACGTTTCAATATTATAAAATTAGATATAATTTAAGGGTTCAAATTTGCAACTTGTATACAGTAATTATATTGAGCTTATTGGATACTCATAAGTTCATTCTAGCACAACAACTCAGAACGTGAACATATTGTTACGAAATTGCCCTCTTGACAATTTACTCTGTTACAAAATTGCCCTCCGGACAATTTACTATGTTACAAAATTGCCCTCCTGACAATTTCTCTAACTATCTGTACTCGGACTCGTACCGCTGGATTGTGTAGTAATCAAACAATCGCTGGTTAAATTAAAATAATTAGCTTTATTTAATTATTGTTATTTACACATTTAATATTAGGCTTAAAGTTTACTTAGTTATGATTTGCACTTTATTTAACAAACCATTAGTCACTTTATTTAACAAGTAATTTCATCACTTTATTTAATAATGAACTTCATCATTTTGCACAATTACAAATACTGCTGCTTTGATTATAATGCTAGATGTACACACTTTTACGGTCTCTGATCTACTGTATTCGACTTTGAACAGTCTTGTCGCTTTTATAGTTTTCGAATGGTTGGAGTCGAAAATTCTACGCTATTCTCGTATTTTCTAGAAGCTTCTATCCACTTCGACAGAAGTCGAGAATATTCTTTTTGATATTACCGACGGATGGTTCTTGAATAAGCTTTTATTCGAATAGTTCGCATCTTGACTCACAGGGGGCACTCATTTTCCAGATGGGATCCTAAAAGTATGCAATCCCTTTTCACTGAGCTATCACGTTTCAATATTATAAAATTAGATATAATTTAAGGGTTCAAATTTGCAACTTGTATACAGTAATTATATTGAGCTTATTGGATACTCATAAGTTCATTCTAGCACAACAACTCAGAACGTGAACATATTGTTACGAAATTGCCCTCTTGACAATTTACTCTGTTACAAAATTGCCCTCCGGACAATTTACTATGTTACAAAATTGCCCTCCTGACAATTTCTCTAACTATCTGTACTCGGACTCGTACCGCTGGATTGTGTAGTAATCAAACAATCGCTGGTTAAATTAAAATAATTAGCTTTATTTAATTATTGCTATTTTCACATTTAATATTAGGCTTAAAGTTTACTTAGTTATTATTTGCACTTTATTTCACAAACCATTAGTCACTTTATTTAATAAGTAATTTCATCACTTTATTTAATAATGAATTTCATCACTTTGCACAATTACAAATACTGCTAATACTGCTGCTTAGATTAAAATGCCTGATGTATACACTTTTACGATCTCTGATCTACTGTCCTCGAGTTTGAACAGTCTTGTCGCTTTTATAGTTTTCGAATGGTTGGTGTAGAAACTTCTACGCTATTCTCGTAATTTCTAGAAGCTTCTATCCTCTTCGACAGAAGTCGAGAATATTCTTTTTGATATTACCGGCAGATGGTTCTTGAATAAACTTTTATTCGAATAGTTCGCATCTTGACTCACAGGGGGCACTCATTCTCCAGATGGGATCCTAAAAGTATGCAATCCCTTTTCACTGAGCTATCACGTTTCACTGCCCTCCGCTTAAACTTGTTCGTCCCGAACAAGGATAGTACTGCAACCTTTATAAGGAGATAACCTCTCTAAATGAACGACTTTCATTTTGCTCCTGGCCTTTCTCGCCAACTGGATGCGGTATACTACATCGTTGAGCCGCTTTATCACCTTATAAGGGCCTTCCCAGTGTGTTTGCAGTTTTGGCGATAATCCCTTTTTCCTTTGCGGATTATGAAGCATAACTAGCTGCCCTTCCTGAAATCCCTTGGAGTTTGCTCGTAGATCATATCTGGCTTTCATTTTATCACTCATCAGTTGTGTGCGCTTTCTGATGGTTCCATGAATTTCATTCAGCTGTCTTCGTTTGTCAGCTACATAACTGCTACATGAAACTTCCGTAGATGAGTAGGCACCGAATTTCAGATCTGCAGGTAATCTTATGTCACAACCGAAAATAGCCTTAGCTGGTGTTGTAGATGTTGTATCGTGAGTTGCCGATCGGTATGCCATTAAGAAGAGGGGTATGTGTTGGTCCCAATCTTTCTGGTTTCTGTCCACGACTTTCCTTAGGTGTTCCTCAAGCGTACGATTAAATCTTTCAACCATTCCATCGGACTGTGGGTGCAAAGGGGTTGTACGAGTTTTGCGTATGCCCATCAATTCACTCATTTCCCTGAATATTGTTGACTCGAAATTTCTGCCTTGATCCGAGTGCAACTCGAGGGGAGCTCCGAATCTGCAGACCCAATTATTGATAAATGCATCTGCAACGGTCTTAGCTTCTTGATCGGGAATGGGGTATACTTCTGGCCATTTACTAAAATAGTCGATTACGACGAGAACATATTTGTTGCCGGAATCACTAATTGGAAACGGACCTGCTATGTCCATTGCAATACGCTCAAATGGCGCTCCCACGTTGTATAAATGCATCTTCCCCTGGCTGCGACGGCTCGGTCCCTTGGCACCTGTACACTTTTCACAAGCACTAATCCAGTCAACTACCGATTGCTGGCAACCAACCCAATAAAATCGTGTTTTAATTTTCTCGACTGTTTTTGTTATTCCCAAATGCCCTCCGCTTGGCCCACTATGGTATTCCTTGAGAATTTCGCTTATTCTTGCCTTGGGTACCACAATCAAGTTCTTCGTGGTTTTTCCATCTTCGCTCTCCCACAGGCGGAATAGGCATCCATCTTGCAGCTTTAAGCTATTCCATTGAGCCCAATATGCTTTAGTTATGGGGCTTTCAGTCGAGATTTCGTTCCAATCAGGCCGTTTTCCTTCATTCTTACTTGATACGATTTTTGCCAAATCTGGGTCATTTCGTTGTTCTTCTTTTATCTTTTCCGCTGTCCATTCATCGTCTGGTAAAACAGCCATTAAGCGCACATCGACTACTCCTTATTTCCCTTCAGCTTTAGAACAGTGCTTACATTCCATACTGCAAGGACGTCGTGATAGTGCATCAGCATTCCCGTGGTTTCCGCCTCTGCGATGTTCTATTGTGAAATCGTAGCTTTGGAGTCTCTCAATCCATCTCGCAACCTGACCTTCGGGATTTTTGAACTGTAATAGCCATCGCAGAGCAGCGTGATCCGTTCTCAACAAGAACTTTTGTCCATACAGGTACTTGTTAAAGTGCTTCACGCACTGCATAACCGCCAAAAGTTCTCTCCGTGTTACACAGTAATTTCGCTCTGGCTTTGATAAGATCTTACTGAAGTAGGCTATTACTCTTTCATGTCCGTCAATAACTTGCGACAGGACACCTCCAATCCCGAATCCACTTGCATCTGTATCCAAAATAAATTTTTCGCCAGGTATTGGATACGCAAGGATCGGAGCTGTACACAATAGCTCTTTCAATCTGTTGAATGTCTTCTCTTGTTCGCTTTTCCACTCAAAAGGACAATTTTTCCTCGTTAATGCATGCAGACTACCAGCCACGTCTGCAAAGCCTGGAACAAAGAGTCTGTAATAGGTGCAAAGACCCAAGAAGCTGCGTAGCTCATGCAGACTAGTTGGTCTTGGCCACTCCCTTACTGAGTCTATCTTATCTGGATCTGTGTGTACTCCTTCAGGTGTGACTTTATGTCCAAGGTACTTGACTTCTTTCTTGAAGAACGAGCATTTCTTTGCGCTCAGCTTCAACCCTGAAGCTCCTAATCGCATCAATACTTCTTCCAAATTCTTCAAGTGGTCCTCGAAGTCCTTTCCCATAACGATGATGTCATCTAAGTACACCAGACACGTTTTCCAGTGAAGACCCTTTAGCACATGTTCCATTAAGCGTTCAAATGTAGCTGGAGCATTACACAGACCGAATGGCATCACCAAAAATTGCCATAGTCCATCACCGACACTGAATGCTGTCTTTTCCTTGCCTTGTTCGTCTACTGCCACTTGCCAATATCCGCTTTGTAAATCCAGCGTTGAGAACCAATTTGAACCAGAAAGTGTGTCCAACGTATTCGAGGTAATGGATAACTATCTTTCTTCGTTACCTCATTTAGTTTACGATAATCTACACAGAAACGTGTGGAGCCATCCTTCTTCTTGACTAATACCACTGGAGAACTCCAGGGGCTCTATGACGTTGTTCTGATGCATTTCCTTCAGCAATACATTCACCTCTTCTCTCTTTGCCAGAGGTACTCTTCTTGACGCTTGACGAATGGGTTTGGCATCACCAGTGTTGATTGTGTGTTTCACCATCTTTGTTCTGCCTTCGTTTTTACCCTTTTCAGCAAATACTGACCAATGTCTTGCCAAAAGTTGGCTGGCAGTCCTCCTCTGCTCTGTGGATAAGTCTTTGCTCCATTCTTTCGTAAGATCGTCGAGTACCTTTTTATCAGCTGGTATTTTCATTTTTGTGTCTTGCGGCTGGCTTTCACAGTTTACAATTGCCGAAATTGCCCGGCAATTTCCAATTATCTGTCCTTTCTCAATGGTTTTAGCAGAATTCGCAAGATTGACCACTCTTACTGGCACTATTCTGTTCTGCTGCTCTTCTACGAGGGTTTTTCCAATGATGATGTCATCCAGTGCAAATTTTTCATCAGTCTCCACAACCCACAACTTGTTCTTCTCCACATCTCCGTCCATTTTGGCCCATATGACTGCCTCTGACTTTGCTGGGATTTTTGTCCGCTGCGATACAATGGCTTGTCGGATACCTCCATACTTTGCCTCACCAACGGATAACGGTATTTCGGTGTTCGCATACTTCAACATTCGGCATTTCAAATCTAGGGTGAATCCATTCCGAATCATAAAATCCACACCTAAGATTAATTCGTCCACAATATCCGCAACTACGAACTCGTGCGTCACTGTTGTGGTGCCGATAGTGATTTTACGTGTAACTTTTCCCAGTACCGGTGCATCATCTCCAGTTGCCGTACGCAATCTTATTCCCAGAAGCGGCTCGATTCCCCGAACGAGATCCCTTCTAATTATGGAATGTGATGCACCCGTATCCAATGTTACCACGATTTTTCTACCATTTACTACGCTGTCGACAGTTAGGCTGTTGATTTTCCGTGCCATCTGAGAAACGAAGATTCTGGGGCTACATGTTGTGGGAGTCAGATCAAGCCCCTCGAGACTGACTCCATCTAGTTTGTCGACGACTTTTCATCATTTTCTGATTCCCTATTTTGGAATCTGACTTGCTTTGGAGGTCTTACCGGTGAGCGTGATCTAGAGCGTTTCCGTCTCGATTGGCAATTACGGGCCATGTGTCCGACCTCTCCGCAGGTGAAGCATTTGCCCGTGAAACTTTGGCCGCTTTCGACTTGTACCTGACGGGCTCTGTATACTGGCTGGCACACCAAGGCTGCTGTCTCTGAAGTTAAAGCGCTAGCTACTGTCTCCATATATGTAGCTTTCGGATTAGTTATTGCAGAACGCTTTATCTCCGCATCGCGAATGCCATATACAAAGGTGTCCATCATACACCTCTCAGTGATCTCTCCTGGGTAGGCAAGATGAGCCAACCGCTCCACTTCCGCCGCAAACTGTTGTAGAGACTCACCACTCTTCTGTACACGTGTTCGTAGCTCTACTTGGTACATCTGCTTCCGGTGTTCACTACCTTGCGCTGAACGGCATTCCTCAAGCTTTCTCAGCAGTCTCGCTCACTTTCTGAGATAGTTTGAAGCACATCAGCGGCAGCACCTTTCAACGAAACGGTTAATGCAGCCACTTTTTCGCGAGCACTCCAACCATTTGTGCTAGCGGTAGTCTCAAACTGCATTCTGAAGACACTAAATGTTGTGGTTCCATCATAGGTAGGAGGCTTCAGTTTTATTGAGGATAAAGCTGGCACAGGCAATGCACCTTCCTGTAGTAGGTGAATTCTTTGTTCTATTTGTTGCTTAAATTCATTCTGCCTTTGTACTAAAGATTTTTCGAACGATTCTTGCCGTGTCTCAATTTCACAAACCTTCCTGTCTACCATCTCGGACATTTCTTTCATCTGCTGTGAGTTCTTTTCCACTAATTGAGTAAGTCGTATTTCACTCTGCTGTAACTGTTCTTTGACATCCTCTTTGACGGATGCAACACTCTTTTCGACGGTTTGAGCATTTTGTTGTAATTGTTGCTGCATCTTTTCATCTCGCTGCTGCATCTTTTCATCTCGCTGCTGCATCCTCTCTTCAGCTGCTTGAGAATTTTGTTGTAACTGCATCTGTATTAGCCCGATAAGTGCACTCATGTCAAAGTTACCCGTGTTAGTTTCTTGCGGTGTTTCTTCGTGTCGAGATGTCGTTGGCTCTTCACATTGGAATTCATGCTCATCGACATCTATACCCTGCTCCTCTAAAGCGCTTCTTAGTCTCACCTGCAGCTCCGCTTTAAGCCCTTGTGTTTGCAAATTTAAACACTCCAGCTCCTTCTTGAGCTGCTCCAATCTCAGTTTTTCAAATTTAACCATTGTTTATTACAGATACACATTCCCACTTCTGACACCAATTGTTACGAAATTGCCCTCTTGACAATTTACTCTGTTACAAAATTGCCCTCCGGACAATTTACTATGTTACAAAATTGCCCTCCTGACAATTTCTCTAACTATCTGTACTCGGACTCGTACCGCTGGATTGTGTAGTAATCAAACAATCGCTGGTTAAATTAAAATAATTAGCTTTATTTAATTATTGCTATTTTCACATTTAATATTAGGCTTAAAGTTTACTTAGTTATTATTTGCACTTTATTTCACAAACCATTAGTCACTTTATTTAATAAGTAATTTCATCACTTTATTTAATAATGAATTTCATCACTTTGCAAAATTACAAATACTGCTAATACTGCTGCTTAGATTAAAATGCCTGATGTATACACTTTTACGATCTCTGATCTACTGTCCTCGAGTTTGAACAGTCTTGTCGCTTTTATAGTTTTCGAATGGTTGGTGTAGAAACTTCTACGCTATTCTCGTAATTTCTAGAAGCTTCTATCCTCTTCGACAGAAGTCGAGAATATTCTTTTTGATATTACCGGCAGATGGTTCTTGAATAAACTTTTATTCGAATAGTTCGCATCTTGACTCACAGGGGGCACTCATTCTCCAGATGGGATCCTAAAAGTATGCAATCCCTTTTCACTGAGCTATCACGTTTCAATATTAATCGTTTAATATATGATAAATAGTTTTTTGATTTTATAAATGGTTAATTTTTGTAATATTTTACAAATAAGTGGGTGTTACATATATGAAAGAAAAAATATATGGTGATTAGTTGAATCCAAAGCTTATTTGCTTATGCTGCTTTGAAAAGGTATTCAAGATTAACTTTATTACAATAATTGGCCGAAATAAATAATTAAAATACATAAATATTATTCGAATTTAACTATTATTTACGTAATTAAAAACAAAGTTTTACTTAAAAAAATTAATTAATCAAAATTATGTAGTATTTATACTGTTTTCAAATTTAAGATATTATTTTATTTTTTCACAACGCAACTCGCTTTTGTACCCTAAATTTAATCAGAAATATATTTTCTTCCCACAACATGGCTGCTTTACATTGCATTGTTTTTGTTTCACACGGATAAGGAAAAAATTGGATCATTTCATCAGCTGACATTGGAAGAAGAATAGTTATCTCTCTATATTACTCTATGGTTCCAAATTTAGAATACAAATCAATACAAGTAAGGTAATGCCTTTTCTCCCATTCCCAAAAATCGATTGCTAATTTTTCCTTGGTTTTAAATGGTAATTGGTTGAATGATGTGATCATATTTACACCTATTGCAAAGTTCGCATTCGTTAATAATTTTGCTGATTTCTTTTAAGTGGTTCGGATAATAGTATTTATTTTTGAAACGATTAGCAATCTTTTCTATCCCTTGATGAAGGCCTTCTAAATGGATTTCCATGATTTTTGTTTTAAATTCGGGATAACCGCTAATATTTTTGAGTTCTTACCTATTCAAAATTTATTAATGACATTTTTTATTTGATCATTGTTACACTATTTTTAAATACGTTTACCGTTTGCGAACTATTTTCATTACTTTTTATCAATCTTAATTGTCGTTTAAATATATTTAGTGGTCTCTCTGAAATGGGAGTATAAGAGATTCTGTTGTGGAATGAATAGTAGTGATATTAGATGAAATATCACCGAAATAACAATGTTTAAGTTCAACATGTGATAACGCGTCCGCTACGTAATTTTCGTTTCCCGGTATGTATTTGATATTAAAATAAAACTCATTAAGTTTCCATTTCAACCTTTGCAAATTCGCGTTTGGTTCCTTAAAATTGTGGAGCCATCGAAGAGGTCGGTGGTCGCTATTTACGACCAATTTTCCACCAAATATATATGGACGAACATATGTGGCTGCCCAAACAATAGCCAGCAACTCTTTCTCCGTTGTGGAATAATGTAACCCGTGATCATTAAGAGTGCTTTGCAAGACAGGGTGACTCTGATGACTTAAAACAGCTCCAAGAGCTACATTTGATGCATCGGTAGTCAAAATAAACTTTATTTCATAATCTGGGTATACCAAAATTGGATCTTTTGTTATAAGAAGCTTCAACGTATGTACAGCGTTTATATATTCTTCATTAATATCGATTGTATTGCCTTTTTCTAGGCACCAAGTTAAAGGTTTTGTAATTTTAGAAAAGTCATTAATAATTTTCGGATAAAAGTCAACTAATCCTACAAATTGCATTACCTCCTTTTCAGTTTTTGGCAGTGGATACTTAAAAATGGAATCTATATTATTAGGGTTGGGATTGATTCCCTCTGGGGTTACGATATGTCCGGGAAATTCGGTTTCTTTCTTTAAAAATTATTTTCGATGAGTACTTTTAAATTTGCTTCATTTTGCTTCAACATTTCTGTAATTTTTTTCTCGACTTCTGAGTTATGTATTTGGGGATATCTGTAGGATCTGACGTATAAAGGGTCCTCGTGGATCGTCTTGAATTTGTGTTTAATTTTATTTGTTAACGTTAATGTATCACCTTCTTTATAAAATATATGTTTGTACTTATTCAAACATTTTTTTATACTTACAAGATCTTCTCTGTTGAGATGTTCAAGTGTAAAATTGGGATATTTGAAATCACTATTCACATTTAAATCTTCTAAAAATACGAAAGTTTTTGGTTCAGCGTTATCTACACATTTATAGATAACATCATTTAAAATTATGTTTTCATTAACAATATCAATCTTAGCGTTAAGTTGATGAAGCACATCATAATCGTATTTTGTGGGAAACCTAAAAATATAGAATACCAATTCAGCTTTTACTTTTTTATCATATACCTTTTGTGTTTATGTTTTGTTTAAAATTATTTCCCCTTTAACCTTGTTAAGGTAATTAACTTTGTTTCAAAAATGTTTGATATTCTTTTCATTCTCGTTATCCTGTTCATAGGTTCGGGAATTCCGAAATGTTTAATCCTAGATTGATTTGAACTGTTTCCCCTAGTATTATATATTGGTTGTGAATGCATTATTGAGTTATTATTTGAATTTCAAAATGGATTACTAAGATTATTATCGCTGTTATATTGTGTATTATGGTTTTGGTTTTGTAGGTTATTGTTAAAACGAGCATTGTAAGGGGGGTTTTGTTGAATACTAGTAAAATTGGTACTGTAAGGGTGATGTTGTTGCATATCTGTGAAAAACTATTATTTTAAGGGAGATATTGTTGCGCGTTAGTAAAATTATTATTGTTAGCTGAAGTTGGGTATGAATTTGTATTTCTATGACTGTTAAATTGCTGTTTGGTTTGTATTAAATTTTGTTTACTCTCAATAATTTTTCCTATTACAACATTATCATAAACATCGTTTTCTTTTAATACTCGGATAGCGGATTTCATGGCGTAACTATATTTGCATTAATTAAAGCTACTAAATGAAAGGAAACTAGCAAAAAGGCATCTCTCTCTTAAGAGTTTTTAAACTTATTTGTTGCAATTCATAGCAAAAAAAATGGATAGCTGAAATGTGAGATTATTTTAGTTTTATACAATCCTCAATTTTACACACTTGCATTTATTTCCTCGCAAAGTTGCTTAACACTACCTCTATATTTTATGTTAATAACCAGTAATATCAAAGTGGAACAGGTGTGGGATCTGCAAATTCATCGATTAACAGGCTTCCCAAAATTTCCCAACCCGCAGGTTGTTCTCTTCTCACCACATCTAACGCCGGGCCACGAAAAGTACTTAGAACCAAAATACATTTACCAGGTTTTATTAATTGCGAGAGTGAGAGGAAAACAGTCATAATATGTGTCAAATCTACTCTCTTAACGAATGTTGTGTACGAAAACAAACAAAAAAGGGAAATAGTGATTGGAAACAAGTAAATTATTGTCGTCAGCTTCCAAAGTGTAGTGAAATCACTTGAAAATATATATAAACAATAATAAATAAAAAAAAATGGTGCATTATCGTTGCGTTATTTGCAATAATACATGGAGAAAGGAAAAAGTTAGATTTTTCAGCGTTCCTAAAGACGCAATAAAGCGAAATCGGTGGATTGTGGCTTGTGGCGTTGATTTAAAACAAAAATCAAAAGTGTGTGAGAAACATTTTGTAAATAGTGACTTTACAAATAATCCGGAAGCCGCCACAACTAAAAAAGTGCTACTATTTCCAATTTCAGTGCCATCAGTTTTTTATGGTACAATGCAAAACCGTTTGCAGCCGCTTTCTTCATTGGAAAATGTGTGCAATATTGAGCAAGGCCCAGTGACTAAAAGACCAAGACTCTCACAGTGTGCAGTTCCGTCAGTTTTAAATAATACTCAGGAACTGTGTACTACAGTTATTAATGTAGATTGCTGCACTCAAACCGAGTAAGTACATTTTCTATTTTGTACACATAAAAATATTTAAAAAAAAACAGAGAATTATAGGTAATAGTAAATTATTAAATGTATGTACTGTGAGGACTAAAATCTTCTGTGGGAAATTTTGGCCCACACTACAAATGACAGAGTCGCTACGAAACTATATACACACACACATCATGATAAAATACCCGAACCGAAGCAACTGCATTAGAAATTTAACGAAAAAACTACATACGGTGTAACCAATCAGCGCAGCAGTGGCGGGAGAACAGATCACCATCAGCATATTATACCAGTTGGAATAATAACTCGGATTACAACAAAAGCAACCTCACGCACAGCCAACGATCTTGCCAACCAGCGCTACGCTTGCGAAGAGAGGAAAAACACAGCGACGAAGAATACAACAAATACATGCAGGACAAGAGAAGGTGAGTGCAAGAACTCAAGCGGTGGAATTTGCCGAGTGCGCTCGCTCGGTAATTTTACACTAACAACACGAAGAAACGAGAGCAAAGCACAAGAGGGACAACGACAGAGCAACCACCACGCCAACGACCAGCAAGTACAAAGCAGAAAGAGGAATGCAAATGAAATGCTGGTTGCCAGTTAAATTGAACATAAAATATTTAACAACAACAACACTACAGGATTCCGGACAGCGCTGCTTGCAGCCAACAATACTGCAGGCCAACCAGGGACCGTTGGAGTGAGGTGGCTGACCGTCAGAAATTGAAGGTGGCCCAAGGGCAAAATACTGCAACAACAACAAGCCTGACCACAACAACAACAAGCGAGGCCGGCCAAACGGAAGTAAAGTTACACAACGGTGGCACGCCAATAACAACATGTCTCAGCCGCTGCGACCTGCGACTATATAAACCACGTAGCCCAGGCAGTAGGTCTCTTCGTCGATCACCAACATCCTGACTAGCAACAGCTCTACGCCATACAAAGTACAATACGAACACAGAAAGCTTAGCGAGAACATCATAAACAGACAGAGACTATAGGGATTCATTGAGAGCCTCTGGTTTTTAATCGTTCTCCCACTGAATCACTGAGACACATACGCCACCGAGACTTAGAGACTTAGAGGGAACCTCTGGTTTTTAATCGTTTTCCCACTAAGTCATACGCCGTACAGAGACCATAGGAACTCAGTGAGAGCTTCTGGTTTTTAATCGTTCTCCCACTGAGTCACAGAGACACACACTTACCGGAACGTAGAGACATGAAAACAAGTACATATTAAATAAGTTATTTATACAAACATAGAGTTAAGGAAGTAGAATTGTTTCGAGCAAGGACTAACAAGAGTCCATAATCATTATACTAAATAAATACGCTGAAATTAATATAACTCGCAGGATTTTTTATATTTTTCTGTATACGACCCCTGGAGCCGCTGAGTTTTACCCCAGCTATAAAAAGAGTCGTTACAGTACGTATAATTTTGCTTTTAAATAATAATAAATGAAAAAAGCCCAAAAAAATAAAGGGCATTTGAGATTTTACTTATTACGAAAAAAACTGCAAAGCCCAAAAATAGCGGCCAAAATTTACAAAAGAAGCAACATTGTTTATTCATTTTGACACTTATTATTTTTTTTTTTTTTTTTTTTTATCTCCATTTATTTAACTACAATCTGTCCAGCTGGACATTCAGTACTACTTATATTATATTTGGTTATAAACATGTGTATGAATTTTCAGTAACATTCAATACATTAGGTACATTAATTTAACAAAGTTAGATTCTATATATATTAATTTCATTCATTCCTTATTATTATTATTTTTTAATTTTTTTTTTTTTTAATTTTTTTTTTTTTTTATTTTTTATTTTTTTTATTTTTTTTTTTTTATTTCTAATTTGATCTTAGGTGGTAAATCTGAATGGTAAGTCCGATGGTACATATTTTTTTAGTCTTCGCGCGCTGGTATCGCTGGTTATCAATTCTACCGCTAGGTTGTTAGGATGGACTCTAAGACGTTTGCGATATGAGTGGCTATATTTCATGATTTCATCATTTACTTTTGGGATGTTTAGATCCCGATGAATGATGTCGTTGCTGACATACCAAGGTGCATTAGCACACAGTCGTATGACTTTTGATTGGAATCGTTGTAGGATGTCCAGGTTTGACTTGGATGCTGATCCCCAAATTTGAATACCATAAGTCCATATGGGCTTCAGTATTACCTTATATATCAGGACTTTATTTCCAAGTGTTAGGGCTGACCTTCGTCCAAGTAGCCAGAACAAAGACCTAAGCGTTATTCCAAGTTGTTTCCGTTTGGAGAAGATGTGATAGCGCCACGTAAGCCGCCGATCCAGGTGCACCCCAAGGTATTTTGCATGGTCTGCTTGTGGCAATTGGGAGTTACTTAGTGTCACTGGAGGGCAAGAACCTGCACGTAGGGTAAAAGTCGTTTGCACTGATTTTATTGCATTTGCTTTTATTCGCCACTTGTCTAGCCATAAGTCAATTTGGTTCAGGTTCTCCTGCAAATGCTTCGAGGCTAACACGGGGTTTTTGTTGCAGGCCATTACAACAGTATCATCTGCAAAAGTTGCGGTATATGTGGTAACAGTCAGCGGCAGGTCAGCCGTGAATAGTGTGTAGAGCACAGGTCCCAAAACGCTCCCTTGTGGAACACCAGCTTTGATTGGATGGAGGGAAGTTACGTCGCTGTTAACTTTGACCATGAAGAATCTGCTTTCTAAGTAGGACTTTAATATGGCAAAGTAGTGATAGGGTAAATGCATTTTCAATTTGTACAGTAACCCTTGGTGCCACACCTTGTCGAATGCTTGGGTGATATCCAGGAATGCAGCTGAACAGTATTCTCTATTTTCTAGTGCATTCTGTGCAAATGCATATACTCGATTTATTTGTTCTATCGTAGCATGATGCTTTCGGAATCCAAATTGATGGGAAGGTATAAGTTGTTTTGACTCGATGATTGGGAGGAGTCGCTTCAAAAGAAGTTTCTCAAACATTTTGGAAAGTATCGGAAGCAAGCTAATTGGTCTATATGAAGTGACCACTTCTGCCGGTTTCCCAGGTTTGGGAACAAGGATAATTTGAGCCACTTTCCATTGGCTTGGGAAGTGGTCACATCGGATAATCGCATTGAATAGTTGTGCAATGAATTTATAGCCGCAATCTGGTAGCTCCTTTAGGATTCTGCTCGTAATAAGGTCATATCCCGGCGATTTTTTGTCTTTTAGCGTATTCTTGATAATCCCTCTAATTTCTTTTAGTTTAAAATGCTGGATCGGAATATCCATTTGGTATGGGGCATCAAGTAATTCAGCTATTTTTATGTCTTCTTGTGGATATTTGCTTGGAAACGGCGCAAATACTTCTAATAAATGAAGAGCAAATGACTGTGCTTTTTCCTTGTCAGATCTGGCCCATCCGCCATCTTTCGTTTTAATAGGTGGCACATGTGATGTTGGTTGATTTAGTTTTTTTGTAGCTTTCCATAGAGAATAACCTGAAGCCTGTGAAGGTGACAAGCTGCTGAGATAGCTTTGTATTTCTGAATTTTTTGTTGACCGTAGGGCGTTTTTGAGTTGCTTTGTAGCGCAATTGAACCGGTTTTTGTCATAGGGGCTTCTGGTCATTTGCCAAATTCGACGCAGTCTCCGCTTCTCTTTTAGTTGCTCCTTTACAACCTGGCTTATATCACGATGATTACTTATACAGCTGGGCTCCAATGTGGAAGTCCATGCAGCATGCTGAATGGCTGAGTTCAAAAGTTCTACTGCATCGTCTATATTTGTTTTGTTTTTTAAAGGAATATTGGTGACTAGAGTCTCGATAATGCTTTGTCTAAACAGCTCCCAATTTGTGCTTTTGTTGTGCAGACAGATTGTTCTTGCTCTGATCTGAGCCTCACAGCTAATTGTTAGAACTATCGGTGAGTGATCTGATGACAGGTCCAGGCACGATTCCATGGAAGTGTTTGTTTTTGGTACACCTTTGGATACAAAAAAGTCGATAACGTCTGGAAGCTTGTTTCTGTCCGTTGGCCAGTAGGTTGGCTCACCCGTTGATAGGTGGGACAGGCTGTTTTGTTGCATAGCTTTATATAGGTTACGGCCTCTAGGAGTTGTTATTCTAGACCCCCATTGTGGATGCTTAGCATTATAATCACCCCCAGCGATGAATCTTGATCCTAGGGAGTTATAAAATTCTTGGAACTGTTCGCAGCTAACTGGATGGTTGGGAGGGCAATATACCGCTGCAATTGTTATGGGGCCTTTATAATCATCAATTGTTATAACCGTTGATTGCAGGTATTTCTTTTTATAACATTCGTGCTCCACGTGTGCAATACTGTTGCGAATAATTACAGCAGTTCCCCCACGCGCAGTGCCAGCTGGGTGGATTGTGGAGTATAGGTCATATTGCGGAATTTTTGCGTAACTTTTTTCAGTGAAATGGGTTTCAGATATCAACATAATGTCAATATTTTTGTCTGCTAAGAAAGCTGATATTTCATGTATATGACGACTGAGCCCATTGGCATTCCAGACTGCGATTTTTAATAATTTATTCATTTCGACATATTTGCTACGACTGTGGTTAGTAGATTAAGTAGAGTACTCACTTGACCCATCAATGCTTTAAGCATGGTTTTTAGCTCGGTCATATCCTCATTCAGTTGAGTATTTGGATTGTTGAGCGGAGTGGTTAGGTTCGTATTGGTTTCTACCGGAGTATTGTTACGTACAACATTTGCATACGACGTTGTTGTTCGTGGAGCGGATCTTTGAGGCGCTTCCTGGTTAATGTTCCTCGCTTCTCTGTTCCTGAGTGCTGGGAACGACTTTTGTTGCAGCTCCTTATAGACAGTGCAACCTTTATAATTAGCGGGATGATTGCCTTCGCAGAGCACACATCGAACGTCTTGTGCGACGAGTTTGCGGGAACATTCGGAAGTAAGGTGGTTACCTGTACATTTAACGCATCGTGGGCTACGGTTACAGTATCGCTTGGTGTGTCCGTAACGTTGGCATCGGACACATTGAGGAATCTCACGTTTCTTCCTAGGTGGCTCAATTTTTATTCGTGTGTTTAAAAGTGTATTACATTCGTATATGCCTTTGTTATTGCTGCATTGCTTCAGACTGATGTAAAACATAGGAAGCGGTTTTTTTGTAGTTCTTTGCCTAATATTACAAACATTAACAACTGTATAACCTAACTCCTCAATTGCTTCTCTTATTTCGTCGATTGGGGTTGAACAGTGCATACCCCTTAGTACTACGTTAAAGTCTCTTATTATGACTGAGAGAAAATGACATTTGGAGAGCGGTCTTCTATTAATAATACCTGGTAAATGTATTTTGCTTACAACACATTGGAGTAATATGGTTTTTCGTCTTGTGTAAGATATGACGAAGTGGGCATCAAAGCATCCAAACAATCAATATACGAGTACACCCAAATACTCTCTATAAAGAATATGCGACAACCTCTCTTCAGTACTAAATTGTGTTGCTGGCTCGGGGCTAGGAACATTTTGATATTGCAGTGCTTTTTACCTTATGTGGAATTTTGCTACTATCTTTTCAGTATTTCGTTGTTCTTTGACGAGGCAGGTTCTGTGTCGCTCCGCCTCGGATTAAGAACACAAATATAATGGAATAATGATAACGAACACTTGTTGGATCAGTGAGCCGAAAAAATATTTCTAAAGCATACACAATTGTACATACAAGCACAAACTTCTTGTTTGTATTATCAATTTTGCATATGCTTTTCTTCTACACGAATGTAGGTCAAATTATCTCACATGGTGTGGAGTCATACATATATTTTTTTACATACATATTTACAATTTATTATTGTGAAGTTTGACAATTTGCGCAAAATTGTCACATTTCATATAAAGAACACACACTATTTTAAGAAATCAAATACTTTCTCAATTTTATACGTACATGAATATGTGTGATTAAGAAATTTCGAATTTATTTGATTTCATATATTACTGATTTTTAAGAAAATGGAAATATTGGGACTCCTTTTGTAGGTTTTGTTGCATATTGCATATAATAATAATAATAATAATAAATTAAAAAAATGTATTATTTCTATTGAGTATGTTCGCCACTCATACCAGGCGAACAGAAAACGAAAGCAGTAGGGATTTACAATTTTCAATTGCAAGTTGAAATTATTCTTCAATTGCAAATTAGGCCACTTTTAACCAGAGGTCCCCAACTCACAAAATTGCAGCCCTCTTAAAGAAAGCTTACATATTTGCAAGGTTTCGCACTTCTAGCTAAGCTTCAAGCTTGGAAAGCGCTGCCTATTGCTTCGTACGTACACAAGAAAGGTATTCCTTTTCATTAGTGCTTCAAAATATCAGATCTGAAGAAAAGTGAATCCCCTCGCATTAATTCTGAGCAGGCACTTACATACATTTATACATATACATATAGTATAGTATAGTATAGTAGGTAGCGACTTGCGAAGGGACCGAAATGCCCAATACAAAGAGGATTTGTCCACATTACATAACAATTTAATAATTTTAATTTTCAATTCCTGATGTGAAGTGTGGTGCTGTTGTCGCTTTCTGTTCGCCTGGTATGAGTGGCCGATATAATCAATAGAAAGATTTTTGGGTAGAATATGAGGAGGAAGAAGCATTTTTGTATATGAAATATAATTTACATATTAAAAATATATAAAAATCCCAAAATTCTATATATTTAAAATGTTTATAAATAAAATAAATTTTTATAAAATTTTCCAAATTTCTGTAACAGTATGAAAAAATCAAATATTAAGCATTTCAATTCATGATATGTATACTCGTATATGCATATTAATATACCATAATATAAATCCAACCGAATAAGTTGGATGTACGTATGTAATTTATATACGAGTACATATGTGTGTACGTATAAAATTGCGCTTTAATTGCTTTCATATCATATGAAATCAATATAAAGCACAATAAATGATAAGCAAACGATCAAGATGTAAATAATCAAAATAAAGAAGGTATTAAAATCCAATTTATAAATTCGGTCCACAAGACACAAAGCTCTTAATAAAAGCTCTCAATAAAAGTTGACAGCCCCGAATCAAAGCAACATTTCAAGATTTTGTACTAACTGAAAGGTTGTCGCATATTCTTTATAGAGAGTATTTGGTTTAACCAAATCTACTTGCTTTCAAGTTTTTTCCCCATAGCCGTTCGAAATACTACAAACGATGTGCTCAATGCATGACTCCTCATGACTTGGAGATTTGGGCAATGGAAACTACATAATTGCAAAAAATTCTTAGAGCTTCGTTCATATTGTCTCTGGGTACGTATGCACTTATGTATATGGGAAATACTTTGAATCTGATTATATATTTTGACCTACATTCGTATTTAATATTTGGGCCTTTTTTGATTTTCCTCTTTTTATTTTTGCTTTACATGCATAGAAGAAGTAGTGTTCTATGCATGTACATATGTATTATTATATATTAATATATTTGCATAATTTATTATATATGTAATTAGTTAATGGATATAAGAGTATATATATAATGTATATAATAAATGCCTTATACGTATATGTAATATATATGTATAAGATATGTTGCATACATATTCCATATATAAAAACCAATTATTCTTCCATCTTGAGCAATTGTATGAAGTTAAAAGTGATTTTTATTTTAAATATTTTATTGAACAAAATTCATGAGAAAAATTTCCTTAAAGAAATTTAATGTTCATGATATAATAATTTTTTATTGCTATATTTGCATTTTCCACACCACCTAAGAGGTATGCAAAATGGAGCGTTACCGATTTTTTGTTTGAGGTGTTCGGTTCCCCTGTAGGCATATTTTCACTATAATAACACAAAAATATATAAATGCGAAAATTTACAAAAATGTACCAAATGCCATTTCATGTGGTTAATTTTTGTAATTTTTTTTCGGCTTTTCTCGTCCGATTTACTTTTATCCTTTGTTGGTCATTTTTTATTAATTCCCGCGCTTGCCATTTGGCATTCTTAAAGAAAAGGACTGTTATAAAAAATTCAAGTAACTGAAGTCTATGTCTGGCGCATTCATTTTCTTCAGATTCCCATTAGGGTTGTAAAACCAGGAATGGATCCAAACGTTTTAAAAAATTTAGCAAATTTAGTAAAAGAAATGCCAAAAGATGCTCGTATTTGTGAAATGTTGATAGCTGAAATAAGTATTCGAAGAGATCTAGTTTACAGTAAATGCGATGACATTATAAATGGATACGTAGACCTTGGAAATGGAAACCGAACACAGGAACTTAGCAGCAAATGCTTATTTGTTATGCTAAAGTGCATTGTGGGAAACTGGAAATGCGTGCTGAGTTACTACGCTTCCAGTAATGGGATACGTGGTGACAAACTGAAAGATATAGTCTTTGAATGCATCGACATTGCAGGACAACTTGGTCTTAAAGTAGTGGCACTGGTGTGTTACCAAGGTCAAGATAACAGGAATTTATACAAAATTCTGTAAGTTACATCTGATGCACCTTACTTCGTACACAACGGCAATACAATTCATGCAATGTATGACTATTGCCATTTAATCAAGTCAATACGAAGCACTTTGATCAGAGGTCACATCACAACACCGGATGGAAAAGCAAGTTTTGATGTGATTCGTCGCTTGTATGAAGTGGGCAATGCGAGTGTGCACTTCAAAATGTGTCCAAAATTAACTTACAGGCATGTGTATCCAAGAAGTTTCGAAAAAATGAGTGTTTATCAAGCCACTCAAATTTTAAGCAATTCTGTATCGCACGGTATTGATACGATGATATCAACAAACCTCCTTGGTAATAATAATGTTGTAAAAGATTGCGTAAGACCAACACAGAAATTTGTCAAGATGATGAACGATTTATTCGACGATCTTGATTGCAAATTGTGTACGGCCAAAAATTTTCTAAAAAGACCAATGTTTAGGAATTCCGTAGAAAAACGAAGCCGATTGATCAAATACATGAGGTACTTAGACTTAAGTACAGTCCCGGTAGGATGTCTGACACATTGTATTGGTGGCTTATTAACAATACAATTAACAATACAGGCAATGTTAAATCTGTGCAGTGATTTATTTGGAGCACATGAGAACATTGAATATATATTGTTTGGCAAAATAAACCAAGATGCTCTTGAAAATTTCTTTTCTAAGCTCCGATCGGCGTTGGGACCGAATACTCATCCTTCACTCTATGAATTGCAATACATAGTCGCTCGCCTCATATCAATGAAAATATTGAGGTTTAAAATGCAAAATACTCGTACAACGAGCACTTGTGAGGATGATGAAGACATTATGTTAGATTGGGTCTCTGAAAATGCTATTGAATTTCAGAAAGAAATTCAAGCCCAATCAATGTTAGATATCACCATGGAATATATAGACATGAATTCCAAGACCGATGAAATATGGGCATCCACCTCAAAGAAACCATTTGCAGAAATACAATCTCTTCGAACTGTCAATGGTGTAGTGTTGCCAATATTTCGTGCAGTATGTCAGGAGCTTAATTTGCTAGAAAACGATACGCATTGGGACACGACAATCGCTGAAGCAACTGTTTCCGCATCTCCAAGTCAGATACGCACATTGTTTTCAATCATTATTTCCACATGTTTTCCATCGCATCAACGTGAATTGTGGGAGAAGTACAAGGATGACATGTCAGAAGACATTTTGCATCGAGTTCGTGTCCATTCAGAGAATCCCCATTTTGAGATGAATGAAGAGATGCACAACCAGGCTTTGGTTTTGATAGAAGATATGTGTTACCTAATGTGCGGCAGTTTGTTAGTCAGGTTAGGAATGACATCGCCTGACCGTGGAATAAACGACGCTTTCGAACGAGAATTGCAGCGTGAGCGTGAATACGACACAAATGCATTAAGCCAATTGGTTCGAACGAATGTACCTTTGTTGAATCCCCAACAAAAAGAAGTGTACGATACGGTGATGAAGGCAATTGATGATGGAAATGTCGGCATGATTTTCCTTGATGCGCTTGGTGGCACAGGCAAGACATTCCTCATATCATTGATTTTGGCTACAATTCGTGCAAGATCAGAAATTGCTGTAGCAGTTGCTTCTTCTGGAATAGCAGCTACGCTGCTGGAAGGTTGCCAAACCGCTCATTCTGCATTAAAATTGCCTTTAAACCTTCAAGCGATTGAAGAACCAACATGTAACATAGCGAAACATTCAGCAATGGCCAAAGTTTTGGTAGCAAGCAAAATTTTTATCTGGGACGAATGCACAATGTCGCATAAACGTGGGTTAGAATAGAATAGAAAGATCTGCGTAATGATGCAAGATGTTTTGGGGTCGCATTGATTTTACTCTCAGGCGATTTCCGGCAAACACTACCAGTAATACCACGATCGACCGCTGCCGATGAGATCAATGCTTGCCTGAAATCATCACCATTGTGGCGTTATGTGAAGAAACTTCGGCTGACGACAAACATGCGAGTTGCATTGCTAAACGATCCATCTGCCGAAGTGTTCTCCAATCAACTGCTAACTATCGGTAATGGTCGTGTTCCTGTCGACGCATCGAATGGATTGATTTCATTCCCGTCAAATTTTTGCAATTTCGTCTCAGCGAAAGAGGAGCTCATCAACAAAGTGTTTCCGAAAATCATTCCCAACCACCAAAACTACGATTGGTTGAGTGAAAGAGCAATTTTAGCGACAAAGAAGAAGGATGTGGATCACTTAAGCTTCACAATTCAAAATCAAATCGTTGGGTCACTGCATTCCTTCAAATCTATCGACTGTGTAACAAACGAACACGAAGCAACCAACTACCAAATTGAGTTCTTGAATTCATTGGATGGGCCTGGCTTGCCGCCGCACAATTTATAATTGAAGGTTGGTTCAGTCGTTATCATGCTTCGCAATCTCAACCAACTAAAATTATGCAACGGAACGCGTTTAGCGGTCACAAAACTCATGAGCAATGTGATTCACGCGAGACTACTAAAAGGAAAATTCAAAGGTGAGGAAGTTCTCATTCCGAGAATTCCAATGATCCCAACCGATATGCCATTCGAGTTTAAGCGAATACATTTTCCAATTCGTCTCGCATTCGCCATGACAATTAATAAATCACAAGGCCAATCATTGAGTGTTTGTGGCCTGAATCTGGAAAATGAATGTTTTTCACACGGACGAACTGTATGTCGTATGTTCCCGTGTCGGAAAACCATCTGCTTTGATTGTTTTCGCACCTGACAACAAAACGAAAAATATCGTTTATCACGGAGTGCTTCAATGAGTGGAAATAGAATTCAATAATTGCAAAAATAATTTCATACGAGTAAGTACACATAAAGTACTGGCGACGAGGAGCATCAGTTTAAAGCCGGATTTTATTATTATTTTAGGTTCGTCAGCGGAAGGACATGGCAAATGAGTTGTTTAGAGCAAGAAGGCTGAAGATATATAGTACTGACAGCTATCAATTTATATCTGCATTTTTCATTTCAGTTTCATTGGTGGAGGGGTATGATCAATGTATGTTTTAGTCCTAAATACATATATGTACATCTATAGTACAGATCATGGGACATTTTTAGCCAAAACAACGTTTGCCGGGTCAGCTAGTATATATATATATATATATATATATATATATATATATATATATATATATATATATATATATATATATATATCTATATATATATATATATATATATATGTATATATATATATATATATATATATATATATATATATATATATATATATATATATAGATAATATATATATATATATATATATATATATATATATATATATATAGTATATGTATATATAGATATATATATATATATATATATATATATATATATATATATATATAGATATATATATATATATATATATATATATATATATATACATATATATATATATATATATATGTATATAGTCATATAATGATATAACTATAAGAGCTGGCCACCCTTAGTTAATAAACATACAAACTGGTCACTCTAATTTTCAGCACATTCTATCCAATAATATTTGCCGTGTCAGCGGAACAGCTACATTGTATCGTCTGCATAGACGAAGCTTCTCCGCTGCCACTGTTATTGAAATATAAACAATGCATGCCCAAGCTGCTGCGCGAATATGAACCGCGACCGCTTCTACAGTGATAAGCATATTGTAATGTACATACATACATACATAGAGCTGAGAACCAGCCAATCTCAAAACTCCTTCTCCTACATTTTTGCAGCATCAGCAAATAGTTTTAAGATAAACAAATGCTATGTTAGAATTAGGTATAAAAGTAAGCTCATTCTCATTTATATGTTAGTTCTTAAGAAAGAATTCAAAATAAAGTTTTAACACTTAACTATATATATATATATATATATATATATATATATTATATATATATATATATATATATATCTTTATATATATATATATATATATATATATATATATATATATATATATATATATATATATATATATATATATATATATATATATATATATATATATATATATATATATATGTATATATATATATATATATATATATATATATATATATATATATATATTTTAGGGTGTCCCTTATTTTTCAAAGTCATCATAATAAAACGAAAAGGGTCTAATTTTTTTCGTTTGACCCTAAAACAACCAAATATAAGATTTTAGTGTATTTGGAGCACTGCAACCTGTGCCGGCTTTCGCCGAAACATGTTCATACATGTTGTGTTGTAAACACAAATTGATTGCCAATTTTCCTGTGTGGTCTGAAAAAGTGTGATGCTTGTGCTCTGAAAAGTGTGATTTTTACTATGGGGAAATAATAGTGATTGCCACTTTCTAAAATTTTTTTCGCACGAGGAAATGAAAAAAAGCTCCCAATTGAACAATTGAACGTAAAGTCGTCTAATCTGGCAACTGTGACTCTGGCATGTGCTTAGTCTTTTTTTCAGTTGATCGCGGTTTGTCGTCTAATTCGAACGCATCGTTTTACTTTTAAAAGATGACACTGCAGCTGCGTAGTGAGAAAAAAGGTATATTTTTGATTGGAGAGGCAACTCACCAAATAATTGGTGCAAAACTACCATCTAATCGTCAAGTTCTCGCAGTCTTATTTTTCAACATTCGCGAAGTAAAATTGACTGTAAGTGAAAGCGCAAATCTTGTCATTCGGGAATGTGTAATATTCTGGGGAAAACGCTAGAATACCAGCCCAAGCTGTTCCTAACTGCGTAAAAAAGCTTGTGGATCTCTATCAAGTTTGGCATTAATTTGCAAAAAAACTGCCAGAAAGCTCAAAATGTTTATCGAAGTCGTGAGGAGAAATTTCAAAAAGATTTGGATAATTTATTTGATATCGCACACGCTAATGCTTTGAAAAAAATGAAAATAGACGAAGATAAAATTGTTCTTCAACAACAAAGACAACCAGGGCGTTGGGGTTGCTTGGCGAGTGTTGACAAGCTGTTAGCTGAGAAGGAAAAAAGGATACAGCAGAGAGGGCAAGAGGAAGAGAAGAAAAGACTGAACAAAAAGTCTTCAGAGAGGTTGTTACCGTTCCTTACTATGTCACCTCAAGACCAATCTAGCGATTCTGAAGGAAACTCGAAAGAAACTTTGCCTTCCACATCTCAATGCATAAGTTCTGTGCCTATTTTAAAAAGAGGAAGAAAAGATTTTATGATTTGTAAGCTAATTTCTGCGTTAGATAGGTGCCAACTAAGCATTCGAAACTCAGTTTATATGATTAAAGCAGTAGTGGAAGCATTAAATCTTAATTGTGACGAATATGCAATCAATAAGTCCTCCATACAATGAATATTCGAATACAAATGAGAAAGGCTAAAGCGGAGTCCATTAAAACCGATTTTCAGAATAATGTGCCCGAAATAGTAATTGTTCATTGGGATGGAAAACTGTTACCTGGCTTGGTTGTGAGAATTTCTAAGGAAGAACGGCTGCCAATCGTTATTACACATGAGGAGAAGGAGCAACTTCTTACGGTACCAAGACTGGACAAGAGCAAGCTAATGCAGTTTCAAACGCGCTTAATGATTGGAACCTTATAGATAATGTACAAATAATGTGCTGCGATAGGACAGCGTCTAACACAGGCCGCTTGAATAGAGCTTGTTTGCTTTTACAACAAAATTTAAAAAGAGAATTGTTGATTTTTGCTTGCCGCCATCATATTTATGAGCTGGTACTTAAAAGTGTATTTGAATCAAAGTGTAGTGCATGTGCACTATTGCGCACAAACGTAGTGTAGCACAAAGTCTACCTACGCAAACTACATATCCAAACCATACCAATACATAAGACACACCCATCCGCTGCACTGCAACACTATGAAACTTGACATGTGCAGTGTAATTAGAATCCTGGCGTGCGGTCATTGGTGAATTGGTTTGTTTTACAATTGAGTGGAATTTGAGTTAGACTTAAGCGAAAGGAATTAGAAATAAACAATTAAATTAATCGAGATTTGTTATCGAGTTTGTAACTCAAATAAAACATATAAAAACCCTGCTCGGGAATTAAACTAATCAGTTTCCAACTGGCAAGTCAAACATTTGCATTTTTCTTGCAAACAGCCTTTCTTCGGCTTCAGCCTTTCTTCGGCTCAGTTAGAATTTGCTCAATGGCGTCTTGCCGAGCAACGCTCTAATATATAATATATAATATTTATCATATATTTCTCGCACACAATATACGTGCATTACATGGCGATCCTGCCAGTATATGTGCATTACATGGCGATCTTGCCTGACTCGAGCTTGTAGATCTTCCTACACAGTATTGTATCGTGCAAGGAAACTGTTATCCAGTTCTGATGCCAAACTCGTTCCTGCATTTTCTGAAATACTTTTGAATTTTTCCGAATTGAGATATGATGGCAAACATCGAAGAAGCGATTGAGGTCAACGGCAAAATGCTCGTACCCCAACACATTAAAGCCACTGGCGAATATCATTTTTCTTCGGCTTCAGATGAAAAATTTGGCCACAAAACAGTAGACGGTGCAGACTACGATGACGCCGATCTGTACGATGACGATGAGGAACGTTCTCCACCTCCACTATATGTGCAAGCTATTGGAACAGCACATACGAGATGGATTTTCATACAATCAGATTTCGAAGAATCAGAGTCGCAGTTAACAACTGGAGGCACCAGCAAGCGTTCTCAATAGAGATACAATGAACTCTTAACCAATTATATATAAGTTACTAGTTAAGCCAAAACTAATTACATACATTTGCAACATTAAATAATTTGTAGTTGTACAAATTATTATGCTATGTTAGTCAATATACATAGTTTAAAAAAAAATAATAATAATAATTAAATTAAATAACTTATTGGAATTATACAAAAGCATTAAATCTATATCACAAATTCACACAACTTTGAAAAGTTTCTAATAGCATAAATTTTTGCAAACCTTACCTTTATGGACGGAAATTTACAGTGGTGACAGACCATCGACCGTTAGTCGCATTGTTTACACACAAAAACCCATCTTCCAAGTTAACCAGAATAAGATTAGATTTGTCCGACTATGATTTCGACATTATATATAAAAAGAGAAAAATAAACACCAATGCGGATGCACTGTCAAGAATTAAAATCGATTCTGACATACTAAAATCAATGATCCCGAAAGAAAACGATGAATCCGTTAACAAAGCATTAGTAATTGCGAGGGGCATGTCTGCTAAAAAGAGCACAGACATTAATCAGGAGAAATGTAGCTCTCATTCGAAGTCTGATCAACTTCACATTTGGGACTGCACGTCCATATCTGACGTCAGGAATGTAAGAAAATTGAAATTTGTATTTATGAGCAATAAGAAGGGTACCCATATTAAAATAAATAAAGATGAGATACTTGTGATAAGCAGTGATACTCCATCGAACCCAGGTTCGCTATTGGAAAAACTACTATCAAGAATAAACAAGTCAAATATTAAAGAACTAGCGCTAGATGAGAAAGATGATATATTTACATACGTACGGAAGGAAAAATTAAAAGAAGAATATAATAAGTTGCAACAGAAGAATAAAGAAAATAATGAAAGCTCAAAGTTGAATATATTGATATATAGAAGTCCCCACAGAATAGTAGATAACGTAATTATGTATAAACTAATCGCAGAATATCACGATTCGCCTTACGTAGGGCATTTTGGTGTAAGAAAAACCGTTTTAAAAATGAAACAAAAATACGTTTGGAAGAATATGGGAAAAATGGTGAAAAATTTTATCACAAATTGTAAACATTGTGCTAAGAATAAACAAATACGACATACGAAAGAACAGATGGTTATTACAGACACTCCAACGACTAGTTTTGAAACCTTAGTAATTGATACTGTCGGTCCGCTAAGAATTTCTAATGGGTACAGATATATTTTAACAGCGCAGTGCGAATTGACAAAATTTGTGATAGCGCACCCCATGGAAACCAAAGATGCCGACACTGTAGCTAAAACACTTGTTGACCAATTCATTCTCAAGTATGGTAATTTCAAAATTTTGAAATCGGACAAGGGCACAGAGTTCGTAAACGAGTTAATGAAAAATGTGTGTAAAAATCTAAAAATGAATCAAATATTTTCAACTCCTTATCATCACGAATCACTGGGTTCAGTAGAGCGCAACCACCGCACTCTTAATGAATTCATGTTGACGTTCGCAAACGATAATGAGTGGGACAAGTGGATATCATTTTACACTTTTGCTTACAATACGACGCCGCATGTCGATACGGGTTACTCACCATATGAGCTTGTGTTTGGTAAACTGCCACACTTACCAAGCGACCTAATTGAAACAAGAGAACCAATTTATGATATTGAAAATTATGCGAATGAACTGAAGTTAAGAATGAGAACGTCAATAAACAAAGCAAGGGAACTGATCGAAGTTGTGAAAAGGAAAAGAAGCATTGAAAGCAAAACAAACGAAAATGCACTTAATGCAACCATAGGAGACCTAGTATTAGTAAAATTAGGTAATCGTAAAAAGTCTCAAAGTCCATACCATGGTCCGTATTGAATTTCAAAACAAGAAGGAGTAAATTCATTTATATTAATAAACGGCATGAAGAAGAAAATGCATAACAATATGCTAAAACGATGCAATGTTCTGATATGAGAATACAAATATAGAAAAAAAAAAAAAAATATATGAATAAAAATATATATAATTAAAAATATATATATAATATTATTAAACCACTATTATAAGAAATTGTAAATTTATAGTTATTGAAAATGTTAATTTTATTCATATTACAATACTAGCGCATAAGACAAATTACTTCTCATATAAAAATATATATACTAAACACAAATCTAATAAGTAACAACTTAGTATTACATTAAATCCAATAAGTAAAAATTAAAATCAAATAAGTTAGAACTCATTTCCACCACACACAAACACATACAAATTTAAAGTTGTTTTTTTTTCTCTTTCAAACAACTGTAAATTTTTTTCTTAAAGGGTGAGGGTGTAGTGCATGTGCACTATTGCGCACAAACGTAGTGTAGCACAAAGTCTACCTACGCAAACTACATATCCAAACCATACCAATACATAAGACACACCCATCCGCTGCACTGCAACACTATGAAACTTGACATGTGCAGTGTAATTAGAATCCTGGCGTGCGGTCATTGGTGAATTGGTTTGTTTTACAATTGAGTGGAATTTGAGTTAGACTTAAGCGAAAGGAATTAGAAATAAACAATTAAATTAATCGAGATTTGTTATCGAGTTTGTAACTCAAATAAAACATATAAAAACCCTGCTCGGGAATTAAACTAATCAGTTTCCAACTGGCAACTCAAACATTTGCATTTTTCTTGCAAACAGCCATTCTTCGGCTTCAGCCTTTCTTCGGCTCAGTTAGAATTTGCTCAATGGCGTCTTGCCGAGCAACGCTCTAATATATAATATATAATATTTATCATATATTTCTCGCACACAATATACGTGCATTACAAAAGATCCATCAAGTCACTAACAGTCCTGACATACCACTGTTTAAAAATTGAAGAGATACTTGGAAGAATATTAACCTCAACGCTATCGAAATATGTACTGATTTTGTCAAACAGCAACTTTGTGATGCAACCATTAACGAACTAATAAAGTTTTATAAACCAGAACTGCAGAAGTCGATTATACGTGGCGACTATCGGGAACTAATCGAACTGTATTATTTTCTTGGGAGGAAACAATGAGCGACAATTTAAAATTAGACCTCCTGGCGCAATGCATGATGGATGGCAAGTCAGGATTTGCGTTTTTTGAAGACGGTAAAGGAATATGAAGCAGTTGATACATTGATTTCTAAAGCGGCTCTCAGCAAGTTCAGTCAACATCTGTGGTATTTATCAGAAGAAATAGCAGCGCTATCACTCTTTGATGATAAAGTTGATGAGAAAACAAAAGTGAATATTGTAGCGAACTTGGAAAGAGGAATTTTATATGATATCGGGAAGAAATATCGTCCATCAAAGGAATAGTTGTCTGTATCTTTGTACGGTGAGGATTTCCTTTGATCTGATATTTTAAATTCTGTTTTTTTCTTGTGAAACTAATATAACTTTTTATTTTAGAAAAATCATTAAGTGACTTCGTAACAATTAATAGCAAAAAATTGTTTTCACGATTAAAACCTGAAAGCAGTTTCCTTCAAGAAAGCGTATCTTCGTGGGAAATGAATGAATCCTTTCTTAAAGCCAAAGAGTAAGTTTTCAATTTGAAGACAGTAAATGATACGGCTGAAAGAGCTGTTGGGCTTATGCAAGATTGATTACGGCGAAATAAGAACAAAAACAGTTCTTACTGCGTTGTGTGCAAGAGCATAAAGTGATGTTTCCTAATTGTAAAAAAGCGACCTTAAAACGAAAGTACCCTTAATAAATATTAAGGATTTTAATATGTTCTTATATTTTTATTTTATTTTTTTCAAGTAGGTAATCAATTCTTTTTTTTTTTTTATATTGAGCAAAAATGTTCATTTTTACATTGGTCTAGTCATCAATTTGAGAATAAATTTTTGCTCCAACTTTAGGGCTTAGTCGGCACGGTTAAACATGAACGTAGGAAGTTAAGATTTTATATTTAACTAGCCCTTAGTAAATGTAAAAGAATTGACGGGAATGCGTTTTTATCAAACCAAAAAAAAAAAGTTCAATCAAATAAGGGACACCCTAATATATATATATATATATATATATATATATATATATATATATATATATATATATATATATATATATATATATATATATATAATATATATATATATATATATATATATATATATATAATATATATACACATAATATAATAATATGTACTCGACATGTATAATAATTTTTGGGCATAAATAAGAAATGTGATAATTCAGCATGTTAATTCATAATGCCGCATTTCCACTTTTCTTTGCGGACACTTTGCAGATATTTTAAAACACACGTTAACTTGAAGCGATTGAAATTATAAAAAGAACTGTTTTTCTTCAAATACCAATGTTTGTCTTTACTTCTCTTTTTATAAAATTGATTGGAGCAAAAAATACTCAAAATTTATTGTACACGCAATAAAGTGCCGCAGAAGTCAGCAACTTCTTAACTTATAGATAAGTTTTGAACTAGTAAATTAATCACCTGATTTTTTTACTATTAAATTTACTAGTTTATTTTGAAAACTGCCTATAATTTTCACTACAGGGATATGGAATACGTGCACAATACAAACACAAGAAAATTCAGTTACACTATACGCGTGACCAAAAAAAATCTATGAAACGGTAAAGAAATAACGCGCGAATCGAATGTCTTTTCTTATTCTTCTTTGGTAATATGCTCTGAAACGCTCACTTTTAACACAGATAACTTCTATACAGATAAAGATTTTTCAAAAATATTTCCATATTTTTTCTAGTTGAAGTATTGTTGAGTAAACCTATTGCTTACTGTAGCGTCGATGAAATCCAAGGCTTTGAAACAGAATGCAGTATGTTTATTTAAAAAAAACAAAATACACACATTTACTTCTATTGACATAAAACAAAGAATACATTTGTTAAAAGAACAAATTAATATAACAAATACTTACCGCAGTTTGGCCCTCTCTCTATCAACGCTCACGACACTACTAATCTTTAATCACTTTACAGATCGTGAGCGCGATGTTCGAAACAGAGACACAAACTCGGAAAGTTTACAAATACAGTTTAACAGTTTCGCGACATTTATGTTACATTACATTACATTAGAATATTACATTATAATATTAGGGCGTTTTGCTAAATCCCCACACCCGTGAATCACTCAGATTCGCTCGATTCAATGTCCAAAACGGCCAGCTTTGATGTTGGACGACGGAGCACCCCTGTGCTTGTTCGGACATCTGCTCGCCTGATTTCGCCATCAGCTCCCCGATGAACCGCTTCAACCACACCACGACACCACTGCCGCCGCATCATATTCGTGTCGCATATAAACACCACATCCCCCCTATTGGCTTCGTTCTGTTGAACCACTTAGTTCGACGTGTCAAAGTGGGCAGTTATTCCGCTATCCAACGTTTCCAAAATCGGTCGCGCAAATGCCGTGCAATTCGCCACTGCTTCCGTATACCGCATGTCTTTTCCACCTGTGCGTCTACAGTCGGCGTTTGTGCCGTATTAGCCGTCCCCAGCAAGAAGTGATTTGGGGTAAGAGGCTCATCCTGATCAGCCGTGATCGGCAGATGCGTAAGAGGGCGTGAGTTCACGACGTTTTCAGCTTCAATGATGACGCTATGCAGCGTATATTCGCGAGGAGCTGTTTCCTTTAACGTATGCCGCAGCACTCGCTTAACGCATTGAACCATACGTTCCCATATACCACCTTCCGACGGATTGCTGGGGCAATTGAAGACCCACTCGACTCCCTTCGAGGTCATCTCGCTTTGAACTCGGTCGCAATCGAATACCTCATCAAATCTCTTCGCCTCTCGGTCTACGCCAACAAAGTTCTTACCATTATCACTTCGCATTCTAACTGGAACACCGCGACGATTGATAAAATTCCGTAACGCCAAGATGCAGGAATCGGTTGACAGATCATTTGCGACCTCTAAGTGTATAGCACGTATCATCAGGCAGGTGAAAAGAGCTATCCATCGCTTCTCTTTTCGGCGGTCAATCGTAACCTCAAGCGGTCCGAAGTAATCCAGACCAGTGTAACTGAATGGTCTAACGAACAGCAGCAAGCGATCTTTAGGAAGAGGCCCCATAATGGGCGTGACTGGCTTAGAGCGCATTATCCTGCACTCGCAACAGTTCGCGATGACATATTGTAGAACTCGTCTCACCTGGACGACCCAGAATTTTCGTCTGATTTCACCGATCGTCGCCTCAATATTTTGATGCTTCATCCTTCGGTGATGACCGGCCACTATTAGCGTTGTAACACGGTGCTTCGGTGGCAGAACAATTGGATGCACGGTTTCGAAAGGAAGCCATCTGGCTGCCTCAATTCGGCCACCTACTCTTATGACGCGATCCTTATCCAAGTAAGGTACCAGGCCGCATAGCTGACTGCTCTTGGGCAACGTTTGACCTTCTGCCAGTCGATTTATATCCTCAGCGTACACCTCAGCTTGAGCTTGTCTACATAAGAATATCTCAGCTGCATCCAGCTCGCTGATGGTCAGACCATGGTCATCATTACCTGGGCGTAGTCGGCGAGTGCGATTGGTGAACCTTATGATCCAGGCAGTTGTCCGCTTTAATCTATTATAGACGAGAAACGATTAAATTCCATAAAAACATTGGTAGAAATAATAAATAATCTCTTCTTCATTTGCGACTTTATTGCCTGCTGCAACAATGTCTTGAGGCCAAGACTCCTCTGGCATTGACAAGAATGTAGGACTCCTGAACCAACGCGACGAAGAGCAGGTATTAATTTCACTGTTACGACGTGTCGCGTCGTCAGCGACGTTCTCATGGCTCGGAATCCATCTCCAGGCATGAGTATTGGCGAGAATCTCCGCTATACGATGTGCTACGAACGGTTTATAGCGGCGGTGCTCAGACCTTATCCAATTGATCACCGTTGTTGATTCGCTCCAGAAGACACATGAACTAACAGCCAGATCCTGTTCCTCAAGAACCATTTGCGCTAGGCGTGTACCCAAGACAGCTGCTTGTAATTCGAGTCTTGGAACAGTCATCGGTTTCACAGGCGCACATTTTGTTTTTGCACATACAAGTGTGGTTCCCACCATTCCATCATCCATTATATACCTCCAATAAGATACGGCAGCAAACGCTTGCTCACTGGCGTCCACAAGAACGTGCAGCTGCAGCTGCTTTGGCACACCTTTTTGAAAGTAACAGCGTGGAATTTGAATAGATTTAGTTTTATGTACCTCTATTTGCCATTTTTTCCACGAGGCAGCAACGTCAGAGTGTAGCGGCTCATCCCAGGCAATTTTCCGCTGCCAAACCTCACGCATCAATACCTTTGCACCGACAGTCAAGAGACATAGAAATCCCATTGGGTCAAAAATAGACATGACATAGCTGAGCAGTTCTCTTTTTGTTGGTGGCCTACTCCCATCAACAACATCCGCGTCCACGCGATTAAATCGAAGTTCGTGTCTGAATGTATCATCTTGTGGCTGCCAGAACATGCCAAGCACTTTCTCAGTTGTTCCATTGTGGGCCCCAAAATGGCTGCTCCTCATGCCATCTGGTTCCTCGTCGCATCCCAGTGCTGTGATTACCGCTGCTGAATTGGAAATAAACCCGCGCATTTGGAACCCGGCAGCTTCATGCTCAACGCTCTCAGCTTGCATGACTGATTCGAAGCTGTCCACAAAGTCGTCAACGTAGTGATGCTTCACGATAGCTTTCACCGCACGTGGATACTTTTCTTTAAAAACGTTTAAAGTTTTAATGTATTGAGCCGCACATGGCGAACAAGCGGCTCCGAACGTCATTACCTGCATTTCATATATATCCGCTGGCTGCTTGTCGTCGACCCTCCAGAGGAATCTTTGGGAACTCCTGTCTTCTGGTCGGATCAGAATTTGGTGGAACATATCTTTGATGTCCCCACACAGGGCGATTTCCCCAATGCGAAAGTTGAATAGCACGGATGGCATAGGTTCATATTCTTGTGGCCATTTCGTAGTTGTCTGGCAGTGCGATGTTATCACTTCGCCACAAGAGGCCAGTCTGGAACCTTCCATTAACACGAACCGTATTTACTTTCAGAATATGCTCAGCACGCAAATCTGTGTCGCTTTTTCCAGCTGGCGCCGGCCTTACCCCAAAGTTCCCTACGTCAAAATAATTTTCCACTAAAGTATGTAGTCTTTGGTCGCTGACCACACTCACATGTAGGCACGTCGCTGTTGATGCAACATTCCCTCTGCTGGGTCCAAAAACCACCCATCCTAATTCCGTTTTGGCAGCATACGGTCCACGACATCTCAGTTTTAATGTTTCTGACGGCAATCCCAGGTGGTAATGGTGTAACCCAATTAGCAATTTCGGTGTAACGTTGGAGAATGGCTTCGGCAGGTGGAGTAGGGCTGCGGGGCTTCCACTCAAATCGTTTCCACCCAGGCTCTGCACCGGTAAATTGAGTTCAGACACGGCATAAACTTGTCGCAAATCGTGTCGTCTCGTTAATCCTATTCCACTGACCTGAAGGTTGACTATGGTAGCCGATTCCTGTGCCGTTCTTCCTCCGACCCATTGAAGGCTCAGTTCGCGTTGTTGACCTCGAAGACCTAGTTCCTGCATAAGATTTGCATCCATCATTGTTATAGATGATCCTTCATCCAGCATGGCATATGTCTCAATGCATTTTCGCGGACCATAAAGACTGACGGGTAGGACCCGAAAAAGTAAACGCTGTCCATCAACTGTTGCCGAAGTACAGCTCAACACTGTTTCTGCGGCGGACCCTCTTTGCGGTTCTTGCAAATACTGCATTGGGCTCATGTAGTAATTTGTGATGTTTGCGTTGGCACCCTTCGGTCATGCACAGCGTCCGACTGCGGCAATCTCGTACAGCGTGGCCACCTCTAAGGCATGAAAAGCACAAGCGGTTGCGCTTCGCCTCCACCCATCTAATAGCTACGCACCAATCCAGAAATTTCTTACAGGTATTTATCTTGTGTTGTCCTTTGCAAATTGGACACTTGGCAAAGTTCGTGCTTAGATTCTCTCTATTTCGATTTTCGGTCGTGTGCAGTACTACCCGTCGTCGGACGTCGCAGTCCTGCAGGGTGGAAACCAGATTCGCAACATCGCTCAACCAAATACTAAAATCCACGACGATTGGATATGGATTTATGGGGTAAGCGTACTTCGCCCAGTCCATTCGTTTACTCATGGTGTTGTGAGTTAGAATCAAGCTGCCTGCGCGTAGTGTCTCACATCATCGACTCCTAACAGATGCCGCACATTCTGTGTGATTAGCATGTGTTAAAGTTACTTAAGAAAGCACATAATTTTAGGGTGCGAGTATTTAGAATTAATATTACCTATGTAATATTTATTATGTAAACTTTTAGGGTGCTACAGTTTTGCAGTCGAGCCACTAAAGGGCATTGAAAGTTAGAATGCACCATCAACATTTCAGAATGGCGTAGGTCAGTTGGCTTGACCAACTGACACCAATTAACAGGTGCGAAACTGGAACACCAGAAAGGTCAGTTTTTGTATTGTAATTGTGAATTGTAAATAGTATATAAGAGTTAGTATTCTAATAAATAAAGGCTTGTGATTTTAAAACTAAAAGTGTAATGTAGTGATTTTTCCAAAGAGTGATTTAGGCTTTTCAGATACACGCGCACAGCAGAAGGATGTTCCGAGGACAACAAGGACACAACCCCAAAATTTTGGCGCAGCCGGTCTAAAGGACCTATTGGAGGAATCCCAGGGCAAGGAACCCTGAAGCAGTGAGGCATCCTGCAACGAATTCGAAGGACCTCAACTAAGGAAAAAGATGTCATCGAAAAAAATTTGGTGAGTAGAGTGTATATTAGCGTAATCTAAGTAGATACTTCTGCGACCCTGAAGAAGTTGCAACATACAGGCGCGTTTGCGCTGTTGCACGCAGCTTTGAATGGCAACCATAAACCGTCAGTATGATCGGACGGTCTATGTATGTTCATCCTAGCTGTGAGGATTTTTTTTGTAGGGGATTTGAATTTGTTTGTCGTGAGGGACATTTATAATGTTTATAAGGCCATGTAGTCTATATTGAGACATTTAAATTGTTTTTGTATTGTTTAAATTCTGATATTCTAAATTTATGTTGTTTGAAAACAAACATAGAACGTTGGATTTAAATATTTGGCATTTGGAGCTTAGGGTATTAGGCAAAAATATTTCAAGAAGTGTTTACAACACGTGGCGTTGCATCAAAGTTTGTGTAGTTCCAAAACTACAATTTGCGTAGCAATGTTGAAGAAAACATTTAAATTCTATTATTACGTGGCGCATACGTTACGGGTTTATTTTTAAATATGGATTCAAATTTCCGGGAATGAATCAAGATACTTTTGCCTGTAAATCAAATTTCAGTTTTTACAAACATATGGCTTTTTCTATGGATTTTTGGGAGTATTAACAATGGTGAGAGGAAATCAAGGAATATCTGTGAGGAAGTCAAGGACCAATTTGCACTGATAGAAGACTTAATGGACGCCGGTAGACAGCGGATATGGAACTTTGTGATGGAAAACAAGTATAGCCGAATATGTATATAAAGATAGAATTTACGGTGGAATGTTTTTTTTTAATAACTCTGTTTTGAATCATTAAGTAAGATAGAATAAAATATTGGAACAAGTTTTAACAACTATTGGATTTTTATTTGTAATTGGGATACGCCATCTGTTCTGGCATTTGGGATATGACGAAAGAAGCGCAAGGATTACTGCTGATGCAGGAGCAAATTGGAGAAGCGATTGAAAAATTGGTCCGTAATTTTAAGAATGACGGCAGGTTACGTAAGTACAACGTGTGTTACCGCAGGCGAATAACACAGTTGCAAAATCTAGGGAGATAGTTCAACAATAATCACGGACTGTTGTTGCCTCACGCAGTTGAGTACGGCAAAGGAAAATATTTTACGGAGAATTACGCAGACTACATAAATAGTCTGGTCAACGAATAGGGAGATACATTTAGTTCTGAATTAGAAGGACTAGGGCAACAAACAGTGAGTTTGGTTTCGCCAGACGAGGAAGTAAGGAACAGATTGAAATCAATGCAGTCGGAGGTGGAGCTGTTTACTGGGAAAATAATTGACCAGTTCGAAGCGAGTACGAGCAGGGAAGAAGCTCAGGAACTGTGGAAGAAGGCGAATGCCGGAGGAGCTGTGTCACCATTAGAAGTAGCGGATCAAGCCTTAACGGCAATCCAAAAAACAACAGAAGAAAAGTTGTTCAGTTTTCATAAGAAAACAGAAGATTGGAGAGCACAAAAAGAGTATCTTGAGAATAAGGTAAAGGAACTTGCTCAGAGATTGACGGAAACAGAGGAAGCAGCAACGCTGTTGGAGAAGGAGTGTGCAGAATTGAAAAGAGGACGGGCGACGAATAGCAACTCACATAAAAAGGAGAGATCAAAATCAGCATCGGCTGGATTTACACAGAGAGTATTGACATTGCCTCCTGAAGTTCGCTGGCCGGAATATTTAACACCAGAAGGGATAAGCCGCATGGTAAAGCCAAAATTAGTACTTAATGAAGAAAGGCAACCGGAATTTTAGTTTGGCGCATCTGAAATCGGTGTCGTGAGATCCGGCGCTTCAAAGAATGTTGTGAGCTAGCGCAACAGAGTGTTCCGGAAGCGGACGGGGAACGCTTAATAAAGTGTATTAGGCAAAGAACCACAGGTGATATGTTTGATTTACTGGTGCATAGCTCAGTAAGCACCCTGGCAGAATTATATGTACTTTTGGATAGGACGTATTTAAAACAAAAGTCATACGACTGTCTCGTTCGGGAAATTCAGGAATCAACTCAGACACCGGGGGAGGAATTGAGAGCCTGGGGACGAAGGCTCCAGTCTCTAGGGAACGCTGCTGAGACGGAAGCCAACAGACAGTTTCCAGAAAATTTTGCAGCATACAAGGCTCAAGTAGAACGGACTATGATTTCTGTGTTCAAGGCAGGCCTGATAAATAGGAATTTAGCTAATTATACTCTTACTCTCACGCCGAGGAGTATGGCAGAGCTAGTGGAAGCGGTCTCGTCCGCTGAAGCAGCAATACAACAACGAACGACAACAGGTGGAATCTGCTGGACGAATGCTCAAGCAGAGGTAGGAACAGTACAGCAGCAAAACAGATGTGGAGTCGGTAGAATTCTTGGTTGAGAGGTTTAAGGCAAGGAAACCCATTTGCTCATTCTGTGATAATCCAGGGCATACAAGGGATGAATGCGTTACACGGAAAAACACGCCCTACTGTTTGGAGTGCCAAACTTACGGTCATGAGGCAAGTAGACAGTGCCAAGTAGACACTAAATGGGATCAAAGTAGAAGGCAGCCAGCTACGGGGCGCCCGGTTCCACCCTTGAGGGACAGCAGGGGTAACTTCAGTAGTCCCCGCGTTATCCAAGGAAGAAATCCTTTCAAAATTGGGAGTGGTCAGCAGCGACCAAATTGGGATTCCAGAAGTGAACAAAGGATAAGCAACACCAAACAGGGGTTAAGATGCTTCTCATGTGGACAGATGGGCCATCGGGCAGCGGAATGCAGGGATTAATTCTAGGTAATTTAAAGCGCCTTGAATGTATGTATGTATTCATATACGAGCTAATTCCAGGATGGAAAATAGAATCGTTAATGGATATATACATATCAGGCTAGAAGTAAATTTAAATAAAAAGTAATTGTATGCGATGAAAGATATAGTCATGCAATGGACAAAGTTTTGACACAAACGGGATTATTTTATATAATCTGGTTTTAGTCGGAGGACCAATGAATTGGTTCAAAACTGAAATGAGTGATAACTCACGTGTTGAAAAAGAGCTAGAAAAATTATTCGAAGCGAAACTAATGCCCTATATGGCTATGAAAACACATAGTCCAGTCCTCTTTTCCTCTAGGATACGGTAGCGAATCCGATAATGTAAGGGGAAAAGACGAGTGGATGCAAATTGAATGATATAGCATTCAATTATAGAATAAGCATGCTATAAGAATATTGTTTTTTTTTATATATTCAGGAATAGCGTATGTTTAAGAAAAGTTAAAGATTAAAAAAATTATAATCTGGGTAAAGTTCACATTAGAAACAAAAGTAGTTTAGAAAATAATTAGAGTTACAAAAATTAATTATTTTAAATCTAACTTTATAATGAAATAAGTGTTATAATAGAAAAAAATACAAATCATACTAAATAGAATAATTATACCCAAGAGTATATATAGTACATATAGTGTATTTATTTAAATATTATATAATTTTGAAATTCATTTATTAAATTGACTTTTGAAATGTTTGACAAAAATTAAACATAGAAGAAATATCAAACTAAAATGTATACTAGAAAATTAAGAAAATTATTATAGGTTTTCTCTAAATAGCTCTGATGATGTGAAGCGAAGCAGGAAGTTCCGGGAACAGCGGATATTGGAATACGGTGCGGACTAAGGGCCCAACATATTATTCGGAAAGATGTGTTTTTGAAAATCAGAGATTTTTGGCAGCTATCTAAGGTTTGTGCCCCAAGGATGCCAACATATTAGATTGGGGATGAATGGCGACGGATGTAATTTTAATTTTGCGAAACGGCATATGGCCGCAGCATTTGAACGCGTTGTGGATGAGTTATTGACAAGCAACGAAAAATAAACAAGTTTCCTTGCGGAGTCATGCTTTGAATTGGACAATTATAGTACAATCACAATCTCAACAGAATCGATTTTGGATAAGTTGAAGATGGGTAAAAGCTTAAGGTGGGTGACTGAAACCACCACCAAATATAATAAGCAGAAGAAATTTGGCTCACGGAAGTTAATTGCTTCATTGAAGTATATGTCCAATCTAGAGTATGAACATATGAAATGTTATTTACATATGTATGAAATATGATTTAATACAAGAGGACACAGAGACTGGTAATCGATCAGAGTACACAAATTACATCATTAAACGTGTATCTCAGAAAAATACCGATTGTCTCCACATCAAAGCCAAACGATGTCAAATACCATTATGAGGAAGCTCAAGAGAAATACTTCCACCATAAAACGCATTGCTGCAAAGTAAGACGGAGTATTGTAATCTCTCATGTATTCCAAATGTTTTTTACAAGTTGAATACTATAAGCAGAGGCAGTACCACATACAGCCGTGGGGCACACTATATAAATGGAAAGAAGAAGGCCACTAAAAGCAAAGCTTTAATGGCAAACCAGATCGCCAACCTATAACATCTTTGTACGTACCGATCCAGAAAGAAGGGAGGGGTATGCAGAGTTCATCGAGGGACTTCACTCTAGCAGGACGGACGTTACCAGGACCAACAATTGCAGAGGACCGTATTTATAAGAAGCGTAGCTAAATATGTAATTAGGTTGTAATTTTAAAATATAAAAGGGGGAATATAACTAAAAAAAAAAAGATAGAAATAAAAGAACAAAATAAAACAAGAGGAAAAAAAAGAAGAAAAAAAGATAGAAATAAAGGAACAAAATAAAACAACAGAGGAAAAAATAAAAGAACACAAAAGTAAAAAGAAAAGAATACAACAATTGAACCCAAATAAGGCGAATTTGAAAAAAGAAAAAACTATACATATGTACTATAGGTTTGAGAAAATGCACAGATTGTTTAAAGTGCAGAAAAGAGAAAAATATTGTAAAGGTTCATTAGAAGTTAGTTGCACTAACTTCTTTCAGAAAGAGGGGAGGGATGTTGTGAGTTACAATCAAGCTGCCTGCGCGTAGTGTCTCACATCATCGACTCCTAACAGATGCCACACATTCTGTGTGATTAGCATGTGTTAAAGTTACTTAAGAAAGCACATATTTTTAGGGTGCGAGTATTTAGAATTAATATTACCTATGTAATATTTATTATGTAAACTTTTAGGGTGCTACAGTTTTGCAGTCGAGCCACTAAAGGGTACTGAAAGTTAGAATGCACCATCAACATTTCAGAATGGCGTAGGTCAGTTGGCTTGACCAACTGACACCAATTAACAGGTGCGAAACTGGAACACCAGAAAGGTACGTTTTTGTATTGTAATTGTGAATTGTAAATAGTATATAAAAGTTAGTATTCTAAGAAATAAAGGCTTGTGATTTTAAAACTAAAAGTGTAATGTAGTGATTTTTCCAAAGAGTGACTTAGGCTTTTCAGATACACGCGCACAGCAGAAGGACGTCCCGAGGACAACAAGGACACAACCCCAACAATGGGAAGCTTGCTAATTAATTCCTCCAGTAGCGTAGGCTTTGCGAGATGCTGCACTCCGTCCACAGACTGTAAGAAAATAGACAAGTTTTTAGTTTTGGTAGCAAACGGAACAAGTTTGTCTACAGCGGATTCAGAAATTGGTGCAACTTCTTTGATTTGGCGCAACTGATTACGTATTAACAGTTCTGGCCGACCAAATCTAAATTTCAGCTGCTCCATAACAGCACCCACGTTATACGGATGGATAAGTAGCAATTTCACCACTTCCCTTGCTTCACCTTTGAGACATTTCAATAGTCGCTGGTTATTCTCAGGGTTGGTATAGCCATAGGCGGCTGTTGATTGGGCGTACGAGCTCGAAAATTATGGCCAATCGTCCGGATGTCCACTGAATTCCGGCAGTTCTTGCACTTTACGTGGCATTTGGGCAGGGTTTAAGAATTGCGAGGTTTTATTAAACGGTGCGGACAATGTGGTTGTTGGTAGCGACGTAGTTGTATGTGTTGCGGCCGGAGAAATGTTTAGTAACGGCGAAGGTAGCAGAGGATTAGCGAACGTCAACTGCAACTGCGACGCGCCGTCGTGTGTACTGTTTAGCTTCGACGGCGCCGAAACAGTTCCGCTACAACGGTACGCTTCCTCCCAGGTCTGACGTTGGCTAACATTTGGACTCAGCTGCGACTGTGTGTTTCGCAATTGAGTCTCTAAAATCTTAATTCGCTGTAGTAGGGCACTCACCTGTTGTGCGGCATAGCTCTCATTTATATATGGGAGTCCTGCGGTGGCGGCTTTTACACCGCTGGAGACTGTGGCGACGTTTTCGCTGGTTACTGCTGCGCTTGTGCTATTTGTGGCGTTTGTGGCATATGCGGCTGTGTTTGCAGTTGGAGTGACGGCGACTGTGGTAGCACTTACCGAGTCTTTGGTTGCTGTGGATGCATTTTCGGCGGGAGTGGTGGGTGCCGATTTATCCATTGCGTCCCAACACCCTGGTGTGGTTGTTTCTCCGCAAAATCTAGAGCTTCGTCTTGGCGGCGTGCGTTTCATTCCTTTCTTCACGTTGGTTTTGTCACGTCAACTGATGGCAGCAATCAGTCCGCTGACCGCGGCTTTTTCCTGGCAAGCAGCGCAGTGTATACTCGTACACTGTATGTCCGCTGGCTGCGGGAGTTGACTGGCAGCGCTGCTTTCTGTATCTTGCTGGCTGCGGCGTAGTGGTTGTCAGCGCTGCTTTCTATAAACTGTATTTTTGCTGGCTGCGGCGTAGTGGTTAGCAACGCTGCTTTCTATAAACTGTATTTTTGCTGGCTGCGAAAAATGTTACAGTTTATCAAACAGCCATATGCGAAATAAAAATTGTAACGTCCAGGGCTGATGAAATCCAGGGCTTTGAAACAGAATGCAGTATGTTTATTTAAAAAAAACAAAATACACACATTTATTTCTATTGACATGAAACAAATAATACATTAGTTAAAAGAACAAATTAATATAACAAATACTTACCGCAGTTTGGCCCTCTCTCATACAACGCTCACGACACTACTAATCTTTAATCACTTTACAGATCGTGAGCGCGATGTTCGAAACAGAGACACAAACTCGGAAAGCTTAAAAATACAGTTTAACAGTTTCGTTACATTTATGTTACATTACATTACATTAGAATATTACATTATAATATTAGGGCGTTTTGCTACACTTACATTTTTCATTTTCTCACTTTGGGGTTTGGCATTTATGGCCACACTCATCACACTGTGCGTCCCCTCACCGACTTACTCGTATAAAGAAAAATCATAAATAATACCTGGGTCAGCTCTAATAAACATCTTCATCCCCACTTATGGCGCTTTGCTGGATTGTATTGTTTCAAGCTCGATTTCAAAAGGCATGCATTTAATTCTAAACCTTTTTTCCATGGCATATAAATTGTTTAGCGATGTTATAAGTTCAAAAACCTCGTCGTGGAAAAACATTTCAGAATATTCTACAGGTGTTTTTGCCTGACACTTATCATCGTTTAGTGGAATTGCTGTGCACACCAAATCGTGGGGCTCCATTTCTCGTTATCTCCACTTCAATTTAGAAGCGTCTACTTTTTCAAAACAAACCTGCCACCTTCGTCTTTATCATCAGCACTTTTTGGGTCTGGATCATGTTCCGCCCACTTTTCCAATAAACTCGTTTTTATTTCCTCTCCACTTTCTAAAACTTCTGCAAGCACTTCTTCCAAAAAATCCTCTTCGCCTTCATCATAACAATTTTCATCTTTTTCGAATGAAAATGCCAATCGGCGTTCGTAATGGCTTCAATTTCAGTCAGCCGTTCCTTATGTAGATGTTTTCCTGCAAATCAGTTTGAAATTGAACTATTTATTTATACTATGGACCGAGATTGCTTATAAGCAACTTGTGGATCTAAACTAATACATAAATTAATGAACTTACCTTTATACCGTAACATTTCGTTTATTTTATATTTATTGGTTTTATTTATATAGTAAGGAAATAAATTTTCCAACACCTCTTTTTTGCACCAACTTTATGCACATTTGATTTTGCAGAGATTAACATAACAAAATACAAGAACCAAAGTTGCTTCGTATTCACATTTCTCTAATATTTATATCCAGCAAATAATCACTTACTTGCATGGAATTTACCGTTAGAAATCAAGGGTTCCCAAACCGAAGATTTACAGCCATAAAGTTAGAAGTTTCCTATAAGCAACAGTTGTCTTCAAAGGGTTATTTATTTTTTTTTTTGTATATTCACGATACATTATAACAGTATTAAGGTGATAAAGCCGTAGCATGTTATATGAAGAGTTATTTATAAGATTTGGTAAATTCAGCACTCTTATTACTAAAGTTAAAACTGTTTGTTATATTGTTAAAATTATTATTAAAGAAAAATGCATGCTAAATATTTAGTATTTATTTAATATTCAGTGTGGCTTTTTGCAAAAAAAAAAACCATTGTTTCTTCTGAATGTTCATTTACAATTACAATACTGTATTTTCGTAAAAAAAACTACAAAGGATATGGAAAAGAGTAATAATTATATTGAAACATTTAATAAGAGTGTGAACCTATCGATCATTGTTACAAATTTATCAATTTTCAATGAAAAAAGAAAATTATATATATTTTTTTTTGTTTACAAAAGTGAGTTAAAGTTTAATAAGTTTTAAAACACAATTATAATTAAAAAGAAAGAAATGGATTCTAATGCATTTTATTTTACATTGAAAAAAGAAGTTTAAAGCACACACTTTCAAAGGGACACACTTTGGCGACATTCAAATATTCTCATAAGCATAATTTTTTTCAAGAGAATAAAATACAATTTTTGGAAGAATTATTTCTCACTACGATTTAAACAATTAAAAAACAAAAAATTTGGAATTCTTAAATGCATTGTTTTCATCTTTTGATTTATTCCGATTCTTTTGATTTATTCCGATTCTAATTCTATTATTAACTGACTAATCTGCCTAACTGTAGTTTTTATTATTAAAAAAAAAAAATAGCGTAAGTATACAATAAAATAAAAATTTGGTTTTGGCTAGAATCTGATCCAACTTTACTCACATAAAAACTTGTATAGAGTACGGATACAAAAGTCGTCAGAATCGGAAAATTTGCCATAAAGGAATAGGGCTCTCATAGCAAGCAAACGAGGGATTCTATTACATCGGTTATAGTTTAGGCCTAAGATAATCATGAGCTTATACAAATTATGATATGGGCTAGCGGGCTGCAGATAATAATTTGAATCGTCAATAGGTCGTAGTGCAGTCCGTTATTCAAGGGTTTATGTATATGAGTACGTGCCGTAATTGAATTCTGGCGGAAGTTGGGTCTATCACCTCTACGTGTTAATGGCTGGTAACAATTGTGCACTGGGTGTGAGGTGCGATCCATTCCTGATAATGGACCCAATTCTGCTTTTGCCTCCAATTCTGAAACTGGGTAAAGCCAGGCACAAATTCGTACGGCGGAAACTGGGGCAACAGAACCTAGTGAAAGTGGCGGTACAAATAACCCAAGCATGGCTAGCCCATCTCGTACAGTGGAAGCTGGCAACGCACAGTTTGCGATTTTCACAATTAGGATACCAAAAGTCATTAGATGAGAACGACTATAGCTAGGATCTTTACATTTTTATATACATTTTTTATATAGAAAGGAAGACCTGTATGAAAAAATTAGCGGAACGGTCAACAACCACGCCCCACTCCAATATACGACATTTATGTTACAAATCCTTTAAATATATTATGTAAACTAAGCAAATAAATTTTAAAATGAATATATATATATATATATATATATATATATATATATATATATATATATATATATATATATATATAGTAGTTGCAAAGATTTTTAATGATTTTCTAAAGTTGCGCACTTTTCATAAACAATAAAACAAATTTTCAGAAACTTTTTTATCTCTCATTTATAGTACCGCTACATTCAAATGTTTCTGCTTTTTTGGCAATATTTGGCTAAATTTATATGTAGATATAGCTTAATTATACTGCATACCAAGTTTTACAAACAGATACACTTATTTTTTAGGTTTTGGCATTCTAATTGCGGAAAATCGGACGCTGTATACCGGAGGCAAACTTGGTCCCAGTGGAAGTGGCAGTACTAGAAGAATACTCGCGACAAAGTCTAAAACTTGTACGGCGGATATCGGGATTGACCCTGGTTGATGGGACGGTATAATTACGTCTAAAACGATTAATACCTCCTCAGTGGTACTGCTTACACTGCACAACTACAAGGAGAGACGCGTTGCTTTGAATCTGCTGGAACGTTTCTGAAGCGTCCCGGACGGACCGAGGTCTAAAAAAGAGTCCTCTATTAGCTGGGCAACGAGGGTTTCGGAGAGACTCTCACAGGCTCCGAAATCGAACTCACCCGCTCAGAAACAACGATTAAAAAGCCCCGACGTCATGAGACTTCACAAGTACCAAAGACCAACAGCGAAGCTGTGCTAGGCCAGCAATTATGTTGCCGCTGCAGACAAAAGCAACCTTGGCGGCACTATTTCGGTTGAGAACTGGGAAAAAAATGGAATTCAGGCTCTCGAGCACTTTCTTCCCGATTATGAAGGAACATCCTGGCTCACCTCCTCTTCGCGATTGTGGTTGGCATCAAAGCACGTGAAACGAATTGCTTTTGCCGGTCAGAGAGCAACTTATCTATATATAGCCATATCCAGGATAATCTCAAGGGACGATATTCGTAGCCTGCCAAGAGCGAGGGCCTGGATACCAGCTGAACCATCTGACCCTCCCGAAATAATCGTGGAAAGTAATTAAAATGGAGGAGCCAAAAGGCGAGTACCGCAGTGCTACTTTTGTGGTGAGCACGGACTCGTTGGAATCTCTGTAATGTTCCGACGGTGTCATGCGGTATAATTCTCATCCATAACATTGAGGGTATACAAAAAGGACGTGAACGTATCCAACACAATGGACCCTGTAGGAGTTGAGGTAGAACCTGACGCCTCTTCGCAGGGGGAATACAGAGGCGAACACCACTTCTGCTATCGGGGATGGAGCATCAGAGGCGGAACCGTGCTCTCGTTCTGGTTGTACTACGTACGGAAGAGTATGCTGATAAGACGGTGGTGGAGGTGGAGTCCAGTAACCCCGATGTTACGGGTACTCCAAATTAACCTTCACCATTCAAAGGTTGCGTCCGCCAATTTTATACTCCATCTATCAAAGGACAGATATCATATTGCCCTGATTCAAGAATCATGGGTTGTACACGGCCTTGTGGGCGGACAAGGGACTTAAAAATACTAATTGATATATACATGCAATACAGGTAAACCTAGAGCGTGTGAACTAATACGCAGAGAGATAAATGCTTTTATGATATCTAATTACAGAGACGCTAAGCAAATTACTATCAGGCTGGAGCCAGGCGATGAGCGGATATGCTTATCGTCATGCTATCTGGCCCACCATCATGAAGAGATACCAATATCAATTTTTAAGGATACATCGCGTTTACCGGCGTTTACTCTGCGTTCACTCCGCGTTCACGATATCGTTTCCTTTACGCGTGAAATATACGTTCGTAAGACGAAATAGTGCGTTTGCTCCCGCATTAACTTTATTGATTTTTCTTCAAAGTACGCCATTTTGACAAATTTTAAATAAAATGCCAAATGTTTGCGTAATTGGAAATTTTATTGTCAACAGTGTTGCCGAGCCTTTTGGTAGAATACGGCTAAAAAGCAGCACTGCTTGTCAAACGCACTACCGACTAGAAACTTGCCCTAGCCAGGCGTTTTGAACGCGTGTCCGATATTGGTAAAAATTTACGATCAAACGCGTGAAGCCGTATTTCAAATTGCTTCCTATAATTACATTGTTTCTACTTTAACTGTCAAACGCGCGACCGACATTGTGATATAACCTTTAAGAATCTGGTGAGGCATTCCCAAAGACTAAGAGTTAAATTGATCAATGTTGCGGACGTAAATGTGCATCACACGGTGTGATGTAGCACGGACTCTAATGTGAGGGGTGAATGCCTTTTCGAGTATATGCTTGGAACTAACCTGCAAATAGGGGTGTTAGAACTACATTTGTCATAAGCAATAGGCAGGAATTAATAGACGCCACCTTTGCCTCTGACTCTGTTATGGAAAGAAAAAGGGATTGGGTGGTGTTAGATAAACACTCTTTCTCTGATCACAGATACATCTCGTTGGAGATTTATAAAATTCTACCGAAACCGAAGCCTGGTAGAAGTATCAGGAAACCGCCTGGGAGAAATATGTAGATCGAGTTGGGAATACCTCAAGTGTCTGTCTATCTAGTGTATCAGGAAGCTTAGAAGGGCTGGAAAAAATGGTTGGCTCTGTTACTGAAAGCCTAAAAGCGGCTTTGGCCGAAGCCTGTCCCATAAGGAAACTGAGGGGCAAGCCGAAACCTTGTTGGTGGACAGAAGAATTAAGCAGGCTTCGGGTAAACAGTAGGAGAGCTTCTAACGAGGCGAAGTATGCACGTCTTGAAAATGATTGGAAAGAGTATAGAGAGATCTGAAGGTCTTTAAGAAGGAGGTTAGATTAGAACTGCTCAAAGGAATTCGTGGGTATCCTTTTGTGAAGAAGTAGAGGGAGCGAGTGAGGCTTCCAGTCTTCGAAAGATATTGGCAGGAAGCTCTCAGAACTGGGAGCTGCTACAGACGGTGGATTACACGTTCCCTAAAACTAGTAAGGAGACTCTGGAGCTTCTACTCAGTACACATTTCCCAGGCTACTCAGATATCACTGAATAAGAGGTAAGATACATCGAATAGTCGGGAAGTTAGGATAGACGCTCTTTCTGAGGATCGAGTCTTATGGCCCATTGAAAGTTTTAAGCCTTTTAAATCGCCTGAGACTGATGGTGTTTATCCAGTTGAACAACATAAAATCGCTAGATACCAGAAAGGCTGGCTGTTAGCAATCTTTGAAAGATGCTTTAAGCTTGGGTCTTCCATGCAACAATGCCACAAACCCCATTCGCAATTGAGTGAAGTTTGTGCCAAGCGGTCGTCCGAGGCAATAAGATAGCGTAAGCAGAAATGTATATTGCGTACCGAATTGTGGAGCTACTGTGATTAAATTGGTTCCGGTGTTGTGAATATAGTGCCTGAAACATAAGAAAATTAAATAAATTTAAAGAAGCCAAATTTATAAAAAAGCAGTAAAAGCAAAAACAAAGCGCTCGCTCAACTTACCATTCGAGACTGCATGCACAACAGCTGTTCACACGAACTATTAAGCAGGAGTTGCCACCTGTTTGTTGGTGCAACCACTTAATTTTAAATTAAAATTCTAAAATTAGGAAGTAGGTCTCAAATTAATGAATTGAATTAATGTAAAATTTAACGGCAGTCTAAGTAGAATAAATAAATCAAACAGTTGAAGCATACTCCGAAAATATGTTAAAATTGCAGCATTCACCGCCAGTAACACTTGTCGCTTGTACGGGCTCATCTGCTAAAAGGAAGAAGGGAAAATTATCGCCCGAATTGTCTTTACATGACATCCTGGCAGCCATAAAGAAATCCGAAGCTAAATTTGGCGACACGCTATCGGAATTATTAATTGACACTGGTGGCTACTAAATTGGATGTGGCATAGCTAAAGGAGCAGATGACCAAACAAATTGAGGCATTAAAATGAGAAAACGAATCGCTAAAATGGGAGCTGGAAGGAATCAAGCAAGATAGAGCATTGGAAAAAAGGGAACTTTAACTTGAGTACAGTGCATACCATACAAGAAGGAGACAATTGCATCATAGTTATAGCCGAGATGGAGACTAAAGAAATGGCTGTAACTGTCTTAAAAAATACAAAGAAACTGGCAGGCATTGCAATATTGTAGTATACACATGCATTTTTATTTCTCTTATAATTATTCATTAAATTTGTCAACGCAACAATTCCTTTGTACACGCGCACCAACGTGACGCTATATAAAACCACTTAGGTGCAGCAGAATCGGCTACATGAATTTATTTGTTTGCGTTGCACAAAACAAAAAAATTAACTTATAATCAATAATAAGCATAATTTAAGGTTTTAGAAGTAAGCCGTTCATTATATATAAGCTAAGAAATTATAATTAACATTATATTTGTATTTTGTGAATGAAAGAGGAAAGTTTTATTTAATATTTGGCAGACTCTGACGCCGAGCACAAATGCACTATCTCAAGTGCACTCAAAAATAAATTGAGTAACGCCGAATAGATTATAACAAATTCTGATACACAACAATATACATAGAAAAGCGAGCAAAGACAAAAACACAAATCAGCACTTCTGCAACTGAAGAAGAACCATGCGGCTTTGGATAACTCTCATAAGATCTTAGTAAGCAACGACCGCATGCGAATTGGTGACAAGTGGATGGGTTTTAATGATCTCGATGAGCTAATGTGCGGAACCTAAAAAGCTAATTTTGTATTAGTTGACATTTTCGGCTCTAAAGTAAACAAAATTGATTTAAAATATAATAAGTTGCTAAAAAATGTACTCTCAAAAAACTAATCACAAATTATAAAGATCAAAATGTAAACAAATATGCAAGTAAAAATATATTAGAATATATTAACATTACTATATTAACTAATAACATACATGGTTTGCAAAAAAAACTGCTCTTCCCAGAATTCTTCTCATTTTTAAAACAGTTCGAGGTATTTGAACTATTGGAAACACATATCACAGAGGATAAAATATATCAGTCGAATAAATATTGAAAGATTTTGACACCTACTGCAGTCAAAACAAGTCACTTCGGACGAGCGAACGGAGGAATGGTGTGTGGTGTAAGGAAATATATTGTCAAATTGGGACTCAGACATACATACAAATGTAATGAAGACGTCGACTGTAGTGTACCCAAAACACTACAATGCATTTCAACCTACACTGCCTAACGTCCAAGCGTACCGCACATACAAACACATGATAACAATGCAAACATGGCACAAGCCAAAGCGGCGGATCAAATGACGCTATGTATAGCGGGCATTTGGTGTGAAGGCCAGAAATGCATTGAACCCAAGAAATATGCTGACCACACGCAATTGCAGACAAATGCATGTGTGCAGCATATGGGTTAATATTTAAAATATGTATTAGGATAAGTATTGAACAATAAGAATTATGCGTAGATGTACAAAATTAGATGTAATATTTTGCTATATAAGGAGCGCTGATTTATTAAATAAAACAGTTCCATTTTGGACAGAGAACTCAGCAAATCACATTGCTTTTCTTTGCTCGGCGTTCACGCCTCCAAAAATTAGGGATTCATTTCGGCAAACGAAAGTTTGCCACAACTATTGGCTGGGTTACCATACAGCCTTTATAATTAAATATGGTAAATGTCTGTTGGCACAACATATTGGGTCGTTAGGACTTTCTTATTAACATTTCACATATATCTAGATATCAACCAAGGACACCGCCAGAGATGACAAGCGATCTAACTGGCGAAACGACAATTCTACGACGACCACCACATGGCGATCCTGCCCAACCGAACTGAGGACAACTGAAGAATTCGACACCGCCTTTAAAAATCTGTTGGCTTTAGCGAAGGCATCACTGGAGGAATATTCACCAGGACCAATACCAGCAGAAGCACCGAAATTCGAAGCAACAAGAGCCGGGCCAAAGCCTCTAACAATCGAGGAATATAGACGCAGACAACAAAAACGACCAAAGACTCCACCACCAACTCTACCCAAAAAGAAGAGAGGAGGAAAAGCAGTCAACAAAAGAAAACAAGTAGCAATTTTATACAGGCAACTAAACCTCGCGACAACCAAAGACGACAAAATAAGAATCAAGAAAGAAATAAAAGAAGCAAGAAAATGTTAGACACGCGTAATAAGGAAGATATCATTATAAACGGCATTGGAAATACCAATGACCAAAACATATTTGAAATCTTGAAAATCATAATTTATACAATTTTAGTTATAGCATTAATTTTGTACTTAGCAAATAAGTTGAACAATTATTGTAAAAACTATGTAAATAAGCGCATAAAAGCGTCAATTGATCATTTAAATACAGTATGAGCCTGCAGGTAGCAATCTCAAAAATAAAAGAAATATTGACAAAGCTAAAAAAATCCCCACATAGAACTTATTCTATCAATTACGTGAAATCGACTAAGGAACAAATAGAAACAATAAAACAAATAGCTATAGCAGCTCTTGATGAACTAAAAACAGAAAAAGAGAAGGCTGAAAATACAGCCCTAATTCATAAACTAATAACCCAAATAAAAAATCTGCTTGTAACCATGCCTGACACGATGCAAACGAGTAACCAATCGGTGTCAGCTGTCTTTGACTCTCTAAAATACATAAAGATAGTCCCTACATTCTCGGGAGACAATAAAGATGTAAAACAGTTCATTGCTATTGTAAAGCACATATCTTATACAGTGCCACAAGATCACAAGAACAACTTTTATGAACTGGTAAAAGAAACGAAACTCCCAAGTAGTGTCCAAACAAAGATAAATCTAAGAGAGAGAGAGAAAAGCATTGAAGAATTAATAAATACATTATGGAAAATTTACAAACCAAAACGTACAGAGGAATCCATATACGAAGAACTTTCGACGCTCAGGCAAAATGGAGCTCTCAGTAAGTACACAGAAAAGATAGAAGATCTCATAACAGATCTAAATAGTGTACAGATAGAAGAAGAATCTGATAGGACCATCGTGACACGACTAAACGACAAAATAGCATTCACTGCTTTCAAGAGAGGTCTGGCAGACAGACAAACCAAATTGACAATAGAAGCAAGTCGAGTGAAAACGTTTCAGGAAGCAGTGGAAATTGCTGAAGCTGCGAATAGAGATACGGAGACAAGAGTGATGACATACAGAACTCAAAACAACAATAATAGATGGAACAATAATTCCTATGCTCAAAATCAAGGACGTCGCAACATTCAACAACGCTATCCCACAAGGAACAACTGGAACAACAACCATAACTACAATACGAGAAGCAACGGACCAACGCAAAGACGAAACAACTTCCCACCGTCAAATATGAATAACAACCGAAACAACTTCCCACCGTCAAATGGATATAACAACCGAAATCTAAATCCCTCAAACAGATACCATGGTCAGCAACAACGCTTCACCACACAACAGAATAGACCAGCAAGAAACATCAACATTATCCATGAATCAACTGATCAGGGAAACAGACGCATCCCCGACACCAATCAGGAATAATAAAATACGGTAGTACGGGGAACGCACACAATATCTATGCAATAGCAAATAACAATATTACAAACATTGTAAAAGTCACTTACAAAAATAAACCATTAAAATTACTAATAGATACTGGAGCAGACATATCACTGATAAAGGATTTTGAGGAACTACAAGAACATGTGAATGAACAATCCGCATGCACAATAACAGGTATTGCAAACAAAAACATAGAAACAGAGGGAACCAGCTCAATCACATTTAACATTTGCTACAGAAAAGTACCATTCACATTCCAGATAGTAAAACCAGATTTCCAAATAATAGCAGATGGAATTTTAGGAAGAGATTTCCTACAACAGCATAATTGCAAAATAGACTATGAATCGTATACTTTAACAATGACATATGGACATGAAGATCTAGTTCTAGATATGCAGACAGATATAAACAAAATCACGATCCCTCCACGCACAGAAATAATACACCCAATATCAGCAATAGTAACTGAAGACAGCGTAATCAACAGTCAGAATATAGACAATAAAATTTTCATTAGCGGCACAATAATTCCGGCAAGAGGTATTAAACATGTAAAAATACTAAACACAACTGACCAAGAAGTTACAATAGACACAATGCAATTACATATAGAACCATTAACAAATTTTGATATTATACATTACAACAAATTGGACAAGCAAGACAAAAACAGATGGATGGAAGTACAGGAAGCTCTCACAAGAAACAATGAGAAAGATAGCATAGACTCATCAATTATCAAAATATGTCAAAATTATCAGGATATTTTCTACTTAGAAAATGAACAACTATCAACGAACAATTTCTATAAGCAAAAAATAACGTTAGAAGAGAAAACACCTGTATACATAAAGAACTACCGCACTCCCCAAGCCCACCTTGAAGAAATCAACCAACAGGTTGAGAAGCTGATGAAAGACGATGTAATTGAACACTCCATTAGCCCATACAACTCACCATTACTAATAGTACCAAAAAAGGATGCCAACGGCAATAAGAAATGGCGACTAGTTGTTGATTTTAGGCAGCTAAATAAAAAGTTTGTAAATGACAAATTCCCACTCACGCGAATTGATGACGTTTTAGATAGGATTGGCAGAGCAAAATACTTTACTACACTGGACATGACAAGCTCTTTTCATCAGATAGAACTAGATAAAACATCGCGTCCTTTAACGGCATTCTCAACGGGAAATGGACATTTTCAATTTAAGCGCCTACCATTTGGACTAAAAATTTCTACAAACACTTTCCAGCGGATGCTAACCATCGCACTAACAGGGTTAGATGCAAGTGCATTCCTATATGTAGATGATATTATTGTATTCGGATGTTCTCTTCAACACCACAACAATAACCTTATAAAGATATTCGAGAGATTAAGAAAATACAATCTAAAACTCAACCCAAGCAAATGCAATTTCCTCAGGCCAGAAGTAGTTTATCTGGGCCATCTAATCACTTCTAAAGGTATCACAGCTGATCCTGAGAAATGCAAAACAGTACAAATGTATCCAGTTCCCAAAAACGCAGATGAAGCTCGAAGATTTGTAGCCTTTTGTAATTACTACAGAAGATTTATAAAAGATTTTGCAAAAATTGCAAAACCCATCAACAATCTACTAAAAAAAGGCATAGAATTCATTTGGAATGAAGATACACAGGAAGCTTTCGATTCATTAAGAAAAAACATCATAGAACCTCCTATCTTACAATATCCTAACTTCGAAGAAACATTCATACTCACGACGGATGCATCTAACTATGCACTTGGAGCCATACTCTCTCAGGGAGAAGTTGGAAAAGATTTGCCAATTTCCTTTGCCAGTCGCTCATTAAACAAGCATGAGATTAATAAACCTGTGATAGAAAAAGAACTTCTAGCGATACATTGGGGAATAAACCATTTCAAACCGTATCTTTATGGAAGAAAATTCACAGTAGTAACAGATCACAGACCACTAGTATCACTCTTTACGCATAAAGACCCATCATCAAGATTAACACGCGTAAGATTGGATCTAGCAGACTATGATTTCGATATAATCTACAAACAAGGCAAAATCAACACCAACGCAGACGCATTGTCGAGAATTAAACTGGACTCAGACGCACTCAAAGCCATGATACCCTCCGTGAATGTAGTAACTAGAAGCATGAAACAGAAACCTTTAGCTGCACAAACACAGATCTTGGATGCAAACGCACAAGAGTCTGATCAACTCTATATGTGGCACTGCACTTCAATATCCGATGTTAGAAAATTAAATAAATTAAAAATTGAGCTCAATAAAAATAAAAATACAAGACGCGCGCAGAGAAGTTTGCCAGATATACAAATAAATGAAGCAGGGGTAAAAATGAAAATAAGTGATAATCTATGCCAGAACTTAGGATCGGTTATGGAGAAACTTACACAAACATTAAATAAGTTAGCCATTGCAAACAATGACGTCATATTTACGCAAATAAATGAAGAAGAATTTATATCAATGTACAATGCAGTACAGCGTCAAATACAAAAAGAAGGAAGGCAAACTCCTACTAAAATAATTATATATACACCCCCTGCACAAATAACAAACAAGCAGCAGCAATACAATCTGATAAAGGAATTTCATGATACACCACTAGGAGGACACAGCGGAATAAGGAGAACTATAACAAGACTAAAACAAAAATACATATGGCGAAAAATGAGTCAAATGGTAAAAGACTATGTTAGAAAATGCACAACGTGCTGCAAAAATAAAATAACAAGGCATTCCAAAGAAAAGTTAAATATTACAGATACACCAACAGCAAGTTTTGAGACAATACAAGTTGACACAGTGGGTCCACTAAGGATGTCAAATGGATTCAAGTATATACTGACTGCACAGTGTGAACTAACAAAATTCGTTGAAGTAGTTCCACTGACTACAAAAGAAGCATCAGAAGTAGCGCGAGCTATAGTAAACAACATAGTTCTAAGGTATGGAATTTTCAAAACTCTCAAGACAGACAGAGGATCAGAATACAATAACGAGCTGATGTCAAATATTTGTAAAATACTACACATTAACCACGCGCTATCAACACCTTACCACCATGAGACACTAGGAGCAATAGAACGAAACCACAGGGTACTAAATGAGTACATGTTATCCTTTTCAACCAACAACGATTGGGACACATGGTTACCATACTACGCATTTACGTATAACAATACACCACACACAGATACTGGTTACACACCAGCTGAGCTGATATACGGCAAACTCTCAAGGATGCCAACAGAAGCATTAGATACCTCTAAGAAATTTTATGATTTGGATAGCTACCTGACAGAGCTCAGGACTAAATTGCAACATGCACATGAAACAGCTAGAAAACTATTAATAAATGCTAAAATAATAAGAAAAGAATTATATGACAAAAATACAAATAAGATAGAATATAAAATAGGAGATAAAGTATTCTTAAGAAATAATTGTAGACATAAAGGAGACAGTCCTTATGATGGTCCATATAAAATTGTAAATCGCAATGGAGTAAACTCCACAATTATTATTAAGAACAAAGAAAAAATCGTACACAATAATAACATAAAAAAATACTTATCATAGGTAAAACCGTAAACTTGTAAAATAAATTCCAAAAAAAATTTTTTTTTTCAAAAAAAATTTTTTTTTCTAAGAACGGTAGAGGTGTAGTGTACCCAAAACACTACAATGCATTTCAACCTACACTGCCTAACGTCCAAGCGTACCGCACATACAAACACATGATAACAATGCAAACATGGCACAAGCCAAAGCGGCGGATCAAATGACGCTATGTATAGCGGGCATTTGGTGTGAAGGCCAGAAATGCATTGAACCCAAGAAATATGCTGACCACACGCAATTGCAGACAAATGCATGTGTGCAGCATATGGGTTAATATTTAAAATATGTATTAGGATAAGTATTGAACAATAAGAATTATGCGTAGATGTACAAAATTAGATGTAATATTTTGCTATATAAGGAGCGCTGATTTATTAAATAAAACAGTTCCATTTTGGACAGAGAACTCAGCAAATCACATTGCTTTTCTTTGCTCGGCGTTCACGCCTCCAAAAATTAGGGATTCATTTCGGCAAACGAAAGTTTGCCACAACTATTGGCTGGGTTACCATACAGCCTTTATAATTAAATATGGTAAATGTCTGTTGGCACAACATATTGGGTCGTTAGGACTTTCTTATTAACATTTCACATATATCTATATATCAACCAAGGACACCGCCAGAGATGACAAGCGATCTAACTGGCGAAACGACAATTCTACGACGACCACCACAGACCACATAATTTTTACTTCACAAACATATACCTTAACAATATTTCCAATTTACATAAGAGAGGCCGACTGGAAAACGGAGTTTTCGGACCTAAAAGAATATTTTAAACAGAATGAACTCATAAACCCAGCAATTATGGGAAATCTGAATGTAAGAATAGGGCCGTTACAAAATCCAATAGATCACTTTTACAATGACTTTTTCGCAGCTGGGCTAGATACGCAGAACTCCAAGGACTCAATAGTAAACTTTTACGGTAAAGAATTTAATGAGCTTTGTGGAGACTATGGGATACACATTTGTAAATGCACAGGGAAGCTCTGTAATATTCCAAAACTTTCTGATTTGGCAGAAATTGTTAAAATATCCCCGCCAAAGAGTTGAAGAAGCAAAAAAAGTACCTATAAGCAAAAATGGTTTAACTATAAATGCCAAAGACATAACGCCATCACTGCATTAGAAGCGTTTAGAAGAACGAACCAACAACAGAGAAAACTTGAGTACATTAGGAGCATAAGGAATTCAAATTTTTGTGCGAACCAGCTAAAGAGCAGTATAAAAAATCGGTGATTCAGCAAAAATGTGCAGTTTACAATGCTAAGGACTGGTAGAACATTGCAAAGGATATACGTGGGAAAATCTACAGATGGGTTCTGAGGTTAGCGTACAGGAATTTAAAAACTAACTTGAAAAGCTACTAAATCCACCACAAACATCAAACAATATTAAAAATGTGCTATAAAAAGCAAAATTTAACAAAATACCTGGATCAGATAGCATTGCATATGAACACATAAAGAATGCTGGGGAAGGTTTTTTAGAAGAACGCATTGGTGTATATGATATCAAACCGGAAACTGGCAAAGTGGATGAGATATTCCAAGAAAGCATCATATTTCCATTCTTCAACATGCAAAATAATTATAGAGGAATCGCTTTCATGAACTGCTTAGCAAAAATACAAATGGAATATCAAAATGGGCAGAAGACTTCAAAAAACTGAACGAATTTTAAGCAGGCTTTAGATGGCAACACCTAACGATCCATAACTTATACAACCTTGCGAGCACAGCGCAGCTTAAATTTGAGGAGAAGAGGAAAGCTTATGCTTTTTCGTAGACTTTAGTGCGGGACTTGATAAAGTACCGAGAAGTCAACTAATTTATAAACTACACACAATGGGTCTATCAATAAAGATTGTGAACTTGATTGCGAGCATAAACCAAACAAGAAAATCCGCAGTATGGACTGCTCAGGAATTATCAGATTATTTTGAAACCTATACAGGTGTACAGCAGGGTTGCCTACTATCCCCAATGCTATTTATATTATATTTAAACGATATGCGTGATTATGTTGGAGGGGGTGTCGACGTTTGCAATACAAATATCAGGCTACTTATATATGGAGGTCACATAGTGTTGTTAGCTGATAAGCCGGAAACCTTACAGCATATGATATACCAACTAGATATCTCAGCAAATCTGAAATTATGGTGTTCCACAAGGGTGGCTATCGGCTAAAGAAAACTGGACTTTCAATAGAGAGCCAGTAAGAATTACTCAACAATACTGGTATTTAGGCGTAACGCTAACACCCTGTTGTAAATATTAATTAATGAACTCTAATTTTGTTCAGTGTATTACTGACCTACGTCAATTATGATATATATGAATGTATGCTTCTTCTTCCTTTTATCTTCCCTTTTTATAATAAAGTTATCTGAGAGTAAACAAGTGTAATTCCGTATGTTTAATTTCGCCACTAATTTTTATCCACTGCCATCATAAATTTTCTACAGGTTATGGGCCCAGAACTACCCAAGAAATAAACTTTAAACAATAGTGAAAATGAGAATAGTGCTAAAAAAGGAGACACAAAAAGAAAAAGCATTAATTCTAACAAATTAACATTGTCGTTGCCACCATCGTGCTCATTGTGCTTTTGTATCGAGCACGTAAAAAGTTATTAATTACAAGACACATAAAAAAAAAAATAAACTAAAACAAAAAATCTACAATAAATCCATTCCATAAAATAAAAAACAAAATAAAATTAAAGTCTTTAATACACATGGTGTATGGCAGAACCTAACCTTAAAACGAGTGTCAAAAGCAGCAAACAAGAGGAATCTAAGGTTAATATAGAAGCGACAACAACAACAACACAAACATCGCAAGCTGCAAAAATGTCATCGTCGTTGCTTGCTTCTATTGAAAAGCTAAAAGGTAGGGAGAACTATTCATCGTGGAAGTACTCAATTGAGAGTTACTTAGCAATTGTAGATCTGTAAAAGTGTATCAAAGGTGAAGAGACAGACGAAAGGAAAAATGCAAAAGCAAAAGCAGCAATAGTTTTGACTATTGATAAAACAAATTTTGTGCATGTACAAGGTGCTAATACACCACAAGAGGTGTGGAAAAAATTACAAGACATTTTTGAAGACACTGGCGCAGTACGAAAAGTCACCCTTATGCGAAAAATGGTGAATACTAAATTAGAAAATTGTGCATCGATGGATGTGTATGTGAGTGAAATAGTTTCTACAGCCCACAGACTTAATGAGGCCGGTTTTAAAGTGCCAGATGAGTGGCTAGCGATATTTTTATTAGCGGGTTAAGTGACGATTATTTGCCAATGATTATGGCCATGGAATCAAGTGTAAAATTACTTACAAGTGACATGGTGAAATCCAAATTGTTGTTGGAAACAACAAAAACCATATCAAACTCTGAAACTGCATATTTTGCGAAAAATCGTAAACCATTCAATAGAAAATTTAGTGGTATTACGTGTTATGCTTGTAGAGCAAAAGGCCATAAGGCAAATAAGTGCCCTGAGAAGAAAAAGACGAATGAAAAACAGCAGCAATCAAGGGGATCGAGTTCTGAAGTGAATGAAAGCCGAAATACGTTTTTTGCTTTCAGTGCTGCATTCTTAACCGATAAAACTGGAAAGTGCGATTGGTACATTGACTCAGGTGCTACCAGGAACATGACAATGCACAAGGAGTGGATGACGGAATTAAGGAATTGTGGAAGCTCGGATATAAAGGCGGCTAATAACGGCAATATGAAAGTGGAGTGCGTTGGTACAGTTCAATTGGCCGTAAATATTAATGGTGAACGCGCTTATGTACAAATGAAAGATGTACTGTGTGTACCTAGCTTAACAGCAAATCTTATATCTGTAAGTCAACTTGTTCTTAAAGGCTATAAAGTGATTTTTTCTGAAAATAAATGCGAAATACGTGATGGAAAAAATAATTTGCTGGCTTTTGGCTTACGCGAGTGTGGCTTGTTCAAGTTTTGTGGAGTTTTTTCTAATAATAACTTGGCATTAGTTGCTAAAACTGAAGTCTCGATAAATTTGTGGCATCGCAGGCTTGCACATCTGAATTGTTCAGATATGGAGAAAATGAAAAACGGTGGTGTAATTGGAATATCATATGTTGGTGAAGACATCAGTGCATGTGTTGCCTGCTGTAAAGGAAAACAATCAAGAAAACCTTTTCCAAATACTGGATCCAGAGCGAAGTGGTTACTAGAGCTAATTCATGCGGACTTAGCGGGCAAAATGGACACAAAGTCAATTGGCGGCAGTAACTATGTGTTGGTACTGTACTGACTATAGTAGGCGTACGTTCGTGTATATGCTGAAAAACAAAAACGAAACGTTTAACAAGTTTTGTATATTTAAAAACTTAGTTGAGAACCAAACTGGTTTGAAGATAAAACATTTCCGGAGTGATAATGGAACTGAATTTTGTTCAAATGAATTCGGCCGTTTTTTTGAACAAAATGGTATTCGACATGAGAGTTCAGTCCCTTATAAACCACAACAAAATGGTTTAGCGGAGCGAACAATACGAACTATATGTGAAAAGGCCAATTGTACGATTCAGGATGCGAATCTAGAAAAGAAGTTCTGGGGTGAAGCTGTGAATGCGGCCACATACATCAAGAATAGGACTGTATCGAGAGTATTGGATAATAAATCTCCCATGGAAATTTGGGATGGTAAGAAACCCGACATAAGTCATTTTCGAGTTTTCGGATCTCGTGCGATGGCGTTTGTTCCAGGTGCTAAAAGGCATAAATTTGACGCAAAATCAAAGGAGTATTTGTTTGTTGGATACTGTGAAAATCAAAAGGCATATCGTTTAATAGACAAACATACTGATGAAGTTATGATTAGCAGAGATGTCGTGGTATTCGAAGATGATTGTATTCGTCTGTGTGCCGTTGATGGGCAAATTTGTCCTGCAGATTATGGTGATTTAAAATTAGTTGCTGAAGATGATAATGAACTAAGTGTTGTTTCTTCAGTAAAAGTAAATGGCGTGCAGCATGGCCATAACAATGTTGCAAATGGCGTTGAACATAATTTAAATAAAGATAAAGGTGTGCAACATGACCTTAACAGTGTTGCAAGTGATAATGAAGCTAACGGCGTACAGCATGGCCGAAACAGTGCTGTCATTAATAGAATAAATCCGGAGTTGGGTGACGATTCTCAGGATTCAGAGAATGAAGGCGATGCAAGTAGTCTCCAATTAGATGATGATGACCAAGACTACATACCAGATACCGATGTGAGCTGCAACAATGAAACTGGCGAAAATTTTCCTAGGCGCTCAGCAAGGGCATCCAAACTGGTTGAGAGGTTCGAGTCTACCCATTTGGCAACTACAACAGTTGAAGGTGAGCCAACAAGCGTTTATGAAGCTTTAAATTGCGACGAAAGCGTACATTGGAAGAAGGCTATGGCTGCAGAGTATACAAAATTATACTTGGCAGCTTGTTAATTTGCCGCCTGGTCGTAAATGCATACGTTGTAAATGGGTCTTCAAACGAAAGTTGGACTTAGAGGGGAAAAACTGAGCGTTACAAAGCGCGACTTGTCGCCAAAGGTTGCAGTCAACGAGAAGGTGTGCACTATTTTGAAACCTTTTCCCCTGTAGTCCGGTCATCAATAAGGTTGCTAATGGCTATGGCAGTTAAATTTGGTTTACGAATTGACCAGATGGACGTTATAACTGCGTTTTTGCACGGGGACGTCAACGAAACTATCTTTATGCATCAACCTGAAGAATACGATGACAGAAGTGGACGTGTTTGCCAACTTCGAAATGCATTATATGGCCTTAAACAGGCAAGCCGTCAATGGAACTCTAAACTAAATGAAGTTCTATCTAAAGCTGGGTATCAACGATGTAAAACAGATTCTTGCATTTACCTACGTCGAAATGGTGAGTCTGTAGTAGTCGTTGCAGTCTATGTCGATGATCTGCTTATTTTTTACAACAATAACCAATGGCGAGACCAGCTTAAATCAACTCTATCTAAACATTTTTGCATGAAAGATCTTGGTCATGCTACAAATGTTTAAGGTATACAAATCAAATACAATTTTGAGAATGGTATCATTACTCTCTCACAACGAAAATATTATTATTATTGACAGGCTAAAAGAACACCGCGACCTAAAAGATCTATTGTGCAGCCTCGTACCCAACTAAAACAGTCCTAGACTGTTTATAAATCTCGTAACTGCTGTGGGCTTAATTTTAACTAGGTGATTTGGAGATATGAACCCACTGCCTAGGTACTTATGTCTGCGTCTTGCCACCGCTGGGCAAGTGCATAGAATGTGTTCTGCCGTTTCCTGCTTTTCTTGACAGAGTCGACAAGAATCGTCTTCTACCACGCCTATTTTCTTCAGGTGGTAATTTAGTTTACAGTGTCCTGTTAAAAGTTCAGTGTATAGTTTGATGTCATTTCTGCTGAGGTTTAAAGAAGCATCTACCCTTATGTGTTCAGGATCAATGAGTAGTCTCGACTGCCGCATGCCTTTTTGGGCTCTCCAGTAGTTTAGCAGACTTCGTTTTTCCTGTTCGCACAACAAGTTATTTGTGAAGCTACTGTTTACCCCACAGAAGGGTTCTGGGCCTATAAAGGCAGTGTCTGCACCCTTTTTTGCTAAAGAATCTGCCATTTCGTTGCCCTCATGTCCCTCGTGTCCCGGTACCCACATTAGCGTAACAGAGTTTCTCGCTGCTAGGGTATTGAGAAGTTTACAGCATTCCCAGACCAGCTTTGATTGGAATGAGAAGTTTATTAATGATTTTAGAGCTGCCTGGCTATCTGAGAGCATGCATATTCTGGTGTTGCGTGTACCCCTGCGTAGACATTCTCTAGCACATAACTCTAAAGCGTGGACCTCCGCCTGAAAAATGGAAGCTGTTTTTCCCATTGCAATTGCTTTTTGGAAATTTGGCCCTACAATTCCAGCTCCTGCACTGCCATCTTCCATTTTGGACCCATCTGTATACCACAACTGAGAGTCCTGTTTTATTGTTATTTCCTTGTTTCTCCAAGCTGAACGGTCACTGATGACAACTTTGAATTGCTTTGAGAAGTCTAATTTTCTGTCCATTTTGTCGAAGACCATGAGGCACGGAGAATTCCAGACAGTGTCCAGAATCTTTGCGTGCCCCGAAAGGTTGCCTACTTTAAGATGGGCTAGATTAGGTAGCCTTAGGGCCGCGCTGGCCGCCATCCTTTTAACTACAAGGTGTAGAGGAGTCAGTCCAGTGATCACTCCCAAAGCTAGTGTGGGGCACGTTCTCATTGCTCCCGTCACACTCAAACAGGCTATACGGTGAATCTTGTTAAGAGTCCTCTGAGCTCCTGTTTGGTTGACTTTTGGCCACCATACCAACGACGCATAAGTAATCATTGGTACTATTATTGTTTTATATGACCACGCCATCATTTTTGGCCGTAGTCCCCATGTTTTACCGTACAACCTCTGGCAAGCATAGGTTGCTCTTAAGGCTTTACTAGTTATGTATGATAAGTGGTTTTTCCAAGTTAGAGTTTTGTCCAGGATTACTCCCAGATATTTCATTTCATTGGACATTGTTAAGTTTGTGGTCCCTAAACTTAAGGTCCCCAGATTCAGTTTCCTTCTTTTGGTGAAGGGTACCATGTTTGTTTTATTCGGATTTATCGATAGTCCTTTCTCCTGACACCAGTTTTGAGTGATATCAAGAGCTAGTTGCATGCGATCTGTTATGGTAGAGTCAAACTTGCCTCTGACCATAATTACCAAATCATCCGCAAAGCCCTGAACTTCGTATCCGAGGTCATTGAGAGTTTGTAAGAGCTCGTCGATAACCAATAACCATAGGAGTGGCGATAGGACGCCCCCCTGGGGACATCCTTTGGTTGATCTGACAATTTGCTTTGCTGTCCCTGTTTCAAAGATTGTCGTTCTGTTTTTCAGCATATTGAGAACCCATGTTATGATCAGTCTTTGTATACCTTTCCTGTTCATCCCCTCCTCAATTGATCTGAAAGTAGCATTGTCAAAAGCCCCCGTAATGTCAACCGATGTACAGAGAGCTATTTCTTTACCCTCAAACGCCTTTTCAATTTTGCTTGTTAAGCTATGTATGGCTGTCTCAGTCGACTTGCCTGATTGGTAAGCGTATTGTTCAATATGAAGAGGAGAATCTTTAAGATAAGTTTCCCTGATATATTGGTCCAGAATTTTTTCCATAACTTTTAGCAGGAATGACGTCAGGCTAATGGGCCGATAGGCTTTTGGCGTGTGGTCCGCCTTTTTGCCTGCTTTCGGTATGAAAGCCACCCTAGCCTTCGTCCAAGGTTTAGGCACTATGCCTAGCTCCAGGCTTATCCTGAAAATGTTTGTTAGCACAGGTGCTAATACATCAACACCTTGCCGAAGTAGGCACGGTTGTATATTATCGACACCTGGCGATTTGAATGGTCTAAAAGTGGAGATAGCCCATTTGGTTTTATTGACGGTGAAGATTCTGCGAGCCAGTGAGAGTTCCCTCCGTGTAGGCATCAAGAAACGAGTATTCTCGATGATTTCACTATCCTCTCCGCTAGTGGCACAGCCTGGAAAGTGAGTGTCCAACAAAAGCTGTCCCGTCTCTTCCAGGCTCTCCGTAAAATTTCCGTCAGGCTTCTTGAGTGTAGAAAGTCCGTTTGAGTGATCTTTATTGAGTGACTTCTGGAGTCGGGTAGCTGCTGGGAGGGTTTCAATCTCCTCACAGTACTTTTTCCATGAGTCTCTCTTTGATCTTCTCAACTCATTATTATAGGCCGTTAAGGCACTTCTATAAGATGCCCAGTCACCATTAGACTTGGCCCTATTAAAGAGTTGACGGGCTTTTTTGCGCAAAACATTTAGCTCCCCGCTCCACCAGGGTACGTTCCTAGAACGTTTCTTCACAACTAAATTGCAGCTACTTTCAAAAGCCTCGATTATTATATTATTTAATTTGTTAACTTCAAGATCTAGTTCCTGAGAGTTACTTATTTTTTCACTAAGGCACGCAATATTTTGCTCTAAGTAAAAGTTATATATCGACCAGTTGGTCTTCCTAACATTTCTCATTTCGAAGGTGCCTCCAATCTCCCCCCCCAGATCAAAGCAAATGTACCTATGGTCCGACAAGGAGACCTCATTAAGCACCCTCCAATTAGAAATGTTATTTGATATGAATGCGCTAGTTAGGGTGAGATCTAACACCTCCCCCCTTATCGCATTCATAAAGGTAGGCTCGTCACCCCTATTTACCACCACCAGATTGTTTGTCCTAATAAAATCAAGAAGTGACTCACCTCGCCCGTTCGTGTCCGTGCTTCCCCATACCGTGTGGTGCGCGTTTGCGTCGCAGCACACCACCCACTGTAGACTGCGAGTGCGACAGTACTCCGTAAGCTGCTGGAGCTCGCGCGATACCGCGTCCTCTGTGTCGCCAGGTAAGTACATGGAGGCCAGGACTACCGTTCTCCTCCCTTTGGCACTAGGCACTTCTGCCTGTACTGCCACCAGATCGCGTTGTAGAAGCTCTGAAATTGGGAGGAATTTAATATTTTTGTTGATCATGATCGCTGCCCTCGGTCGGTCAACATTATTATCATAGATCAACTTACATGTTTTTGTCTGCAGACCATTTATGCGCCCATTTGTGGCCCATGGTTCTTGAATGGCTACAAAGTCCAGACTCTGGTGTTCCACCAAGGCACTGAGCCTGTAAGAGGCTGCTATAGCCCTGTGGAGATTTATTTGGAGACAGTGAAGCTGCTTCCAAGAGTTTTGCGTTCGTGATGGGGCCTGGGACATTATTTCCCAGACCGATCCTTGCGGATCTTACCACCCTTTGTGCTCCGCAAAGTTTCCGCAGCCTCCGGGTCTTTTCTCTCCCATTTCCTGAGCCTACCAGAGAGAGCAGATGGTCCTGGACGTTGGACACGTGTGTTGCCTCTCTCCGCTCTCGGTACTGGCTTTGTGAAAATGGGCCCCGTTTTCGGCTTCTGGCTACTCTGCTTGGCCTTTGGCACTTTTGCCTCGTCCACCACCTTCAACTCAGCCCCCTCCCATGGCTTCATGGCTGGTATCCTTTCTTCAGCCCAGGCTACGGTTTCGTCGTCCAGACAGTTGATCGTCAACCATCCAGGCTTGAAACTACAGCCTGCAAAGTGTGGCTTCACTGGGCCCCCACGAGTCTCGAACAACTTGTCGAGAATACACCGTTGTACCTTCCCAATTTCTTCAGTGGACCATATGCCCTCCGGGAAATTGCTAGGTATAACCCGTATCTTTTTGGAGCAGACTGCTGTCTAGAGTAGGCTTTGAGCAGGGGACCCCCAAGGAGGCGCCCTGCACGCCATGTCTTTCAGAGACACTCGCCACCCTCTTACTGGGACCAGGTTCGCCCCCAAGTAAGGTCTCCACCTCCTTCATCTCACCACACACCGGCGGGTCCGCTGGGGGCACTATTGACATGTTATCAATGTTTTTGTTGCCCTCTTGTGCAAACCGCTTTGTCGGCCTGGAGTTCGATGTCGGCGTTGAGCCATCTGAACGGGATCTTTTAGGGGTCCATCGCGCAGACACGTTGGCTGGATTTGCCGCCAAGGACCGAGCTGTTTCCAGCGATATGCCCCTGGCAAGCAAAGCCTTAAAACGTTTACGTCCAGCGCCGGACAGGTTCACCCTAAGTTTTGGAATCTTCTCTGGAGCAGGTTCAAGAAGATTTCTCTCCTGTTCCGAGGAGATAGACACCCCAGCCGATTCCTGGCTAAGTGGGATGTCCATCTCCTCCGGCCTGTCGGTTAAGGGACCGGGTGCCCCCCCCAACAGGTCGTGCTCCATGCTTTCATTGTCGATGGGACCAGATGCCCCCTCGGCCAATGATGGCTGTTGGCTCATTGTAGCCACAATATGCACATTTGAAGGTGTGCAGTCCATTTTTTTTTTTTCATATAGGCTTAAGTTTTCCATATATTTTTCTTTAGTTTTCTTTTGCGTTTTGGTCACCCACGGGCGCCCCCGTGGTAAGGCTAATTAAAACCGTAGGTTCGCCGGACCTCGTACGGAGTTCGCTATTAAGCTTGACTCTACCCCGTCAAGCAAGCTCACTGGCATAGCTGTTCCACCGTGAATTTAGGGTGTTTTTTTTTTTTTATGGGCCAATATGTCTGGTGAACCCTGCCCCAGGGAGTTTTCTCTCTCCCCCGCCCGGCAATCGGCGACCCAAGTCCAGCAGAGACATGACCGTACTGAAAGTGGGCCATTGGTCTGTAAAGTAATTGCCGCACTTCCCCGAAGGGCTGACCAATTGTTAGTGTCTAGGCGATCCGGCGGTCTCAGTGAGACGTTCGATATTGGCCAGTACGACTACTAACTAGCCTTAACGACTGAGCAGGAATCGTAGAAAACTACTTTCAACCTGTGCGTTGAAGGTAGTTCTTAGTTTGCGTAACTGGACCATGTCACCGTCTTTCATGTGCCATGTTCCAGCACACAGTAAGCCCCTACACCGCAACAAGGTGACTACCCAGCGTAGGGAGACGAAAATATGTCGAGCAAATATTGAAACGATTTAACATGCATGATTGTGAATCCAGTTAAAATTCCAAGTGATCCCAATCAAAAACTTACACGGGATATGTCGCCGACTTCGACAGAGCAAATTGAACATATGTCCAAAATTCCATATCAAGAGGCGGTTGGAAACATCTTTTACTTAACTCAGTGTACCAGACCTGACCTAGCATTTAGCGTGGCGAACGTGAGTCAATTTAACCAAAATCCAGGTCAAGCTCACTGGAAGGCAGTCAAGCGAATATTGCGATATTTAAAAGGAACTTTGGACTACAAACTTTTCTTCAACAAGCGAGGCGGTTATGATGAATTATGCGGCTTCGCTGACGCTGACTGGGGATCCATTTTCTGCGACTTCCGCTCATGCACAGGATATGTTTTCTTGTGGCAAGGGGCAGCTATTTCTTGGCTTTGTAAAAAACAACCTACCGTGGCTCTTAGCACTACGGAATCAGAATATATGTCATTAAGCGCTTCGACAAGAAGCTATATGGCTTGCACAATTGAAGGCAGAAATTCTAGACGGAGTTTGCAGAGATGTTGCAATTTTTTGCGATAGTAAAAGTGCTATCCATCTTACTGAAAACGGAACTTACAGTGCAAGAACTAAGCACATAAGCATCAGACATCATTTTGTAAGAGAACTAGTCAGCAGCGGAGAACTAGAAATACAACATATCAACACTTTGGAAATGGTTGCTGACATCTTAACGAAGGCGCTTCCTATAGCAAAGCATAACTTTTGCGGGCTTAATGAATATCGATTAAATTTTATATTTAATTTTTTGAACTTTTATTAAAGAATTAGTATTTTAAGAAATCATTAATTAAGAGGGAATGTTGTAAATATTAATTAATAAACTCTAATTTTGTTCAGTGTATTACTGACCTACGTCAATCCGACATATATGAATGTATGCTTCTTCTTCCTTTTATCTTCCCTTTTTATCATAAAGTTATCTGAGAGTAAACAAGTGTAATTCCGTGTGTTTAATTTCGCCACTAATTTTTATCCACTGCCATCATAAATTCATGACATTTGGGAAACACATCAATGCACGAAATACGGCAGCAAAAAATAGCATAAAATCTGACATGGGCAAGAGAAGTGAACAAACTATGGAACATAGTTGTTAACGAACTCCTGCTAAGAATAGTGTCTGTGCGTTGTAAAGTGATAGCTTACGCTGGTGATGTTCTTACTGCTATTTCTGGGAAATTCATATCTACTCTGAGAGATTTGTAGCCAAATGCTCTAGATATTCTTTCAAAGTGGGCGGAGGACTGTCGTCTTGGAGTAAATCCGGATTCGACTAAAGTCATTTGGTTACTAGGAAACATAAAATTCCTCATTTAGATCCAATTATGCTTAAGAGAAAAGCTCTAGGGATTTCAGAAGAAAAGAAATATTTGGGTCCTATAATTGACAGGAAACTAGCTTAGAAGCACTAGCAACAGCTAGGAAAGATGGGGTGGCTTTTTATGCCTGCAGGAATTAAGCCTAGGGTAGCTCACTGTCTTTATACAGCAGTTGTCAGACCCATTCTCCTATATGGAATTGTTGTATGGTGGACTGCAATGCAGAAAACGACTTTCCGCGAAATGTTTAATAATGCACAGAGGTCAGCAGAATTAGCAATAAGCGACACCATGAAAACCACGACATCCTTCGCATTGGATATACTACATCTGCCACCCTCAGATCTCTTCTGAAAATATTTAGCAACATGCTTAGCCATTCGGCGAAATATTTGTCATTTAAAAATTTGCCCAAGCGACATACATTATTACAAATGTTTGCAATAAGAAACCAAATACCTAAACAACAGGTACAAAATAAAATCTGAAACAAATTCACATCACTTGATATGCACACAATGCGACATACGAGATTCGGTCGCTCAGAAACGACGCTCGCAACGCTACCAGGGGCAACTAAAATTTTGAAGCACGACAACGCGCCGCCGACGCTAGTTTTGATTACATGGAAACTTTATCGAAGCGACAGTTTTTTCTGCGGCTAGCGTTTTGCTGCCTGGCGTTTTTACGCTATATGTAAATCGACCTTAACTCGGTAAGTTTTTATGTATTTGAGCCGGCACTATATACCGTTTGAGTGGGAATCGGACGGACGGCACAATCCTTCTTCCTATTACTCGATGCCACTTAAAAGTTTGACAATGCTTATTGTGGTGCGAACCTTTCGCGACACCGTCGCTGCAACCTACCAACTAACGCCGCTTTATCGGTGCAGCTGCAACTTATTTCAAAAATAAGCACACGTGCAAATTATAAGTTGTTAAATTTGATTTTATTTCACAGATTTAAATTCAGTTAGTAGTTGTTCGGATTACAAGTCAAGTCACAATATGTGCGAATTATAAGTTGTTAAATTTGATTTTATTTCACAATGACAATTTCACAACACGTATAATTAGATGTTATTAAATATTGTTTTATTTTACAATCTTAATTTTAGTTTATAGTTTGTTCGGATTACAAGTTAATTAGCTTAGTAACAATTTCACAATATGTGCGAATTACAAGTTGTTAAATCTGATTTTATTTCACAATGACAGTTTCACGACACGTGATAAGTTGTTAAATATTATTTTATTTCAAGATCACCGAACCGGACCGCACTTGTTGTTCACCATTCTTAGACTGCCTTTTCCTAAATTATTTCTTACCCAATACACCTAAAGCGGTCACACATGCCTCACCTGACCAGATAGGCTTCAGACGGTACGCAAGCATATTTTGGCTGTGAGCAAAATTCAACCGAAATTGCCCCGAATTCGGTTCGCGTGCAGCTACAGCAGTTGATAAGCGATTGGCAATTGTTCGGCGGCAGCGGCATGTGAGCCGCTAGTCGGTGAGCTGGTAGAAATATTGCAGCGTATAAAAAATGAAAGTGCAATGAACTAGTGGAAGAAATATATGAAGTAATAATAAGAATGTACGAATGTTGTACAATGCTAACTATTCTTTTAATAAATGCCGGAAGTTGAACTAATAGGAGAGAAAACAACAAAAACAAATAAAAGTTAAACGAAGTGGATGGCGTCGATCGTATTTATTCCACACTCACACATATGCTTGCAAATCATGTCGATCCCTACGCTAGAACGCGTAAAATTTCATCTGAACGAAATCCACACGCAAGCTATGCATTCCACTGCCGTTCAACCTTCGGTCAAGTATTCTTTTTGAAAAAACCACGACGGTCTTGCTGGGACTGTGACTGGTACGTAACCGGTAATGTGAATACTTCCAATTAAAAGGCATTCAAGAATATTTGACGGATGCTTGATTGACCGTGACCGGCACGAATAGTGTGTATTTGGCCTAAATGTGCCATCGACTTTGCTCACAATAATAAAGGAAACTTTTTCATATGTGCAAACAGCAAATCGACTATTGAAGCCATTCGAAACTTCAATAATGATGTATTAAATACCCCAAGAAAATAAAAATTATGTGGGTCCCAGGATATTCGGCGATACCAGGTAACGAACGTGCAGGTATAGCTGCTGCAGAGTCAATTACGGCTCCAAACTACGTCTTCCCAGTCACAGAAACTAAAGACTTACTGCGACATATAAAATCTCTCCATGTTTCCATGAACTATTGCACTTGGAAAAAATATAAACACTTTTACACCACCTTCAACACAGACGGAATGAAACCACATTATCCTGTAACTTGCTCTCGCCAACAAACCAAAAACTTTGTACGATTCCGCATCGGACACACCAAATGCTCAAACGAGCACTTGCAACGTGGGGAACCGTTACCTAACTGTCAATTCTGTGGGGAATCCATATGCTCGTTACACCTGCTAAATAACTGCCCCAACTTCCAAACAACCCGTAAGAATAAATTCTTTATATATTCCGTAACCAGATTCCAAGTGATTCTCTAAAAGATACATCAAAGAATCACCTGACCAGATAGGCTTCAGACGGTACGCAAGCATATTTTGGCTGTGAGCAAAATTCAACCGAAATTGCCCCGAATTCGGTTCGCGTGCAGCTACAGCAGTTGATAAGCGATTGGCAATTGTTCGGCGGCAGCGGCATGTGAGCCGCTAGTCGGTGAACTGGTAGAAAAATTGCAGCGTATAAAAAATGAAAGTGCAATGAACTAGTGGAAGAAATATATGAAGTAATAATAAGAATGTACGTATGTTGTACAATGCTAACTATTCTTTTAATAAATGCCGGAAGTTGAACTAATAGGAGAGAAAACAACAAAAACAAATAAAAGTTAAACGAAGTGGATGGCGTCGATCGTATTTATTCCATACTCACACATATGCTTGCAAATCATGTCGATCCCTACGCTAGAACGCGTAAAATTTCATCTGAAGGAAATCCACACGCAAGCTATGCATTCCACTGCCGTTCAACCTTCGGTCAAGTATTCTTTTTGAAAAAACCGCGATGGTCTTGCTGGGACTGTGACTGGCACGTAACCGGTAATGTGAATACTTCCAATTAAAAGGCATTAAAGAATATTTGACGGATGCTTGATTGACCGTGACCGGCACGAATAGTGTGTATTTGGCCTAAATGTGCCATCGACTTTGCTCACAATAATAAAGAAAACTTTTTCATATGTGCAAACAGCAAATCGACTATTGAAGCCATTCGAAAATTCAATAAAGATGTATTAAATACTCCAAGAAAATAAAAATTATGTGGGTCCCAGGATATTCGGCGATACCATGTAACGAACGTGCAGGTATAGCTGCTGCAGAGTTAATTACGGCTCCAAACTACGTCTTCCCAGTCACAGAAACTAAAGACTTACTGCGACATATAAAATCTCTCCATGTTTCCATGAACTATTGCACTTGGAAAAAATATAAACACTTTTACACCACCTTCAACATAGACGGAATGAAACCACATTATCCTGTAACTTGCTCTCGCCAACAAACCAAAAACTTTGTACGATTCCGCATCGGACACACCAAATGCTCAAACGAGCACTTGCAACGTGGGAACCGTTACCAAACTGTCAATTCTGTGGGGAATCCATATGCTCGTTACACCTGCGAAATAACTGCCCCAACTTCCAAACAACCCGTAAGAATATATTCTTTATATATTCCGTAACCAGAGTCCAAGTGATTCTCTAAAAGATACATCAAAGAATAACATAACATAAATTAATAAATTCTTAAAAGAATGCCACATCCAAAATTTTATTTAAATACCTTAATAAGTAAATATTTAAAATAGTATATTAAAATCGAGTTGAAGGTCCTGGTAACTTAAATTAGCTATAATAATTATACCCTTTCCCTTAAAAAAGGTAAATAGGGTATACTAACTTTGTGCTTTTGAAAGGGGTTGCAATTTCAAGAAGGAGGCGTGGTAGGTATGGACATATATATACAGATATGATCAGAATCACTTTCTAAGCAATTTTTATTTTGTCCGTCCGTCTGTGGCCACTTTTTTTCTACACTGTTAGAGCTATCTTAATGAAATTTTGCAAAAGTGTAGCCTGCACAAAGATACAGAACCAGATTGCTATATGGGCCGATTTGGACAAACACCACGCCTACCTCCCATATAAGGAACTTTTTCACCTTTTTTAAAATGACTATAACTTCGGTCCAATTGACGGAATCGTGACATTATTTGGCAATTATGGAGATGTGGGTCCTACTAAACACTGTGTAAAAAGTGGGCGGTATATATTAACTGTCACGCCCACTATTAACAAATATTAATAACTTAGGAGACTTAAGAGATAATTAGAGATTTACGGACGAAATTTTACGGGAAGGAACATGTGGACATTATAAAGCTGTCTGCAACAATTGGGGCTGATCTGAGAAGAGACACGCCCACTTTTGATATAAGGAACTTTCGGTATAAAATTAAAAATAGCATACCTATGCTCGTATTGATGCCAGTTGAATGAAAATTTTGCAGAAATATACATGGGGTCCATAACAGTGTTTGTGCAGAATATGGAAATCATAATACAACTGCCACGCCCACAATTAGCCAAAAATCATAACTGTGTTCCTACTAAAGATTTATCAGTGAAATTTCACAGGAATGTTACGGGTACTAACTTTAGACACCACACAAGAAATGGGCGTGTTATTTCTACAGCCACGCCCACTATTGACATATTATTATGACTTGCGAGCTATACAATATTTTTTGACGAAATTTTATATTAGTGCTTATATTGACACTACACTGCCATATACAAGAAATGGGATCGATATAATCATTTCAAGGTACCCTACCAAAAATTCCCGTGAATATGCTACTAAAGATGATTTATGAAGAAAACATCCTCATTGTTGAACTCGCACGCACAAGGAAAGGTAAAGTGTATTTAGAAGTCGGTCTAACCCGACTTCAGATTTCTGTACTCGTTTATTATTGTGATTAATCTTTTTAAATAAAAAAAAAAGTTTTGCTTGTTTCATTTAAGGGTCGTTGCAGCACACTCTTCACCTTCTGCATCTGACGTGATCGTCTTTGGCCACTACCATGTCGATTATTCTGCCTTTAGGCCAGCAGTTTTCCTGGTTGTTTTCCGCTACGATCATCACTATATCTCCGACGTTAAGAGGTAGTTGCTTGGTAAACCATTTGCATCGTGGCAGGTTTCTTCCAAAATCAATCGACAAAGTTTTGAATTTGGTACCATCATTGACGCAAGTCAACATCTGTATTTGATATAGGTTTGAATCCGTTTGCGGAACCTAGCAGCAGATGATTCGGAGTAATGGCCTCATCTTCACAGATTTCAAGTGACACGAACGTTAGTGGGTGAGAATGGTTGGTGAATTCAACTTCTCGTAAGGCACTTCTTATGGTTTCGTTTGTTGACGGAACAATGTTTTGACGGATCTCACTTAGTCGCTCCCAGGCCCCACCCATATGTGGGGCTCCTGGTAGATTAAGTGTCCATTTTAACGTGCTAAACGTAGAATGAATTGATGAAAAGTTTAGGTTTTTTTATTTTTTATTTATATTTATTGTGCCATTGTCGGAGTATATATCTCTTCGCGATCCGCTTCATGGAATAACATATCTTATGCACATATTACATAAACTAGTGTACAAACTGTGCGCCACTTCTATATATATAACTCGAATAGTTAGGCAGGTAAATATCAGTCCATATCTTTTCCCCCCTTCTTCTTACGGCTATAAAAAGCAGACCAAAATAGTCGATGCCGAGATATGTAAAGGGTCGTTCGCAAACGGCCAATCTTGCTGCTGACAATGACGCCATCTGGGGTGTTTGAGGTGAAGAGTGTTCAGAGTGTTATAATATAAATAAAGAGCTGAAAGCAACGAAAAATGGAGCTGTCAAGCTCAGAATAACTTTTTTTCTTCAAAAGGTTTTGAAGAAAAAAAGTTTGCTCAGCCATATTTCTTGACGTGGCTCAGGCTTTTGGCATACAGGCTCAATCAAAAAACTTAGAGGCATACTCCCAGCCAAATATTGAGACATTCTAGAATCATACTTGTCTGATCGATTCTTCTATGTCAAATGGGAGAACGACTTTTCTGAGCTCAAGCCCATCAAATCAGGAGTTCCACAAGGCAGTATACTTGGACCTATCTTATTCCTACTATATACATCTGATATACCAAAGCCAGAAAATACCATTATAGCAACTTTTGCATATGATACAGCAAGACTGACTGTTGCGAATACAGAAATTCAATCAACGCTACAACTCCAGGAAGCTATAGCCGAAATAGCTAATTGGACAACAAAATGGAAAGTCGCTTTAAATAATTCGAAAACAATGCACATCAACTTTATAACAAAACGAGTACAGAAGTCTGCAGTCGGGTTATTGCGCATTTTCAACAATGCGGATGCTTTCTTCATAAATCATCATTAGGAGCATATCAAAAATGATAGAAATAAAGTTTACGACGTGGGCATGGCTTGCCGTTAGATGACCTAGTTTGTCCCAAGAATGATAGCAATAAAGATTAAGACATGCGCATGATTTCCCTTTAGATGACGTAGTTTCTCCAAGAGTGTTGTTTGTCAAGGGTTGCCAACTTTGTGTGTCCCTAAATAATTTATTATTATTATCGTTGAGGGGATGTTGCACTGCGACCTATAAGATCTATTGTGCCCCTTTCGTGGACCTAGAGTATTTCTCTTAGCCCAATTCCCTCGATGAATTGGAGTATTGGTCCTACTTCACAGAGTCTGAGTTCTTCATCGAGTATGATGAATATGCCAAGGTGTTTCCTTCTCTTGTGCATCAGGGCGGGGCAAGTTCCTAACACATGTTGTGCGGTCTCGTCCTCTTCCTTGCAGAACCTACAAAGAGCATCAGGGAAAATTCCCAGTTTTGTTAGGTGATAATTCAACCAACAATGTCCTGTTAGTAGTCCCGTAATGATTCTCAAGTTCTTCTTCGTTAGATTCATACAGTCCTCGTAGCGTTCTTGGTTGTATGTCCCTAGCGCTAATTTGGAATGTGATAACCCCGGTAATTTTTCCCAGTATAATCTTCTTTGTCTATCCTCTTCTTCCCAGATAATACGGGAGATGTTACCCGATCCTAATCCACAGAATGGTTCGGGTCCTACAAATGGAGATGATGCTCCTTTCCTGGCAAGTTTGTCTGCCATCTCGTTTCCATTAATCCCTACTTGCCCCGGAACCCAGAGAATCCACACCTGATTCAGTTGACCTAGGATGTTCAGCTTATCAATGCACTCCATCACCAGTTTTGATGTAACTTGGTGAGATTTAAGTGCTTTGATAGCTGCCTGGCTGTCAGTCAGTATTGCTATTCTGCAGTTCCGATAGTTTCGTTCGAGATTAAAGTGCGCACATCTATCTATCGCGTATACTTCCGCTTGAAAAATAGAGGTGTTCTTGCCTAAAGGTTCAGAGTATCTTTTCACTGGTCCAAATACACCCGCCCCGGCCCCATCTTCAGTGAGTGAGCCGTCAGTGTACTGGTATACCTTGTATGTTTCTGATATACCTTCCCAAACTTTTTTATTACTAAGTTCAGTTTTAAAATGTGTCTTAAAGCTGAACGTTGGGAGTATGGAGTCCTTTAGCAACGAGATTTCAGGAAGTTGCTTAATGAGAAGCTGTGCTGGTGTTGTTTCCAGCTACCCTCAAAATCGCCCTCCTCGCTTGGGACTGGATATAAATATGAAGAGGAGTGAGATCCAAGAGTACCTCCATTGGTGCCGTTGGATATGTTCGCATAGCTCCCATAATACATACACATGCAAGTCTTTGTATCTAGCTAAGCGTGTTAGTTACTGTCTGTTGATTCGTGCAGTTTTCCCAGACTAATGCCCCATAGGTTATCATTGGCCTGACAATTGCTGTGTATATCCATCGCAGGATAATTGGTGTACAGCCCCAACTTTTGCCCGCAATAGTTCTACACGTCATGAAAGTTTTGATAGCTTTCTGTTTAATTTGCTCAATGTGGGTTTTCCACAGTAATTTTTGGTCTAAGACGATACCCAAGAATTTTGCTTCTTTCTGAAGTTCTATCTCTATACCGTCTAAACGGATAGGTTTAAGATGCGCGAGTTTATACTTTCTTGTGAATGGTACTAACGTTGTTTTTGCTGGATTAATATTCAGCCAAACCTTGGCGCACCATTTCTTCGTTAGTTTAAGTCCTAGCTGAATTCTATCACATAGAGTATCCTCAAATTTGCCTCTACAGATGATGACTATGTCGTCCGCATAGCCCTGAAATGACAGACCACATAAGTGACGATAGCACCTGTGGGCAACCCCGTGTGGTGTTAGCGATTATACTTCCTGTACTAGTTGGTATTTCTACCTTCCTGGTATGAAGCATATTGCTCATCCAAGAAGCTAGAGTATTGTCAACCCCTATTCTTGTAAGAGCTCTTCTGATAGCGTCATGTGAAGTATTGTCAAAAGCACCTTCTATGTCTAGGAAGGCGCATAGCGCCGTTTCCTTCTTTCCTAAGATATCCTGCAGTAAGTTCTTCAGTTGGTATAGTGCAGTTTCAGTAGAATGCCCTGCTCTATATGCATGCTGACAGGAGTGCAGCGGGTTTCGTATTAAAACCGTGGTCCGGATGTTGTTGTCTACCACCTTCTCTACAGTTTTTAGAGCAAAGGATGTCAGGCAGATTGGCCTGAAGGATTTCGGATGGAGGGGGTCCCTCTTACCTACCTTCGGCAAAAATACCACCTTTGCCCTTCTCCAAATCTTAGGTATGTAACCTAGCGCTATACTGCTTCTTGCTATTCTCGTCAATGGACCTAATAGCTGCTCTATACCCTTCTGGAGTAGGGCAGGAAAAATTCCGTCTACCCCAGGTGATTTCAATGGTTTAAAAGTGTTTACTGCCCATCTAATCCTCGGTTCCGTGCAAATTTCGCTTGCTATGACCCATTCATTCCTACTTACTCTTCCCAGATTTCCAGTATATTCTGTCCCTGCTGCCACATATGTGGAGGATCCTGGGAAGTGTGTATCAAGAAATAATTCTACTCTCTCTTCTTCATTTTCGGTGAAGGAACCTTCCTCTTATTCAAGAAGGTACTCACCACGCTTGTTGGTGTCTGTGCTGCCCCATACCTCGTTATGCGCATTGGCGTCACATCCAAGTATTAGAGGTTGCTTCTTCCTTTCACAATACTCCACCAGTTTGTAGACAAGCTCGGGTGGGACCCGAGTATCTTCCCCTGGTAGGTATCCTGATGCAAATACAACTTCACGTGTGCACCCGTTGATATTGATGGGGATCTGCACCGCTACAAGATCTCTAGAGAGAAACTCTGGACGACATAAGTATTTCATATTTTTCATTAGAACTATGCAGGCTCTTGGGTTATCACACCTGATGTCCCATATTACCTGCGTATCAGATGCAGCCAAACCTCTGATTTGACCCCTGAATACCCAGGGTTCCTGTGCCAGCACTATGCTCAGGTTGGACCTGAGTGTTGCTCTAGCGATGCCTGCCGAGGCGACCTTCGCATGATGGAGATTAATTTGAGCAACTCTAATGCTGGCCATCTCCACGTTATTGTTTTGATTTCTTCTCCTTCGCATCGCACTCCGCCAGGACATCATCGATGTCTGACAGGAGTACTTTGTCAGAGTCTTCTACTTCAGCGGTCAGTTTTAGCGCTGAAAGGTTGATGGCATTGATGTCCTCGCTTTCGACAGCTAGAACGCTGACTTCGGCTGCCGGCCTCTCGCTCCTGACCACTTCTTCTGCCACCTCTTTTAGGATCTCCTCTGCGTCGGCTGAGTTTTGCTCAGTTGTGGCCGCTGCATCTGGAGGATTACCTATTACACGTTCTTTGTGTAGATGGACGGGGATCTTGCCAAATCTGTAGGCCACTCTACAATCCTTGGGTTTGATCGCTTCAAGCGATCGGTCATCAATGCCGTTCTTCTCGTCCTTACTACTGAAGATTCTTCAGAGATTGGTGCTCACCGCTTTGTTCTGAGTTACCATCAGATCGAGGAGTTTCTTGTCGTCGTTCCCAGCTGCTCGCGGAAGGTATACCGTCATCAGATGTACACCAGGGATAGCATCCCCAGTGCACGTTGTCAGCTCTGTCCCCTTCCAGCCAGATAGCTTGGGTAACGTCGTCTTCACCCATTCAGCAACCGCATCGGTGGAACAATCGTTCAGGATGAAGCCTGGTCGAAAGTGGATGCCCTCAAATTCAAGTTCGGTTTCAGAACCCTTGAACATTTCGTCCATAAATAAATTTTCGAGTTGCCCCTGCTCCTCACGCGAAAGGATGACCTCCGGGAAGGACTTTGGTATTACAGCCAGCCTAACGCCTTTGGTGACGCTGGCATAACTGACACCCGCCCTCCTGGTGGCCGCCTCTGGTTTCGGTGCAGGTTTTGGCAAACTTCTCTTCATGGTAACCCCTGGTGCAGTATCACAAGCCCTGCTTTTTTTGGCGGAGTTGCCCTCAGTTGGACTGATTTCAATAGCGCCCCTTTTCCTTACAACAGATGTGCTCTTAGCGCGATTGAGCACTTTCTGTTTGGCTTCTTCGGGCGTTAAGCCCTCGTTGAGATAGCGCAGATACCATTTAATACCCGCCCCACTCAAACCTGTACTTTTCCTGGCAGCGCCGAAGCCGGGAAGCTGCCTCGTCTGTTCAGTGCTCGTCGAGGGCTGTGTATTTGTGGCCTTGGATGTCGAAGCACCCTAAACACCCACAGTGCCCCGACTTTCCTTCCGTTTCACGGGTCCAGTTGCCGTCCGTGGCGCAGGCGCAGAGTCTCTGTTACCTTTGCCCTCCGTCTGTCCTCTCCGGTTAGGAGTTAGAACGTGGCGCTCAGTATTGAGAGCATTACGTTCCACCTGATTCGCCAGTTGAGTTGCAGAATGTGTACCTGCGAGTTTATTTATTTTATTTAAATTTGGTGTTTCCATATTTAATCCCACGAGTGTGGAGGAAAGAAGATTCGCCGTGTCATAGCCCCCAGTAACACGGTAAGCCCATGATTACTCACAGAGGCGGGCAGGTATCAATGAGGTGCGACGTTAGAATACAGTATGATAACCCCTAACTGCAAACATTAAGCCGATGGACGCGACCACCCAGTCGTGTACCTAATTTTGCCTGACGTCTCCAGGCTGACCTCTACATCATGGGTGACCCTACCAGATTGCATAAGCAGTCCGATGGCATAGCCCATCCTTTCACCGACGCACACAAGTCCTACCACCACGTCAAGGTACGAGGTAAGGCCCTAAATAATTTATTAAGAACTATTTTCATATAACAAATCAATTGAATTTCATACGAAATCACTGATAAATCTAAATCAAATCTTTATTTTTGCTCTGTTTATTTAAATTATAAATATAACAAAGAAATTTGTAGGGGTTATACCATATTTGTCTTAAGGAGTCTTGATACCGTTAATATACTCAATAAGGCATTCTGAATATCATAGTTAAAATCGAGCAAGGCTTCAGTCACACACAGTCGCATTTCCAGAGCCTATCTCAAGAAGGAACGATCTAAATAAGAAGTCCTCAGCGACCTGCATAAATTACAAAAGAAACCACCCAGCGAACTATCGAAGTTGCGAAGTGGCTAAAGAGCTTCAAAAAAGGCGTGACCAATTTAAAAATACTTTACTTCAAAATGCATAATTGACAAAAGATAGACGCGAATCCGCTAAGGTGAAGGTTACGAATTTAAAGCCAAGCAAAGTAAAAAATCGGTAATGCTCCATTTTTCATACCTCTTGGTGTGGAAAATGCAAATATAGCAATAAAAAATTATTATAACAACATTAATTTTCTTTAAGGGAAAAATGTAAAAATAATGTTTACTCTCATGAATTTTGTTCAATAAAATATTTAAAATAAAAATCACTTTTAACTTCATACAATTGATCAAGACACACTTGACAAATTCAATCTACTATTTCAATATAAATAATAGAAGAATAAGTATTTTGTATAAGTTATCGTGAGAAACCCTCGGATTCCTATATTCCCACTATTTGGATGCACCTATCACCCAACTAACCAAATACACTACACGAGCCGCTTGGTCATCATATTCATAAAGTTGATTGCACCTAAACAACCAAACATCCACACGAGCCGCTAACTCATCAGTACATTCAACGTTTACCTAGTTCTTAGCAACTGAGTAACCAGATATTCTACACGAGCGGCGTAGACAGACAGCGCAATGGAAAGTAAGCAGAATAACAGCAGTGCAGCTCAATGTGGTGGCCTTAGTTTAAGCAAGAAACAAATGGAACAGTTTAGTTATTAACTCACCTTTAACAAAGAAAGTAAATAAACGATTAATTTATATATGCAATATATATTATATCGTCGCCGCTATGCCAAAAGGTGCTTCATCCAAAATTGACAATATTAGAGTTATTAGTATATTAATGTTTCACAAACCATTCTGTATTCTGCCAAAAATCCTACATCCTTTGTAGTCCTCTATGCTTGCATAACAAGCAAATTTCTATATCCATTTTGTCTTCCTTGGTATGCCAAAAGGTGCTATGTGGATGTAGAACTTTTTGCCATACCAATTTTGGAAGAAGAAAAGCGCCATAAGCATTGTAAAACCGGGTAAAACGGGCAAACTTTTTTTTATTTAGTTTATTTAACAATTTTTATTCAAAATTCTTTGTTTTAAGAATTTATAGTTTTAAGTTTTTCCTCAAAATTAATTATTTTTTTTGGTTTTTGGTTTCGTAATAACAATTCATTTGGAAAAATTAAAAAACAAAATTAAATCGGCGCACGCCAGTTTTAAGCCGCCGCCGACTAATTTTTAGGTCGAGCCGCCGCCGCCGACTAATTTTTAGGTCGAGCCGCCGCCGCCGATAATTATGGACGGCTTAGATCTCTGTTCTGTATCTGACAGATGACGAATCAATAGAAATGGAGTTTGAAGAAGCTGCCATAGGACAGCTAAATGAAAGTGATCAGGGTAGGTATAACTTTTCTGAAATTAACAGTAGTTTATGTCAATTAAACTGTCCTTGTCCTTGTAGATGTGCCCGGTCCAAGTAAAAAACGTTCAAGATGGAAGCAGCGGAAGCCTGAAGAATGGAAGAAGAATCTAAGAAAAAAGGCGTGTTCTCGGGGTGAAAAGCATTTGGATGAAAAAGGAAAGATGAAAATGGCGAAGTTGATTAATCCTTTGATAAATCACTCTCACAAAGAACCAACGAATTGCAAGTGCAGTTTATTTACAGAGGAAGATCGTCTGGAAATATTTAATGATTATTGGAAAAAAAGAGATACCTTTAAAGCTAAACGCAACTTCCTCCTGAAATTTACCAAAGCCATTCCAGTGAAAAGAAGAAGATCCGAAAAAGGAGTCAATTTCCGAAAGAATTTGTCTTATGAATACGTTTTACCAAAAAACAATGAAAATTTAAAAGTGTGCCGTGAATTCTTCTGTGCGACCCTTGCAATTTCGTACAAGCCCATTGCTTTGGCAAACAAAGATCGATCAAACACTGGTGAATTTTTGAGCGAAGATCAAACAGGAAAACATGAACCTCACAACAAATTGAAGCCAGAGGTAATTGCTGCCGTCAAGAATCATATTGAATCTTTCCCACCAATAGAGTCACACTATTGCCGAAAATCATCAAAAAGATTGTATTTAAGCAGTGGTTTAAGTATTTCGAAAATGTTTGATCTTTTCAAAGAAAAAGCAGCAGGAACAGATTCTGCAAAAGTCAGTTATGAAAAGTACAAACAAGTTTTCGGTCAGGATTACAACATGGCATTTCACAAGCCCAAAAAAGATTTATGTGCTACGTGTACCCTTGCCCAATCAGCCATTGAACCATCAGAAGAACAAAAATCTGATTTCGAAGCACACATTAAACGAAAAGAATTAAGCCGTGCTGCAATGAGATCAGAAATCGAAAATTGTGCAATGGATAAAGAGTTGATAGTTGCTACCTTGGATTTGCAATCAGTTTTGCAGATACCACAGGCTGAAGCAAGCCCATTCTATTACAAAAGAAAACTATGTGTATACAACTTCACTGTTTATAATGAAGCAACTCGTGATGGAACTTGCTACATTTGGTCTGAAGTTGATGGCAAAAGAGGAAGTAGTGAAATCGGATCTTGTGTGAAAACCATCATTGAAGGAGAAATGCAAAAAGGGTATCGAAAAATTGTTTTGTGGTCTGATAATTGTAGTGGGCAGAACCGCAATCGTTATGTTGCTGCAATGTTGCTTCAGTTAGTACAAGAATCTCCCATTGAAATCATCAAACAAAATTTTCTAGAAGTGGGCCACACTCAAATGGACGTCGACAGTATGCATTCTGCTATTGTACTTTCGGCCAAAAACTGTTCTCTATTTTCCATGAATGATTGGTCAAACGTTATTCGTCAAGCTCGGTGTAAGCATCCATACCATGTGGTACGAATGTCACATAGTGATTTCATTGATTTAAAATTGGACAGTGCCAGATCAATGAAAAAAATTATTGAGTTCAATGACGGAGAAAAATTGAATTGGTTGAATATAAAATCATTGATGTTTTGCAAATCGATGCCTGGCCAAATTGGTGTTAAATACAACCATGATGAACAAGAATATAAAGTACGAAAACAATTCATTTGCTTATAAATCAGTGAGTTTATTTACAAGTATAGTTTTTATTTTTAGTTTGTTAATGTTGAAGTGCGTAAAGTCAGAGGAAGGCCAGTTATTAGTTGGCCATTACTTTACGAACATCTCCTGCCTATAACAGAAGCCAAAAAACGGGACTTGCAAAGTTTATGTGCTCAAAAGCTTATTCCACAGGAATTTCATGCTTGGATGGACTGAGAAACCTGTCTTTTAGTATTTAGTGCAAAAACCAAAGTTAAAAAATGCTTTCTTTCAGCTCATTGCCAATTGGAAATGAAACCGTTGAATCGAATTCCGAAACAGAGGATAATTAATCTTTCAACCTTTTGTTCATTAGTATATTACTAGATTTGTTTTTCGTTAACATTCCTTGTTTGAAATAAATGTTTTTACAGTAATCCAATGATGGTGTAAAGTTTTCATCTGACAAAGTATGTATAATTTTAGGCAACTATTAACTACATATAATTTGAAAGTATCACTGCATTTCAAAATAATTTGAATTTTAGCTAGTGGATATAGCACCTTCTGGCATAGCGGCGACGATATATGCAACTTCTACTAAAAATAAATTAAATTCGATATATATATTTCTGTAAAAGAATGTCCAACAAACTAAAGGGTGTTTGTTTATACATGTGGTTTTCAAACAGAAATAAAATGCATATATTTTTATGTTATGGCCAAGAATTTAGCTTTATTATAAAGATAAGAGTTTGCCATTATGTTTTAAAAATGATTTCGGGCATGTGGCCGCCGCGGCTGCCTCGAATAAATTCCAGCCTAGAGGCCCAATTTTCGACCACTTTTTGCAGCAATTGGGGCCGTATGTCAGCAATAAAGCGCCGAATATTCTCTTCCATGACGTCAGTCGTCTCGGGCTTATCTGCGTAGACAAGCGACTTCACATAACCCCACAAAAAATAGTCCAGCGGTGTTAAATCGCACGATCTTGGAGACCATGCCACAGGCCCATGACGCCAGATAATGCGCTCACCAAAAGTTTCCTTCAATAAATTTATTGTTTCGTTGGCTGTATGGCATGTAGCGCCGTCTTGTTGGAACCAAAGGTCGTCCACATCAACATTCTCCAATTCAGGCACGAAAAAGTAATTAATCATGGATCTATAGCGTTTGCCATGTAACAGTATGGCCGGTTTCATTTTTGTAGAAATATGGACCAATGATTCCCTCTGCCCATAGAGCACACCAAACAGTGACTTTTTGAGGATGTAAAGGCGTTTTAAAAATGGCTTGTGGATTAATGTCACGCCAAATGCGACAACTTTGCTCTCGGGGTACGTTACCCATTCAACCAAAAGTGAGCTTCATCGCTGAACAAAATTTTATTGTGAAAATCGGGATCGGTGGCCATCTCGTTTTGGGCCCATTCACAGAACGTGCGCCGCGCTTGATGGGCGTTCGGCCATAAGCTTATGAAATGGCAAACCAAACTGAGCATAAATCAAGTGATAGCTGTCAAAAAGACCAACTCCGAAAAAAGTATTGCCAGATTGAAAACCACACGTCGAAAAAAACACCCTTTATTATGTAAATTTATTGTGAATTCCTATTTGTCTTATGTTACTGTGAATTTTTGTCTTTCTTGAATTTGGCATTTACATTGTTTCTTCGTTTTGCGTTAGCCTATCGTTGTATGCTTTTGCAACGTCTTTCTCTGTTCAAGTTTGGCGTAACGGCCATTCGTTGATCAGAGATTGAGGCGAACATACTGCGGTAAGCATGCTATTAAGTTTAATTGAGTTAATTTATTATTTGTAAAAATCTTATAGAAATAAACCATACATTTCTTGAAATTGTTCAATGATTGTTGTATGCGTTAAATTCGCCAGCGAGGATCAACGGCATCATCTTTATTTCGCAGTAAACGAACTTGACGTTTTGCGAACTCATTACATGTCCCTTTTGCCATTTGCTTGCAACAGCAAATATAACTCAGAACCTAACTGTCATCGCGTTGTCTGCAGCCCTGAGACAAATGCAAAGAACTCCCCCCACGTAGAAGTGCAAGGTTAATTATAGAAAGGAATGTGACCGCCACATTGCCAACCGAAGCGCCCGCCATTGAGACTGCCAACACCGCCACAGTCGTGGTCATCATTGGAATTGCCACCGTCGATGACACTGCCGCCGGAGCTACAGCTTTGCCGACAAACAATCGCTTCGCTCCCATCGCCGGTGGAGCTATCGGCGATTGTGGGCTGGATGCCGCAGCGTCTCATGATGGAACTATGCTCGCCATGGAAAAGCGCATAGTCATGTTAGAGACGCATTTGAAAACCACACAGGTTAAGTTGAGAGAACGGGATTTTGAAAATGAAGCCATCAGAGTAATTCTGCGTAACCACAACGGCTTTGCCACGACATACGCCGGCGTAGAATTAGCGCAGTCGCCGTCAACGCTGCCGCACTTGACACAAACGAGACCGTTTAACGCGCAGCATACTACTGGACATTCGAACGCAGATCCGCTATTTTCTTCAAGTTGCTATGCACCGCCAACTGCGACAAATTTGAACACTTTTGCTAATGCGACGCCAATTATTTCTAGTACTGTAACAATACCAAACAATATGTACGCTATTCCAAGCATTTCTGTCAGTGACACAGTGTCGTCACAACCACCTATTTTTCGATACCGCCACCTTCTGTTAATAGAAGTTCCACAACTCTAGACTATATTCGCTGCACCAATCGGTTCGACGAGAAAAATTATAGATTTGCCAGAGTTTAGTGGAAAGCAATTTCAAGAACACCCAACGCCTACATAAGTGCTTGAAGGGTGACACCTGCGAAACAGTAAAATCCTTTTTGATCCACCCAACCAACGTTAATTCGGTTATCGAACAATTGAAATTTAGATTCGGCCGCCCGGAGCAGTTAATCAGAAGCCAGTTAGCCGAAGTGCGAGAAATAGTGCCGATATCAGAAAGTGCTATGGCCAAGGTTATACCTTTCGCAACAAAGGTAAAAAATATTTGTGCGTTGTTGCAGTCAGCTGGTGGAGAGTATCATCCCGCAAATTCTACTCTGCTTTATGAGCTTCTGTCAAAATTACCACTTAGCAAGCGTATCGAGTGGGCAAGGTTTGCTGCTACTGTACAGCGAGCTACTATGGTACATTTTAGTGACTGGCTCAGTTCATTACCCAATGTGATCTGCACCGTTTACGATGAGGATATCACCCGAGAGACAAAGCGTCGTATCGTGCTCCATGTTGACAATAAGCAGCAACACAAATGCGCCATATGTCAGGGCCAACACAAGCCCTTTGTGTGTAAACGTTTTCCTGAAGCCCCGGTGACGGACCGATGGTCGAAAGCAAAATCAAGTCGTTTGTGTTTCGCTTGCCTTAATGCGGGCCATACAACTATGGTGTGTCGACAGCGAAAGCCATGCGCAGTCAATGGATGCAAAATAGTGCATCACAGGTTGCTCCATGAAGCAAGTAGCCACACAACATCGCCGGTAAGTTCAGTACCATTGGCAGAGAAAACCTCTCGCCCTGCCCCAGCCCAGCCACCGTCACATCATCGAGGGCAAGCTTGGACCGATACGGTATTGACCTGGGCCGCTGACGTAACTGAGAGTGAACTTCAGTTTAGCATCGTCCCTGTCACCCTTTATGGAAAGCAGAGGAGCATCAATACATATGCACTGTTGGATGAAGGCTCGTCCATTACAATGCTAGATCATGCTCTGGAAGAAGAATAGGACCTGCATGGACGGTCACAAAGCATAAATGTGCAGTGGTTTGGAGGACGTACAGCACAAGAGCCAGCGACCCTGGTCGATCTAATTGTAAGTGGAACAGGGATGACGAAGAAGCAAAAACTACGAAATGTATATGCTGTGGCGAACTTACGATTGCCTTCGCAGAGCTTAGGTGAAGCCGATTTGAACTGCGACGACAAAAGAATGCAGTTGCCGGTGCAGCCGTACTCTGGAGTGACACCAAGACTGCTGATAGGTATCCATAAAGTGCATCTAGGTATTGCAATCATCTACTATTGCGATGAAATTTAATGGGCCGTATGCACCCAATACCGAACTGGGATGGATGGTGTTTGGTCCAACAACTAAAAGAATCCCATCGTCGGCAATGTGTCTGTTTGTAAATTATGAAATGGACCGGGCACTTCACAACATGGTCGCTGACTATTTTGGCATTGAAAGTTTATGCAAAAGCGATCTTGGAATCAACCACATACCGTGTCGGTGAAAGGTTCCAAACTGGACTCTTATGGAACAAGGCGATACGCATCTGCCTGATAGTTATGCTATGGCTTTAAAACGACTGATAGGCGTTGAAAAAAGAATGAGCCGTGATCTGCAATTTGCCACAGTTTATAAGCAAACCATGGACCTATCTGAAAAAGGGTTTTCGCGCGCCAGCTGCACCCAGAGGAAGTCGCCTTACTGACACCTCAGACTTGGTTTCTACGACATTTTGCCGTGGTGAGTGCTAACAAACCAGCGAAGCTCCGGATGGTATTCGACGCCGCCGCCGAAGTAAACGACATTTCTCTGAATAGCCGGTTAATTAAAGGTCCACAGGAGTACGCCTTACCGTCCATATTTTTCCACTTCAGCGAAGCTGCTGTAGTTTGCAGCGATATCAAAGAGATGTTCCATCAAGTGTTGATACGACCGGAGGATAGATGTGCACAAAGGTTCTTGTGGCGTGATGGTGACCCTGGTAAGCAACCGAACGTGTATGAGATGTGTGTGATGACATTCGGAACCGCTTGCTCGCCTTGTACTGCACAGTATGTCAAAACCCGAAACACAATTGAACATCGTAATGGGGGCACCAACACAACTGGAGCTCTGAAGGCCCTTATGGACTTTCACTATGTTGACGACTTTGTGGATAGTTTTGACACGCAAAAAGAAGCCATATCTATAGCGCAAGAAGTAAGCGCGATTCATAGGGACGCTGGGTTCGAGATGCGGAGCTTTACATCTAACTCGCCAGAGGTAACTGCCGTACTTGGTGATATCGAAAAAACAAAACCAATTGCCAACAAAGAAAACCTTTTAACGGAAAAGCTGCTTGGGTTGTACTGGCAACCTCCAGCGGACTGCTTCAGCTTCAATCTAAAATTCAACAAAGTCGGAACTACTGTGATGAGTGGCGAAAGGCGACGAACGAAGAGAGGGGTCCTAAGCATCGTTATGTCAATTTTCGACCCGTTAGGGTTTTTAAGTCATTTCATCGTAGCAGCTAAACTTATTATGCGTGAGATATGGAGACAGCATGTTCGGTGGGACGAGCCACTACCTGACAGCATTGCATCATCGTGGGAGAGATGGCTCACGCAGCTACAAGACGTGAGCAAGTATGACGTTCCTCGACATTACGTTGGTGACGGTGAACCACAGGACCTGCAGCTACATATTTTCGTCGACGCCAGCGACCACACCTTTTCAGTTGTCGAGTATTGGATTAGTTTGCGCAAAGTCAAAGTGCGCTTAAACCAGTTACCGTGCCGTGGCTGGAATTGCAAGCAGCCGTATTGGGAACACGTCTGCTCCAAACGATCTGTGAGGAACACCTGACCAAACCACATCCATGTCTTCTCTGGAGTGACTCGACAACAGTCATCAAGTGGATTCGGAGCGAGCATCACCGATATAAGCCATTTGAGCTGCACAGATTTGAAGAAATATTAGCGGCAGCAAAGGTTTCCAATTGGAGGTGGATACCCACATCGGAGAACGTCACCGACGATGCTACGCGCGTTCATAATAAAGTCGATTTCAGCTCTACATCTAGTTAGGCATGAGGACCGCCATTTTTAAGCAAATCAGCAAATTTCTGGCCGTCTGAAAATAGTTTTGCTGATACAGAAGAAGAGCACGGTGAGGAAATACGAACAAAATACACCCTGATTACCGTGAGTCACGTTTTTATAGTTTATAATCGGTTTTCTTCCAACCAAGCCGTCTAGTCCAATGGGAAATATTTGGATCAGAAATGCAGCAAGTCGACGACGGCAAGGAAGTTGAGCGTAACAGCTCATTATTCACACTTTCGACATACATTGATGAGGAGGTTCTCCACGTTAGTCGGCGCATAGATGCGGTTAGCTGGTTTCCAATGAGTACGAGACGCCCCATAATTTTACCCCACATTTACAAAACTTGTCGTAGTACACCATCATAACCTTATACGTCATCAAAATGTAGACGCTACCATTTGCTCCATCCGCCGTAACTATTGGGTGCCTCGCCTAAGAACTCTGTTACGTAGTGTCATAGCAAAGCCGCTAATCGGATCTCTCCCAATCGACAGGCTCACACCTTATGTAAAACCTTTTAGCTATACATGCCTGAACTACTTCAGTCCCTTAGCTGTAACGATAAAACAAAGTACTGAAAAGAGGTGGGTGGCAACCTTCACTTGTCTTATTATACGGACCATGCACTTGGTGATGGCTCATGATTTGAGTACCGATTCGTGCATATTCGTCATTCGCAATTTCATAAATCGTCGTGGAGTACCGATACGCTTGAGATCCGACAACGGAAAAAACTCCATCGGAACCGATAACGAGGCGAAGGGATTCGAAGAGGTATTTGACTGTCAACGAGATCAGGGTGAGCTGTCACAAATGGGCATCGAGTTGCTGTTCAATTCGCCCTTCAATCCAGCGGAAGGAGGCGCAAGAGGAAAGAATGATGCAATGTGTGAGACGCGCGCTTCGTCGAACGCTCAAGGAAGTTGCACCGCGAGAACACACACTTATTTCATTCCTAATCGAGGCAGAAAACATCGTGAATTCTTGTCTGTTCACCTACCTGCCAATCGCTGTCGACCAAGAACAGCCGGTTACGGCGAACGATTTGTTTGGGATCCGCCAATACATCGACCTAGCGATGTCGACGCATCGACTAAAACGAGTGTCATACGCCAACAGTGGCGCATTGCCCGTCAACTGAGAGATCACTTCTGGAAACGGTGGATAACCTACTTTGACGCGCCGCGTGAAGTGGTGCCAAACTTACGAGGCCGTTAACGGAAGGAGGCTTTATTTGTGACCCTACCGTGCCACGCAAAGAATGGTGCCGCGGCGTTGTGGAGAATCCAGACGAGCAGACATTCGAACTACAGCTGGAGTAAAGCGACGTAAAAGTATTAAAAGTATTGCATGCATCTTTTCTTTTTTCTAATTTTTCATTTATTTGTGTATTGTGGCCTGTTTCGGCTCAATACATCCAAACTGACGGTGATCACTCATAGGTATGACCATTCGCAGCTTTGGGACAAAGCTTTGACAGAAGATTGCTATTAGAATGAAGAATTGCAGAAGAAAGGAGAAGAGAATATTTGAGGAGGGATGGAGTCAGTGAAGCGTTGACCGCCAGAGAGTGCGAACGCAACATTAAAGAACAAAAAATTTGGGAAACGTCCCCGTTGTTTTCGGTATACAAAAAAGATTTGACATCAAACTGTAATTTTTTAAAGATTAGTGTTTTTTCCAAGTGGATTCATTAAATACTTAAAAATTAATAGCCACATCATTTTCAAAACTAAGAGCAGCTTTTAGTTTTCATAACCCATAAATCATGTGTACTTCTGCAGTCACCTCCTTTCAGGGCTTTTAAATTGGGATGTGAAAAGTTCCACAATTGCAATGTGAAAGTCCCGAAATTTCATTGAAATGATTCAGAAGTAAATAAGGAACTATCTCAGGTTCCACAGAATCAATCGAGTAATAAGTGCTCGTACTATATGGACGTCTTCCATACTAAGCTCTGTGTCGTGAAAATTCTAATAGTGAGATAGTGAGGTGATTCGTTTTGACTTGATCGTTTTACTTGAACATTTTTGATTTGCAATTGTATTATTATTACATGATTACGAGATTACATGTCGTGTGTCTTTGGTCAAAAGGTTGATCGAGGTCAGCCTAAAATACAATGTGCCTTAAGTGCAATGAATTTTTTCACATGGAATGGGTAAAAGTCTTACCAGCTGATCTTAAATATTTACAAAAATCGGATAATCAATTTCGCTGTAGACTGTGCGGCGGTGCGACGAAACTCTATTCGTTCGCCCCCTCCATCTGTTCCCCCAATCGAAAAAGCAGCAACAAATGATAATTAGTGCTCTTTGAACGCTTCTAAAGACACTCAATTATCACAACAAGTGCAAAGTGAAAGAAGTAGTGTCGCTATGCAAAAACCACTACAGCAACCTGTATCGACTCTATATTTTGGCTGGGGTAGAACTCAGCGGGTCCTAGGGGTCGTATACAGAAGTTTATATATATAGACGTGCGTGAAATAGTGTGCTGTATACTTTATTAAATTTCATTATAGCTACACATGTGATTATATTTGATTATAAGTATATATGCGAGTAATTTATTATAACTATACGTATGGTAATATTATTCAAACTACGTTTATATTGTTTATATAGTTTGTGTATTCACGGTTGGCGGTGTTAGTCTCAGTGAGAATCGGTAGAACCATAAACTCGCGGTGCTGTCTAGGAGTGGGTATTAGTCTCCACGAAAATCGGTAGAACCATAAACTCGTGGTGCTATCTTGGTGTTGGTCTTAGTCTCCACGAGAATTGGGAGACCCATAAACTCGTGGTGCGGTCTTGTAATTAGTCTTAGTCAAAATGTTGGACTAAGAGTCTACTATACCATTGTTCTACTCTAGAGTTTCGCCGTGGTGTGTTGGCACGTCGTTGTCACTGGACGATGATACCAGGAGCTTAGTGCCATGCGTCTTCGCCGAGTGATGCCTGATCAAATAGACCCTATTGCCCAGACCATTCTGCTTATATAGCTCCATCCAGTCACTGGTGCCAGTGCATTATATTGTTGCGGGTGCACTATTGTATGGTCCATACTCCGTTGGCCAGCTTCGCCTGTTGTGAAGCACATGCTTGTTGTTCTTGCGTCTAGTTGACTTTGGGCCACCTTCAACTTACAGTGGTCAATCACCTGGGTGCAGTGGTTTGTAGTTGTTGTTGTCGCCTTTCTTCCTCTTGTCGTAATTCTAATAAATGTTCAAATTTACTGTTGCATCCAATCATTAGCATTTCACCTTACTTCTTTATGCTATGTCCGTCCTGACGGAGTATGTAGCGATCGCTCTGTTGTGCTGCTTTGTGTGTTGTCTTCTGTCGATGTATTGTTGTGATTGTTCTTGCTACTCGTATCGTCTATTCGTGATTTGGTTGTCAGGATAGTAGTATATATATAGTATATGAATTTTACATATAATCTTAGATTTACTAGTACTTTAACTAGTTGGTTTCACTGCTGGGATTTTGTCTAAAATAGCGAAGATTCGGAGAAAAAAATCAGAAGAAATCAGGGCTACGTTTAAATTAAACTTTTAGGGGGTCACTTCATTTGTATTTTAAAACGAACTGCGAAACTTCTAAAAATAAAGGTGATAATAAGTCCAAAAAAATTGTATTGTTTAATTTAGAGTTGAAAACTCAAATGTTAATAAGCTCATTTAATAAATTATAACTATTCTTAATGTAAAATCGGATCCAATTGCTTTCCATTTACACTTTTGTTCACCATAGTAATAATAAGATGTAGAAAAATAATTATTTGGGTTTTTGCCATAATATTAAAATACTAATAACTAAAATAATTAATAAAAATTATTTTATATTAAAATGGGGTTCGACTGCCCCAGTAGTACCCTAAACGTGTTTAAATATACATGGCCATGAACGAATGCAAGTGCACAGGGGACAGTTAAAAAATTAGAATTTGGAGCAGAAGGAGACCAAGGTTAAGAAATTGCCTGTCAAAAGAGAATTCAACGTTTTTACAGTATTCTAACATATAACAACAGTTTCAATAATCTCAGGAAAATCTTCAAAATAGGTCAAAAATGCAGCTAAACGAATTAAGTTAACGGCTTAATGCTTTTAATTAAACAGAGGTAGTGTTTCTATTTTAAATAATGAAGAAAACAATTTTTTATTTTGTCGAATTAAGTTTTTTACTTAAACGCAACTGGAATATTTCGACTTGTGGATCTTGAGGGTTCATTGACTATGAGAAATTATCAAAGAAATTGTATGTTTTCAGTTATTTTCAGAAGGTAAGTGAATTGAGAAATGACGATAGTTAGAGTTAAGGGGGGTGCACTGTATTTGTACCACTACATACATCAATTTTAAAACGTCCTCTCAGTAGCAGAACCCGCACAAATACATTCATATCAACTGTCTATTCTTGTATGTTCTTTGGTCTTACCAAATACTCTCTATAAAGAATATGCGACATCCTCTCAGTTAGTACAAAATCTTGAAATGTTACTTTAATTCGGGACAGTCGACTTTTGTTGACAGCTTTTATTAAGAGCTTTGTGTCTTGTGGACCGAATTTATAAATTGGATTTTAATTCTTTCTTCCTTTTGATTATTTACATCTTGATCGTTTTCTTATCATTTGTTGTGCTTTATATTGATTTCATATGATATGAAAGCAATTAAAGCGCAATTTTATACGTACACACATATGTACTCGTATATAAATTACATACGTACATCCAACTTATTCGGTTGGATTTATATTATGGTATATTAATATGCATATACGAGTATACATATCATGAATTGAAATGCTTAATATTTGATTTTTTCATACTGTTACAGAAATTTGGAAAATTTTATAAAAATTTATTTTATTTATAAACATTTTAAATATATAGAATTTTGGGATTTTTATATATTTTTAATATGTAAATTATATTTCATATACAAAAATGCTTCTTCCTCCTCATATTCTACCCAAAAATCTTTCTATTGATTATATCGGCCACTCATACCAGGCGAACAGAAAGCGACAACAGCACCACACTTCACATCAGGAATTGAAAATTAAAATTATTAAATTGTTATGTAATGTGGACAAATCCTCTTTGTATTGGGCATTTCGGTCCCTTCGCAAGTCGCTACCTACTATACTATACTATACTATATGTATATGTATAAATGTATGTAAGTGCCTGCTCAGAATTAATGCGAGGGGATTCACTTTTCTTCAGATCTGATATTTTTAAGCAACAATGAAAAGGAATAACCTTTCTTGTGTACGTACGAAGCAATAGGCAGCGCTTTCCAAGCTTGAAGCTTAGCTAGAAGTGCGAAACTTTGCAAATATGTAAGCTTTCTTTAAGAGGGCTGCAATTTTGTGAGTTGGGGACCTCTGGTTAAAAGTGGCCTAATTTGCAATTGAAGAATAATTTCAACTTGCAATTGAAAATTGTAAATCCCTACTGCTTTCATTTTCTGTTCGCCTGGTATGAGTGGCGAACATACTCAATAGAAATATTACATTTTTTTATTTATTATTATTATTAATTATAATGCAACAAAACCTACAAAATGAGTCCCAATATTTCCATTTTCTTAAAAATCAGTAATATATGAAATCAAATAAATTCTAAATTTCTTAATCACACATATTCATGTACTTATAAAATTGAGAAAGTATTTGATTTCTTAAAATAGTGTGTGTTCTTTATATGAAATGTGAGAATTTTGCGCAAATTCTCAAACTTCAAAATAATAAATTGTAAATATGTATGTAAAAAAATATATGTATGACTCCACACCATATGAGATAATTTGACATTCGTGTAGAAGAAAAGCATATGCAAAATTGATAATACTGTTACGAAATTGCCCTCTTGACAATTTACTCTGTTACAAAATTGCCCTCCTGACAATTCCTCTAACTCTCTCTACTCGGACTCGTACCACTGGATTGTGTAGTAATCAAAAAATCGCTGGTTAAATTAAAATAATTAGCTTTATTTAATTATTGCTATTTACACATTTAATATTAGGCTTAAAGTTTACTTAGTTATTATTTGCACTTTATTTCACAAACCATTAGTCACTTTATTTACTAATGAATTTCATCACTTTACACAATTACAAATACTGCAGCTTTAATTATAATGCTAGCTGTACACACTGTTACGGTCTCTGATCTACTGCATTCGACTTTGAACAGTCTTGTCGCTTTTATAGTTTTCGAAGGTTGGAGTAGAAACTTCCACGCTATTCTCGTACTTTCTAGAAGCTTCTATCCATTTCGACAGAAGTCGAGAATATTCTTTTTGATATTACCTACAGATGGTTCTTAAATAAACTTTTATTCGAATAGTTCGCATCTGACTCACAGGGGGCACTCATTCTCCATCTCAGATGGGATCCTGAAAGACGGTCACTGATGACCACTTTGAATTGCTTTGAGAAGTCTAATTTTCTGTCCATTTTGTCGAAGACCATGAGGCACGGAGAATTCCAGACAGTGTCCAGAATCTTTGCGTGCCCCGAAAGGTTGCCTTCTTTAAGATGGGCTAGATTAGGTAGCCTTAGGGCCGCGCTGGCCGCCATCCTTTTAACTACAAGGTGTAGAGGAGTCAGTCCAGTGATCACTCCCAAAGCTAGTGTGGGGCACGTTCTCATTGCTCCCGTCACACTCAAACAGGCTATACGGTGAATCTTGTTAAGAGTCATCTGAGCTCTTGTTTGGTTTACTTTTCACCATACCAACGACGCATAAGTAATCATTGGTACTATTATTGTTTTATATGACCACGCCATCATTTTTGGCCGTAGTCCCCATGTTTTACCGTACAACCTCTGGCAAGCATAGGTTGCTCTAAAGGCTTTACTAGTTATGTATGATAAGTGGTTTTTCCAAGTTAGAGTTTTGTCCAGGATTACTCCCAGATATTTCATTTCATTGGACATTGTTAAGTTTGTGGTCCCTAAACTTAAGGTCCCCAGATTCAGTTTCCTTCTTTTGGTGAAGGGTACCACGTTTGTTTTATTCGGATTTATCGATAGGCCTTTCTCCTGACACCAGTTTTGTGTGATGTCAAGAGCTAGTTGCATGCGATCTGTTATGGTCATCCGCAAAGCCCTGAACTTCGTATCCGAGGTCATTGAGAGTTTGTAAGAGCTCCTCGATAACCAATAACCATAGGAGTGGCGATAGGACGCCCCCCTGGGGACATCCTTTGGTTGACCTGACAATTTGCTTTGCTGTCCCTGTTTCAAAGATTGTCGTTCTGTTTTTCAGCATATTGAGAACCCATGTTATGATCAGTCTTTGGATACCTTTCCTGTTCATCCCCTCCTCAATTGATCTGAAAGTAGCATTGTCAAAAGCCCCCGTAATGTCAACCGATGTACAGAGAGCTATTTCTTTACCCTCAAACGCCTTTTCAATTTTGCTTGTTAAGCTATGTATGGCTGTCTCAGTCGACTTGCCTGATTGGTAAGCGTATTGTTCAATATGAAGAGGAGAATCTTTAAGATAAGTTTCCCTGATATATTGGTCCAGAATTTTTTCCATAACTTTTAGCAGGAATGACGTCAGGCTAATGGGCCGATAGGCTTTTGGCGTGTGGTCCGCCTTTTTGCCTGCTTTCGTTATGAAAGCCACCCTAGCCTTCGTCCAAGGTTTAGGCACTATGCCTAGTTCCAGGCTTATCCTGAAAATGTTTGTTAGCACAGGTGTTAATATATCAACACCTTGCCGAAGTAGGCACGGTTGTATATTATCGACACCTGGCGATTTGAATGGTCTAAAAGTGGAGATAACCCATTTGGTTTTATTGACGGTGAAGATTCTGCGAGCCAGTGAGAGTTCCCTCCGTGTAGGCATCAAGAAAGTCCGTTTGAGTGATCTTTATTGAGTGATTTCTGGAGTCGGGTAGCTGATGGGAGGGTTTCAATCTCCTCACAGTACTTTTTCCATGAGTCTCTCTTAGATCTTCTCAACTCATTATTATAGGCCGTTAAGGCACTTCTATAAGATGCCCAGTCACCATTATACTTGGCTCTATTAAAGAGTTGACGGGCTTTTTTGCGCAAAACATTTAGCTCCCCGCTCCACCAGGGTACGTTCCTAGAACGTTTCTTCACAACTAAATTGCAACTACTTTCAAAAGCCTCGATTATTATATTATTTCAATTGTTAACTTCAAGATCTAGTTCCTGAGAGTTACTTATTTTTTCACTAAGGTACGCAATATTTTGCTCTAAGTAAAAGTTATATATCGACCAGTTGGTCTTCCTAACATTTCTCATTTCGAAGGTGCCTCCAATCTCCCCCCCAGATCAAAGCAAATGTACCTATGGTCCGACAAGGAGACCTCATTAAGCACCCTCCAATTAGAAATGTTATTTGATATGAATGCGCTAGTTAGGGTGAGATCTAACACCTCCCCCCTTATCGCATTCATAAAGGTAGGCTCGTCACCCCTATTTACCACCACCAGATTGTTTGTCCTAATAAAATCAAGAAGTGACTCACCTCGCCCGTTCGTGTCCGTGCTTCCCCATACCGTGTGGTGCGCGTTTGCGTCGCAGCACACCACCCACTGTAGACTGCGAGTGCGACAGTACTCCGTAAGCTGCTGGAGCTCGCGCGATACCGCGTCCTCTGTGTCGCCAGGTAAGTACATGGAGGCCAGGACTATCGTTCTCCTCCCTTTGGCACTAGGCACTTCTGCCTGTACTGCCACCAGATCGCGTTGTAGAAGGTCTGAAATTGGGAGGAATTTAATATTTTTGTTGATCATGATCGCTGCCCTCGATCGGTCAACATTATTATCATAGATCAACTTACATGTTTTTGTCTGCAGACCATTTATGCGCCCATTTGTGGCCCATGGTTCTTGAATGGCTACGAAGTCCAGACTCTGGTGTTCCACCAAGGCACTGAGCCTGTAAGAGGCTGCAATAGCCCTGTGGAGATTTATTTGGAGACAGTGAAGCTGCTTCCAAGAGTTTTGCGTTCGTGATGGGGCCTGGGACATTATTTCCCAGACCGATCCTTGCGGATCTTACCACCCTTTGTGCTCCGCAAAGTTTCCGCAGCCTCCGGGTCTTTTCTCTCCCATTTCCTGAGCCTACCAGAGAGAGCAGATGGTTTTGGACGTTGGACACGTGTGTTGCCTCTCTCCGCTCTCGGTACTGGCTTTGTGAAAATGGGCCCCGTTTTCGGCTTCTGGCTACTCTGCTTTGCCCGCGCTGCAACAGATGTTGTTGGTTGCTCTTCAACACCAACAGCAGATTTTGCCCTGTTCCCCTTCGGTCTAGGTCGGAGCTGGGCACTGCCAAAGCCACAGTAGACCTTGTTACCCAGTGTGTCAACCCTTTCAGACGAGATGGGGTCCAGAGCAATTGCCAGCTCGACCTGGTCACCTTTTTGTAGGCGATGGAGCACCCGCCACTCGCTGACACTAATGCCCGAATTCTGCGACTCCACTTGCCCCAAAATTCGGTCATTATGCCAAGATACCGAGCCGGGAAAGTAGCCAACGAAGATCTTGGCCTTTGGCACTTTTGCCTCGTCCACCACCTTCAACTCAGCCCCCTCCCATGGCTTCATGGCTGGTATCCTTTCTTCAGCCCAGGCTACGGTTTCGTCGTCCAGACAGTTGATCGTCAACCATCCAGGCTTGAAACTACAGCCTGCAAAGTGTGGCTTCACTGGGCCCCCACGAGTCTCGAACAACTTGTCGAGAATACACCGTTGTACCTTCACAATTTCTTCAGTGGACCATATGCCCTCCGGGAAATTGCTAGGTATAACCCGTATCTTTTTGGAGCAGACTGCTGTCTAGAGTAGGCTTTGAGCAGGGGACCCCCAAGGAGGCGCCCTGCACGCCATGTCTTTCAGAGACACTCGCCACCCTCTTACTGGGACCAGGTTCGCCCCCAAGTAAGGTCTCCACCTCCTTCATCTCACCACACACCGGCGGGTCCGCTGGGGGCACTATTGACATGTTATCAATGTTTTTGTTGCCCTCTTGTGCAAACCGCTTTGTCGGCCTGGAGTTCGATGTCGGCGTTGAGCCATCTGAACGGGATCTTTTAGGGGTCCATCGCGCAGACACGTTGGCTGGATTTGCCGCCAAGGACCGAGCTGTTTCCAGCGATATGCCCCTGGCAAGCAAAGCCTTAAAACGTTTACGTCCAGCGCCGGACAGGTTCACCCTAAGTTTTGGAATCTTCTCTGGAGCAGGTTCAAGAAGATTTCTCTCCTGTTCCGAGGAGATAGACACCCCAGCCGATTCCTGGCTAAGTGGGATGTCCATCTCCTCCGGCCTGTCGGTTAAGGGACCGGGTGCCCCCCCCAACAGGTCGTGCTCCATGCTTTCATTGTCGATGGGACCAGATGCCCCCTCGGCCAATGATGGCTGTTGGCTCATTGTAGCCACAATATGCACATTTGAAGGTGTGCAGTCCATTTTTTTTTTTTCATATAGGCTTAAGTTTTCCATATATTTTTCTTTAGTTTTCTTTTGCGTTTTGGTCACCCACGGGCGCCCCCGTGGTAAGGCTAATTAAAACCGTAGGTTCGCCGGACCTCGTACGGAGTTCGCTATTAAGCTTGACTCTACCCCGTCAAGCAAGCTCACTGGCATAGCTGTTCCACCGTGAATTTAGGGTGTTTTTTTTTTATTCCATTATATTTGTGTTCTTAATCCAAGGCGGAGCGACACAGAACGTGCCTCTTCAAAGAACATCGAAATTCTAAATAGACAGTCGCAAAATTCGATCCACATAAGGTAAAGAGCTCTGCAATATCAAAATGTTCCCAGCCCCGAGCCAGCAACACAATTTAGTACTGAAGAGAGGTTGTCGCATATTCATATTATAGAGTATTTGCTTGAGATCTGAAAATGCGCGTTCATTCTCATTAAAGCAATCTGATAAGAAACTTTTAATTCAGAAAATGGACAATATACAATCAGAACTTCATGCAGAGAAAACTATGCGAAAATTACACTGTTCTGCAATCTCTTGCATACTTAACGATGCACATAGGGATAATTTGCCTCCAAAAACCGCTCAAAAATATATTTTTCAAAATGTAGAGTTGAGAAGTAATTTTTTTTCTAGCTATAGTAAGTTCCCATGAAAAAATGTACCGTTGTATTTATCTTATTTTTATGCACACACTTTGCCGCAGCATCAGTTGAAAGTCATCGGTCGTAAGCTTGTATTGTGAATCCATTGATTTGTGTGAAATATATATAGATATAGATATATATAGATATATCATGCGCTTTTGATGATAATAATTTATTGGCTTTAACATCAAAACAGATATTGAATCAATGGTAATGAATTATTTTCTATAAAATTATTTTCATCAACTCAACTTTGTAAAAAAGATCTAAACAGGATTTTAGACCTACTATTTGCAAAAATTGAACTGAGAGCTATTTGTGAAATTAATATAGCGCCTATCAAATTTGAGTTTTATAACTTTGATAAACAACCAGACTTTAGTAAAGGTGATTTGATTAAAATAAATGAGTAATTAAATAGTATTGGTCTATTTTGAAATCTTTTAAGGACCCTTATGAGACACATAATTTTATTTGAGAAGCATTTGCTAATGCAATTTTAAAATTCGTTCCAAACAAAAAAAATCAATTATTCGGCAAAAGAAGCCGAATGTCAAATTAGCGAATTTGAAGAATCTAAAAAATAAAGCTTTTAACGAATTTAAAAAACAGGTATAAATTCTGATCGGTGAGATTTCTTGCAAATACGAGATGATCCTGATTCTCTGCATAAGTTTCTATATAACCCATATGTTCAAAGGATTGAAACCAACTTAAAAGCAAATCCGTCGTCGTTTTGGCAATATTTAAATTAAGAAAGAAAATCAAATGGCTTGCCATCAACTTTGGAGTTAAATGAAGAAAAATCTCATAATACAGTTGAATCTTGCAATTTCTTTGCTAACTTCTTTCACACTGTATATGAAGATTACGAAGAGGCAGTATAGAAGATTTTAAATCCCTAAATCTTGATTCTTAAGATGAATTTGTTGTGACGGAGAACGATGTTCTGTCTGCTATATAGGTTTTGAAACCTAGTAGCATTTATGAACAAGGAGGTTTTCTGCATATATTTTTTAAAAACACTGCTTACACTCCCTTTATTTAATTTTTGTCTGATGGATGGGATTCTTCAGTCTTGTAAGATATACACAATTGTTCCAATTTTTAAATCGGAGCAACGTAAATAACTACAGAGCAATTGTGAAACAAGGAACTTTTGCTAAGTTACTCGATCATATTAAAACGTGATAGCACAGTGAAATGTGATTGCATACTTTCAGGGTCTCATCTGAGTTTGGGAATGAGTGCCCCCTGTGAGTCAAGATGCGAACTATTCGAATAAAAGCTTATTCAAGAACCATCTGTCGGTAATGTCAAAAAGAATATTCTCAACTTCTGTCGAAGTGGATAGAAAATTCTAGAAAATACGAGAATGGCGTGGAATTTTCTACTCCAACCATTCGAAAACTATAAAAGCGACAAGACTGTTCAAAGTCGAATGCAGTAGATCAGAGACCGTAACAGTGTGTACATCAGGCATTTTAATCGAAGCAGCAGTATTAGCAGAATTTGTAATTGTGTAAAGTGATGAAATTAATTAGTAAATAAAGTGATTCATGAGTTGTGAAATAAAGTGCAAATTGTAACTAAGTAAACTTTAAGCCTAATATTAAATGTGTAAATTGCAATAGTTAAATAAAGCTAATTATTTTAATTTAACCAGCGATTGTTTGATTACTACACAATCCAGTGGTACGAGTCCGAGTACAGAGAGTTAGAGGAGGGCAATTTTGTAACAGAGTAAATTGTCAAGAGGGCAATTTCGTAACAATTGGTGTCAGAAGTGGGATTGTGTATCTGTAATAAACAATTGGTTCGAAAAACTGAGATTGGAGCAGCTCAAGAAGGAGCTTGAGCGCTTAAATTTGCAAACACTAGGGCTTAAAGCGGAGCTGCAGGTGAGACTAAGAAGCGCTTTAGAGGAGCAGGGTATAGATGTCGATGAGCATGAATTTCAATGTGAAGAGCCAACGACATCTCGACACGAAGAAACACCCCCAGAAGCTAACACGGGTAACTTTGACATGAGTGTACTCATCGGGATAATACAATCCTTTAAACAGGATATGCATCAGCAGTCACAACAAAATTCTCAAGCAGCCGAAGAGAGGATGCAGGAGCAGTTACAACAAAATGCTGAATCCGTCGAAAAGACTGTTGCTTCCGTCAAACAAGCAGTCAAAGAGGATGTCAAAGAACAGTTGGAACAGCAGCTACAGAGAAGCGAGGACAAGTTGCAGCAGCGGTTAGAGCAGAGTGAAACACGACTGGCTCTACTAGCGGAACAAAACCCACAGCAGATGAAAGAAATGTCCGAGATGGTAGACAGGGAGGTTTGTGAAAATGAGACACGACAGGAATCGTTCGAAAAATCTGTAGAACAAAAATTCATTGCGAACGAGCAAAAGCAGAACGATTTTAAGCAACAAAAAGAACAAAGAATTCACCTACTACAAGAAGGTGCATTGCCTATGCCAGCTTTAACTTCAATAAATCTGAAGCCTCCTACCTATGATGGAACCACGACATTTAGCGTGTTCAGAATGCAGTTTGAGACTACCGCTAGCACCAATGGGTGGAGTGCTCGCGAAAAAGTGGCTGCATTAACCGTTTCGTTAAAAGGGGCTGCCGCTGATGTGCTTCAAACTATCTCAGAAAGTGAGCGAGACTGTTAGGAAAGCTTGATGAATGCCGTTCAGCGCAAGTATGGTAGTGAACATTGCACGCAGATGTACCAAGTAGAGCAACGAACACGTGTACACAAGAGTGGTGAGTCTCTTCAACAGTTTGCGGCGGAAGTGGAACGGTTGGCTCATCTTGTCTACCCAGGAGAGATAACTGAGAGGTGTATGATGGACACATTCGTATATGGTTCGTATCGTTCTGCGATAACTAATCCAAAAGCTACATATATGGAGACAGTAGCTAGCGCTTTAACTTCAGAAACAGCAGCCTTGGTGTGCCAGCCAGTATACAGAGCTCGTCAGGTACAAGTCGAAAGCGGACAAAATTTTACGGGCAAATGCTTTACCTGCGGAGAGGTCGGACACATGGCTCGTAATTGTCAGTCGAAACGGAAACGTTCTAGATCACGCTCACAGGTAAGACCACCAAAGAAAGTCAGATTCTATAATAGGGAATCAGAAAATGTTGAAATGCCGTCGACAAACTAGATGGAGTCAGTCTCGAGGGGCTTGATCTGACTCCTACAACATGTAGCCCCAGAATCTTCGTTTCTCAGATGGAACGGAAAATCAACAGCCTAACTGTCGACAGCGTTGTAAAGGGAAGAAAAATCGTGGTAACATTGGATACGGGTGCATCACACTCCATAATTAGAAGGGATCTCGTTCGGGGAATCGAGCCGCTTCTGGGAATAAGATTGCGTACGGCAACTGGAGATGATGCACCGGTACTTGGAAAAGTTACACGGAAAATCACTATCGGCACCACAATAGTGACGCACGAGTTTGTAGTTGCGGATATTGTGGACGAATTAATCTTAGGTGTGGATTTTATGATTCGGAATGGATTCAAATTAGATTTGAAAAGCCGTATGTCGAAATATGCGAACACCAAAATACCGTTATCCGTTGGTGAGGATAAGTATGGAGGTATCCGACAAGCCATTGTATCGCAGCGGACAAAAATCCCAGCAAAGTCAGAGACAGTTATATGGGCCGAAATGGACGGAGATGTTGAGAAGAGCAAGTTGTGGGTTGTGGAGACTGATGAAAAATTTGCACTGGATGACATCATAATTGGAAAAATCCTCGTAGAAGAACAGCAGACCAGAATTGTGCCAGTAAGAGTGGTCAATCTTGCAAATTACGCTAAAACCATAGAGGAAGGACAGATAATTGGAAATTGCCAGGCACTTTCTGCAATTGTAAACTGTGAGAGCCGGCCGGGAGAAACAAAAATTAAGATACCAGCTGATAAAAAGGTACTCGACGATCTCACGAAAGAATGGAGCAAAGACTTATCCACAGAGCAGAGGAAGACTGCCAGCCAACTCAGTATTTGCTGAAAAGGGTAAAAACGAAGGCAGAACAAAGATGGTGAAACACACAATCAACACTGGTGATGCCAAACCCATTCGTCAAGCGTCAAGAAGAGTACCTCTGGCACATCGAGGAGATGTGAATGTATTGCTGAAGGAAATGCATCTGAACAACGTCATAGAGCCATCAGCAAGCCCCTGGAGTTCTCCAGTGGTATTAGTCAAGAAGAAGGATGGCTCCACACGTTTCTGTGTAGATTATCGTTAACTAAATGAGGTAACGAAGAAAGATAGTTATCCATTACCTCGAATGGACGATACGTTGGACACACTTTCTGGTTCAAATTCTTTCTCAACAACGACTATGGCAATTTTGGTGATGCCATTCGGACTGTGTAATGCTCCAGCTACATTTGAACACTTAATGGAACATGTGCTAAAGGGTCTCCACTGGAAAACGTGTCTGGTGTACCTAGATGACATCATCGTTATGGGAAAGGACTTCGAGGACCAGTTGAAGAATTTGGAAGAAGTATTGATGCGATTAGGAGCTTCAGGGTTGAAGCTGAGCGCAAAGAATTGCTCGTTCTTCACGAAAGAAATCAAGTACCTTGGACATAAAGTCACACCTGATGGAGTACACACAGATCCAGATAAGATACACTCAGTAAGGAAGTGGCCAAGACCAACTAGTTTGCATGAGCTACGCAGCTTCTTGGGTCTTTGCACCTATTACAGACGCTTTGTTCCAGGCTTCGCAGACGTGGCTGGTAGTCTGCATGCATTAACGAGGAAAAATTGTCCTTTTGAGTGGAAAAGCGAACAGGAGAAGGCATTCAACAGATTGAAAGAGCTATTGTGTACAGCTCCGATCCTTGCGTATCCAATTCCTGGCGAAAAATTTATTTTGGATACAGATGCAAGTGGCTTCGGGATTCGAGGTGTCCTGTCGCAAATTATTGACGGACAAGAAAGATTAATAGCCTACTTCAGCAAAATCTTATCAAAGCCAGAGCGGAATTACTGTGTAACACGGAGAGAACTTTTGGCGGTTATGCAGTGCGTGAAGCACTTTAACAAGTACTTGTATGGACAAAAGTTCTTGTTGAGAACAGATCACGCTGCTCTGCGCTGGCTATTTCAATTAAAAAATCCCGAAGGTCAGGTTGCGAGATGGATTGACAGACTCCAAAGCTACGATTTCACAATAGAACATCGCAGAGGTGGAAGCCACGGGAATGCTAATGCATTATCACGACGTCCTTGCAGTATGGAATGTAAGCACTGTTCTAAAGCTGAAGGGAAAGAAGGAGTAGTCGATGTGCGCTTAATGGCTGTTTTACCAGACGATGAATGGACAGCGGAAATGATAAAAGAAGAACAACGAAATGACCCAGATTTGGCAAAAATCGTATCAAGTAAGAATGAAGGAAAACGGCCTGATTGGAACGAAATCTCGACTGAAAGTCCCATAACTAAAGCATATTGGGCTCAATGGAATAGCTTAAAGCTGCAAAATGGATGCCTATTCCGCCTGTGGGAGAGCGAAGATGGAAAAACCACGAAGAACTTGATTGTGGTGCCCAAGGCAAGAATAAGCGAAATTCTCAAGGAATACCATAGTGGGCCAAGCGGAGGACATTTGGGAATAACAAAAACAGTCGAGAAAATTAAAACAAGATTTTATTGGGTTGGTTGCCAGCAATCGGACGTTGACTGGATTAGTGCTTGTGAAAAGTGTACAGCTGCCAAGGGACCGAGCCGTCGCAGTCAGGGGAAGATGCATTTATACAACGTGGGAGCGCTATTTGAGCGTATTGCAATGGACATAGCAGGTCCGTTTCCAATTAGTGATTCCGGCAACAAATATGTTCTCGTCGTAATCGACTACTTTAGTAAATGGCCAGAAGTATATCCCATCCCCGATCAAGAAGCTAAGACCGTTACAGATGCATTTATCAATAATTGGGTCTGCATCGGATCAAGGTAGAAATTTCGAGTCAACAATATTCAGGGAAATGAGTGAATTGATGGGCATACGCCAAACTCGTACAACCCCTTTGCACCCACAATCTGATGGAATGGTTGAAAGATTTAATCGTACGCTTGAGGAACACCTAAGGAAAGTCGTGGACAGAAACCAGAAAGATTGGGACCAACACATACCCCTCTTCTTAATGGCATACCGATCGGCAACTCACGATACAACATCTACAACACCAGCTAAGGCTATTTTCGGTTGTGACATAAGATTGCCTGCAGATCTGAAATTCGGTGCCTACTCATCTACGGAAGTTTCATGTAGCAGTTATGTAGCTGACAAAAAATTCATGGAACCATCAGAAAGCGCACACAACTGATGAGTGATAAAATGAAAGCCAGATATGATCTACGAGCAAACTCCAAGGGATTTCAGGAAGGGCAGCTAGTTATGCTTCATAATCCGCAAAGGAAAAAGGGATTATCGCCAAAACTGCAAACACACTGGCAAGGGCCTTATAAGGTGATAAAGCGGCTCAACGATGCAGTATACCGCATCTAGTTGGCGAGAAATGACAGGAGCAAAATGAAAGTCGTTCATTTAGAGAGGCTATCTCCTTATAAAGGTTGCAGTACTATCCTTGTTCGGGATTGTGTTTGCATACTTTCAGGATCCCATCTGAGTTTGGTAATGAGTGCCCCCTGTGAGTCAAGATGCGAACTATTCGAATAAATGCTTATTCAGGAACCATCTGTCGGTAATGTCAAAAAGAATATTCTCAACTTCTGTCGAAGTGGATAGAAAATTCTAGAAAATACGAGAATGGCGTGGAATTTTCTACTTCAACCATTCGAAAACTATAAAAGCGACAAGACTGTTCAGAGTCGAATGCAGTAGATCAGAGACCGTAACAGTGTGTACATCAGGCATTTTAATCGAAGCAGCAAAATTAGCAGTATTTGTAATTGTGGGAAGTGATGACATTAATTGAGTGATTCATGAGTTGTGAAATAAAGTGCAAATTGTAACTAAGTAAACTTTAAGCCTAATATTAAATGTTGTTACGATCAGCTGGCTGCTACCTTATTTGGTGCATCAGATGACTTTTCTGTTTACTGTCTGCATACTACGGTTGGTAATCTTTATGTAAATATGTATATTTATACGAGTATATATTTATGTATATGGGAGAGATTTTATATCATCACTTTTTGTTAATTTTTTTGGTGTGAGAGGATTAGACAGCTTTTGCGTTGAAAGCTCAGGTTGAGTGGAGGGGAACTTTTAATACGCGAGAGCTGGTCTAATATGTGTGCATGTGTGGGTGGATCGAGTGTTAGTGTGGGGTAAATACGTGAGTGCGAGTTGGTAAGGAAAAGGAGAAGAAAAAGAAAAGTGATGATGAAAGGTTAGTAGCTGTCCTTGAATTGGTTGGTTGACCCACAAAGCACAGCTGTTGCCAGGTGGTATGCTTAGTCGGTGGGACAGAGACGGACTGGCAGGTTGTGGATAGGATAGTGAAAAGTAGGGTGTCAGAGGGAGAGAGCTGGGAGTTGAAGTACCGGAGGAAACTGATTTTGGAAGTCAGTAAGTAATGCGGAAAATTTTTAGAAAAGGAGTCAGATTCTGCATGGCAAGAAGTAAAGTAAAATTCACGGTCGTTGTCGTTCGAGTCGTCTATCTTCATCTAAATCAATTGCAATTTTTTTTTGTGAGAATTTCTGTGCTAGTGTCGTGTTGAAAACGCAGGAATACGATATTTTAATAAATTAAATATATATAATTATTAAATTAAAAAGAAATGGTATTGAAGTTGATTAATGCTGCATAAAAAAAGGTAGTTTCGATTTCCTTTCATTGTCGACGAATTAGAAAAGGAAGTGAATGGATACGGATCGACCGCCGAAGACCAGACTCCTCCTACCCAGAGCGGCAAAAATAAAGATAAGTCCAGCGTATTAAGATAAGCATAAGTTCCTAAATATAAGTATTTATTTACGTCTTTATTTAAGTTTTCTTTTTGTTGGATGTAAAGCATAAAGTTTTTATTTGTTCTGTTAATGAGTAGAATCTATGAATTAATTTAAGGCATTAGGAAAGTGTGATACGGTCTCAACAGAGCGTAGCGGTGGCGCGCTCGGTAAGAATAGCCTACACTGGTCGAGGGAGCTCCTAAGAGTAGATAGAGGTAGAGCGAAAGCGGGGTTTGATTTAGGCCTTGTTGTCTGAATTAGGCAGCCTATACGCAGCTGAGTGGAGGCCGTAGTAATTGTCTGTGTATGTGTGTGTTTGTATAAAAAATAAATAAATTATGGTAGGCTAAGGTGGAGACAGGAGGGGGAGGATGAGGAGAGGCTGATCGGGACGGAGGAAGCCGGTGGAGAGGTGAGTGGTATCCAAAATAAATAATAAACGTAGAAAAGGTTTAGAGTAGAACTTCATGTTTGCCCCACGATCTGGCACAGCGGGTTGGGAACCCACCAAAGAACAAAAAAGGAGTGAGCTAGCCAGGGTGTCTGTGCCAGGTATGATGACCATGGGGACGTAACAGAATGGCGCCCAAAATAAAAAAAATTAGAAAGAAAATTTTTGTTTTAGGATAAGTAGTGTATGGAAAAAAAATGGCTGTCGTCAGGGGGTTTACCTTTGTCTGGCTCATGGCGGCTTGGGGCAAGAGTGATTGAGCTCTAATAGCGCGATGAGTAAGGGCAGGGGTAATTTGTGCTGTCGACAGGTATAGGTAGTGCTTCGTAATGATCGTTGATAAAGATGGCTTGGGTAATTAAAGACATATCCAATAGCATCGGCACCAGTGATCATTGAGAGGCACAGGCTTGGTATGAATGCGGACGGGAGAAGAAAGTGTGTCCGTTTTTCTAGGCACGGTAATGGGTTCAAGTGACTTGGTGATGGCGTTGCACCCACTCAATTGCACTTGCCGATTATGAGGTGTAGGAAGGGGAAGCAGTCCACATGCAGGATTCCCTCTCAAGAGGCAAACTGTTGGTGGCTTGTGACATGAAATTCATTCATAATAGCATCAAGAGGGGGCCTAGCGAGAGAGAAACTGAAAGAAAGTGTTTGTAGAGAATGAATGTTTGTGAAATTTAGGATAAAACCACTCACCTACCACAATTCCAACGAGTTATTGTAAAGTACTGATTGGTCACCGATCTCAACAAACCCTCCTCTTAAGATTAATTGAAAAGGAAAAATAATAATTATACTGGTATTTAGTTTTTGTTTATGTTTAATAATTGTTTCTTTTTATTGTTGTTATCGTTATAATTATTAAGTCGTAAGTTTATTTTAGGTAAATAGGTAGTGGAAAAAGGAATGCACTTGAGAAGTGGAAAGAGAAACGAAAGGGAAGAAAACACAAAAAGTAGAGAGATGCCACTAGAACACTCACCCCCAAGAGGGGAGGAAGAAGTAGAGGGAGGGCAACGAAGTAGAACTGGGGCAGTACCCAAGAGATCTGTGGAGGTAGAGGCGAAAGTGCAGAATGAGTTTCCAAGTGAATATAGGTCGGCTATAAATCTGATGCTCCTGGAGAGCCACAACACCTATAGAATGGCGTTGGACGTCGAGTCCAATAGAATAATGGAAACGGTTAGAGCCAATCACCTTGAGCTGATGAGAATGATAAATGAGATTGTTAGACCCCAGCAAACGATGCAGGAACAAATAGGTGGGCCTCATACGAGAAGCCAAGCTTTGTCAGCGAATGACAGCCAGCCTGTAGAGAGACGGGGTAGAGAGCCAAGAACAAGGGGGGGCATATCAGACCCAGCATCTGCAGGAAACATGTTTCCAGGACGGGAGGATAGTAGAAGGGATTCGAATGGTCAAAGGGAGGTGACACAGAGAGAAGTGAAGATAGATAAATGGGGCATAGTATTTGACGGTAAGACCGAATAAATTCTTCTACTGACAGCCCAGTAGAAGAATTTATTTTCCGCCTGGAACATTTGCAAGCCCAGTATGGGGTGCCTTGGTCAGCGGTTTTAAGAGATTTTTACCAACTGCTAAGAGGATCAGCATTGGAATGGTACTGGTTGTGTGTGAGGACCATCGACGTAAGCGGTTGGCCGGCGTTAAGAAATGCGCTAATACGACAATTTCGGTCCCATCAAAGTGAGTTTGAACTGTTGCGAGAGTTGACGGAGCGGAAACAGCAGCCAGGAGAAAGCCTGGAGTCCTTCTTCTTTGATGTGCTTAAGATGAGAGCACGGATGGAGCACCCTATTTCGGAGTTTGACGTCATTAAATTGCTAAAAAGGAACATCCGGGATGCCGTTGGGAGAATTGTTTACCCTATAGCCTGCTATAGCGTAGAGCAGCTGAAGTACGAGTGTCACGAGGCAGAACGATTCTTCCTGAAGAGAGAGATCAGAGTTGTGCAACCACTCGTCAGATATGGGGCGGGCCGAAGCGTGAACGAGTTGAACACAGCGGATGATGAAGAAGTCGGGCAGGTTAGTCGAGAGGTCCTACCGCGGCAAGGTGCTGGTACGAGTCATAAGGAAGAAGGACTGCCAAATAGGTCTCAGACGGGGTGCTGGAACTGCAAGCAGGCGGGCCATACCTTTAGAGAGTGTACCTCCAAGCAACGGAGGCTATTTTGCTACCGATGTGGGGCGGATAATGTGGTGACTCCAGAATGTCCGAAATGTAAGCTGGGAAACGGGGGAAGGAGCATAAGGCCAGCGCGAAGGTTGTGCTCCCGACAGGTTCCCGCGGAGCAGCAGATAGTGATGAGTTAGATAGTAATAATGGTGTAGGGGGAAGTGTAGGATTAGTAGTAGATTTGGAGATAGCAGATAAGGTGCGGGAACAGTGTGAAGCACAGGTGAAGGGTTTAAGAGAAGGCCAGTTAAGAGGGATCTCTCGGAAAGTGGAAAAAGCTAGGTTAAGGTATAAGTTAAGAGTTCTTAAAAAACGGCAGGTAGTTGAGGCTGTGGGGCGCAGTATTCAGGAGGAGAGAAGACCGTTCGCCGAGATTGAAATTCAAGGTAGAAAGTTGCGTGGGTTACTGGATACAGGGGCGTCGGTTAGTATCCTAGGGAAAAATTGTAGGGAATTAATTAGTGAATTGGGATTGAAAGTGCAAAAGTATTTCACGCTGGTACGCACAGCTGGAGGGCATAAGCAGCAAGTGCGTGGGCGAATCATAGTACCAGTGCGGTTCAAAGGAGAAGTAAAAAGTGTATTATTTTACCTATTTCCCACATTGCAGCAAGAGGTATATTTAGGAGTGGATTTCTGGCAAGATTTTGGGTTAGCTCCGGAAATTGTTGGGGTAAGTGAAGTGGGCACAGAGTCGAGAGAAAAGGACTCTAGTGATGAGGTTAATGTCGCAGGGCGCCATGATTTAACTGAGACTCAGCAGGAGCAACTGGAGAAAACGAAGCAGGAATTCAGGGCGTAGGAAGAGTGTGGGCTAGGCAGAACTTCTTTGGAGAAACACAGTATACGGTTGGTGCAAGGTGCTGAGGCAATAAAAGATCGGTATTATCCCGTATCGCCAGCAGTGCAAGAGTTGTTGTATGCTGAGGTGGATCAGATGCTAGCGCTGGGTGTTATTGAACAAAGTGAGAGTCCCTGGAGCAGCCGAGTTACTTTAGTGAGGAAGCCGGGGAAGAATCGATTGTGTTTAGATGCACGTAAATTGAATGAGCGCACGGTGAAGGACGCGTACCCTATACAGAATATTGAAGGTATATTGAGCCGTATAGACGAGGCCGTGTTCATCAGTAGCATAGATCTCAAATTCGCATTCTGGCAGATTGAGTTGGAGGAGGGTAGTAAAGCTTTTACAGCCTTTACTATACCCGGAAGACCTCTGTACCAGTACAGGGTAATGCCATTTGGGCTATGTAATGCGGCACAGAGGCTATGCAGGCTGATGGACAAGGTTATTCCGCAGCGGCTTAGAGAAAATGTATTTGTGTATCTGGACGATTTGTTGATTATATCACCGGATTTCGAAACACATATGTATTTGCTGGGGGAAGTGGCGAAATGTCTCTCCAGCGCGAATCTTACAGTGGGGCTGAAGAAGTCAAAGTTTGGCTGTAAGGAGTTGAAATATCTGGGGTTTGTGATAGGTCATGGAGTGTTGAAGACGGATCCGGAGAAGGTGTCAGCAATAAGAAGGATTCCAGTGCCGAAGACACCCAGACAGGTACGGAGCTTTTTGGGGACGGCCGGTTGGTATAGGCGATTCGTGGCCAATTTTGCTGATATGTCCGCGCCTTTGACGGACACCCTTAGGAAAGGCGGGAAATTTGTCATGACTCCGGAAGCAAGTGTCGCGTTTGTAAAGTTAAAGCAGGCTCTCACCACGGCTCCGGTACTAGCGCTCCCAGATTTTAAGAAGAGATTTTATATTCAGTGCGATACCTCCAATTATGGAGTCGGGGCGGTGCTGTTTCAGAAAGATGAAGCTGAGAACGAACGGCCAATAGCCTATTATTCATGTAAAATGAACAGTTGTCAACTTAATTATAGTGTAAAGGAGAAAGAGTGTTTAGCAGCTATTCTAGCGGTGAGACGATTCAGAGCCTATGTGGAGCTGATGCCTTTTACCGTGATCACGGATCACGCTAGCTTGAAGTGGCTCATGTCATTAAAAGACTTGAGTGGGAGGTTAGCCAGGTGGTCTCTTCAGCTTCAGGCATATGACTTTCAAATTGAGCACCGAAAGGGGAGTGAAAATGTAGTAGCTGATACGATATCCCGATTGATGGAGGAAGTGACTCCCAATATTCCTGATATGGACACCACTGAATACGATTCGCCAGAGTATGTTCAGCGAAAGCAGACTATTGAAGAGAATGTAGGAAGGTTCCCGGATCTGCAAGTACATGATGGGAAGATATATAAACGTACTATTGCTAATGAGGAAGAGGGCAGGGGTCCTAGTTGGAAGCTATGGGTACCCGAAGCATTAACTTCAACAGTTGTAGCACAAGCCCATGAGCCTGAGTTGTCAGCTCACGGGGGAGTCGCTAAAACATTACACCGGGTAAGACAATTTTATTATTGGCCTGGTATGGCGGTGCAGGTGCGGAATTACGTGAGGGATTGTAGGGCCTGCAAGGAGACGAAGGATAGCAATCAGGTTTCTGGACCTTTTATGGGAAAGGAAGTCAGCACCGAACGGCCATTCCAACGGCTTTATATAGATTTTTTAGGAAAATATCCACGCTCCAGGGCGGGTCATGCATACGTGTTTGTGGTAATGGATCATTTTACGAAATTCGTGTTCTTAAAAGCTATGGGTAAGGCCACGGCGATGAATGTAATAATGTTTTTAATTGAAGAAATTTTTCATAAATTCGGTGTACCCGAAACGATACATTCAGATAATGGAAAGCAGTTTGAGAGTCAGGAATTTACTAAAGTGATGGAGTCCTATGCTATTAAGCATGTGAAGACGGGGTTTTATGCCCCACAATCTAATGCAGCAGAACGTGTGAATCAGTCAGTTCTGGCAGCGATAAGGGCTTACCTGAAGGAGGACCACCGCGATTGGGATTTATTCCTGAGTGAGATCGAGTATGCGTTGCGCAGTGCGGTACATCAAGCGATAGGGGTTACGCCGTACTTTGCATTGTTCGGTCAGCAGATGTTTACCAGTGGCGCGGACTATGCATTGGCGCGACAGCTCAATGCGCTGGAGGATCGTGATTTTCACATATTACCACCTGAGGACAGACTGGAGTTAGTCCGCGAGAGTATCAGATCTCATATGCATAAAGCATATGAGAAAGGCGCCAGGTATTATAATCAACGGGCGAGGCTGATTAAATTTGTAATAGGGCAGGAAGTGTACAAACGGAACTTCGTACTTAGCGACTTTAGGAAGAACATAAATGCAAAATTCTGTAAGAAATTTGTAAAATGTCGGGTGAGCAAAGTTTTGGGAGGTAATTTGTACGGGATAGAAGACTTGCGGGGTAAGGCGTTGGGGGTATTCCATGCGAAAGTTTTGAAACAGTAAGAGCACCAGACTCGTAGTCTCGGGGTTGTGGGTGTAGCTCACGTTGGGCGCCAGTAAAGAGGTACGCGATTGAAGGGCAAATGTTGGGAGCTGTAAACTTACGGTGAAATTCTGCATCGCTGGGGCGTTGGTCCGCGTAATGGTGAGAAGTGGATCTGAAAGAGTGAAAGAGATTAGCAAAGTTTTAGGAGTATAATGTTTGTAGGTTAAGATACTTGGCCTAGGTATGGCCTAGACAAAGGTCCGGGCGAGGAATTCGGCTGGCTCTGTCAAATGCTGGTTAGTTCCAGGGCTGTAGTTGTAAATATGGGCGTTTGATGGTGCAGCTGTCCGTTTTTCACGCGGATTAGTGTGGGATTTTGTTTGCTCTAATCCACGTGTGTTGTTACGATCAGCTGGCTGCTACCTTATTTGGTGCATCAGATGACTTTTCGGTTTACTGTCTGCATACTACGGTTGGTAATCTTTATGTAAATATGTATATTTATACGAGTATATATTTATGTATATGGGAGAGATTTTATATCATCACTTTTTGTTAATTTTTTTGGTGTGAGAGGATTAGACAGCTTTTGCGTTGAAAGCTCAGGTTGAGTGGAGGGGAACTTTTAATACGCGAGAGCTGGTCTAATATGTGTGCATGTGTGGGTGGATCGAGTGTTAGTGTGGGGTAAATACGTGAGTGCGAGTTGGTAAGGAAAAGGAGAAGAAAAAGAAAAGTGATGATGAAAGGTTAGTAGCTGTCCTTGAATTGGTTGGTTGACCCACAAAGCACAGCTGTTGCCAGGTGGTATGCTTAGTCGGTGGGACAGAGACGGACTGGCAGGTTGTGGATAGGATAGTGAAAAGTAGGGTGTCAGAGGGAGAGAGCTGGGAGTTGAAGTACCGGAGGAAACTGATTTTGGAAGTCAGTAAGTAATGCGGAAAATTTTTAGAAAAGGAGTCAGATTCTGCATGGCAAGAAGTAAAGTAAAATTCACGGTCGTTGTCGTTCGAGTCGTCTATCTTCATCTAAATCAATTGCAATTTTTTTTTGTGAGAATTTCTGTGCTAGTGTCGTGTTGAAAACGCAGGAATACGATATTTTAATAAATTAAATATATATAATTATTAAATTAAAAAGAAATGGTATTGAAGTTGATTAATGCTGCATAAAAAAAGGTAGTTTCGATTTCCTTTCATTGTCGACGAATTAGAAAAGGAAGTGAATGGATACGGATCGACCGCCGAAGACCAGACTCCTCCTACCCAGAGCGGCAAAAATAAAGATAAGTCCAGCGTATTAAGATAAGCATAAGTTCCTAAATATAAGTATTTATTTACGTCTTTATTTAAGTTTTCTTTTTGTTGGATGTAAAGCATAAAGTTTTTATTTGTTCTGTTAATGAGTAGAATCTATGAATTAATTTAAGGCATTAGGAAAGTGTGATACGGTCTCAACAGAGCGTAGCGGTGGCGCGCTCGGTAAGAATAGCCTACACTGGTCGAGGGAGCTCCTAAGAGTAGATAGAGGTAGAGCGAAAGCGGGGTTTGATTTAGGCCTTGTTGTCTGAATTAGGCAGCCTATACGCAGCTGAGTGGAGGCCGTAGTAATTGTCTGTGTATGTGTGTGTTTGTATAAAAAATAAATAAATTATGGTAGGCTAAGGTGGAGACAGGAGGGGGAGGATGAGGAGAGGCTGATCGGGACGGAGGAAGCCGGTGGAGAGGTGAGTGGTATCCAAAATAAATAATAAACGTAGAAAAGGTTTAGAGTAGAACTTCATGTTTGCCCCACGATCTGGCACAGCGGGTTGGGAACCCACCAAAGAACAAAAAAGGAGTGAGCTAGCCAGGGTGTCTGTGCCAGGTATGATGACCATGGGGACGTAACAGAATGGCGCCCAAAATAAAAAAAATTAGAAAGAAAATTTTTGTTTTAGGATAAGTAGTGTATGGAAAAAAAATGGCTGTCGTCAGGGGGTTTACCTTTGTCTGGCTCATGGCGGCTTGGGGCAAGAGTGATTGAGCTCTAATAGCGCGATGAGTAAGGGCAGGGGTAATTTGTGCTGTCGACAGGTATAGGTAGTGCTTCGTAATGATCGTTGATAAAGATGGCTTGGGTAATTAAAGACATATCCAATAGCATCGGCACCAGTGATCATTGAGAGGCACAGGCTTGGTATGAATGCGGACGGGAGAAGAAAGTGTGTCCGTTTTTCTAGGCACGGTAATGGGTTCAAGTGACTTGGTGATGGCGTTGCACCCACTCAATTGCACTTGCCGATTATGAGGTGTAGGAAGGGGAAGCAGTCCACATGCAGGATTCCCTCTCAAGAGGCAAACTGTTGGTGGCTTGTGACATGAAATTCATTCATAATAGCATCAAGAGGGGGCCTAGCGAGAGAGAAACTGAAAGAAAGTGTTTGTAGAGAATGAATGTTTGTGAAATTTAGGATAAAACCACTCACCTACCACAATTCCAACGAGTTATTGTAAAGTACTGATTGGTCACCGATCTCAACAAACCCTCCTCTTAAGATTAATTGAAAAGGAAAAATAATAATTATACTGGTATTTAGTTTTTGTTTATGTTTAATAATTGTTTCTTTTTATTGTTGTTATCGTTATAATTATTAAGTCGTAAGTTTATTTTAGGTAAATAGGTAGTGGAAAAAGGAATGCACTTGAGAAGTGGAAAGAGAAACGAAAGGGAAGAAAACACAAAAAGTAGAGAGATGCCACTAGAACACTCACCCCCAAGAGGGGAGGAAGAAGTAGAGGGAGGGCAACGAAGTAGAACTGGGGCAGTACCCAAGAGATCTGTGGAGGTAGAGGCGAAAGTGCAGAATGAGTTTCCAAGTGAATATAGGTCGGCTATAAATCTGATGCTCCTGGAGAGCCACAACACCTATAGAATGGCGTTGGACGTCGAGTCCAATAGAATAATGGAAACGGTTAGAGCCAATCACCTTGAGCTGATGAGAATGATAAATGAGATTGTTAGACCCCAGCAAACGATGCAGGAACAAATAGGTGGGCCTCATACGAGAAGCCAAGCTTTGTCAGCGAATGACAGCCAGCCTGTAGAGAGACGGGGTAGAGAGCCAAGAACAAGGGGGGGCATATCAGACCCAGCATCTGCAGGAAACATGTTTCCAGGACGGGAGGATAGTAGAAGGGATTCGAATGGTCAAAGGGAGGTGACACAGAGAGAAGTGAAGATAGATAAATGGGGCATAGTATTTGACGGTAAGACCGAATAAATTCTTCTACTGACAGCCCAGTAGAAGAATTTATTTTCCGCCTGGAACATTTGCAAGCCCAGTATGGGGTGCCTTGGTCAGCGGTTTTAAGAGATTTTTACCAACTGCTAAGAGGATCAGCATTGGAATGGTACTGGTTGTGTGTGAGGACCATCGACGTAAGCGGTTGGCCGGCGTTAAGAAATGCGCTAATACGACAATTTCGGTCCCATCAAAGTGAGTTTGAACTGTTGCGAGAGTTGACGGAGCGGAAACAGCAGCCAGGAGAAAGCCTGGAGTCCTTCTTCTTTGATGTGCTTAAGATGAGAGCACGGATGGAGCACCCTATTTCGGAGTTTGACGTCATTAAATTGCTAAAAAGGAACATCCGGGATGCCGTTGGGAGAATTGTTTACCCTATAGCCTGCTATAGCGTAGAGCAGCTGAAGTACGAGTGTCACGAGGCAGAACGATTCTTCCTGAAGAGAGAGATCAGAGTTGTGCAACCACTCGTCAGATATGGGGCGGGCCGAAGCGTGAACGAGTTGAACACAGCGGATGATGAAGAAGTCGGGCAGGTTAGTCGAGAGGTCCTACCGCGGCAAGGTGCTGGTACGAGTCATAAGGAAGAAGGACTGCCAAATAGGTCTCAGACGGGGTGCTGGAACTGCAAGCAGGCGGGCCATACCTTTAGAGAGTGTACCTCCAAGCAACGGAGGCTATTTTGCTACCGATGTGGGGCGGATAATGTGGTGACTCCAGAATGTCCGAAATGTAAGCTGGGAAACGGGGGAAGGAGCATAAGGCCAGCGCGAAGGTTGTGCTCCCGACAGGTTCCCGCGGAGCAGCAGATAGTGATGAGTTAGATAGTAATAATGGTGTAGGGGGAAGTGTAGGATTAGTAGTAGATTTGGAGATAGCAGATAAGGTGCGGGAACAGTGTGAAGCACAGGTGAAGGGTTTAAGAGAAGGCCAGTTAAGAGGGATCTCTCGGAAAGTGGAAAAAGCTAGGTTAAGGTATAAGTTAAGAGTTCTTAAAAAACGGCAGGTAGTTGAGGCTGTGGGGCGCAGTATTCAGGAGGAGAGAAGACCGTTCGCCGAGATTGAAATTCAAGGTAGAAAGTTGCGTGGGTTACTGGATACAGGGGCGTCGGTTAGTATCCTAGGGAAAAATTGTAGGGAATTAATTAGTGAATTGGGATTGAAAGTGCAAAAGTATTTCACGCTGGTACGCACAGCTGGAGGGCATAAGCAGCAAGTGCGTGGGCGAATCATAGTACCAGTGCGGTTCAAAGGAGAAGTAAAAAGTGTATTATTTTACCTATTTCCCACATTGCAGCAAGAGGTATATTTAGGAGTGGATTTCTGGCAAGATTTTGGGTTAGCTCCGGAAATTGTTGGGGTAAGTGAAGTGGGCACAGAGTCGAGAGAAAAGGACTCTAGTGATGAGGTTAATGTCGCAGGGCGCCATGATTTAACTGAGACTCAGCAGGAGCAACTGGAGAAAACGAAGCAGGAATTCAGGGCGTAGGAAGAGTGTGGGCTAGGCAGAACTTCTTTGGAGAAACACAGTATACGGTTGGTGCAAGGTGCTGAGGCAATAAAAGATCGGTATTATCCCGTATCGCCAGCAGTGCAAGAGTTGTTGTATGCTGAGGTGGATCAGATGCTAGCGCTGGGTGTTATTGAACAAAGTGAGAGTCCCTGGAGCAGCCGAGTTACTTTAGTGAGGAAGCCGGGGAAGAATCGATTGTGTTTAGATGCACGTAAATTGAATGAGCGCACGGTGAAGGACGCGTACCCTATACAGAATATTGAAGGTATATTGAGCCGTATAGACGAGGCCGTGTTCATCAGTAGCATAGATCTCAAATTCGCATTCTGGCAGATTGAGTTGGAGGAGGGTAGTAAAGCTTTTACAGCCTTTACTATACCCGGAAGACCTCTGTACCAGTACAGGGTAATGCCATTTGGGCTATGTAATGCGGCACAGAGGCTATGCAGGCTGATGGACAAGGTTATTCCGCAGCGGCTTAGAGAAAATGTATTTGTGTATCTGGACGATTTGTTGATTATATCACCGGATTTCGAAACACATATGTATTTGCTGGGGGAAGTGGCGAAATGTCTCTCCAGCGCGAATCTTACAGTGGGGCTGAAGAAGTCAAAGTTTGGCTGTAAGGAGTTGAAATATCTGGGGTTTGTGATAGGTCATGGAGTGTTGAAGACGGATCCGGAGAAGGTGTCAGCAATAAGAAGGATTCCAGTGCCGAAGACACCCAGACAGGTACGGAGCTTTTTGGGGACGGCCGGTTGGTATAGGCGATTCGTGGCCAATTTTGCTGATATGTCCGCGCCTTTGACGGACACCCTTAGGAAAGGCGGGAAATTTGTCATGACTCCGGAAGCAAGTGTCGCGTTTGTAAAGTTAAAGCAGGCTCTCACCACGGCTCCGGTACTAGCGCTCCCAGATTTTAAGAAGAGATTTTATATTCAGTGCGATACCTCCAATTATGGAGTCGGGGCGGTGCTGTTTCAGAAAGATGAAGCTGAGAACGAACGGCCAATAGCCTATTATTCATGTAAAATGAACAGTTGTCAACTTAATTATAGTGTAAAGGAGAAAGAGTGTTTAGCAGCTATTCTAGCGGTGAGACGATTCAGAGCCTATGTGGAGCTGATGCCTTTTACCGTGATCACGGATCACGCTAGCTTGAAGTGGCTCATGTCATTAAAAGACTTGAGTGGGAGGTTAGCCAGGTGGTCTCTTCAGCTTCAGGCATATGACTTTCAAATTGAGCACCGAAAGGGGAGTGAAAATGTAGTAGCTGATACGATATCCCGATTGATGGAGGAAGTGACTCCCAATATTCCTGATATGGACACCACTGAATACGATTCGCCAGAGTATGTTCAGCGAAAGCAGACTATTGAAGAGAATGTAGGAAGGTTCCCGGATCTGCAAGTACATGATGGGAAGATATATAAACGTACTATTGCTAATGAGGAAGAGGGCAGGGGTCCTAGTTGGAAGCTATGGGTACCCGAAGCATTAACTTCAACAGTTGTAGCACAAGCCCATGAGCCTGAGTTGTCAGCTCACGGGGGAGTCGCTAAAACATTACACCGGGTAAGACAATTTTATTATTGGCCTGGTATGGCGGTGCAGGTGCGGAATTACGTGAGGGATTGTAGGGCCTGCAAGGAGACGAAGGATAGCAATCAGGTTTCTGGACCTTTTATGGGAAAGGAAGTCAGCACCGAACGGCCATTCCAACGGCTTTATATAGATTTTTTAGGAAAATATCCACGCTCCAGGGCGGGTCATGCATACGTGTTTGTGGTAATGGATCATTTTACGAAATTCGTGTTCTTAAAAGCTATGGGTAAGGCCACGGCGATGAATGTAATAATGTTTTTAATTGAAGAAATTTTTCATAAATTCGGTGTACCCGAAACGATACATTCAGATAATGGAAAGCAGTTTGAGAGTCAGGAATTTACTAAAGTGATGGAGTCCTATGCTATTAAGCATGTGAAGACGGGGTTTTATGCCCCACAATCTAATGCAGCAGAACGTGTGAATCAGTCAGTTCTGGCAGCGATAAGGGCTTACCTGAAGGAGGACCACCGCGATTGGGATTTATTCCTGAGTGAGATCGAGTATGCGTTGCGCAGTGCGGTACATCAAGCGATAGGGGTTACGCCGTACTTTGCATTGTTCGGTCAGCAGATGTTTACCAGTGGCGCGGACTATGCATTGGCGCGACAGCTCAATGCGCTGGAGGATCGTGATTTTCACATATTACCACCTGAGGACAGACTGGAGTTAGTCCGCGAGAGTATCAGATCTCATATGCATAAAGCATATGAGAAAGGCGCCAGGTATTATAATCAACGGGCGAGGCTGATTAAATTTGTAATAGGGCAGGAAGTGTACAAACGGAACTTCGTACTTAGCGACTTTAGGAAGAACATAAATGCAAAATTCTGTAAGAAATTTGTAAAATGTCGGGTGAGCAAAGTTTTGGGAGGTAATTTGTACGGGATAGAAGACTTGCGGGGTAAGGCGTTGGGGGTATTCCATGCGAAAGTTTTGAAACAGTAAGAGCACCAGACTCGTAGTCTCGGGGTTGTGGGTGTAGCTCACGTTGGGCGCCAGTAAAGAGGTACGCGATTGAAGGGCAAATGTTGGGAGCTGTAAACTTACGGTGAAATTCTGCATCGCTGGGGCGTTGGTCCGCGTAATGGTGAGAAGTGGATCTGAAAGAGTGAAAGAGATTAGCAAAGTTTTAGGAGTATAATGTTTGTAGGTTAAGATACTTGGCCTAGGTATGGCCTAGACAAAGGTCCGGGCGAGGAATTCGGCTGGCTCTGTCAAATGCTGGTTAGTTCCAGGGCTGTAGTTGTAAATATGGGCGTTTGATGGTGCAGCTGTCCGTTTTTCACGCGGATTAGTGTGGGATTTTGTTTGCTCTAATCCACGTGTGTTGTTACGATCAGCTGGCTGCTACCTTATTTGGTGCATCAGATGACTTTTCGGTTTACTGTCTGCATACTACGGTTGGTAATCTTTATGTAAATATGTATATTTATACGAGTATATATTTATGTATATGGGAGAGATTTTATATCATCACTTTTTGTTAATTTTTTTGGTGTGAGAGGATTAGACAGCTTTTGCGTTGAAAGCTCAGGTTGAGTGGAGGGGAACTCTTAATACGCGAGAGCTGGTCTAATATGGGTGCATGTGTGGGTGGATCGAGTGTTAGTGTGGGGTAAATACGTGAGTGCGAGCTGGTAAGGAAAAGGAGAAGAAAAAGAAAAGTGATGATGAAAGGTTAGTAGCTGTCCTTGAATTGGTTGGTTGACCCACAAAGCACAGCTGTTGCCAGGGGGTAAGCTTAGTGGGTAGGACAGAGACGGACGGACAGGTTGTGGATAGGATAGTGAAAAGTAGGGTGTCAGAGGGAGAGAGCTGGGAGTTGAAGTACCGGAGGAAACTGATTTTGGAAGTCAGTAAGTAATGCGGAAAATTTTTAGAAAAGGAGTCAGATTCTGCATGGCAAGAAGTAAAGTAAAATTCACGGTCGTTGTCGTTCGAGTCGTCTATCTTCATCTAAATCAAGTGCAATTTTTTTTTGTGAGAATTTCTGTGCTAGTGTCGTGTTGAAAACGCAGGAATACGATATTTTAATAAATTAAATATATATAATTATTAAATTAAAAAGAAATGGTATTGAAGTTGATTAATGCTGCATAAAAAAAGGTAGTTTCGATTTCCTTTCATTGTCGACGAATTAGAAAAGGAAGTGAATGGATACGGATCGACCGCCGAAGACCAGACTCCTCCTACCCAGAGCGGCAAAAATAAAGATAAGTCCAGCGTATTAAGATAAGCATAAGTTCCTAAATATAAGTATTTATTTACGTCTTTATTTAAGTTTTCTTTTTGTTGGATGTAAAGCATAAAGTTTTTATTTGTTCTGTTAATGAGTAGAATCTATGAATTAATTTAAGGCATTAGGAAAGTGTGATACGGTCTCAACAGAGCGTAGCGGTGGCGCGCTCGGTAAGAATAGCCTACACTGGTCGAGGGAGCTCCTAAGAGTAGATAGAGGTAGAGCGAAAGCGGGGTTTGAGTTAGGCCTTGTTGCCTGAAATAGGCAGCCTATACGCAGCTGAGTGGAGGCCGTAGTAATTGTCTGTGTATGTGTGTGTTTGTATAAAAAATAAATAAATTATGGTAGGCTAAGGTGGAGACAGGAGGGGGAGGATGAGGAGAGGCTGATCGGGACGGAGGAAGCCGGTGGAGAGGTGAGTGGTATCCAAAATAAATAATAAACGTAGAAAAGGTTTAGAGTAGAACTTCATGTTTGCCCCACGATCTGGCACAGCGGGTTGGGAACCCACCAAAGAACAAAAAAGGAGTGAGCTAGCCAGGGTGTCTGTGCCAGGTATGATGACCATGGGGACGTAACAATGTGTAAATTGCAATAGTTAAATAAAGCTAATTATTTTAATTTAACCAGCGATTGTTTGATTACTACACAATCCAGTGGTACGAGTCCGAGTACAGAGAGTTAGAGGAATTGTCAGGAGGGCAATTTTGTAACAGAGTAAATTGTCAAGAGGGCAATTTCGTAACAATATTATTCAAAATAAATAAAAAAAATAAAAATAAAAAAAAATAATTGTTAAACCAAGTAAAATACACAATTTTAGATTGCCAACATGACTTTCTGCCAGGTAAATCTACGTATACAAACTTGACTTTGATTTCGAGAAATTTTGTCGTTGTTTTGAATAACAAGAACCAATTAGATGTAGTGTATTCAAAAGCATTTGATAAGGTTGATCACAGCATTCTTCGTAGAAAATTGAAAAAATTTGGCTTATCAGGCAGTCTGATAAATTTCTTTAATAGTTTCCTAACCAATATAATATTATTCGTTAAGGTCCGTGCTATTTTGCTACAATTGCTATAGACGCCTTGTCTGGTATACCTCTGGGGACACAGAGTGGTTCTCTTTTATTTTTAATTCTCATAAATGATGTACCTCATTGTTTTAAATTTTCAAAATGTTTAATGTTCGCTAGGACGTTGTGTTTCTTGAAATTTCAGTTATAAGATTGTTATAAGCTAGAAGATGACCTATCAAGTTTTTATGGATAGTGTTAATCGAACAATTTGAAGTTGAACATTAATAAATGCTGTGTAGTTACGAAGACGGATTGATATTGAAGGTACCTAAGTAGGAAAAAAACATTTTTTTTTTCAAAAACCATTTTATTTCTCAACATAGTCTCCTTTTACTTCGACACACTTAGTAAGACGATATTCCGACTTTTTTATACCATCTGAATAATACAATTTCTTGAACCCCTCAAAATACGCGTTAGTTTCGGTAATCACTTCTTCGTTTGAGATGAATCTTTTTCCTGCGAGCCATTTTTTCAAGTTTGGAAACTGGAAAAGGTCACTAGGAGCTAAATCTGGACTATAAGGTGGATGATTAACCAATTCGAAGTGTATTTCAAGTAATTTTAGCATCGTATCTAATGCTGTGTGAACCGGTGCGTTGTCTTGAAGAAAGAGCATTTTTTTCTTCTTTAAATGTGGTCGTTTTTCCATGATTGCATCAATCAATTGATCCAATAATGCACGATAATACTTTCCTGTGATTGTGGATCCTTTTTTAAGATAATCGATGAGCAATATTCCGTGTGCATCACAAAATACAGTGGCCATAACCTTGCCAGCCGATTTCACTGCCTTCGCCTTCTTCGGAGCACTTCCACCAGCTTCCACCCATTGTTTCGATTGATTTTTGGTTTCAGGTGTGTAGTGGTGGACCCACATTTCATCAACAGTTATTAATCGACGCAAAAAATCAACAGGATTACGATTTATCATGTCCAAACACCGCTGTGAAGTGGGCTGTCGAACTCGTTTTTGTTCGACACTGAGCAAACGCGGCACCCATCTTGCCGATAGCTTTTTCATATGCAAATGTTCATGCAAAATGTTGAACACACGTTCATATGATATGTTTACCATTTCAACAATCTCACGCAACTTGACTCGGCGATCATTCATAACGATATCGAGGATTTTCTTGATATTTTCTTCAGTAACCACCTCTTTTGGCCTTCCTGTTGATGGTATTGTTGCAGTGCTTGTTCGGCCGCGTTTAAATTCAGCAATCCAATATTTTACCATGTAATCTGACGGAGCAGACTCACCGTAATGTTTATCGAGCGTTTCTTTTGTCTCTTTCGCCGTTTTCCCTTTCAAATAATAATAAATAGTGTTTAATCACTGCACGAAATTCGCTTTTTTCCATTTTTCAAGAAACACAAAAGTTGCTTACCTCAAACGAATACAACAAATAAACTAATCGATGAATTTGGGTGAAATTTTAACAGCTGACGTTTGACAGATCGCAATTTCTAAAAAAAAAAGTTTTTGTGTTTGTGCTGCCATCTAGCGCTAGGTAGCTTCAATATCAATCCGCCCTCGTACTTACAACTCTTACAACAAATTCTACATTTTATGAATAGACTGAATAATTGTGTTTTGAGACATAAAAAAGCGATGAAACACTTGTGTGTCATCTTTAGCTCGAATTTTTGTTTCAACTGTCATTATGATTATAGTCCTCCTGCTGTCGAGGTAGTAAATACTGAAAAGTAGGCAGACTTTCATTAGCCAACATCGTAAAAATTATAATTGTTTTAGGGGCATTAAAGCACCAATTCACCCTACAATTCACAAGGAAGTTGTACAAAATTGGTCATCGTTGTAGGAAACATCGCCTCAATGAACCAATCATCCTTCTCCAATAATGAACCCCATATGTCACTTTGGTTTTATGCATTCTATTCTGTTTGATATTTTAAATAGGTAATGTTAGGTGCACTTTACTCACATATTTACAGGTTTAAACATACGTAATGTGCGTACAAGATAGATTTAACCGTAAATCCATTACTTTTAGCGTAATAATACTTAATAAAATTAAAAATTAAACCACTAAAAGTTTTCTCAAGTAGCACTGCTGAACAAAGTCCTTTCTCAAGATGATGAATCAAATATGTTTACTGGTCATGCGTCGGTAGTTGCCCATGGTAACAAAGCAGACACACATACATATGTACGTCTATCAAGAACTAACTAGAAATATTTTACACTATGCCGAAAGTACGAAGTGTTCTATTGATTCACATGAACAATGACACATAAGAACTTATTTATTTACATATGAACATATGTATTTTATAAAAGTTTAGTGAGCACGAAAATTAAAACAAGTTTACTGTTGAACACACAAATTGAATTTAATGTAGCATTGGAAGCCGTTCTATAGACTAAAGGGCGTTTTTATAAAAACTACTGACTGAGGATACACGAAATATCTTATAGATATATAAAATTTAAAACCCTCTTAAGCTGAAGCCAACACTGAAAAAAGGGAAACCCCACAACTTGTCTCGAATTTGACATCCCACCTAGTCTAACAATGTACATACAATACACAAAGGTATACTGTGAGTATTTTACGAATACAATGATTATAAATCAAACAATTTTCAATTCCCGCTGCAAGCACGTGACACCCGGCTCAGTGCCAACTTCCCATTTAATAGAGGCATATTTTGTCCTCGCTGAAACTGTCCATTTTGGTTTTTTAATTTGGCACTCGTTTTTGAAATTGAAAGTTTTATAAAATAAATCATATACATAAATACGTAAATTTTAAAAGTACAAGCAAAATTCTAGAAAAGCATGGATACGGCAATAAGTTCGGATGAAGAGAAGTATGCGAATGAGTCCTTTGAGAATGATTCGGATACTGAAATTCCAGAAATATCGGAAACAGAAAGTGAACATAGCATGGGACGCGAAGTTGTGCTGCCACATAATACTATGGTAAGCTTTTTATTTAGAATTGACTATCCTAAATATTAAACATTTGGGCTTTTATTCAACTTCGTTAATAGATGCACCTTAATTATCAGAAAGGATTCACTAGTCGGGCAAATTCTCAAAAAAACACATTCGTGGCGTACGATAGCACCTCTGATGATGAAGCAATTGTTGTGATTAGTGAAACTATTGCGGAGATAAATACCATACCAATGAGACTGGAAGAGGCACCAACTAGTTTGGTTAAAATTGATGGGAAACAGATACCCGACGATAAACTTCCACATAAGCAGCTAAATGAACACAAGCATGAAGCGCAGGATATGAAGATTGGGCAAGAGCTCTACGTACTTTCTGATGAGATAAGAGAAACGAACGTTGTAGAAAATCTAGTAGCAGACATTTCCGAAAACAGGCATGATTATGATGTAGATGTAATTCTCACAAACAGTTTGTTTCACAGCTCCCTGAAAGACGGAGACCTTGTAGAAAATAGCAACATACAATCAGAAGCTGCAAGTTATATCAATACTACGTATGCAGAACCAAATAAAACAGCAACCCATTTGGCTAATGCAGATAATAGACAGTGTGAGGAAAATAGTCCTGTGAAAGCAGAAATAGAGATGTCAACTAAGCCCAATATTGGATTCAACAGCCCTGAAGCGCAGTACCAATATCACATAGACAACCACACTCCTACCAGCTTTAATTCTTCTGATTATACATTCCATATGAATTTCGTGAGGAAGTGCTCTTCAAACGAAAAACTTAGGTAATAATTAGAAGTTATTTCAGCATTAAGAGTTACTTTCCTATTGTTTAGAATTAGAACGCTCAATCGCAAAAGCTTCAGCTTCTCCAATGAACGTGTGCGCGAAATTGAACGTGAAAATCACATTTTACTTCGAAAGATTCTCACTCAGAAACCAACATATATGGTCAGCACCCCGAACAGCAACATTCAAAATAAGGTTCGTTATTGACAGTTCCTGTACTAATATATAAACTTAATTGAATTCATATATTTGTAGTTCACAACAACAAAATTAAGTACCTCAGCCCTGAACCGTAAAAAGCAACAACGGCAAATCGATATAGATAATCAAGCGCTGAAGCGTAAAATCGAAGCTATCTCATTAAGACCACTTCAAAAAAACTGATATTCACACATTATTACAAAAGTTTTATACAAAAGATATATTTAAAAACGACAAATACTAAATTGTGTAGTCAGTTTAATAAATGTTAAAAAATTGATTATATTCAAAATAAAAAGAAAATTTTTCAGTCTGCGATTTCTTTTGAGTTCCCCAGGAATGTTTCGCCCAATGCTTTAATTGCTTTATATGCAACTTCGCCATTTTGCTGTATAAAATCCTGACAATTTGTTCGCTTTATCTTCTCCAGCTTTTCTAGCTCGCGATAAATCATTTGGCCAATCTTTACAGTATTATTAAACATACATTAGAGAAATAATCATATATGTATACAATTCATAATTCAAACTTACATATACATCAATGGCCGCATACATAAGTTGATTTTCTTCCAATGGAATGACATGCCACTTGCTCATGCGTACCTTCTTATTTTTATCTATAGCCATGTCGACCTGAAATATTGAATTAAGCAGTGGATAAGTTGGTTCTAGCAAATTATACTCCCTGCATATTTATAGCGCAAGAACCGGTGTTAAACACTGATCCGTTTCACCATGAAATATATACATATCAATAAATTGTAAAATTTGCCTACAAGGAATTTTGCTTACAATACAAATAAAACAATTTATATATACTACTTACGGCAAACCAGAATGAAATTATATAATTTTATCTTTTACAATATACTTTGAAATATATGTGATATTGGTAAAATATGGGCCATGGGAATTTTAATCTCACTATCCACAAAACCAGCTACTACTTAAACCTTGAACCTGGAATTGATTGTCACGGTCGGTTGTGAGCCCTTCCATTTTTTTCAAACAAAAGGCTTATATGCAATACATTGCCGCCAACCCCTGATACAATTAATTAATTGAAAAACTAAGCTGCAATTGTTATTGATATCATCTGGCACAAGTTTAATAATAATACGACGAATGAGGTAACAACTTACAATATAATTCGTTAAACGTTCCAGACTCCAACGAGAACCAGTTTCGCAAATCGTATTGCACCAAACTCCCAAGTCAATGCACTTCTCAATTAATACATCTGCATCTACTTCGGGAAAATCTCTCGCTAATTTACGGAAATCGCTAAAAATAAATGAATTGTTTACTTTGTAAAAGAGAACGCCACCAAATTGTTTGTGTACAAATACCACTTAATATTGACTCCATGCGGTCGTACTTTAGGGTGCTTTAACAGCGCCATCAAAGCAGCTGGCAATTTTTTAAGCTTCGTCAATTGGAACACATAACAACAGTTCTCCTCCACACATATTTGAATTACTGACGATTTGCCTGGTCCCGTTTGGAAGGAAAACGGCCATTCCATGTCAAAAGACAACGGCACCACCTCTGTATGTATTTGGTTATCTACCCACTGCCTAAAAAACAAGAAATGAATACATTTTCCCTTTGGTTTGTTTCATATTTTATATTTACATGATTCCATCAGATGCCTCTGCGATTTCAAATGATTCAGTATAATATTTAATCCCTCCGTTGTATTTGATGTATAGCAACTTCTTTTTTTCAAGGCTTTCTTCTGGAAGGGATTTATTATCTTCGGGCAATGGAAGTGTGTTTAGTGCAAGACGCGCACTTCGCCGTCTTGGTACATCTACCTGGTTCTCCTTTTGATCAGACATGGAACTAATTATGTATTTCCACAACAATCAATTTAAAAACAATAATGCAGAATAAAAGACTTTATATACAATATCTTATTACTATGCTATATAAGCGCGAATTTCAGCGAATTAGAGAAACACTAAGCTACCTAATTACATACAACAAAAAAGCGGGATTCATGTCCGACAAAGATTAAAATTGGTAATCTATGATGTCCGAAACCATCCCGCCAAAGTAGTGCTGTGCTGCCAGTTGATTTCTTTTGAGGCCAATTATAGCGCCAAAAGTTGATGAATTTACTTACATGGTGACTGCAAGGTGAATTTCGTAACTACTTTTGTCAAACATAAGCAATGTTCAAAATAAACGAAAAGAGAAGAATGGAGAAATGCATAAGAGCTTCTTAAAAGGGTGCACAATTTATATAAAATATATATAATTAATTTGTTTTTCTAGCGAGTTCAAGGTTCAAAAATATAAATTATTTTTATTTAATTAAAAAATTCCCAATATTTCGTTTTCCTCCGGAACCATCCTCATATTATATTTAGTCTGTAATTTAAATTGAAGTTGACAGATCAGAAAATAGTAAGCGTCAAGATATTTATTGATTTGAAACATTTTTATATAATTGTCAATAATTGTAGACCCTGAGAATGGTAACATTGCATACTATCATTGTTTAAACGCACTTAAGTTCTCAATAAACTGGCAACGTCAAAATATTTCGGATTCCTACAGTTGTCATTAAACGGACCAAATAATTTATAACCTAATAAACAAGTTCTTTATAGCCGAACAAAATTATATGTCAATGAAATAAAATAATAAAACTACAAATAACAGAATGATCGATGCTAAAGTAAATACATTTTTTGTTTCGGAGAAAATCGCCAAAGTTCGTTGGGTGCCGGAAAAGCTTAGGGAGAGCGACCGGTTTCTCACGGGCAGTTGGGATATGGCTACAAATTATGTTAGAATCTGGCGGTTGCATCAGAATCAATACGCAGACGACTACAATGAGTATGTGCCCAGGTGTAGTGATAAAATTCCCTTCCGAGGTGATATTTGTGGATTGGAATTTGTGTCTGAGGATGTTCTAGCGGCAGGCTGTTCCGATGGTAAGTAAAGGAATAAATCAGAAGCAGATAAAGTTAATGTTCTTGTTCGTTTACAGGCCATGTTACAATTTTAAAAGTTAATAGGGCAGTGGAAGAAGATACATTGCAGGAACTGGGTCGCAGTCCGCTGCTACATAAATATAACACTGGTGAAAATGCACCATGTACGGCACTTTCTGTGTATAGCACAGACATTGCAACGGTTGGAGAAGATGGTCGCTTGAATGTTATTGATACTCTGACATTGCATACGGTGCGTCGCACTGTGGAAGCTGACAGCTGTGCTTTAACTGCTGTCGTATACGTGAACCCCCAGGAAGTGCTGACAGCCAATCGTATGGGAGTAATCCGAATGTTCGATATACGCGTATCTGCAGAAATCCAGCCTACCGGATCCTTTCTGACGTCATGTGAAGATGACAAACATTCAAACTTTGTTTCTTGTCTTGTCTCTCATCCGACACAGCCTCATATAGTGATAGCTGGTTCTGAGGAAGGTTCGCTTACTGTATGGGATTTACGACAGCCCGGTTATCCTGCATCTTACCTCAGTGCACATACAAGTCCTATTACTGAAGTTGCTTTTCATCGTACTGAACCATCCAAACTTTTTACTGCAGCCGAATGTGGTGAGTTGTGGTTGTGGACACAGCAAGTCGGTATGAGAATTCCTAGTGTCATCGATTCCCAAAAGGAGGACAATATAAATCCCTGGTTAAACGGGGAGCGGGCTAAAAGCCGAACTAGCGTCACATCTCTTATATCAGATTTGCGCAAAGCTATCAACTCATTCGATTCGCATGGCTCAAAAATCATTTGTGGCAGCGATACGGAAGCTCTTTATTTGATCGATAATGTCCTTTGAATATATTAGAATATGACTTGTTTTTATTTTGTAATTCTCGATACTATACTAGCTTTTTAATTAAAGACTGAATAGAAGGCTTTAAGCAAGTAATATGGATAATTTTTATGAGTAATATGGCAAGTTTTTATTAATATTTTTTTTTTTGTCTATTTTTCCTTAACTTTTTTTTAAAGACTACATTTCATATACTACATTTCGTTCAAAATTACAAAACTGAAAGTGAAGAATGTCGTATTCTCAGATTTTTTGGTATATTAATCGGCTAAGGTTCTTCTTTGTCGTAACAATTACAGAAAAACTACTGATCCGTTGAAATTTGCAGCATCTTAAAGCATTTGTGCTGCAGATGTGCAGAATATACATTTTATATTTAATTTTTTCATAATCCAATCGTGAAAATAAAAAATATATGTATATTTATATACATATATATCTGCCACATAGCCGCAGTTTGTGTTATGAGCAAAAAACAGCAAACAGCGCTATGTCTATATGAATAGCGTACGGTGAGCGCTAATTAGCTGATTAACAATAATAATGGGTGCATTTTTGCAACACACTTTCTTTGTGAATGTGCCGCTACATTTTTTTTATTGAAAGAACAGCTGTTTGCAAATGATCGCCAGATAATGGCTGCATTCTGGCACCCCATCGGATACCCAACCGATCAGAATTCTCCGAATTGTTTGCAATCAGCTGACTGAGCGAACGCAATTTCTTTGAGCGGAAATTTTCTTCGCTACCGTACTCAACACTTAGCACAGCTGTTTGTAGAACAGATGTTTACGTATAAAGTGACAAATTTTTGTAGCAGCCCATTCACAAACCAAGTGCGCTGTTTCACTCACCCGATAGGCAACTGAAAGGTTGCCAGAATGCACCCAATGCTAATAGTTTCAAAACTGTCTGTTTTCGAATCATTTTAAAATAAAAGCATAATATGAACGCGCATAATATATTAAAGTTCTTTAATGATAACGAAGTGATTGCAAACACTGTTGGGGTCCGTGCGTGTTGTCGCTAGGAGCGAGTGCCCTTTTGCTGCCGGTAATAGGCGCGGGTGTGGACGACGATCTGGTGGTTCCTAATAAGGCACTTAACGCTGCCAGGTAAAACAATTGTTTTTAGTTACAAGCGAGACAAGGGTTTATAACTTAAAATCATAAGTCTTATATTCTATTTTTCAATGAATACTTACAGTCTAGATAACCACCTTTCTGGTGTTCCAGTTATGCAATTGTTGATTGGTGTCAGTTGGTTAAGCCAACTGACCTACTCGATATAAAAATGTCGATGGTGCATTCAAAATTCCAATGCCCGTCGTCAACTCGATTGCGGAACTGTGACACCCTAAAAGTTCACATAATGATTAGTAAATAAATACTATTTATTTATAGTATTTGCACCCTAAAAATATGTGCTTGCTTAAGTTGATAATCGTAAAACTTCTAAATGCTAACTATACCAAATGTGTAGTGTCTATTAGGGGTTGGTGCTGTGAGTCAACTACACGCAGGTAGCTTGAATCTGACTCACAACATACCTCCCCTCTTTCTAGAAGAAGGTAGTCCTTTTCTGATGCATTTAGTACGCAAGCGTAGACCTTACCGTTGTCAACGTGTGTTATGGTTTCTCCTATATAAGTTAACGGCACGATGGCAAGCAACGCGCCAGTCAACGTGCCTCGTTCCCATTTGGGAACCTCTGACTTCTCCTTTCGATTATTATTATTTTGAAACAAGTAACAGTTACATTTATAGCATAAGAGAATAGCAAAATTCGAACAATAAGCAAAAGTAGTTTTTAAGTTAGTCTACGATTCGTCACCAACAGAAGCACATCGTGCTCCAATAAAATTTCCGACAATAATAAAACTTATTAACCTAGTAAAAAGTCTTAAATTTCTTAATATCGGCATCGTGGGCTCAACTGGCGCCCAACGTGGTTACAATAATTTCGTATATCGCGAAAAACCATTAACGAACATAAATATATTTAAAAAGAAACTAATGCGGACAATTGAAAAAATTGAAAATTTGTGACATTAAAAAGGAAAGCAAGATAAAGCCATAGTTATTTGACATTTGGTGCTGAGTGAGGCAAAAAAGGAGAAACCATACATCATATAAACATATCTATAAAGAAAACTAAAAATCTAATTTAAAAGATTACCGAAAAAAAACACCTAAAAAAAGAAAAAGAAAGAAAAAAAAACTTGATTCCAGCAAGTCGGAGCCGCCGAAAAGCACCAACGAGGCAACGGAGAATTCTGCTAAGCAGATCTGTAATAGCAATTTATTCTACTTGTTGCTATTATTGTTGTTGTAGCTTTATTACTGTCTACGCGAATCGATGCAAAATAAAGTTCGCAAATATCAAACAAACAACTTCCCGTTAGTTGTACCAAGCGAAAACAAAACTACAAAAAATTGAACTTGTCAATTCGACAATTAAATCAGTTGATGCCGGCTGTAAAATACAACAAATTTATTAATACTACGAATTTAAATACCAAAAAGAAACAAAAAAGTCAGGAGCAACAAAATAAATTTGACCAATCCAGAGGGGGATTGAAGAGACGACACTTGAAGAAACGACACTTGAAGAGACGAAGTTAAACGTACAGCAAAACGAAGAACCAAGAGGAATGAAGAGTCAAGCAGAATCATCAGAGCAACTTTATTATCACCAGCTAGCATCTTCATTTTTCATGTAAGTACTTGCTTGGTGTCAATTATTCGGTTTAGAGAAAATTAAAGATATTCGAAAATCGTTGTCGTTTTTTTGGAGTTTTGCTTTTGCAACACTGTTTAAAGTTAAAATTAAAATCAATAGAATAAAAGAGTAAGATAATGGATAGAAATCAAGAGTTATCATTGGTGGAAGCTGCTGTAGAAGCAAATTCTGACCAATTGAATGAACAAATCCAAGCGCTCACAAATCGGCTAGAAACACTAGAGCCCCGTCCAGTTGAGACATGTTTGCCGGTCTTAATTGCAGGAAACATCTCCAATGGCTCAACAACATTGGATTTAATAAAGTCACTGCCTGAATTTAGAGGCGAAGTAACATCATACCCTGCTTGGAGGGAAGCGGCACATTTTGCAATTTCATATTATCCAGTGGGGTCAGAGAATGCCTACATAGCAATGGGCATCCTCAGAAATAGAATAACTGGTTCCACAAATTCAATATTATCATCTTTTAGCACCCCTTTTAAATCTGAAAGCCATAATATTTAGATTAGACCAATATTATGCCGATAAACGTCCCTTACACGTACTCGAAAACGAGTTAAGCATTCTGCGACAGGGTAACCAAACAATAGCACGGTATTATGATCATGTTGATAAACAACTCACGTTGATTATCAATAAAAATTTAATGAGTAACAAAAGCAATGAAGCCGTCATAGCCGCAATGAACGAACGAGCGAGAGAAAATGCTCTTCGAGTATTTATCTCAGGCTTAAGAAAACCTCTCTGCGATATTCTGTTTTCTGCAAAACCTGCAGACCTACCCACAGCCTTAGCAACAGCTCAGGAGTTAGAAGTAAACCACTTTAGACATGACTGCCCATTCTTATGCAATAGGTAAATTTAATAAAAATAATAATCACCCTCCAGCTCAAACAAATTCCAACAACAATACCGTTCACCCAGCTTTTGTTTATAAACAACGGTTCGACAAACCTACTCCAATGGACGTCGATCCTGGATCTTCAGTTTTTAGAAAACCCACAGCTTTTCAACAAAACCCACGAGCATACCAACCTCCACAACAACATTTTCCGATGCAACAAGCCCCTCAATCACAACCGCAATTTCAATAACAGTCACAAGCATTTAAACGCCCTCAAGCGCAATTAAACTCATCTCGTAGAACATTCTTACCACAACCAAAATGGCAGCGTATTAATTACGTCGACCTACCTCAACAACAAGTTGTACCAGACTTCAATTATCAATCAGATTTGCAAGTAGTTTATGAAAGAGAACAACATAACTATTTACCAGAGCAACAGCAGGTTGTACCCGACTTCAATTATAGATCAGATTTGCAAGCAGTTTATGACAGAGAACAACATAACTATTTACCAGAGCAACAGCAGGTTGTACCTGACTTCAATTATGGAGCAGATTCACAGCCAAACTACGAAGAAGAGGCCCATTTTTTAGAATAAGTTCGCTCTTACCCTTTATAGTTAAAAAAACTAAAAGTGGTCAAGAGCTCAAAATCTTATTAGATACCGGCACAGCAAAAAATTTTATAAGAGATGGTATATTTTTTTCGAAATTCATACCTGTTGAAAATGCCTTTAAAGTAAAATCAATTAATGGTGAAAACACTATTACACAAAAATGCCGTATTAACGTTCTAAATCAAACCGCTACATTTTTTTTATTGCAAGAACTTAAAAGTTTCGATGCTATCATAGGGTACGATTTTCTTAGGCAGATAGAGGCAAACATAAACACCAAGAAGAGCAAACTCTATTATAAAAACGGAGTAGAAGAAATTAAACATACCCGCCATCAACATGTCAACAATATTCTAATAGAATCCTCGACTGTCCCTGTTTGAGGATCCGAGCTCCCTGTAGCGAACACTGTGGCAACACTTTTTGCGCTGTATTTTGACAGTTGAGATTCACTGGTTTTTGTTTGGTTTGCTCTGGCTCGTTTTGAAAACATTTTTTGTCTTTTAATTATTTTGCATTTAACGTATTTTGCATTAAACTGATTTTGGTTATTTGTGTGTTTCTATTGATTTTCCCTAACATTATTTGGTGCCTCCTATGAGGATTGAACTCACGACCCCTGAGAAGGTAGAAACAACGTGTGGCGTCTGAAGCAGGCAGCGACGGTTCGTGGAATTAGTGTACGGCATTGCCTTTGCGACTGCATTTAACTGCGCTTATTGTGAGGTTAGGTTTCTGGAGGCTCGACACGTGGGTGCCTTACACAACGCAATCCTTTTATATCGTTCTGTGGGTCACTATGTCAGCGCTAAAACTGCGTACCTCCTCTACAACGTTGATTCGACGCATTTGGGACCGCGTGCGAGTTACGTTAATAAAACGCGGAGAGAACTTCGGTTCAACGTTGCTTTTATTACGGAGTTTATTTTAAAACTAAACTAACAATTTTAAATTACTTATGCCGAAACCTTAACTAACTTACTTAACATCGATTATTTGTTATCGCTGCTGTAGGCACAAAAGTATTTTCCAAAATTATGTAGGAGGGTAGAAAGAGAGGTAAACGTCTATAACCACCAATAAGCAGAGTGCAAAGCCGTAGCTGAACAAGTGCTAATGCACTGAGAATTGCAGACGTTGCATTTAGGGGTTGTTTATGTCATTGCACTTCAGTTAATTTATGTCATTGTACTGATCGTACTGACTTTGCTTTTTGGAAGGTTTGTGTCATTGCACTTCAGCTGATTTATGTCATTGTACTGATCGTACTGACTTTGCTCTTTGGGAGGTTTGTGTCGTTGCACTTGAGAATGGTCTCGAAATATAAAATGCATAAATGGCTTTGGTGGTCATTTGTGAGATTCATACTTGATAAGAATGATATCTCAGCTGACGTTTGGTGTTAGATTTAGGATTCGCAGCAACTGCTGGCGTAACTCCTCCCCCCTTAGTTTGAGGACACTCCTGAGGCATCATATTTTTATCTTTACTTGCAGGTTTTTGTGCTTACAGGTCAACGTTACAATAAATATTATAATCAGAAATCAAGCCTACCGGATCCTTTCTGACGTCATGTGAAGATGACAAACATTCAAACTTTGTTTCTTGTCTTGTCTCTCATCCGACACAGCCTCATATAGTGATAGCTGGTTCTGAGGAAGGTTCGCTTACTGTATGGGATTTACAACAGCCCGGTTATCCTGCATCTTACCTCAGTGCACATACAAGTCCTATTACTGAAGTTGCTTTTCATCGTACTGAACCATCCAAACTTTTTACTGCAGCCGAATGTGGTGTGTTGTGGTTGTGGACACAGCAAGTCGGTATCAGAATTCCCAGTGTCATCGATTCCCAAAAGGAGGACAATATAAATCCCTGGTTAAACGGGGAGCGGGCTAAAAGCCGAACTAGCGTCACATCTCTTATATCAGATTTCCGCAAAGCTATCAACTCATTCGATTCGCATGGCTCAAAAATCATTTGTGGCAGCGATACGGAAGCTCTTTATTTGATCGATAATGTCCTTTGAATATATTAGAATATGACTTGTTTTTTTTTGTAATTCTCGATACTATACTAGCTTTTTAATTAAAGACTGAATAGAAGGCTTTAAGCAAGTAATATGGATAATTTTTATGAGTAATATGGCAAGTTTTTATTAACATTATTTTTTTTGTCTATTTTTCCTTAACTTTTTTTTAAAGACTACATTTCATATACTACATTTCGTTCAAACTTACAAAACTGAAAGTGAAGAATGTCGTATTCTCAGACTTTTTGGTATATTAATCGGCTAAGGTTCTTCTTTGTCGTAACAATTACAGAAAAACTACTGATCCGTTGAAATTTGCAGCATCTTAAAGCATTTGTGCTGCAGATGTGCAGAATATACATTTTATATTTAATTTTTTCATAATCCAATCGTGAAAATAAAAAATATATGTATATTTATATACATATATATCTGCCACATAGCCGCAGTTTGTGTTATGAGCAAAAAACAGCAAACAGCGCTATGTCTATATGAATAGCGTACGGTGAGCGCTAATTAGCTGATTAACAATAATAATGGGTGCATTTTTGCAACACACTTTCTTTGTGAATGTGCCGCTACATTTTTTTTATTGAAAGAACAGCTGTTTGCAAATGATCGTCAGATAATGGCTGCATTCTGGCACCCCATCGGATACCCAACCGATCAGAATTCTCCGAATTTTTTGCAATCAGCTGACTGAGCGGACGCAATTTCTTTGAGCGGAAATTTTCTTCGCTACCGTACTCAACACTTAGCACAGCTGTTTGTAGAACAGATGTTTACGTATAAAGTGACAAATTTTTGTAGCAGCCCATTCACAAACCAAGTGCGCTGTTTCACTCACCCGATAGGCAACTGAAAGGTTGCCAGAATGCACCCAATGCTAATAGTTTCAAAACTGTCTGTTTTCGAATCATTTTAAAATAAAAGCATAATATGAACGCGCATAATATATTAAAGTTCTTTAATGATAACGAAGTGATTGCAAACACTGTTGGGGTCCGTGCGTGTTGTCGCTAGGAGCGAGTGCCCTTTTGCTGCCGGTAATAGGCGCGGGTGTGGACGACGATCTGGTGGTTCCTAATGAGGCACTTAACGCTGCCAGGTAAAACAATTGTTTTTAGTTACAAGCGAGACAAGGGTTTATAACTTAAAATCATAAGTCTTATATTCTATTTTTCAATGAATACTTACAGTCTAGATAACCACCTTTCTGGTGTTCCAGTTATGCAATTGTTGATTGGTGGCAGTTGGTTAAGCCAACTGACCTACTCGATATAAAAATGTCGATGGTGCATTCAAAATTCCAATGCCCGTCGTCAACTCGATTGCGGAACTGTGACACCCTAAAAGTTCACATAATGATTAGTAAATAAATACTATTTATTTATAGTATTTGCACCCTAAAAATATGTGCTTGCTTAAGTTGATAATCGTAAAACTTCTAAATGCTAACTATACCAAATGTGTAGTGTCTATTAGGGGTTGGTGCTGTGAGTCAACTACACGCAGGTAGCTTGAATCTGACTCACAACATACCTCCTCTCTTTCTAGAAGGAGGTAGTCCTTTTCTGATGCATTTAGTACGCAAGCGTAGACCTTACCGTTGTCAACGTGTGTTATGGTTTCTCCTATATAAGTTAACGGCACGATGGCAAGCAACGCGCCAGTCAACGTGCCTCGTTCCCATTTGGGAACCTCTGACTTCTCCTTTCGATTATTATTATTTTGAAACAAGTAACAGTTAAATTTATAGCATAAGAGAATAGCAAAATTCGAACAATAAGCAAAAGTAGTTTTTAAGTTAGTCTACGATTCGTCACCAACAGAAGCACATCGTGCTCCAATAAAATTTCCGACAATAATAAAACTTATTAACCTAGTAAAAAGTCTTAAATTTCTTAATATCGGCATCGTGGGCTCAACTGGCGCCCAACGTGGTTACAATAATTTCGTATATCGCGAAAAACCATTAACGAACATAAATATATTTAAAAAGAAACTAATGCGGACAATTGAAAAAATTGAAAATTTGTGACATTAAAAAGGAAAGCAAGATAAAGCCATAGTTATTTGACATTTGGTGCTGAGTGAGGCAAAAAAGGAGAAACCATACATCATATAAACATATCTATAAAGAAAACTAAAAATCTAATTTAAAAGATTACCGAAAAAAAACACCTAAAAAAAGAAAAAGAAAGAAAAAAAAACTTGATTCCAGCAAGTCGGAGCCGCCGAAAAGCACCAACGAGGCAACGGAGAATTCTGCTAAGCAGATCTGTAATAGCAATTTATTCTACTTGTTGCTATTATTGTTGTTGTAGCTTTATTACTGTCTACGCGAATCGATGCAAAATAAAGTTCGCAAATATCAAACAAACAACTTCCCGTTAGTTGTACCAAGCGAAAACAAAACTACAAAAAATTGAACTTGTCAATTCGACAATTAAATCAGTTGATGCCGGCTGTAAAATACAACAAATTTATTAATACTACGAATTTAAATACCAAAAAGAAACAAAAAAGTCAGGAGCAACAAAATAAATTTGACCAATCCAGAGGGGGATTGAAGAGACGACACTTGAAGAAACGACACTTGAAGAGACGAAGTTAAACGTACAGCAAAACGAAGAACCAAGAGGAATGAAGAGTCAAGCAGAATCATCAGAGCAACTTTATTATCACCAGCTAGCATCTTCATTTTTCATGTAAGTACTTGCTTGGTGTCAATTATTCGGTTTAGAGAAAATTAAAGATATTCGAAAATCGTTGTCGTTTTTTTGGAGTTTTGCTTTTGCAACACTGTTTAAAGTTAAAATTAAAATCAATAGAATAAAAGAGTAAGATAATGGATAGAAATCAAGTGTTATCATTGGTGGAAGCTGCTGTAGAAGCAAATTCTGACCAATTGAATGAACAAATCCAAGCGCTCACAAATCGGCTAGAAACACTAGAGCCCCGTCCAGTTGAGACATGTTTGCCGGTCTTAATTGCAGGAATCATCTCCAATAGCTCAACAACATTGGATTTAAGAAAGTCACTGCCTGAATTTAGAGGCGAAGTAACATCATACCCTGCTTGGAGGGAAGCGGCACATTTTGCAATTTCATATTATCCAGTGGGGTCAGAGAATGCCTACATAGCAATGGGCATCCTTAGAAATAGAATAACTGGTTCCACAAATTCAATATTATCATCTTTTAGCACCCCTTTAAATCTGAAAGCCATAATATTTAGATTAGACCAATATTATGCCGATAAACGTCCCTTACACGTACTCGAAAACGAGTTAAGCATTCTGCGACAGGGTAACCAAACAATAGCACGGTATTATGATCATGTTGATAAACAACTCACGTTGATTATCAATAAAAATTTAATGAGTAACAAAAGCAATGAAGCCGTCATAGCCGCAATGAACGAACGAGCGAGAGAAAATGCTCTTCGAGTATTTATCTCAGGCTTAAGAAAACCTCTCTGCGATATTCTGTTTTCTGCAAAACCTGCAGACCTACCCACAGCCTTAGCAACAGCTCAGGAGTTAGAAGTAAACCACTTTAGACATGACTGCCCATTCTTATGCAATAGGTAAATTTAATAAAAATAATAATCACCCTCCAGCTCAAACAAATTCCAACAACAATACCGTTCACCCAGCTTTTGTTTATAAACAACGGTTCGACAAACCTACTCCAATGGACGTCGATCCTGGATCTTCAGTTTTTAGAAAACCCACAGCTTTTCAACAAAACCCACGAGCATACCAACCTCCACAACAACATTTTCCGATGCAACAAGCCCCTCAATCACAACCGCAATTTCAATAACAGTCACAAGCATTTAAACGCCCTCAAGCGCAATTAAACTCATCTCGTAGAACATTCTTACCACAACCAAAATGGCAGCGTATTAATTACGTCGACCTACCTCAACAACAAGTTGTACCAGACTTCAATTATCAATCAGATTTGCAAGTAGTTTATGAAAGAGAACAACATAACTATTTACCAGAGCAACAGCAGGTTGTACCCGACTTCAATTATATATCAGATTTGCAAGCAGTTTATGACAGAGAACAACATAACTATTTACCAGAGCAACAGCAGGTTGTACCTGACTTCAATTATGGAGCAGATTCACAGCCAAACTACGAAGAAGAGGCCCATTTTTTAGAATAAGTTCGCTCTTACCCTTTATAGTTAAAAAAACTAAAAGTGGTCAAGAGCTCAAAATCTTATTAGATACCGGCACAGCAAAAAATTTTATAAGAGATGGTATATTTTTTTCGAAATTCATACCTGTTGAAAATGCCTTTAAAGTAAAATCAATTAATGGTGAAAACACTATTACACAAAAATGCCGTATTAACGTTCTAAATCAAACCGCTACATTTTTTTTATTGCAAGAACTTAAAAGTTTCGATGCTATCATAGGGTACGATTTTCTTAGGCAGATAGAGGCAAACATAAACACCAAGAAGAGCAAACTCTATTATAAAAACGGAGTAGAAGAAATTAAACATACCCGCCATCAACATGTCAACAATATTCTAATAGAATCCTCGACTGTCCCTGTTTGAGGATCCGAGCTCCCTGTAGCGAACACTGTGGCAACACTTTTTGCGCTGTATTTTGACAGTTGAGATTCACTGGTTTTTGTTTGGTTTGCTCTGGCTCGTTTTGAAAACATTTTTTGTCTTTTAATTATTTTGCATTTAACGTATTTTGCATTAAACTGATTTTGGTTATTTGTGTGTTTCTATTGATTTTCCCTAACATTATTTGGTGCCTCCTATGAGGATTGAACTCACGACCCCTGAGAAGGTAGAAACAACGTGTGGCGACTGAAGCAGGCAGCGACGGTTCGTGGAATTAGTGTACGGCATTGCCTTTGCGACTGCATTTAACTGCGCTTATTGTGAGGTTAGGTTTCTGGAGGCTCGACACGTGGGTGCCTTACACAACGCAATCCTTTTATATCGTTCTGTGGGTCACTATGTCAGCGCTAAAACTGCGTACCTCCTCTACAACGTTGATTCGACGCATTTGGGACCGCGTGCGAGTTACGTTAATAAAACGCGGAGAGAACTTCGGTTCAACGTTGCTTTTATTACGGAGTTTATTTTAAAACTAAACTAACAATTTTAAATTACTTATGCCGAAACCTTAACTAACTTACTTAACATCGATTATTTGTTATCGCTGCTGTAGGCACAAAAGTATTTTCCAAAATTATGTAGGAGGGTAGAAAGAGAGGTAAACGTCTATAACCACCAATAAGCAGAGTGCAAAGCCGTAGCTGAACAAGTGCTAATGCACTGAGAATTGCAGACGTTGCATTTAGGGGTTGTTTATGTCATTGCACTTCAGTTAATTTATGTCATTGTACTGATCGTACTGACTTTGCTTTTTGGAAGGTTTGTGTCATTGCACTTCAGCTGATTTATGTCATTGTACTGATCGTACTGACTTTGCTCTTTGGGAGGTTTGTGTCGTTGCACTTGAGAATGGTCTCGAAATATAAAATGCATAAATGGCTTTGGTGGTCATTTGTGAGATTCATACTTGATAAGAATGATATCTCAGCTGACGTTTGGTGTTAGATTTAGGGTTCGCAGCAACTGCTGGCGTAACTCCTCCCCCCTTAGTTTGAGGACACTCCTGAGACATCATATTTTTTATCTTTACTTGCAGGTTTTTGTGCTTACAGGTCAACGCTACAATAAATATTATAATCAGAAATCAAGCCTACCGGATCCTTTCTGACGTCATGTGAAGATGACAAACATTCAAACTTTGTTTCTTGTCTTGTCTCTCATCCGACACAGCCTCATATAGTGATAGCTGGTTCTGAGGAAGGTTCGCTTACTGTATGGGATTTACGACAGCCCGGTTATCCTGCATCTTACCTCAGTGCACATTCAAGTCCTATTACTGAAGTTGCTTTTCATCGTACTGAACCATCCAAACTTTTTACTGCAGCCGAATGTGGTGTGTTGTGGTTGTGGACACAGCAAGTCGGTATGAGAATTCCCAGTGTCATCGATTCCCAAAAGGAAGACAATATAAATCCCTGGTTAAACGGGGAGCGGGCTAAAAGCCGAACTAGCGTCACATCTCTTATATCAGATTTGCGCAAAGCTATCAACTCATTCGATTCGCATGGCTCAAAAATCATTTGTGGCAGCGATACGGAAGCTCTTTATTTGATCGATAATGTCCTTTGAATATATTAGAATATGACTTGTTTTTTTTTGTAATTCTCGATACTATACTAGCTTTTTAATTAAAGACTGAATAGAAGGCTTTAAGCAAGTAATATGGATAATTTTTATGAGTAATATGGCAAGTTTTTATTAATATTATTTTTTTTGTCTATTTTTCCTTAACTTTTTTTTAAAGACTACATTTCATATACTACATTTCGTTCAAAATTACAAAACTGAAAGTGAAGAATGTCGTATTCTCAGATTTTTTGGTATATTAATCGGCTAAGGTTCTTCTTTGCCGTAACAATTACAGAAAAACTACTGATCCGTTGAAATTTGCAGCATCTTAAAGCATTTGTGCTGCAGATGTGCAGAATATACATTTTATATTTAATTTTTTCATAATCCAATCGTGAAAATAAAAAATATATGTATATTTATATACATATATATCTGCCACATAGCCGCTGTTTGTGTTATGAGCAAAAAACAGCAAACAGCGCTATGTCTATATGAATAGCGTACGGTGAGCGCTAATTAGCTGAATAACAATAATAATGGGTGCATTTTTGCAACACACTTTCTTTGTGAATGTGCCGCTACATTTTTTTTTATTGAAAGAACAGCTGTTTGCAAATGATCGTCAGATAATGCTAATAGTTTCAAAATTGTCTGTTTTCGAATCATTTTAAAATAAAAGCATAATATGAACGCGCATAATATAATATTAGAGTTCTTTAATGATAACGAAGTGATTGCAAACACTGTTGGGGTCCGTGCGTGTTGTCGCTAGGAGCGAGTGCCCTTTTGCTGCCGGTAATAGGCGCGGGTGTGGACGACGATCTGGTGGTTCCTAATGAGGCACTTAACGTTGCCAGGTAAAACAATTGTTTTTAGTTACAAGCGAGACAAGGGTTTATAACTTAAAATCATAAGTCTTATATTCTATTTTTCAATGAATACTTACAGTCTAGATAACCACCTTTCTGGTGTTCCAGTTATGCAATTGTTGATTGGTGTCAGTTGGTTAAGCCAACTGACCTACTCGATATAAAAATGTCGATGGTGCATTCTAAATTCCAATGCCCGTCGTCAACTCGATTGCGGAACTGTGACACCCTAAAAGTTCACATAATGATTAGTAAATAAATACTATTTATTTATAGTATTTGCACCCTAAAAATATGTGCTTGCTTAAGTTGATAATCGTAAAACTTCTAAATGCTAACTATACCAAATGTGTAGTGTCTATTAGGGGTTGGTGCTGTGAGTCAACTACACGCAGGTAGCTTGAATCTGACTCACAACATACCTCCTCTCTTTCTAGAAGGAGGTAGTCCTTTTCTGATGCATTTAGTACGCAAGCGTAGACCTTACCGTCGTCAACGTGTGTTATGTTTTCTCCTATATAAGTTAACGGCACGATGGCAAGCAACGCGCCAGTCAACGTGCCTCGTTCCCATTTGGGAACCTCTGACTTCTCCTTTCGATTATTATTATTTTGAAACAAGTAACAGTTAAATTTATAGCATAAGAGAATAGCATAATTCGAACAATAAGCAAAAGTAGTTTTTAAGTTAGTCTACGATTCGTCACCAACAGAAGCACATCGTGCTCCAATAAAATTTCCGACAATAATAAAACTTATTAACCTAGTAAAAAGTCTTAAATTTCTTAATATCGGCATCGTGGGCTCAACTGGCGCCCAACGTGGTTACAATAATTTCGTATATCGCGAAAAACCATTAACGAACATAAATATATTTAAAAAGAAACTAATGCGGACAATTGAAAAAATTGAAAATTTGTGACATTAAAAAGGAAAGCAAGATAAAGCCATAGTTATCTGACATTTGGTGCTGAGTGAGGCAAAAAAGGAGAAACCATACATCATATAAACATATCTATAAAGAAAACTAAAAATCTAATTTAAAAGATTACCGAAAAAAAACACCTAAAAAAAGAAAAAGAAAGAAAAAAAACTTGATTCCAGCAAGTCGGAGCCGCCGAAAAGCACCAACGAGGCAACGGAGAATTCTGCTAAGCAGATCTGTAATAGAAATTTATTCTACTTGTTGCTATTATTGTTGTTGTAGCTTTATTACTGTCTACGCGAATCGATGCAAAATAAAGCTCGAAAATATCAAACAAACACTAGAGCCCCGTCCAGTTGAGACATGTTTGCCGGTCTTAATTGCAGGAATCATCTCCAATAGCTCAACAACATTGGATTTAATAAAGTCACTGCCTGAATTTAGAGGCGAAGTAACATCATACCCTGCTTGGAGGGAAGCGGCACATTTTGCAATTTCATATTATCCAGTGGGGTCAGAGAATGCCTACATAGCAATGGGCATCCTCAGAAATAGAATAACTGGTTCCGCAAATTCAATATTATCATCTTTTAGCACCCCTTTAAATCTGAAAGCCATAATATTTAGATTAGACCAATATTATGCCGATAAACGTCCCTTACACGTACTCGAAAACGAGTTAAGCATTCTGCGACAGGGTAACCAAACAATAGCACGGTATTATGATCATGTTGATAAACAACTCACGTTGATTATCAATAAAAATTTAATGAGTAACAAAAGCAATGAAGCAGTCATAGCCGCAATGAACGAACGAGCGAGAGAAAATGCTCTTCGAGTATTTATCTCAGGCTTAAGAAAACCTCTCTGCGATATTCTGTTTTCTGCAAAACCTGCAGACCTACCCACAGCCTTAGCAACAGCTCAGGAGTTAGAAGTAAACCACTTTAGACATGACTGCCCATTCTTATGCAATAGGTAAATTTAATAAAAATAATAATCACCCTCCAGCTCAAACAAATTCCAACAACAATACCGTTCACCCAGCTTTTGTTTATAAACAACGGTTCGACAAACCTACTCCAATGGACGTCAATCCTGGATCTTCAGTTTTTAGAAAACCCACAGCTTTTCAACAAAACCCACGAGCATACCAACCTCCACAACAACATTTTCCGATGCAACAAGCCCCTCAATCACAACCGCAATTTCAATAACAGTCACAAGCATTTAAACGCCCTCAAGCGCAATTAAACTCATCTCGTAGAACATTCTTACCACAACCAAAATGGCAGCGTATTAATTACGTCGACCTACCTCAACAACAAGTTGTACCAGACTTCAATTATCAATCAGATTTGCAAGTAGTTTATGAAAGAGAACAACATAACTATTTACCAGAGCAACAGCAGGTTGTACCCGACTTCAATTATAGATCAGATTTGCAAGCAGTTTATGACAGAGAACAACATAACTATTTACCAGAGCAACAGCAGGTTGTACCTGACTTCAATTATGGAGCAGATTCACAGCCAAACTACGAAGAAGAGGCCCATTTTTTAGAATAAGTTCGCTCTTACCCTTTATAGTTAAAAAAACTAAAAGTGGTCAAGAGCTCAAAATCTTATTAGATACCGGCACAGCAAAAAATTTTATAAGAGATGGTATATTTTTTTCGAAATTCATACCTGTTGAAAATGCCTTTAAAGTAAAATCAATTAATGGTGAAAACACTATTACACAAAAATGCCGTATTAACGTTCTAAATCAAACCGCTACATTTTTTTATTGCAAGAACTTAAAAGTTTCGATGCTATCATAGGGTACGATTTTCTTAGGCAGATAGAGGCAAACATAAACACCAAGAAGAGCAAACTCTATTATAAAAACGGAGTAGAAGAAATTAAACATACCCGCCATCAACATGTCAACAATATTCTAATAGAATCCTCGACTGTCCCTGTTTGAGGATCCGAGCTCCCTGTAGCGAACACTGTGGCAACACTTTTTGCGCTGTATTTTGACAGTTGAGATTCACTGGTTTTTGTTTGGTTTGCTCTGGCTCGTTTTGAAAACATTTTTTGTCTTTTAATTATTTTGCATTTAACGTATTTTGCATTAAACTGATTTTGGTTATTTGTGTGTTTCTATTGATTTTCCCTAACATTATTTGGTGCCTCCTATGATGATTGAACTCACGACCCCTGAGAAGGTAGAAACAACGTGTGGCGACTGAAGCAGGCAGCGACGGTTCGTGGAATTAGTGTACGGCATTGCCTTTGCGACTGCATTTAACTGCGCTTATTGTGAGGTTAGGTTTCTGGAGGCTCGACACGTGGGTGCCTTACACAACGCAATCCTTTTATATCGTTCTGTGGGTCACTATGTCAGCGCTAAAACTGCGTACCTCCTCTACAACGTTGATTCGACGCATTTGGGACCGCGTGCGAGTTACGTTAATAAAACGCGGAGAGAACTTCGGTTCAACGTTGCTTTTATTACGGAGTTTATTTTAAAACTAAACTAACAATTTTAAATTACTTATGCCGAAACCTTAACTAACTTACTTAACATCGATTATTTGTTATCGCTGCTGTAGGCACAAAAGTATTTTCCAAAATTATGTAGGAGGGTAGAAAGAGAGGTAAACGTCTATAACCACCAATAAGCAGAGTGCAAAGCCGTAGCTGAACAAGTGCTAATGCACTGAGAATTGCAGACGTTGCATTTAGGGGTTGTTTATGTCATTGCACTTCAGTTAATTTATGTCATTGTACTGATCGTACTGACTTTGCTTTTTGGAAGGTTTGTGTCATTGCACTTCAGCTGATTTATGTCATTGTACTGATCGTACTGACTTTGCTCTTTGGGAGGTTTGTGTCGTTGCACTTGAGAATGGTCTCGAAATATAAAATGCATAAATGGCTTTGGTGGTCATTTGTGAGATTCATACTTGATAAGAATGATATCTCAGCTGACGTTTGGTGTTAGATTTAGGGTTCGCAGCAACTGCTGGCGTAACTCCTCCCCCCTTAGTTTGAGGACACTCCTGAGGCATCATATTTTTTATCTTTACTTGCAGGTTTTTGTGCTTTTTAGGTCAACGTTACAATAAATATTATAATGACAATTATAATTATTACTAAAGTGCTTCCAAATGCATATTTTTCGTGCTTGGAATATTAAATTTCACTGATTTCTTTCAGATTTTGAATTTTTTCTAGAATTAAGTTGTCAAATGTTATCTTATTATTTGAATCTTTAATGCTTTCCAAATAATTTAGTATCGTGAAACTTTGTTTAAACTATCTCTCTGCATTTTGTATTTTATTATTATTTATAATGATTGAACAGTTGTTGAAGTTAAATAAATAATTTCCATTTAAAATTAATTTACGTTCGTCACAAGTATTTGAGAAATTTGCTAAATGTTGGTTTTTTGCTAGTATAATTCCATTATTTAATTCTATAATTTCGGAAATGTTATTAAATATGTGCATACAGTTCTTTTTGATTATACAGTTATTACATCTTCTTAAATTTTTAATATATCTGTCTCCAACATAATTGTATATCTCTTTTTCATATTTGACAATTTCTTGCGGTTCAAACATATATTCTAAATTATGGTTATCTGCTATTGGGTACAGTAATATTCTTTGTAGAATAACAGTATCTTTTGGTATTCTTATAACAAATATAATATTTTTATTTTGGTGATTGTGATTAATTTTATATTTTGTAACTTATCTAGGTCGATTTTGTATTCCTCTATTTCCTCGTTTGTTAGTAAATTGCTATGAATAGTGCCAAGTCTAGCAGATGCAATGTTGTCCTGTATATGGTCTATGTTATCTTGTAAAATTTTTATCTTTAATATGAAGTCTATATATAGTGTTTGTCTGCATAGTGTACTTGATTGACCACTAATGTCATTAAGTTTGTTCTGTATTAGTATTCTGTCTTTATCGATTGCGTTTTTCAATATGGAGAAGGTTTCGTTGAAGTTTTGGTTAATTTTTATCTGACTGTTAAGGTTTTGTATAGCATTGTGATTGTTTGTATCAATTACGTTAAGGTGTCCTTCTATTTCTTGTCTGTCTTCATCATTCATTGTTCCATAAAGCCATTTTGTGCAGTACCCATGAAATTAAATAGTCCACATTTTTCTCTGTGTGGAATTAATGTATAAATTTTGTTTCGGGTGTTATTTAATTGTATTTCTAAAGCAATCGATTTTTCTTGTAGGTTTGATTTTCTTATATTATTTTGTAAGTTGTCGACTATATCTAAGATTTCGTATGGATTTATAAAGTGTAGTATTGTATCGTAGTTTTTAACGAGAGCGACGTTGTTTATTGCTAGTTCGGTGTAGCCCAAGTTGGTTTCTATCTTCTCCATTAGCAGATGGGTGTGGCCTACGTTCGGTGTCCACAGTATCAGGAATAATATTAACATCCATTTTACCTGCAAGTTTAGTTTCTTTTAATATTGGATGTATGTATATTTCCTAGTGCTTTCTTAGTATATTTTGGTTCTTCCTTATGCCTCACACTTTTATAATTTTTGATGTAGCCTTCTGATCTATTTTCTGAATAGTGTTCTCTGTTTGTGTTGTGATTAATTATGTACCTAGTTTTTTCTTTAATGGAATTTGTATAAATCTGACTTTTGTCACACTTCCCTTGTTGTACATTAATTGGTTTTTCCTTTATTGTTGAGTGGTAACTATTATTATACCATTCTATTGCCCTACACATTTTCTCTTTTATGCTAAGTTGCTTGTTTTCGATATTTAGAATTCTTATTCTCTCTGCTAATGTATTGTGTAGCCGTTCGATATCAGAGTTTCCTGTGTGGTTGTTTGCTTTTACTAAATGATGTTCTATGTTCTCGTTTCGTAAGTAGTCTTTTACATTCATACTTTTAAATTCATTATCTGTGATTAGTTTCTTAAAATGACCCTTTTGTGATCTGAGATCTCTTAGTTTTTCAATAATCGTTCTATGATTTCTATCTTCAAGGTAATATGCTGTGGCGAACTTAGAGAATCTATCGATAAATGTCAAAAAATTAGCTTTTGAGTTTGTGTATACGTCCATATGTACTATTTGGTTAATGTCTGTTGGAGTCTCTGTCATTTTAAAATTTTCCTTGATAGGATTTCTATCATATTTTACGCGGTTGCAAGTATCGCAATAGTTTATGTATTTCTGAATCATATTTTTTAGGTTAGGGTAATATATATATTTTTTGAGGCCTTCATAATTTTCATTAATTCCAGTATGTCCTGTTTCGTATTTGTGGTATTTTTGTATTTGTTTGTATGTTTCATCTTCATTGTCCATATATTTTGCATAGTAGGCACATCTTACGAATTTTAAGTTATTTTCGGAAAGCTCTTTTGCTTTATGTTCAAATGTTTTAAAATTGATGTCAGTTAACTCTGAGTAAACTCCTATTTTTCCATTTCCTGTGTGGTGCTTTAAAATATGAAATATGAAATTTTCTTATTGCCATGTTTGATACTAAAGTCCTGTGTTTTGTCATTTGTAAGTATGATTTGTGTTTTAAATCTATTCACTACAGTATCTAATGTTGGTATATGGTTGTTAGGGTATTGTGTATCTGGATGTTCAATACCAGGTTCTTGACTGTGAACTTCTATTGTGTTGATTTCATTTGTGTCTGCATTAACTCGGCTTAAAAAATCTGCTACATTATTATCGCCTCCTTTGATGTAATCCATGTTTATATTGTATTCTCCTAGTTTTAAAAGCCATCTTTGCAATCGAGGATTAATGTCTTTGCCTTTTGTTTTAGCATGTAACCATTTTAAGGGTTGGTGGTCTGTTGCCAGTTCAAAATTTACTCCATAAATGTATGGTCTGAAGTAATTGGTAGCCCACACGATTGCTAGTAATTCCTTTTCTGTGGTTGGGTAGTTTCGTTCATGATCGTTTAATGTTCTGCTAGCGTAGAAAATAGGGTGATTATTCTGTTGAAGAACAGCTCCTATAGCGAACATGCTAGCATCGGTAACTACTTTAAATTTTTTGTTAAAGTCAGGATATTTTAATATGGGTGCTTCCGTCAATATTAGTTTTAGTTTTTCAAAGGCATTTATATAGTTTGAGTCGTTTATGTTTATTTTGCTGTTTTTTTGAGGTATTGAGTCATTGGTTGAGCTATTTTGGAATAATCTCGTATGAATTTGCGATAGTAGCCAGTTATTCCCAAAAATGATTTTATTTGTTTTGTTGTTCGAGGCAATCTAAGGTTTAAAATAGTTTCGATTTTCCTTGGATTAGGTTTGACGCCTTTGGGTGTCAGAACGTGTCCCAAATATTCGGTCTCTTTTGAATAGAATTTGCATTTATCAAATTGAATTTTTAGGTTATGCGAACGTAATTTCTCGAATATTTTCCTAATACTACTTACATGTTCGCCTATGGTTGTGCTAAACACCAATATGTCGTCCATATATACTACGCAGATCTTGTTTATGAATTCCTGTAATAGCGAATTCATAAGGCGTTGAAAAGTTGATGGGGCATTTTTCAGACCAAACGGCATTCGTACGTACTCATAATGTCCTAAAGGCGTGGAAAAAGCAATTTTCTTCCTGTCCTCCTCTTTTACTAAAATTTGGTGGAAGCCTTTTGCCAAGTCAAGGGATGTGAAATACTGAGCCCTGCCTAATTTATCCAAAATGTGGTCAATGTTGGGAATAGGAAACTTTTCATCGGTTGTTATTTCGTTCAGTTTCCTATGCGCCATTTTTTCTTTTCAGTAGTCAGTCTTCTTAGGTACAATCCATAGGGGACTATTATAAGGTGAATTACTTTCCTTTATAATACCTTGTTGGAGCATATCTGCAATTTGAGTAGATATCTCTTGCTCGTGGATTTGCGGGTACCTATATATTTTTGAATATATTGGCTGCTCATTTGTCGTGTTAATTTCGTGTTCGATTCCAGTAGTGTTTGTTAGATAGTCACCGTCTTTATAAAATAGGCCATTAAAAGAGTTTATTAACTTCTTCAAATGCCTTGATTATTCAGAATTCAAAGATTTGGTAAGTTGTGACATATCTTCGTCTCCGAAGCTGTTAGAATCTAATTGATGTATTTCTTCAGATTGAAATGGGCAAGCACTTATAAATTTTATTTTGTTGCTATTGATTAACAGCACTTCCTCTCTCATATCCACAACAGCTCCTAATGGTCTCAGTAGATTTTGGCCTAATATTGCGTCGAATTGTTTATTAAAAAGTTTTGTAATTTTCCAAACCATATTTGCATCTTCATTAAATTCACTAGGTAAAGCAGTTGTAATTTGCGTGTCAATCAGCGTTTGGTTGTTGAGTGAATTGAATTTTATTGATGCTGTTCGTTTTTCCCTCCTATATTGTGGTAATTTTCTGTCATCGAGTAAGGATGTTGATGATCCTGTATCTATTAGACACCTAATTGTGTCGTTGCCTATCGACAAAATTACTATAGGTAAGTACGTTTGTGAGGCGTTAAGGGAAAATTTACTTCATGATCCATGTGGTTTACGTTAGTGAACCTTGATTCTCTCCGATTATTGTAACCCTGTCTAGGATTATTTTGTTGTCTGTTTTGGCCATTATATTTTCTTTCATCGTGCTGTCGCATTTGTCTTTGGTTATTTTGTACTTGGTTGTATTGTCTGTATTGTCCTGGATTATTTTGTCCGTGGTTGTATTGTGTGTATTGTCCTGGATTATTTTGTCCGTGGTTGTATTGTGTGTATTGTCCTGGATTATTTTGTCCGTGGTTGTATTGTCTGTAGCTAGTGTTACTATGTTTGAAATTATTGTGTACTGTGGAAGTATGACTATTGGCATCCCTAATCATTCCTGAACTTTCTAGCAAGTCGAATGCACTCCGTAAGTTTGTTATATTTTTGTTAAGTATTAGTTTTGCTAAGTTAATGTTAATGTTATTTATAAAGGTTCTTAATATTATGCCCTCATTATTTGCTGGGCTAAATTCTATGGGCTTATTTATGTCGTATTCATACTTTTCATTAAGTTTACTTAAAATATTTCTTAGCTCTAAATAATAGGATCTTACTTGAAAGTTTTTTGTTGAGATGGCTCGCTGGTACAGCTGGTGGTACGCCTCCTTCACTCCAAAGTTGGTTATAAGTGCGTCCTTTATGTCGTCCCAAGAGGCGTTAGATCCCAAGGTTCTGACAACATCTAAGGCAGGTCCTTGTATTTTATTTATGATGGTCCTCGAGAAAATGTACGCCTTCATTTGCGGGTTACCGTCCAGTAATGGTAACAACGTATCCACTTCTCGTAGAAATGAAGAAAGTGCATAATGTCCAATCCCCGTGAACTCGTGTATCCTTTGCGCATCCTTCAGAAGGTCGTTCGGTGTTATGGTTGTTGGCAACGGTGGTGCTGGTCTCACTGCTGGTATTGTTTGTTGCATTGTTTGTACAGATTCCTCCTGCGACATCTCTAATCTGGTGTTGGCCTCTGCTTGCATGTCTTCTTCCTTGGACGGGAGTTCGAATTTTCTGGATCTAGTTTCTATTGGCATCGGTTTTGTTGGGTCTGCTGTGCCTCGGTTTAGCCTTGAAGATTCACTTGGTATTGACTTGAGAGTTTTTTATGTTAATTCTTGTTCACTGCACTTTCTTTAATGTAACACGATAATAAATTGATTTTGTGCGTTTGGTCTTAATAGATTTGTTTTTTTTCTGTTCTACAATATTTCTTAAGAAATGTTTTTCACAGTTAATTATTTTTTTTTTATTTTTGGTTCTTAATTATTTCTTCAGAAATAATTTCCACGACTGCGCCAGTTACGTTAATAAAACGCGGAGAGAACTTCGGTTCAACGTTGCTTTTATTACGGAGTTTATTTTAAAACTAAACTAACAATTTTAAATTACTTATGCCGAAACCTTAACTAACTTACTTAACATCGATTATTTGTTATCGCTGCTGTAGGCACAAAAGTATTTTCCAAAATTATGTAGGAGGGTAGAAAGAGAGGTAAACGTCAATAACCACCAATAAGCAGAGTGCAAAGCCGTAGCTGAACAAGTGCTAATGCACTGAGTATTGCAGACGTTGCATTTAGGGGTTGTTTATGTCATTGCACTTCAGTTAATTTATGTCATTGTACTGATCGTACTGACTTTGCTTTTTGGAAGGTTTGTGTCATTGCACTTCAGCTGATTTATGTCATTGTACTGATCGTACTGACTTTGCTCTTTGGGAGGTTTGTGTCGTTGCACTTGAGAATGGTCTCGAAATATAAAATGCATAAATGGCTTTGGTGGTCATTTGTGAGATTCATACTTGATAAGAATGATATCTCAGCTGACGTTTGGTGTTAGATTTAGGGTTCGCAGCAACTGCTGGCGTAACTCCTCCCCCCTTAGTTTGAGGACACTCCTGAGGCATCATATTTTTTATCTTTACTTGCAGGTTTTTGTGCTTTTTAGGTCAACGTTACAATAAATATTATAATGACAATTATAATTATTACTAAAGTGCTTCCAAATACATATTTTTCGTGCTTGGAATATTAAATTTCACTGATTTCTTTCAGATTTTGAATTTTTTCTAGAATTAAGTTGTCAAATGTTATCTTATTATTTGAATCTTTAATGCTTTCCAAATAATTTAGTATCGTGAAACTTTGTTTAAACTATCTCTCTGCATTTTGTATTTTATTATTATTTATAATGATTGAACAGTTGTTGAAGTTAAATAAATAATTTCCATTAAAAATTAATTTACGTTCGTCACAAGTATTTGAGAGATTTGCTAAATGTTGGTTTTTTGCTAGTATAATTCCATTATTTAATTCTATAATTTCGGAAATGTTATTAAATATGTGCATGCAGTTCTTTTTCATTATACAGTTATTACATCTTCTTAAATTTTTAATATATCTGTCTCCAACATAATTGTATATCTCTTTTTCATATTTGACAATTTCTTGCGGTTCAAACATATTTTCAAAATTATGGTTATCTGCTATTGGGTACAGTAATATTCTTTGTAGAATAACAGTATCTGTTGGTATTCTTATAACAAATATAATATTTTTATTTTGTTGATTGTGATTAATTTTATATTTTGTAACTTATCTAGGTCGATTTTGTATTCCTCTATTTCCTCGTTTGTTAGTAAATTGCTATGAATAGTGCCAAGTCTAGCAGATGCAATGTTGTCCTGTATATGGTCTATGTTATCTTGTAAAATTTTTATCTTTAATATGAAGTCTATATATAGTGTTTGTCTGCATAGTGTACTTGATTGACCACTAATGTCATTAAGTTTGTTCTGTATTAGTATTCTGTCTTTATCGATTGCGTTTTTCAATATGGAGAAGGTTTCGTTGAAGTTTTGGTTAATTTTTATCTGACTGTTAAGGTTTTGTATAGCATTGTGATTGTTTGTATCAATTACGTTAAGGTGTCCTTCTATTTCTTGTCTGTCTTCATCATTCATTGTACCATAAAGCCATTTTTGTGCAGTACCCATGAAATTAAATAGTCCACGTTTTTCTCTGTGTGGAATTAATGTATAAATTTTGTTTCGGGTGTTATTTAATTGTATTTCTAAAGCAATCGATTTTTCTTGTAGGTTTGATTTTCTTATATTATTTTGTAAGTTGTCGACTATATCTAAGATTTCGTATGGATTTATAAAGTGTAGTATTGTATCGTAGTTTTTAACGAGAGCGACGTTGTTTATTGTTAGTTCGGTGTAGCCCAAGTTGGTTTCTATCTTCTCCATTAGCAGATGGGTGTGGCCTACGTTCGGTGTCCACAGTATCAGGAATAATATTAACATCCATTTTACCTGCAAATTTAGTTTCTCTTTTAATATTGGATGTATGTATATTTCCTAGTGCTTTCTTAGTATATTTTGGTTCTTCCTTATGCCTCACACTTTTATAATTTTTGATGTAGCCTTCTGATCTATTTTCTGAATAGTGTTCTCTGTTTGTGTTGTGTTTAATTATGTACCTAGTTTTTTCTTTAATGGAATTTGTATAAATCTGACTTTTGTCACACTTCCCTTGTTGTACATTTTTTTTCCTTTATTGTTGAGTGGTAACTATTATTATACCATTCGATTGCCCTACACATTTTCTCTTTTATGCTAAGTTGCTTGTTTTCGATATTTAGAATTCTTATTCTCTCTGCTAATGTATTGTGTAGCCGTTCGATATCAGAGTTTCCTGTGTGGTTGTTTGCTTTTACTAAATGATGTTCTATGTTCTCGTTTCGTAAGTAGTCTTTTACGTTCATACTTTTAAATTCATTATCTGTGATTAGTTTCTTAAAATGACCCTTTTGTGATCTGAGATCTCTTAGTTTTTCAATAATCGTTCTGTGATTTCTATCTTCAAGTTAATATGCGGTGGCGAACTTAGAGAATCTATCGATAAATGTCAAAAAATTAGCTTTTGAGTTTGTGTATACGTCCATATGTACTATTTGGTTAATGTCTGTTGGAGTCTCTGTCATTTTAAAATTTTCCTTGATAGGATTTCTATCATATTTTACGCGGTTGCAAGTATCGCAATAGTTTATGTATTTCTGAATCATATTTTTTAGGTTAGGGTAATATATATATTTTTTGAGGCCTTCATAATTTTCATTAATTCCAGTATGTCCTGTTTCGTATTTGTGGTATTTTTGTATTTGTTTGTATGTTTCATCTTCATTGTCCATAACTTTTGCATAGTAGGCACATCTTACGAATTTTAAGTTATTTTCGGAAAGCTCTTTTGTTTTATGTTCAAATGTTTTAAAATCGTTGTCAGTTAACTCTGAGTAAACTCCTATTTTTCCATTTCCTGTGTGGTGCCTTAAAATATGAAATATGTTACGTTGTAGGTCAGCTGCGCTTAAAAAAATTTTCTTATTGCCATGTTTGATACTAAAGTCCTGTGTTTTGTCATTTGTAAGTATGATTTGTGTTTTAAATCTATTCACTACAGTATCTAATGTTGGTATATGGTTGTTAGGGTATTGTGTATCTGGATGTTCAATACCAGGTTCTTGACTGTGAACTTCTATTGTGTTGATTTCATTTGTGTCTGCATTAACTCGGCTTAAAAAATCTGCTACTTTATTATCGCCTCCTTTGATGTAATCCATGTTTATATTGTATTCTCCTAGTTTTAAAAGCCATCTTTGCAATCGAGGATTAATGTCTTTGCCTTTTGTTTTAGCATGTAACCATTTTAAGGGTTGGTGGTCTGTTGCCAGTTCAAAATTTACTCCATAAATGTATGGTCTGAAGTAATTGGTAGCCCACACGATTGCTAGTAATTCCTTTTCTGTGGTTCGGTAGTTTCGTTCATGATCGTTTAATGTTCTGCTAGCGTAGAAAATAGGGTGATTATTCTGTTGAAGAACAGCTCCTATAGCGAACATGCTAGCATCGGTAACTACTTTAAATTTTTTGTTAAAGTCAGGATATTTTAATATGAGTGCTTCCGTCAATATTAGTTTTAGTTTTTCAAAGGCATTTATATAGTTTGAGTCGTTTATGTTTATTTTGCTGTTTTTTTGAGGTATTGAGTCATTGGTTGAGCTATTTTGGAATAATCTCGTATGAATTTGCGATAGTAGCCAGTTATTCCCAAAAATGATTTTATTTGTTTTGTTGTTCGAGGCAATCTAAGGTTTAAAATAGTTTCGATTTTCCTTGGATTAGGTTTGACGCCTTCTGGTGTCAGAACGTGTCCCAAATATTCGGTCTCTTTTGAATAGAATTTGCATTTATCAAATTGAATTTCTAGGTTATGCGAACGTAATTTCTCGAATATTTTCCTAATACTACTTACATGTTCGCCTATGGTTGTGCTAAACACCAATATGTCGTCCATATATACTACGCAGATCTTGTTTATGAATTCCTGTAATACCGAATTCATAAGGCGTTGAAAAGTTGATGGGGCATTTTTCAGACCAAACGGCATTCGTACGTACTCATAATGTCCTAAAGGCGTGGAAAAAGCAATTTTCTTCCTGTCCTCCTCTTTTACTAAAATTTGGTGGAAGCCTTTTGCCAAGTCAAGGGATGTGAAATACTGAGCCCTGCCTAATTTATCCAAAATGTGGTCAATGTTGGGAATAGGAAACTTTTCATCGGTTGTTATTTCGTTCAGTTTCCTATAGTCGATCACTATGCGCCATTTTTTCTTTTCAGAGTAGTCAGTCTTCTTAGGTACAATCCATAGGGGACTATTATAAGGTGAATTACTTTCCTTTATAATACCTTGTTGGAGCATATCTGCAATTTGAGTAGATATCTCTTGCTCGTGGATTTGCGGGTACCTATATATTTTTGAATATATTGGCTGCTCATTTTTCGTGTTAATTTCGTGTTCGATTCCAGTAGTGTTTGTTAGATAGTCACCGTCTTTATAAAATAGGTCATTATAAGAGTTTATTAACTTCTTCAAATGCCTTGATTGTTCAGAATTCAAAGATTTGGTAAGTTGTGACATATCTTCGTCTCCGAAGCTGTGAGAATCTAATTGATGTATTTCTTCAAATTGAAATGGGCAAGCACTTATAAATTTTATTTTGTTGTTATTGATTAACAGCACTTCCTCTCTCATATCCACAACAGCTCCTAATGGTCTCAGTAGATTTTGGCCTAATATTGCGTCGAATTGTTTATTAAAAAGTTTTGTAATTTTCCAAACCATATTTGCATCTTCATTAAATTCACTAGGTAAAGCAGTTGTAATTTGCGTGTCAATCAGCATTTGGTTGTTGAGTGAATTGAATTTTATTGATGCTGTTCGTTTTTCCCTCCTATATTGTGGTAATTTTCTGTCATCGAGTAAGGATGTTGATGATCCTGTATCTATTAGACACCTAATTGTGTCGTTGCCTATCGACAAAATTACTATAGGTAAGTACGTTTGTGAGGCGTTAAGGGAAAATTTACTTCATGATCCATGTGGTTTACGTTAGTGAACCTTGATTCTCTCCGATTATTGTAACCCTGTCTAGGATTATTTTGTTGTCTGTTTTGGCCATTATATTGTCTTTCATCGTGCTGTCGCATTTGTCTTTGGTTATTTTGTACTTGGTTGTATTGTCTGTATTGTCCTGGATTATTTTGTCCGTGGTTGTATTTTGTGTATTGTCCTGGATTATTTTGTCCAGGGTTGTATTGTCTGTAGCTAGTGTTACTATGTTTGAAATTATTGTGTACTGTGGAAGTATGACTATTGGCATCCCTAATCATTCCTGAACTTTCTAGCAAGTCGAATGCACTCCGTAAGTTTGTTATATTTTTGTTAAGTATTAGTTTTGCTAAGTTAATGTTAATATTATTTATAAAGGTTCTTAATATTATGCCCTCATTATTTGCTTTGCTAAATTCTATGGGCTTATTTATGTCGTATTCATACTTTTCATTAAGTTTACTTAAAATATTTCTTAGCTCTAAATAATAGGATCTTACTTGAAAGTTTTTTGTTGAGATGGCTCGCTGGTACAGCTGGTGGTACGTCTCCTTCACTCCAAAGTTGGTTATAAGTGCGTCCTTTATGTCGTCCCAAGAGGCGTTAGATCCCAAGGTTCTGACAACATCTAAGGCAGGTCCTTGTATTTTATTTATGATGGTCCTCGAGAAAATGTACGCCTTCATTTGCGGGTTACCGTCCAGTAATGGTAACAACGTATCCACTTCTCGTAGAAATGAAGAAAGTGCATAATGTCCAGTCCCCGTGAACTCGTGTATCCTTTGCGCATCCTTCAGAAGGTCGTTCGGTGTTATGGTTGTTGGCAACGGTGGTGCTGGTCTCACTGCTGGTATTGTTTGTTGCATTGTTTGTACAGATTCCTCCTGCGACATCTATAATCTGGTGTTGGCCTCTGCTTGCATGTCTTCTTCCTTGGACGGGAGTTCGAATTTTCTGGATCTAGTTTCTATTGGCATCGGTTTTGTTGGGTTTGCTGTGCCTCGGTTTAGCCTTGAAGATTCACTTGGTATTGACTTGAGAGTTTTTTTATGTTAATTCTTGTTCAATGCACTTTCTTTAATGTAACACGATAATAAATTGATTTTGTGCGTTTGGTCTTAATAGATTTGTTTTTTTTTCTGTTCTACAATATTTCTTAAGAAATGTTTTTCACAGTTAATTATTTTTTTTAAATTTTTGGTTCTTAATTATTTCTTCAGAAATAATTTCCACGACTGCGCCAGTTACGTTAATAAAACGCGGAGAGAACTTCGGTTCAACGTTGTTTTTATTACGGAGTTTATTTTAAAACTAAACTAACAATTTTAAATTACTTATGCCGAAACCTTAACTAACTTACTTAACATCGATTATTTGTTATCGCTGCTGTAGGCACAAAAGTATTTTCCAAAATTATGTAGGAGGGTAGAAAGAGAGGTAAACGTCAATAACCACCAATAAGCAGAGTGCAAAGCCGTAGCTGAACAAGTGCTAATGCACTGAGTATTGCAGACGTTGCATTTAGGGGTTGTTTATGTCATTGCACTTCAGTTAATTTATGTCATTGTACTGATCGTACTGACTTTGCTTTTTGGAAGGTTTGTGTCATTGCACTTCAGCTGATTTATGTCATTGTACTGATCGTACTGACTTTGCTCTTTGGGAGGTTTGTGTCGTTGCACTTGAGAATGGTCTCGAAATATAAAATGCATAAATGGCTTTGGTGGTCATTTGTGAGATTCATACTTGATAAGAATGATATCTCAGCTGACGTTTGGTGTTAGATTTAGGGTTCGCAGCAACTGCTGGCGTAACTTGCGTGGGGTTAAACCTGGAGAGCGAGATATTTTCCAGCTGGAATAAGAGTTGAAGTCACTCACATCACACTTTGATAAGTTTGTTACAAATCATCGTCACCTGGTCTCCGAAGCAGAGGAAAATGAATTGGGAGCGCATGATGCGCTGTTTCAGGAAGTAGAGGACGCTTATAATGATACATGTGTCATGATTAAGAGGTTGATGATGGGTGCCAGATCCAGCTCAGTACCCGTGGCATCAACACCAAAGTTCGACCTCAAACTGGACGCCCTGGCTATTCCAACTTTCGATGGCATACTGTATACCTGGCTATCATTTAATGATGCTTTCTAAACTCTTGTGGATAAAACGGACTTTCCAGAGGCCTACAAGTTGGCAAGCTTCGTCAGTCGGTCCCGGCAAGTGCTGTGCACTCATTGGTGGAGTATACTCTGGTGGATATGAGGAAGTCTGGAAAGCCCTCAAAGATCGCTTTGACAACAAGAGGCAGCTGTCTGAGATTCACGTTGCTCGATTTATTAATATTCGAGCAGTAGTAGATGAAACATCGAAGTCGTTGCTGCAGATTGTAGACACGGTGCAGGAGTCTTTGCGCGCCTTACGCGTCATGGGCTTACCAGTCGACAAATGGGATGCACTGGCGGTGCCGATTGTAGTATCGAAGCTTTCAACTACTACTTAACGGGAGTGGTCTCTAAGCAGCGCTCCTTGCGAGATTCCGAGCTTGGAAGAGTTACTTAAATTCACGGAAAGACGTGCACACAGCCTCAATGCAGAATTCAGCTCACGGCCGAGTACATTGGAGTCATCCTCATCAAGGCAGCCGACTCGCACTGGTACTAGGCAGATTCCACGTGTTGTGAAATCTAATGTAGCTTCTGTTGACGATGGTCGCTGTGCACACTGTCAAGGGCTGCATCGCATCACCAGGTGCCCGGTGCTGATCGCACTGAGTGCAGACCAGCGATTTGACGCTTTAAGGAATTCGAAGCTGTGCTATAATTGTATAAGAAATGGACACACATCGAAACAGTGTACTTCAGGCAATTGTCGTCAGTGTGGCCGCAGATACAACACGATGTTGTGCAGCAATGCTCCAGCGTATACTGGCGGTTCAAACCCAACTCCACTGGTAAATTCGACCGCCAATTCCCAGGCGACTACACTACCATCATCATCATCCTTATGACTAGATCATACTTTGGTCACCTGCATAGCCAGAGGACAACATACAGTCTTGCTGGCCACAGCGCGCGTCTACGCATCTGGTGACTCAGTAACTCAGCAGCGCTTGGCTCGTGTTCTTTGCGATCCTGGATCGCAGGTAAGTTTCATCACAGATCGCTTGGCTAATTATTTATGTCTGCGCAGGAGCAAATTTGAAGCAAACGTGGAGGGAATCGGAGCACTCATCCATACCCGAACAAAAGGCAGCGTGGCGCTCAATCTCACATCATTCTGATTTTTCATTGGCAGTCAACGCCCTCGTTATTCCCTCAATTACCACGGACCTTCCAACGGTGCATATTGACGTAACGCAGTGGCAACATTTGGTAGTTCTTCAGTTGGCTGATACGCAATTTGGGGCCCCAGGTGCTATCGACATACTCATTGGGGCCGACGTGTGGAGTCTTCAGGGGTGGTGCTGACGAACCTCTTGCGCAATACACTCGATTGGGCTGGGTTGTTTTTGGACCAGCATTCGCATCAGAGATTCAAACGTCATCACCAATCACATGCAGTTCGCAACTCGGCGATGATGAAACACACCTGGATGAGCTTTTGCGCACATTTTGGAATCTTGAGGAAGTGCCGGGCTCTGAAGTTGATGGAGAGGAGGGGTGTACACGCAAGTTCTTGGAGACACATTACCGGACAGTAGATGGTCGCTACGTAGTGCAAATACCGTTTCGCGGTGATGCCTTGAAACTGGGCGACTCGTATTCCAACGCATTAAGACAGTTTCAGTTCCTTGAACGGCGCCTGGCTGCCAACCCTGAGCTGCGTGATAAATATGTTTCGTTTATGCGGAAATTTTGTGCCCTTGGACATATGGAGCGAGTTGATCAGCCTGACGATCCGCCGGAATGCTATTATATACCACACCATCCAGTCATCAGCAAGTTCCGGGTCGTATTCAACGCTTCAGCACGAACTTCTAGTGGGGTTTCTCTCAATGATATTCAACTTGTTGGCCCTACCATCCAAGACTCCCTGATCAATATTATTTTTCGATTCCGTCGTTATCGCATTGCTCTTACTGCAGACATCGAGAAGATGTTTAGGCAGGTACTAGTGACGCCTGCACATAGAGATTTCCAACGAATCCTTGCGAGAATCTCCAGCTGACAGCCTTGAGATCTTTCGATTAAATACGGTTACTTATGGCATGGCTTGCAGTCCCTACAATGCAGTCCGCGCACTGCACCAATGTGCCTATGACAACTTCCAACTGATACCAGACAGTCATCAGGCGGAGGCAGCACGAGCAGCAATCTTAACTTCATTCTACGTTGACGATTTTCTTACCAGCTGTGACAAGGAATGCGAGGCTCTTATGGTCGCTTCCAATGTTGACATCATCCTATCAGCTGGCCATTTTAAGCTGCGCAAATGGAACTCCAACAATATTGAGGTATTATCGAAATTAACATCACCAGATCACTGGCATCACGAACGCTCTGCCCAGAACCCTGCCGATTGTGCCAGCCGTGGCATGAGTGCAGCCGAGCTTTTAGAACATCGATTATGGTGGCTAGGACCAGGATGGCTAGTAGATGGACCGTTACCCATAGAAGAAATGCAGCTAAGCGAAAACGATTTGGATGTTTTGAAAGTTGAAGGAAAGGTATTGTCCATGACAGCCATAGCTTCTGTGGCTCCATCGCTCACAACCCGACGACCTAATGGTGAAACTATCGCACTCACTGAGCGTTTCAGTTCGTCACCGCGCTTGCTGCGCACGGTGGCAAATGTGTTACGTTGGATCCCTGGCAGAGAACGTCGACCTCCTGCTATTACAGCTCCAGAATTGGACAAAGCCTTGGATACACTCTTACGCATAGAACAGAGCAGCGCTTTTGCAATGGAACTTCAGTATCTTCGGAACGGGTCCAGCTTACCTAGCTCAAACAAGTTGCTTCCTTTTAATCCTTTTGTTGATGAGAATGGTATCTTACGAGTTGGAGGTCGTATCAGCCGGGCCGCAGTTACCCATGATCAGCGATGTCCAATTATCCTGCCCAAATCTGGTGCTTTGGTGCAACTGGTGATTAGGCAAGCTCATGAGGGCACGCTTCATGGTGGTACTCAACTAACGCTTCATACTGTACGCAGTCGATATTGGATGTTAAATGGAAGGCAGGCTGTAAGAAGTTATTTACATAATTGCGTCATCTGCCGCCGTTACCGTGGCGCAGTACTAAAGCAACAGATGTCCTCATTACCCATGCAGCGGGTTAATGCGTCAAGACCATTCCTTGCATCGGGTGTGGACTATTGCGGACCGTTTACGCTGCGTAGTGGTACGAAGCGATCACGCACAACGGTGAAAACCTATCTGGCTATTTTCGTGTGTATGGCAACGAAGGCCGTCCATATTGAGGTGGTGGATGATCTCTCTTCGCAAGCCTTTTTAGATGCATTTATACGTTATATAAGCCGACGTGGCTTATGCAGAGATTTATACAGCGACAACGGCACCTCGTTTGTTTGTGCGAACCGCTTATTGCCGGAGGACCTGGCTAGCTGGCACAACGAAACCAACCAACAATGGTTGGCAAGCATGGGAACACATTGGCATTTCATCACACCCGGTGCCTCCCATCAAGGTGGCTTATGGGAGGCCGCGGTCAAGTCAGCAAAGCACTATTTGGTCAGGATCATCGGCACCCAAGTTATGTGGCATAGTCAAATGCAGACTTTGGCAGCCCGAATAGAAGCGTGTCTTAATTCTCGCCCCCTCACTCCATTGTATGACGATCCAGAAGATAAATTTGCATTAACTCCAGGAGATTTCCTCATCGGGATCCCACTCATTGCAGTGCCTGAACCTAAGGTCACCGAGGTTCCAGCAAATCGCCTCAAGCAATGGCAGTGGATACGCCAGATTCACCAGCAGTTTTGGCAGAGATGGAGTGACGAATATTTATCGATGCTACAAAGGAGAAATAAATGGCAAAAACGCATAGCTAATGTCGCCGTTGGCGACATTGTGATCATCAGACACGAAAATTTACCACCCAGCCATTGGCGCATTGGTCGGGTGACAGCAGTGCATCCGGGCAGTGATGGATTGATTCGCAATGCGATACTCAAAACTGCAAATGGTTCCTGCACCCGGGCAGTACAGAAGCTATGCCGTCTCGTGGACTTCGATCAACTCGAGTCAGATGACTCGACCGGGCAGGATGTTTGAGGATCTGAGCTCCCTGTAGCGAACACTGTGGTAACACTTTTTGCGCTGTATTTTGACAGTTGAGATTCATTGGTTTTTGTTTGGTTTGCTCTGGCTCGTTTTAAAAACATTTTTTTGTCTTTTAATTATTTTGCATTTAACGTATTTTGCATTAAACTGAATTTGGTTATTTGTGTGTTTCTATTGATTTTCCCCAACAGTCCCCATAAATCTAAAAACAGAATTCGAACAATTGATTTTGACTCATACAGATGCATTTGCAGAACCCAGCTTAGCGCTTCCATATAACACCAGAGTAGTTGCCACAATAAAGACAAAAACTGAAGACCCAATTTATAGTAGAAGTTATCCCTATCCCGTTTCAGCAGCGGATTTTATAAATAAAGAAATAAAGGACCTACTCAAAGAGGGAATAATCACAAAATCAAACTCCCCTTATAATTCTCCAGTTCACGTCGTCAAAAAAAAGGGTTTCGACGAATATGGAAAACCCAAGATGAGAATGGTAATAGATTTTCGAAAACTTAATGATAATACAATAGCAGATAGATACCCCATTCCTGATATTTCAGTGATATTGTCCAACCTGGGAAAATCTAAATTTTTTAGTACAATAGACCTGAAAGCTGGATTTCATCAGATTATCCTAGCCGAAAAAGATAGACAGAAGACAGCGTTTAACGTAAACAATGGCAAATACGAGTTTTGCCGACTGCCATTTGGCTTGAAAAATGCTCCGAGGATTTTTCAACGCGCACTAGACGATATTTTACGTGAAGACATTGGTGTGATTTGTCATATTTACATGGATGACGTCATAATTTTTTCAGACAATGAAAAATACCATCTAATACATATTGCCACAATTATAAAAAAACTGAAAGAAGCAGGAATGCGAGTTTCTCAAGAGAAATCAAAGTTTTTCAAAAAACAGACAGAGTTTTTAGGTTATTTAGTCTCAGAGAAAGGAATTTCAACCTCTCCAGAAAAAGTGCAAGATATTCTCAACTATCAAATCCCAAATTCCCTAAGAGCACTACGTTCATTTTTAGGCTTATCGGGATATTATCGAAAATTTATCAAGGATTACGCCAGAATCGCGAAACCTTTAACTAGATATCTTCAAGGTGAAAATGGTAACATTGGAAAATCCCAGTCAAAAAAGAAAAAATTAGCCTTGATAAAGAAGCTTTAGGGTAAAAACATATGAAATCAACCAATGAGTTGACCGCACCGATTTCGAATTGGATGCAATTTGGTACGAAGGGAAAGCTAAACATAATAATAGCGTTTGCCAACTTTCAGTGTCCTAGCTCTCGTACTTTCAGAATTATGGCCATTCCAAGTTGGCAAAAATCAATAAAAATATCTCGAAAAGTATTCATTGTACGTTAATAATCAAGGGCTCATTTTACAGACAAAAACATGCGCCATTCAAAAAAATTTTTTTTTTTAAATTTTCGATCAAGGCTAATGTAAATAAAAAAAGGACTAAAATTTCCAAAGGATATATCTCAAAAATCAATATTTTTAAAAATTTCAAAAAAATATATGTTAATTCTTATTATGTTTTGTACAAGTCTGCCAAATTTCAACGTGGAGTCTTTATTACAACATGAGTTATTAAGAAAAAAGCAGGCGAAGGTTTATGTATTTCATGAAATGTACCAAAATACAAAAAGGTGACAAATTACAATAAGAAGGACAAATCAAATGTAACGGAACTTTTTCGACTTTTCTTTGCTTAAACTCTTTTTCTCCATTGCTAAACCTTTAATAAAAAGTACAACATAATGTATTATCATTATTAAACACTTTATTACAGCATATTTATTTATTTCTGAAGGATTTCAATTACAAAATCTGCATCTGCCGAGTAACGCTTGACTTTAATTTTTTTTTTATCTACAGGTTCAATAGAATGCAGCTTTTGAGTTCCAGGAATAGTACGCAAATCTTTAAAACGAATTTGAAGGAACCGTGCTTCTTCTTCGTGGTCTTTTAGAGTTAAAAACTCGAAATTACAGTTCAAAAGATTTTGCAGGCACCATTCATATAATTGTTTTGGAGTAGTTATTTGACCTTGTAATGGACGCTGTAAACTAGCTCGACGTGCCTCTCTCTTTACGGTACCTCCAAGACCGTCACTTGGGCCTTTTCCATGGCTTGTTGCAAAAAAATGCCACTCAGCATTACATCCAAAATCTTCCATATGATAACATAAATTGATAAAGTTCTTTTTATTTTTAAACTGGACAGCACTACCGTCTGAAAAATACGTGATTTTCTTCGGGGTTGTTTTAAACTTTTTTCTCAAAAATACATTCAGGTGGCGATGGAACAGGTGAACAGCTACAGAATCGTGTACAAGACAATCAGATATTATTATGAAGTTTGTATGTTGTGTTTTTCTGATTTAAAATAAATAGCAATTGGGTATAAAGTGGCCTGGGAGTTGTTCCAGTGAAATCCCTGGACTGCATCCTGAATAGTAAAAGAAGCATTTTCTGAAAAATCGCAAACTGCTACTATATACTCATTTACTTCCAAATTTGATTTTCTTTCGCTCAGATATGCTGCCTGCTGTTTTGCAATAAATGAATGAGGTAATAGAATTTCAAGCTTTTCACATAGGGAATCCACAAAAACGTCGGCTTGGCCAATCATGGTCTCCAAATTATCCCTATCTACACTTACCCATTGTTTATATGTTATTTCATCAATATAATTTTGCTCTAGTAATTGATTTAGTTTTGCTTTTAAATTTTCAATTCCTGGACACTTGTTACATTTACGTAGGTGACACTTTGAAGAAGATGGAATGCATGTCATTTGTTTCAAACAATCTTTGTAACATTCAAGCTGATAATTCGGAACATCAGCAGTTAATTTTTTTAAATTTATAGCATCAACCATCAGCTTCACATTTTGATGCTTTGTACAAACACACACGTTATGAGATCCACTCGCATTTGCTAGAATTATATTCCTCGGACGAAGTTGGCAAAACTTGGAAATACCTATTTTTATTCCATCATGTCGTTCCTTGAATAAGGCGTACATTTCTCTTAAGTTTCCAAGCAAAAGTCTTTTATTTTTCCTCACTTTTGTACCATTTTCAAAAACAGACACGAAACCTTTCTGTCCGGGCATACACCTGCTGACGTCATCGGATTCATAAAAGGATGTTACTAAACTGCTTGTCACTGGTGAAATTGGACTTCGCAGTTTTGGGTTAGGCGTACTCATCACACCCTTTATTTCAACCAAATGCTTAACTTTTCGCGCGATATAGTTTGTAACCAGGAATTCTTCCTCAATTTTATGTATTGTCCAGCTTTTTGGTAAAATTGTTAGCAGTTGGATTTTCTCACTATTTTTTGTTAATGTTTTAAACTTTTCTTTTAATTGTTCTATTATTTCGGATTGTGGGCACATATGCGAAGTTGATTGTGCTGAACCGTGGAAAATTTTGTCTTGAATCGAATCACTTATTTTCCTGCATTTTGCATCTCTGTACCGTTTTTGATGTAACTTCTTCTTTTTTATCGGAGATTGTTCCAGATACGGTAAATATTGGTTTAATTTTGAAATAGCAACTTCTTCCGTGCCTGGCGCAATGTCATCTTCTTCCGTGCCTGACGCAATGTCATCGAAAGTATCTACATTTTCGTTTATGTCTGAACCTTCTTCCAAATTAGATTTATTAGATTTTTTCAGATGCGAAAATTTTATTCTACATGTCCCACAAATTTTATTTGAGATCGTAATGTTTTTATCCTTAGTATACTGTAGCATCCATTCTTGGACTTGTCTTAAACTTTTATTGCACCCAGTGTGACCGGATTTTTTAAAAGGATTACAGCAAAATGTTGAATTGAATGGCATATTTTTTATTTAAATACCACAACCGAATGAATTTTATGACCGTACCGTTCGGGCTCAATATCACGACTCTCCATTCTCTCGCACTTTCCCTTGCTCATCAACTCGCATAGTTCAATTAAGAAGAAGAAAATAGAAGCTCGTTCTTCATTGGTCAATTAAGCAGACGACGCATGTGGAATGTCTGCAAAAGCATAACCCGATTGGCGCCAATACGCAGTTGCCACGAAAACAAAACAACAGAATATAACATGCGTACACTTTTTTTTTTGGTACAAAAAATAGATTTCAGGTAAAAAAATAAACGCCTTGCTTTTCTTGAATTGGAAAATTTGCGTGAAGTACGGGTCATAAAATGTTTTTTAAATAGGGACTGAATTTGCTACTGCCAATAAGCCGACCACAGGTCATAAAATATTTCTACATTTTTTGTGTGAACAGGCAATAAATATTTCGCCTAGGTTGAAAAGTCGAAAAAGTTCCGTTACATTTGATTTGTCCTTCTTTTTGTAATATGTCACCTTTTTGTATTTTGGTACATTTCATGAAATACATAAAGCTTCGCCTGCTTTTTTCTTAATAACTCATGTTGTAATAAAGACTCCACGTTGAAATTTGGCAGACTTGTACAAAACATAATAAGAATTAACATATATTTTTTTGAAATTTTTAAAAATATTGATTTTCGAGATATATCCTTTGGAAATTTTAGTCCTTTTTTTATTTACATTAGCCTTGATCGAAAATTTAAAAAAAAATTTTTTTTTGAATGGCGCATGTTTTTGTCTGTAAAATGAGCCCTTGATTATTAACGTACAATAAATACTTTTCGAGATATTAAAAATTGTGTTCAGGCATCTGAGTGCATTTTTATTGATTTTTGCCAACTTGGAATGGCCATAATTCTGAAAGTTTGAAGGCTATATGTCTGGAAGTTGGCAAATATTATTGTGCCGATCCATAGATCATGTGTACAAAATCTTATCAAATTTGGAGGTAATGAGGTCAGAAATGTTAATATTTTCGGATGATTTCATATGTTTTTACCCTTTAGCAGCATTTGAAAAGCTCAAGCTCATTTTGGCATCAGACGATGTTCTACTGGCTCACCCAGACTACACAAAGCCGTTCGATCTTACAACAGATGCCTCCTCGGTAGCTCTCGGGGCAGTCCTTTCCCAAAATAATAAACCAATTACAATGATTTCTCGTACATTGTCAAAAGCAGAACAGAACTATTCAACAAACGAAAGAGAACTATTGGCTATTGTATGGGCCTTAAAAGCCCTACGACATTATCTTTACGGAATATCAAACATAAATTTGTTCACAGATCATCAGCCCCTTACCTTTTCAATATCAGACAAGAACCCAAATTCTAAGATTAAAAGATGGCGAAGTTTTATAGAGGAATTTTCGCCAAGATTTCACTACAAACCAGGAAAGGATAGCAGATGCATTGGCTAGGCAATGTATGAACAATCTACAAGATGCAGAAGATGATGGCGAAACAGTCCATAGTGAGATCTCTGTCACAGAAACCATTAAATCAACAAAATATCCGGTGAACCAATTCCGAAACCAAATAATATTGTCCAAATCAAACCATAGCTTCAGAGGAAGAAAGATAATATTTCAAAAACTCATGAGACACCTTATACATTTTACCGGCTTAGACAATCTTATACAACATTTAAAAGAATCGATTAGCACAAACACTGCCACCGCAATTCATTGCGATTTGCAGACGTGGGCGGGAATCCAAAATGAGATTAAAGAATCATTCCCTTCAGTAAAATTTTTATATTCTCAAAGACTGGTGAACGATGTAACAAATCGAGAAGACCAAGCAGAAATTACTCACGCTGAGCACAATTTTGAGGAGGAAAATTTTTTACAAATAACGAAAGAATATTTTTTTCCCGATATTAAAAAGAATCTTAAACAAATAATCCAGAACTGTAAAATTTGCCAAGAAAACAAATATCAAAGGAAACCTCCAAGTCCAGAAATTAAACCCACTCCCATACATAATTCTCCAGGAGAAATACTACACGCCGATATCCTCATTACAAATAAACAACATTTTTTAACTTGTCTATTGTAGTGTACCACACAAGTGTACACTGACGACCACACATCGTCATAAGCACAGCAACAAGTCGCATATGCAAACAAACTGACAATAGCGCAACGTACGCAATTGCACTCAATACCCAAATATGCTAGACTAGCATTTTGGGGGTGCAATAACACACGCTGCCTATATTGCAGCGCATGCATGTTAGACAGTGCAGTGACTTTAGCCTTGAACTTGCACTCAAAATAATTAATATAAACAAAGACGATGATTCGTCAATGAATAATATAGGTAATCCGATACTTGAGACAAATTTCGGGAATATGATTTGTAACTAGTGGAAATAAGATAGATACATTTTATATTAGTTAGAATAAGAAAACAATAAGAATTGAATAATATAAAAAGGCCAGCGAGCCACCAAATAAACCAGAATTAATCTGAACTTCTAAAACTGCAATCCTGCATTAGACTTCTTATTTCTTCTCTCGTGCTCTTGACTAGGCATAGTTACAGAACAGCAAAAACAATAGCTTGGCCAACGGCACACTCTGCCGGTCAAAATCTTTGCTGAGGGTGTCTTTCGCTTCGTGTTAGGCTTTTCTATTTTATAGTGCTCTTTTGCATCTATGCATTACATAGAATCTGCAAAAATGAACTGAATGCCGATCCTGCGTGACCAACAGTTTACCCTACATGGCGATCCTGCAACCGTTCCTGCAACCGTTCCTGCAACCAATCTACAACCCGAAAGGCAGCCATTAATCCTGCAACCGTTCCTGCAACCGTTCCTGCAACCAATCTACAACCCGAAAGGCAGCCAATAATCCTGCAACCGTTCCTGCAACCGATCTACAACCCGAAAGGCAGCCAATAATCCTGCAAACCGTTCCTGCAACCGTTCCTGCAACCGATCTACAACCCGAAAGGCAGCCAATAATCCTGCAACCGATCCACAACCTAAAACGCATCAAAAACAGCAACCCAATTAATGGAAGAATACGTGCCACAATCTGCATGCAAACCAACCGTCCCTGCACCAATATACATTGCACAACCTCCACTAAAAGTCGGGACATTGCCAATAACGACAAGGAGTACCAACGACGACAGATACTCCAGAAAGAGCTGAAGAAAACATCAATCCCACCATGCGAAAATAAACCTTTGAAGAAACGAGGAGGACTGTTAACCAAACAGAAACACAAGCTAGCGCACCTACTTTCAATCGTTAGAGACGAAACCAACCCACCTCCGTGGAATGAGGCGACACGAATCTGGGAGGAAATTGAAAATCTCAAACTCCAAATTAAAAACCGAAGAAAGTGACCAGATCGCGTGCATGCGAATAACTTGGCGTATGATCAAAAAAACTGGCACTCCAACCATCGAGGACTATAAAGACCAAACAACAATCGAAGACGAGACTATACGGATGATCGAGGCGCTCGAAGAATGGGAAAAAGCCAGAGTATGCCGCAGCACCAAGATGCAACGATAAACAACAACCAGCTATCGACAGAAATTACCTACCCATCGATTCCGGAATCCTACGTAGTAATATTTTTAGTAATAATTATCATTATAGTAGCGTACAAATTAGATAAATATTTTAAAAACTATGTCCATAAGTATAAGAATGACGCTAATGGCAACGCTATTACAGCAGTCTAATTAAACAAAATTAATATATTAAACATTTAAATAAAAATGTCAAATTTTATATAAAAATAAATAAAATTTCTTAAAACAAATTTCTTACTGTAATCCTAAATGAATTTGAAATTCAATGCCTTAAAAGATATACTAGCTACACTTAGGAAAAATCCCAGCAGAAGACATACAAACAAAACAGTGACAGCAAAACTTAGACTAATTGACACATTAAGAGAGGAGTTTAATAACATAATAGAGACCGACACTGACAATAAAGATCTAACTGGAATAAAAATTAGCTTCGCCAATACTTATTCCACAATAAAAACTATTTTATTAAAACAATTAACCGAAGAGACTGAACCAATAGACAACATGGCATCTTTTAGCATAGAAACGGCATCAAAATCTCTACCCACATTTACGGGCAACTTCAGAGAATTAGATAGTTTCATAATCACTGCTGAGCTGATAAACAAATCACTCAACGAGTCAGGACAGACAGATTTACTAGAGTATATCTACCATGCCAAATTATCTGCCAATGTAAGAACAGCAATAGGAGGTTACACAAAACCAGAAGACTTAAATACACTTACCACTCTACTACAACAGAGGTACAAAGACGCGACAACAATACCACAGCTACAAGCTAGACTAACTAATCTACAACAAAGGAATTCAGGAATCAACTCGTACAAAGAAAAAATTCTGACAATAATAGAAAGTTTAAACAGAATTAACATACACAATTTAGGAGAGACAGCTACACAAGCAGAAAAGACCGTAATAATAAAAACAAACAACAAGTTAGCATTGGACACTTTCAAGAAAGGACTGAATGAGAATTACAAAGCGACAATTTTTGCTGCAAGACCGAAAGATCTAGCAGAAGCAACAGAATTGGCACTTGAACTTGAGAGCGAATCTAGAATAATGCCGAACACATCACAGCTGATGCAAGTAAGACATAATTCATTAAACTCACAAGGTACAAGGTCCAATTTCAACGCTCCGCGCAAATATAATTCATTCAACCCTTCTCCACAATACACAAACAACACACGACATAATTTCAGCACACGCTATGATAAAAATAACTACAACAACACTAACCATGCAAACAACAGAAACAATAACCGTAGCAATACAAATTACAGTCAAAGAAACAACACCTACAACAACACCAATAATCAAAATAATAACAACTTCAGACACAACAACAGCTACAACTCACAAGGCAGACAGCAGAATAACAACAACAATTACAACTCAAACAGAAACCGCCGCATAAACATGATACACGATGCGGGAAACGAACAAGGCCCAGAATGTATAACCAATCTGGACAGCCAAAATTAAATGTGTATAAAATCTCGGATAACCACACAAATTTCGTCACGGTGACACACAAAAAGCAAAAAATGAGATTTTTGATAGACACAGGTGCCGACATCTCATTATGCAAAATAAGCAGCAAATTAGAAAACCACGAATACTTTCCTGATGACAAATGCAAATTAACAGGCATAACAAACGAAGAGGTATATTCTGAAGGTCAAATAGAATTACAATTAGATATTGGAGAAGAATCCACCCTTTCCAATTAGTAAACAAAACATTTCCAATAGAAACAGATGGCATTCTAGGTAGGGATTTTTTTGAAAAATATATATGTAAAATCGATTATGAAACGTTTACAATTTCCGCGTACGTAAACAAACAAACACTAATTATACCCATGCACACTAAATCTCACGACACTCAAAAAATAAAAATACCAGCAAGAACAGAAATAATACAAGCCTTAAAATTAAACATAAATGAAGACAAAATAATTCTAAATAAAGAATTAAAAGAAGGCATATTTCTAAGCAACTCAATAGCACCCAAAAGTGGTATAACCCACATAAAAATTCGAAATACAACAAACAAAGAGGTAATTTTAGACGGCATACAATTTGAAACTGACTCACTTAAAAATTATGACATACTAAAGTACAGTACGCAAGATAATTACAATGAAAATAGACTACAGAAAATCATTGAAACTTTAAATTTTAACTGCACAGACGAAATTACAAAAACCCAACTCATAAACATCCTAAGACAATACCAAGAAGTTTTTCATCTTGAAGACGAACCACTTTCGACAAACAATTTTTACACACAAAACATAACGACACATGACAACACCCCCGTTTACATTAAAAACTACAGACTGCCACACACACACACAGAAATTGTGAATGAACAGGTAAAGAAAATGCTACAAGAGGATATCATTGAACCTTCAGTCAGCCCATACAATGCTCCACTCCTTTTGGTTCCTAAAAAGAACACTATTGACAAAAAGAAATGGAGACTTGTAGTGGATTTTAGAAAACTGAATGACAAAATAGTAAATGATAAATTCCCGCTAACTCGCCTAGAAGACATTCTAGATAAGTTAGGCAGAGCAAAATGGTTTTCAACCTTAGACATGACCAGTTCATTTCATCAAATAAAATTAGAAAAACAATCACGACCATTAACAGCTTTTTCCACATCCAATGGACATTATCAATTTAAAAGACTACCTTTCGGACTAAAAATTTCATCCAACAGCTTTCAGAGAATGTTAACAATAGCACTCTCAGGACTTGACTCAGAAGCATTCCTTTATGTAGATGACATAATCATCTATGGATGCAGTCTAAACCACCATAACCAAAATTTAATCAAAGTACTAGACAGACTAAAACAACATAACTTAAAATTAAACGCAGCAAAGTGCAACTTTCTGAGACCAGAAGTCGTATATAGGACATTTGATTACACAAGACGGAGTTAAAACTGACCCAGCAAAATACGAGACTGTAAAAAATTACCCTCAACCGAAAAACGCAGACGAAGTAAGAAGATTCGTTGCATTCTGCAACTACTATAGAAAATTCATACCAGAATTTGCAGATACTGCAAAATGTTTAAACTCCTTACTAAAGAAATCAACCAAATTTGTATGGACAGATGAATGCCAAAAATCTTTTGAAACTCTTAAACTAAAATTAATAAACCCACCACTATTGCAATACCCAAATTTTGATAAACCCTTCATATTAACTACAGATGCATCGAATTATGCATTAGGCGCCGTACTATCACAAGGCGAAATAGGACAAGATTTACCAATATCATATGCTAGCAAATCATTACAAAAACACGATTTGAATAAGCCAATAATAGAAAAAGAGCTACTAGCAATACATTGGAGTATTAACTTCTTCAAACCCTATCTATATGGCCAAAAGTTCACGGTAGTAGCTGACCATCGACCACTGATATCACTATTCTCTCATAAAAACCCTTCATCTAAAATGACCAGAATTAGATTAGACCTCAGTGACTATGATTTCAACATAGTATATAAAACAGGAAAGATGAATACAAATGCAGATGCATTGTCAAGAATACAAATTGACTCGGACATTCTAAAAGAAATGATACCGAAAGAAATTGATGAAAAAGCCAAAAGGACCCTAGTAATAACGAGAGGGATGGCAAATAAAAATAAAACAAATGAAGAGGCAAATAAAAATGAAAATAAGAAATTGAGAAATTGCATATCTCAGGAGACTGATCACCTTCAAATATGGGAATGTACATAAATAAATGACGTCAAGAATATTAAAAAATTAAAATTTAATGTCGACAAGAAAAATAAAAGCTTTGAAAAAATGAATATATATATAAAAAATGATATTGTGCACATAGGCGAAAGCGATAATTCACCGAATCAAGATTCGACTCTGAAGAAGCTCCGACCTAAAAATAAAAATATAAATGAAAATATAAAGCATGCAGGAATCAATGATAAATCAGCGAGACTAGACTCGATTCTGAGGAAATTGATATCCAAAATGAAGAAAGAAAAAATTAAAGAATTATCAATAGGAAATAATGATGAAATATTCAAAATATATACAAAAGAAGAATTTAAAGAAGCGTACGCAAAAATAAAAATGAATAGCAAAAGTCCTCAGCTAAAAATATTAATTTATATACCTCCAAAGAGAATAACGGAGGACATTTTAAAATACAAACTAATAGATGAATGTCACAAAACAGGACATCCCGGAGTAAGAAAAACTCTACTCAAATTAAAACAAAGATACATTTGGAAAAATATGAACCAAATGGTAAAGAAATTCGTATCCAACTGTGACACATGCGTGAAGTGTAAACAAAAAAGACACATCAAAGAACCACAAACCATAACAGACACCCCTAACACAAGTTTCGAAGTCATATCAATTGACACCGTAGGACCACTAAAAATTTCAAACGAATACCGCTACATACTGACCATGCAGTGCGAGCTGACAAAGTTCGTAATCGCTCATCCAATGATAACAAAAGACGCACACACAACAGCCAAAACATTAGTTGAACAATTTATACTCAAATACGCACACTTCAAAATTCTTAAATCTGACAACGGGACAGAATTTACAAACGAGCTAATGGCAAACATATGTGCACTGCTCAAAATACAACAGAAATTTTCGACACCGTACCACCACCAAACGATAGGCTCACTAGAACGCAACCACAGAGTTTTGAATGAATTCCTACTGACATCGACAAACGACGACGAATGGGATAAGTGGATTCCCTACTTCACTTTTACTTACAACACAATGCCACATGTTGACACGGGCTACACGCCATATGAATTAATATATGGGAAACTCCCAGGTTTACCCAATGAAGTAATAGAAAGTAACACAAAAATTTACAACTTTGAAAATTACGCCAACGAGCTAAAAGCGAGATTACGCTATGCCCACGAAAAGGCAAAACAAATGCTAATAAAAGCAACAAAAAAAACGTACACTAACTGACTCGAAAACTAATACGAATACACTTAATGTAGAAATAGGAGATTTAGTTCTATTAAAAGCAGAAAATAGGAAAAAGAATATGAATCCATATAAAGGACCATATGAAATACTAAATAAGTTAGGAGTAAATTCATTAATAGAATATAATGGTACACCTAAGAAAGTACATAATAATCAATTAAAACCATACAATGTAATTTAAATTTATACAATAAGATTTATAATTAAATCTATCACAATATATAATAAAAACAATGTAATTAGTAATCATAAGTATATGTAATTATATCAAAACTACATAATTTGTAATTTTAACTATATAATTAAAAACGCTACAATGTAACTTTAACAATAAGAAACAATTTATAAACAAACAATACCAATTATTAGAAAATATGTAAATCATCTAACATAAGACAATTGTAATACAACACAAACCATATTTCCAGAAAAATTATTCGCTAACACCCCTAATTTTTCTCTTAAGGTGAGGGTGTAGTGTACCACACAAGTGTACACTGACGACCACACATCGTCATAAGCACAGCAACAAGTCGCATATGCAAACAAACTGACAATAGCGCAACGTACGCAATTGCACTCAATACCCAAATATGCTAGACTAGCATTTTGGGGGTGCAATAACACAAGCTGCTTATATTGCAGCGCATGCATGTTAGACAGTGCAGTGACTTTAGCCCTGAACCTGCACTCAAAATAATTAATATAAACAAAGACGATGATTCGTCAATGAATAATACCGGTAATCCGATACTTGAGACAAATTTCGGGAATATGATTTGTAACTAGTGGAAATAAGATAGATAAATTTTATATTAGTTAGAATAAGAAAACAATAAGAATTGAATAATATAAAAAGGCCAGCGAGCCACCAAATAAACCAGAATTAATCTGAACTTCTAAAACTGCAATCCTGCATTAGACTTCTTATTTCTTCTCTCGTGCTCTTGACTAGGCATAGTTACAGAACAGCACAAACAATAGCTTGGCCAACGGCACACTCTGCCGGTCAAAATCTTTGCTGAGGGTGTCTTTCGCTTCGTGTTAGGCTTTTCTATTTTATAGTGCTCTTTTGCATCTATGCATTACATAGAATCTGCAAAAATGAACTGAATGCCGATCCTGCGTGACCAACAGTTTACCCTACACTATACAATTTTCAAAATTTGCCATAACAGTACCAATCGCATCCCGTTCTTCTGTAGACATTAAGCCAGCATTAATCCAAATACTTTCGCAATTTAATAATACCAGATTACTCGTTACTGATAATGAGGGAGCCTTTCAAACTAGTCTAATTAACAGTTTATTAAGAGATCATTTTTCTATCGAACACTTTTACGTTCCCCCGCTACATAGTGAAAGTAACGGAAAAGCGGCAGTTACTAAATTATACTTACTTTATTCACACATATGAGGTGATTGCAAGTCGCAATGTCGAAATTATTAATCATTTGAATAGTGTTGCAATAGCAAATGTTCTAACGAAAGCAAATATGGTAGATCCTTCGATTTTTGACAACGTGAAATTGAATCACTTAGCCGACACCGAGCAAGTGCAGATTAGTCTAAGCAATATTTTAAGTTCCTCTAAAATTAAGATCTTACAAAACAATACTTTGATATACATTATCTTGCCATTACATTAAAATTACATTAAAAGTCGAAACAGGGGCGTTTCGTTTTTAAGAGAGGGAGTAGTTAACGGCACGATGGCAAGCAACGCGCCAGTCAACGTGCCTCGTTCCCATTTGGGAACCTCTGACTTCTCCTTTCGATTATTATTATTTTGAATCAAGTAACAGTTAAATTTATAGCATAAGAGAATAGCATAAGTCGAACAATAAGCAAAAGTGGTTTTTAAGTTAGTCTACGATTCGTCACCAACAGAAGCACATCGTGCTCCAATAAACTTTCCGACAATAATAAAATTTATTAACCTAGTAAAAAGTCTTAAATTTCTTAATATCGGCATCGTGGGCTCAACTTATATACACGCTCCGCTAGCTGCTGCTTGCGCAAAACAACTGTCCTAAGTTACGTGCTTATATGTATAGTAACTACTCTGGTTGGCCTTCGTTACTACCTCCGCACTACTATTCTTAACCATATTCACGGTTCCTTCCTGCTATGACTTCAATGGAGGAGTAAGGGTCCTATTCTTATTCTTATCATAAAACGATAACTGTTTCTCCAGCGCATCCAGTATGGCGCGGCCCCAAAGGTTATCGCGCGCAATTATCCCATTCGACGGGATACTTTCCCTATCCAATTCCACTCTTGAAGTTTTTGCTTCCATGCACCGCAGTTATCCTTTACGATAACTGCTCCCTAGAAACCATCAGGATTATCTTAAATATAAACTCCCGTACCGCGTTCGCGTCGATCGGCCTATACTTTCCAACGTTGTTACAACTTAATCTAAGTAATAGATTCATCACAGCTACTCAAACCAAAAAACAAACAACAATTTTTTCCCGGAGATACTCTTGCTACTCCGTATCTTGAACCATAGTCCTTACATTACTCGGTACGTGGTATTGGAGAGCCTCCTGCTCCTCCTTCTCCTGGAATGTACTTACATTACTGGTCAAACTTCTGGCCTCATACTTTCTGCTTTCTTTTGACTTTCCAGTTTACTGGCCACGACTGGCTCGCTGGAAGTTTCTCTGGTCCCTTCGTTGGGATTGTTTTTCCCTGCATTCTGCTGCCCGATGCCCTATTCGTCCACATGAGAAGCATCTCAACCCATATATGGTATTGCTCATCCTCTCTTCACTTCTGGAGTTCAAATTTGGTCGCTGCTGACCACTCCTAATGTTGAAGTAATTTCTTCCTTGGTTAATTCCTTCTGATGAATTAACTCGGGGACTACTGAAGTTATCCCTGCTGTGTCTCCTAGGTGGATCTGTTTGCCTCGTAGCTGGCTCTTACTCTGCTCCCATTCTGTGCCCCCTTGGCACTGTAGACTTGCTTGATGACCATATGATTGGTATTTCATACAGTAGGGCGTGTTTTTGCATGTCATACCTCATCCCTTTTATTACCTGGCTTGCGACAGAACGAACATGTGGGTGCCCTCTATGCAAACCCCCTGTACGGATTTCTGGGATTTACGGCACTGCTGTTGGAGACACCGGGATTATACGCTCCTCTATATATGTCTGGGACGGAATTGCTTCCCCCTCTATCCACGACAGCGGCAGTGAACATGTATTGTCTATTTTCCAACATATGTACTCGCCCAAGCCGGCTGTACTCCATTCCACCAGGAATTGTGCTCTAATTGCCTCCAGAGTTCCTGTTCTGCTATTCAGCATATGAATCTTTAGAGCAGGGTCGCGGAGACCCACAACGAAAGCTGTTAACACTGATTTGTCAACTTCAAGCACAGTACCTCCAACGCCATTGTATTTACCTCTCACTATTTGTGTGGACAGCCCATGTAGTGATCCTAGACGCCTGGCAAAGGCTCGAATGTCCTCACCTGCCAGCTGTTTTCCCATTTTTCAAAATAAAGGTCCAACATCTAGTTTTCCTAATCCACTGCTTCCTGAGCCTTCAATGATTCGTTAACATTATTTGACAATTGTATCGAATGCCAATTCATAAAACCATAACCTCATTATAACTACGCAGTTTTTTCTACAATACATATTTCTACAAAAAAAATGCACTTCAACTTAACGAAACATTTTTTTGATTTATGCTGGTTTTAAATATAATCTTAATCTCAAGATTCGATCATGACAAATTTATTAACATTCCACAGTAAATTCTATCGTTATATACTCGTATACTTTTTCTTTACTTGTTTTTCATTACAAGTTCCACATCCGCTGTCTACTGGCGGCCATTTATCCTTAAATCAATACAAATTGGACCTTGACTATCTCACAGATCCTCCTTGACTTCCTCACAAATATCCTCACATGTTCGCCCAACTCTAATTGTCCTTTCACCATCTTTAATACTCCCAAAATCCGAATAAAATGGCCATATGTTCGACAAGGACTGAAATTGGCTTTACAGACAAAAGTGTCCTGATTCATTCCCGGTAATTTTAATCCATATTCAAAAATTAACCCGTAGCGCATGCGCAACATTGTTGAAATAGTAGTAGTATTTATATGAACTGGCAACACAAATATCACGATCACCTCTTTACCATTTCTTATGCTATTTTTTTTTTTGTTACGTTAGAAATAAGTCTTTAATATACTGTCAATGCGTTAAGTACTCTCCGCGTGTTTTTACTTCTTGGGACATCTGCTACAAAAGGTTATAGGCTCAGGCGTGGTGTGTCCAAATGCCTGAGACAAGAAGTAAAAGTCCGAAGTTGCCCGAAACAAATCCAGAAATAAAAAATTTTGTGGATAAAGAAAGTGTTATAGAAAACGTGGGAAAGCGAAACTCAACAATGGGATCGAGTGTATACGCCATTGAAAAATTGGATGAAGACAACTATGACTCCAGTGTGTGTGTCCAGATGCGAGGCGTTTTAGTTTGTACAGAGTTGTGGAAAGTGGTATCAGGTAAGCTGAAGAAAAATGCGTCTAACGGTGACGAGTGGGAATTGCTGGAAAAAAAGGCCCTAGCAACAATTGTTTTGTCAGTTAAACCTAATCAGCTGAACTACATTAAGAAGTGCAAAACGTCAGCCGAAGCGTGGTCGAGGCTCGAGGGCATATATAAACCAAAAGGCCCTGCAACAAAGGTGACTTTATACAAGAGCTTGCTGAATCTCTGTATGTCGGATGACGATAATGTGCCAGCGCTTTTGAATTCATTTACTGACATCGTAGACACGTTGAACGAAGTGGGCATTGAACTAGGAAACGGAATTTTGACGATTATACTGTTGTCCAGTTTGCCAAAGCAGTACGAAAACTTCGTTAATGCCATGGAAACGTACAGCGCACTCAAGGTCAAACTCTTAGAAGAATACGAACGCAGAGGAAAAAACAACGAAACAGTGGAAAGTAACCACCAAGCGTATGTTGCACAACAACACAACAATAATAACTAAACTAGAGCTAGGCACCACACCAACTACAATAACAACAGGCGTAGGAACAACGGCAAGTGCTATAAATGTAATAAAAGAGAACACTTCGCGAACAACTGTAGAGACACCGCGGTAAACGAATAAGACAAAGAGCAGTCATATTTTGCTACACTTTTGTCAAGTTCAAATGAAAGAAAGTGCACGCAATTGGTGCGTTGACAGTGGCGCAACGTCGCACATGTGTAATAATCGGGAGTTTTTTGTTTTAAGGAGCGAAGAGAAGCAAAATGTTAGTGTCGCGGGAAATAAGCTTGTGGACGCAGAAGGGAGAGGAGAGAACTTAAAACTTCGAATTGTAATCTTACTCTCAAAGATGTTTTATACGTTCCTTCCTTACTGACGTATGTGGACCATTTAATAACCAGGCGATCGGTGGGTCGCGATATTTTTTGACATTTCTCGATGATAAATCGTGAAATTTTTTATTTTTTTTATGAAATCAAAAGACAATGTGCTCGATTGTTTTAAAACATTAAAAAATCTTGTTGAATGCCAAACGGGTCGAACAATTAAAGCTATTCGTAGCGACAACGGTCATGAATTTGTAAATACCGCGTTCGACCAATTTTTGAAGCTAAACGGGATAGCGCGTCAACTGAATAATAGAGTGGCAGAGCGAGCGAACCATATACTGGTCGAAATGGCCAGATCGATGTTAGTAAATGTTGGACTAGGAGAAAAATTTTGGGCTAAAGCAGCGGCAACCGCAGTATACTTGCGGAATCGGACGTCATCAAAAGTATTGGGAGATACAACTCCAAACGAAATTTGGGACGGAATCAAGCCGAGCGTAAAGCATTTGAAAGTGTTCGGATGTTTAGCTATCCCATTAGACAAAACGCAAAATCGGAAGTTTCGCCCAAAAGGGAGAGAATGCATTATGGTCGGTTACTCACAGCAGTTGAAAGCTTACCGACTGTAAGATTTACGTTCACAAAAGGTAGTGACCAAACAAGACGTAAAGTTTGATGAAATTACGTTTATGGGTTCAGAAGCTAATCAACTATCGGAGTTGTTGAAAGATATGAACAACAATTCAGCCAATAATGATGATACAGTGCCAGCAGTAATAACAGGTGAGTCTGATGATGGAGCAGCCGATACTATAAATGAGCCTAGCAGCAATGATGAGGAGCCAAAGCAAATTGGGCCTGGAAGACTAAAATTAATCAGAACTGGTAAGCCAGGGCGTCCACGTAAGGAATACAACTGTGCCAATTTGGCGAACAGCAGTGACAATGTCAAGGTTCCACAATCAGTAAGTGAAATAAAGGATGGTTCGTATTATGGAGAATGGTTATCGGCAGTACAAAAAGAATACACTGCACTCATTGAGAATAACACATGGTCGTTAGTCCATCTACTACTGAACCAAAAGGCGATTGGCTGTAAATGGGTATTCAGCATCAAAACGAACCAAAACGGCAAATTTGATCGATTTGAGGCGCGGTTTGTCGCTAAAGGATGCAGCCAACAGTGGAGACATTTTCACCAGTAATAAAATATGCCACCATAGGAACAATATTAGCTTTGGCTGTATCACATAAAATGCCTCTACATCATCTTGACATCACTACGGCGTGTCTCAACAGTGACATGTCTGACGAATGTTATATGCAGCAACCAGAATGCTTCGCGAAAAATATCCGCATCGTGTGCTCCGATTAAATAGGCAATATATGGGTTAAAGCAATCGGGGCGTGACTGGAAGTCAAAACTGGATGGTGTAATAAAGAACATCGGGTTTCATCCGTGCCAGACGGAGTCATGTGTATATAAAATGATGTTAAAAGGCAACTTAATTCTAATAGCCCTGTACGTTGATGATTTAATTATAGGTAGCGCGATCAAAGAAGACATTCACCTCATTAAGATCAAGGTGGCAAGCGAATTCAAGTTGGTGGATAAAGGGCCTCTTTCCTATTTCCTTGGTTGGGAAATTGAGCGGTGCGGAGAAACCGGCGCAATAGCGGTCAGTCAGAATCAACATATCCGCAATATATTGGAGAGGTACGACATGAAGACTTGTCGGCCAGTTTCAACTCCTTTGGAACCTGGGTTTCACATCAGATGTGATGACGAGCATGCTGAAAGAGTTGACAAGATATCTTGTCAGTCAATGATTGGAGGACTAATGTATTTAGCGATCTGCACGAGACCTGACATACTGCACTCTGTTAGCAAATTGGTACAGGGTAATTCAAATCCAACAACCCAGCATCAGACTGGCGTCAAACACGTTATGAGGTATTTATCGAAAACTTAGCAGTTAAAACTATGGTATCGCCCCAGCAGTGAGCGAATATATGGCTACGCGGATGCAGATTGGGCTGGTGATATGAAAGTTAGGAAGTCATCTTCTGGCTATGTTTTCGTGATGAGTGGCGGCTCCGTGGCATGGGAATTAAAGAAACAGAGTACTATATCGTTGAGTACAACAGAAGCAGAGTACTTGGCATTGTGTACGAGCGCTAAAGAAGCTGTTTATTTAAAGCAATTATTAACAGAGCTTGGATTCCAAGAAGAAGACTTGCCTATAACAATAAAATGCGATCATTTAAGTTCTCAATCTCTTGTTAAAAATCATGTATATCATTCAAGAAAAAAATACATAGATTTAAAATATCATTATGTACATGAAGTTGCTAAAAACAAACATGTTGAATTTGAGTATGTCTCAACTAATCAAATGGTGGCTGGTATCTTGACGAAAAACCTATCTAAAGATAAACATTGTAAGCTAACTGAAATGATGGGTCTAAAATGAATTTTATGAATTGAAATTATATTGTTGCATATAGTTATAGAGGATATTCGTATTGAGACGGAGTGTTGAAATAGTAGTAGTATTTATATGAGTTGGCAACCCGAATATCACGATCTCCTCTTTACCATTTCTTATGCTATTTTCTTTTTGTTACGTTAGAATTAAGTCTTTAATATACTGTTAATGCGTTAAGTACTCCGCGTGTTTTTACTTCTTGGGACATCTGCTACAACATAATAAGAGTATTTTAATTTAGATGCAACAACCCGTGTTGTGTGCATTTCTTGATATTTGGTTAAGCCAACTGACCTACTCGATATAAAAATGTCGATGGTGCATTGTAAAGTCCAATGCCCGTCGTCAACTCGATTGCGGAACTGTGACAGCCTAAAACATAATGAATGAAACAATAACCAACGCTCCCTAAAAGCATGTGCGTGAATATAACTTAAATGTTAACTACACTGGATGTATAGTATCTCTTAGGAGTGGGTGCTGTGAGTCAACTACACGCAGGAAGCTTGATTCTGACTCACAACAATACGTTACAATTAATTCCTGATACTATTGAAATATGGTCAACTTCAGTGAATTATTTAAAATGCGGGAAGAGACTAAAGAGCGGAATAAAGAATATTTTGAGATAACTATCCCAACTTATAATTTTGACCAATTTTGCGAGCACTTCAGGATGACAAAACCTTTTTTGGGTCAATGAGAACGTGAGCCTGGATAATAAAGTTCTGCTTATATTTTGGTTATTGAGTTTTCTAGCAGCTGGAGATAGATTCAATCTTGCCAATAGTTCTGCACACAATATATTTAAATATTTTGTGTCGATTGCTTTGATGCCAAGATTTGTGACTTGGCCAACCTCTGATCAAACTGAGTCGTCGTCTCTGAGAAGATTTTCTTTGATTTATTTTGGTTAAATATATCAAAATTTAGTGTTTTTCTATTTGAAGGCATTTTTTCAACGCTCATGGAATATATGGAGTAGTTGGGGTAATAGATGTATGTCATATTCCTATCAAACAATCAATTGGAAATGCCAATAACTACTTCAACAGGAAACGGTTTCATTCAATAATTTTTCTAGGAATTGGTGATTTTCATAATATTGGAAAAGTTGTTTACATAATTTTTTACAGGCGTATGTGACCATTGCAATCGGATTATAGATGTGTTCATTGGTATGCCAGGAAGAATGCAACAAATCCAATTCTACGAGAAGGACAACACCTTATTGGAGACTGTGTATATCCATTAATGATTAATTAGATTACACCATTTCGAGACAATTCGCATCTTGAGGTACAGCAAACGACTAAGTTAAATTCTGTAAGTTATTGAGATGGTTTTTAGACGGTCTACAATATAGTGATCAGGATTTCGGAAATCATATAATAGCTGCAGCATGTATGGTACACAACTGCATAATTGATAACGAAGATATAGAAGATGATCTGGATAAAGAATTACAAGACGACAGTGTAATTGTTTCGGCGGCAGAGAATATTTCTCCAAATCCATATAGATCCTGAAGACGCAATACAAAAGGGAAACAACATAGCAAGTAGTTTGTAAATACTTATATCACAGCTTTATTATAATAGTTTCTGATTTTGTACTCGTTCGAATAATGCCAATGAATATTCATAAAAATAGGAATATATTTATTCTTAATTAATAATAATTCAAAAAAATGATAGATTAAGCATTTAGTTTACAATTTTGGAAACAATAGTAATAGAAATGGCATATACAAGAAAAATAAATTATTATTATTATTATTATTATTATATCTTACACCATAATTAATTATGAGTGCAAGGTATTGGGGTAATGAGTACTAGCTACAGAGGCTTTCGACTCGAAGAGAAAAGGATTTTATAGAAAGAAGCATTTTTGGAGACTAAGCCCGTGGCAGGATTTGAACCTGCGGCCCTCGGGGTGTTAGTCTAGTATGCTTACCACTAGACTACAGAGGGCGAGAAAAATAAAGTAATGCAAAATAATATATATTTTCGTTCTCAATATACAATTATAATTATCAATAAGCAGTGTGTTAAAAACATTTGGTGTTAAGGGGGTGCACTGTATTTTTACCACTACATACATCAATTTTAAAACCTCCTCACACTAGCAGAACTCGCACAAATGCATTCATTTCAATTGTCTATTCTATATTTTCTTTGCCGATACCATAGAGTAGTATAGAGAAATATATTTATAAAAGTATAGTTACAACTTCGCAAATCCAACAACAAAATCAATGGGAAATTGAATGTAATTGTAATCGGTGGTCTGTTAGCGATCAGCTGTTGCCTAATATCTATTACCCAGCAAGGTGAATTTACTTACATGGTGGCTGCAAGGTGAATTTCGTACCTTTGGAACTGTCAAACATAAGCTATGTGCAATCAAAAGAAACGAAATTGAGAGGAATGGAGGAATACATAAGCGCTGATTAAAGTGGCACACAATTCATATAAAATATATTTAATGGTTAAATCGTCGCCTAATTTCTTCATAATGTTCAAACTTTACAAAAATAACAATGAACAACCAATTGACTCGAATAAAAACTCTATTTGCTATTGTTTGCATATTTGTTTTGATCGCATTTTTCTATAATTTCAAATTTGACAGCTACTGAGGGAAAGTTGGTTCAAAAAAAGTTGTTCTTGCAGCCACCATGTAAGTAAATTCACCTTGGATCCCAGGGAACAAATACATTTGGACTTTTTATGAAATATTGTTACTGATGCTAATAATTTTTACTACTTACTTCCATAAATTAAAGTAAATAAATTAAAATCAGAAGTGGAATAGTGCTTTAATTATTGATATATTATGAAATTAGGTATAATTTAAGTGATCAAATTTTGCAAATTGTGTGTAGTAATTATATTGAGCTTATTGGAGATTCATAAATATATTCTGAAATTTTTATATTACTTATTTCCATCCCTTTAATCCATTATGATAAATAAAAAGTAGCACATCAACTCAGAACGTGTCACATATTAATCGTTTAATATATGATAAATAGTTTTTTGATTTTATAATTGGTTAAACTTTGTAATATTTTACAAATAATTGGGTGTGATGAATAAGAAAGAAAAACGATATGATTAGGTTTATCCAAAGCTTATTTGATTATGCTGCTTTGAAAAAGTATTCAAGATTCACTTTATTACATTAATTGGTATAAATAAATATATATAATACATAAATATAATTCGAATGTAACTCTTATTTAAGTAATTAAAAACAAAGTAAGTAAAACTTTTTTGCTTACATTAATCTAATTTGCTTTTTACATTAATCAAAATTATATAGTATTTATATTCTTTTTAAATTTAAGATACTATTTTAGCGTTGAATAACGCTTTTCGCCACGGCTTTCATGCAATTTCAAAATGAGAGTGTCATATTTTGAGAAAAGAAATGGTAAAGTGGTGAGTGAGGGTATGTTACACAGCAAAAGTTAGGTCGAAAAGAGCAGTGATGCAAGGGGTATATTTGAATAAGCTGATTGCTTTTTAGCAGAGAAAATGAGAAATGAAGCTTACTTATACACTTACAGAATACACTTGTATTGCTGGCAATTTTTTCCCCACTGGACGTAAACAAACCAATTTTTCATTCCCCAATGGATGTAAACAAACTGGCGAGTTTTGGAAAAAGCAGTATTTGGGGTTGTCGTTCATTAATATTTTAATACTGATCTATTGAGCAGAGAATAACACGCACTGTTTCAATGTAAGATGGCTTTATTCAGTAAAAGTAGAAACATAATATATAATGCAAAGAAGAATTAAAATGATAAATAGAGTTGCCAGATTTATACTATTTACAATACGTCCCTTTAATTGAACATCTGGCAACGTGACAAAAAAAACATATTTTATTTTGAGTTTACAAAATAATTCTGATACATAAATTTACTGTAAGCCTATCTTGGCGTTTATAGATTTTATCTTAATTGCTGGTACGGCTTTCGTCAAGCCATCTCCCAGCATGTCGTTGGTAGTAATGTAGTCCTGCTTGACTGATCTATTCTCAAGATTCTCTCGTATGAACTTCACCTTTATGTCCACATGTTTAGTTCGGGGTGAAAAGTTGCTATTGCGAACAATGTGGATTGCACTCTTGTTGTCACAATAATGTATTGTAGCCTCTTTAACGCCAGGAATCAACTCCGATACTAGCCGATTTAACCAAATTAATTCCTGCATCGCACCAACTACTGACATTAATTCTGCTTCAGTCGATGACAATGCAACCGTCCGCTGCCTATGCGTAGACCAAGAAATTGCTCCACCCTGCATAACAAACACGGAACCAGACATTGACCGTTTTTCATCAAGATCTCCTGCCCAGTCAGCATCGCAAAAACCAGTAAGACCTTCAGCTGATTTCTGATAAACGATGCCTTTGTGACCAGTGCCCTTCAATTACCACATCACTCGGTTCACGGAATGCCAATGAGCTTTGCCAGGGTTTTGTGAAATACGGCTGAGAAAATTGACTGCAAAGCTGATATCGGGACGAGTATTTTGCGCTGCATACAGAAGACAACCAATTGCTTCCATATATGGAAATCGTTCCAAATCGTTTCAGTACACTGGAAATATATTCATATTGATCAAGTTTGATTAGTTTTTTTACCTTGTCGCGTTGAACTCGCATGCCAAGTACCGATGTAGCTGAACCCATGCCTTTCATTTTAAATCTAGAAGACAACTCCTTCTTAATACGCTGCGTAGCCTTTTTGTCATTGGAAAACACCAAAACGTCATCGACATAAATCGCCACGTACACCATGCTGCTTTCGTTCACGTAATAGTAGATGCATTGATCGACATCACTTCTAATAAGCCCCAAACTGATAAGCGCCGTGTTCAGTTTATCGTACAAAGACTTTATCAACCGACAAACTTTGCCTGACCCGTCATCGTAACCTTCTGGCTGCTTCATGTACACTTCTTCTTGAAGCTCACCATTCAAGAATGCAGTCACCGCATCTAATTGCTGCACTGACAAGTCATGCTTCGCCGCTATTGCGAACAAAAATCGTAGTGAATTGTATCTCACCACAGGTGAAAATGTTTCCGAATAGTCAATGCCCTGTTTCTGCGAACAGCCCTTTACACCTAGCCTTGCTTTGTAACGAACAAACGCAGCATCAGCATTGCATTTAACTTTAAAACCCCATTTCGAATTTATGGCTCTTTTACAAGCAGGCAATTTCGTAAGCACCCAAGTGTTGTTTGATTTAAGAGAATCGATCTCCTCTTCCATCGCATGTTTCCAAGCGCACGCTTCGGCACTACTTAACGCATCTTCAATACTAACAGGGTCATCAGCATCAGACACTGCACTCAACAATAAATTCTTTTTTGGCTTGCCTTCGATACGCTCCGAACGACGAACTGGACACATTTTGTTGTTATTCACTGTATGCTGAACAGCTACTTCGCTCTCATCAGGAGTATCATATTCACTGTCAGGAAATTTGTTGACATCTGACAATACGTTATCATTTTCCTCCCCTGAATTGTTAATGTCATAAACTTTCATTGCATCACCAATATCGACAAACAAATTAGGTTCTGTATGCTTTGTTGCGTTACTTGTATTTTCTAAAAACGTAACATCACGGCTTACAATAAACTTATAATCAGATTTTCGGTAAAGTCGGTATGCTTTAGAAACTGTGCAATACCCAACAAATATACACTCATCTGATTTCGCATCAAGCTTCAAACGTTTCTGTTTCGGTATATGAACCATCGCCGTACATCCAAATATGCGTAAATGCTTTAAATTCGGTTTCACACCAGACCTGGTTTCTTCTGGATTTTGATTGTTGCCTCAACAGGGAATACGATTTACCAAGTAGGCTGCTTTATTTGTTGCTTCTACCCACAATATGTTTTCCAGACCAGAATCTAGCAACATGCACCTGACACGTTCAATTAATGTACGGTTCATCCGTTCAGCCACACCGTTTTACTCAGGCGTATATGGGGCGGTCTTTTGATGAATAATACCACAATCGTGCACAAACTTTCTAAATTGGTCATTGCAATATTCAGTGCCATTGTCTGTTCTTAGCACTTTAATTTTACGGCCACACTGTGTCTCGATTTCGCTCTTGAATTGCTTCAATTTCTATATATATATATATATAGCAATATAGGCAATATAGGTATAGCAAGAACTTTTCGAGAAAAATCGTCAACAAACACCAACAAAAATCTTGCACCACTGAACGACTTTGTGTTAATTGGACCAACAACATCGGAATGTACTATGTCCAATAGATTCTGCGCACGTGCTCCAGCGGATCTATCAATTCTTCTAGTTTGTTTACCTTTACAACATACAATGCACCCTTTATAACTTGCGCCGCTGTAATTAACTCCAACTGTTGAATTTTGTACCTGCTTAATGCTTTGTTTACAAATTCTCGTATGTGCCAACCTACGATGCCAGATCTCAAAACTATCAATCGTTGTCATTGCTCTTCCAACTGGAATTTGTTCGCAGTCTAACTTATACAACTCGTTATCTGCATGCGCTGTTGCAATCAATTCGCCCTTCGAATCGAAAATCTTACATACATTGCCTTCGAACACCACCTTTTTGTTTTGGTTTGTTATTTGCCGCACTGACAAATGATTAGCGCAAAGGCTAGGAACATTAGTTGCAACTTTTCTTTTGTTTACGTTCAGAACCAAGAATAATAGAGAAGAAGATTACGCATGGTCCGCAGGTTCGTTATAATTTTCTTTCTGAGTTTGACATTTCGTCGCTGGGCTGTGACGTCAACATAGCAAAAACTACATAAGCCTCGTTTCACATAGACGGCAACGGCGCGACACGGCGATGATAAATATACACAAAACTGCACAACAAAGTCGAAAACCAAAACAATATTTAAATTTAAGGTGCCGCAGTCCGACTCTATATAAAATTAGTCACCAAGTGCGACAAAATCATTTTTCCCCAGAAAATAAAAAAGGTCTCCTCCGCTCTTTTTTGTGTTTTATGTTTTAATTGGATTTCTTATACAATGGAGAGTACATATACGTACACACACTTTGCATTAAGGCAATAATAATTCAATTTGAACTTTCTGCAGTCTCATATGTAAGTAAGTAGGTGTACAAAATACACACTTTTCGCCGTGGTTGTGAGTTTTGTACAGTTTTGTGTATATATCATCGCCGTGTCGCGCCGTTTGTGTGAAACGAGGCTAATGCGGATAGATATTTTTTTGACATTTCTCTTTGCAACCATGCTATTGTGACATAGATGCGCAGAACGAAAAATTTTTGTACTCAACTTTGCGCAATCTTTGTTTCTATTATTTTTGGTTCAGAACTAAGCAGATATCGCCTACGCTTTTGACAGTCACTCTTTCTTTATTTGCCAAAATCACTTCACTGTGCTCTGCCGCTCTCTCTTTCGAAAGCAACCGCTGATCATTTGTCATATGTGACGTTGCGCCTGAGTCTACATACCACAAACTTTCGTCGCATTGAGAGTGGAAACAAGAATTCGCTAACAGCGAGTTGGAAGTCATCGCCATCCTGTCTTTACCTTCGTTCTCAGAAGGTTGTTTCGACTGCATAGTCTTGCGACACTCTCTCCGCATATGGCCTTCTTGACCACAATTGCAGTATAGAAACTTTTTTTTATAATAATTTTTGTAATTCCTTTTCTGTCCGTAATTCTTGGAATATAAGGCATTTTCGGTGGACTATTTGCTGCAGTTAAATTTGACGTCTTGTAACAATAAATTCTTTACACTATCGACAGTTAAATATGATATCCAGTTTTCTACTGCCATAACGATTGCTTGATACTCATTACCCCACGTCTCCACGGGCAATTTTTCATTGCTTGCCATCTGTCAAATTTCATTGAAAGCAATGGCAAAGCCGTAGTGGTGGGCATTTTTATGTTATACCATCGCCATTTTAGAAATGGCATCGAAAGGATAGTACGCTGCGCGCGAGTTACGCCAGCAGTTGCTGCGAACCCTAAATCTAACACCAAACGTCAGCTGAGATATCATTCTTATCAAGTATGAATCTCACAAATGACCACCAAAGCCATTTATGCATTTTATATTTCGACACCATTCTTAAGTGCACCGACACAAACCTCCCAAAGAGCAAAGTCAGTACGATCAGTACAATGACATAAATCAGCTGAAGTGCAATGACACAAACCTTCCAAAAAGCAAAGTCAGTACGATCAGTACAATGACATAAATTAACTGAAGTGCAATGACATAAACAACCACTAAATGCAACGTCTGCAATTCTCAGTGCATTAGCACTTGTTCAGCTACGGCTTTGCACTCTGCTTATTGGTGGTTATAGACGTTTACCTCTCTTTCTACCCTCCTACATAATTTTAGAAAATACTTTTGTACAGCAGCGATAACAAATAATCGATGTTAAGTAAGTTAGTTAAGGTTTCGGCATAAGTAATTTAAAATTGTTAGTTTAGTTTTAAAATAAACTCCGTAATAAAAGCAACGTTGAACCGAAGTTCTCTCCGCGTTTTATTAACGTAACTGGCGCAGTCGTGGAAATTATTTCTGAAGAAATAATTAAGAACCAAAAATAAAAAAAAAAATAATTAACTGTGAAAAACATTTCTTAAGAAATATTGTAGAACAGAAAAAAAAACAAATCTATTAAGACCAAACGCACAAAATCAATTTATTATCTTGTTACATTAAAGAAAGTGCAGTGAACAAAAATTAACATAAAAAAACTCTCAAGTCAATACCAAGTGAATCTTCAAGGCTAAACCGAGGCACAGCAAACCCAACAAAACCAATGCCAATAGAAACTAGATCCAGAAAATTCGAACTCCCGTCCAAGGAAGAAGACATACAAGCAGAGGCCAACACCAGATTAGAGATGTCGCAGGAGGAATCTGTACAAACAATGCAACAAACAATACCAGCAGTGAGACCAGCACCACCGTTGCCAACAACCATAACACCGAACGACCTTCTGAAGGATGCGCAAAGGATACACGAGTTCACGGGGACTGGACATTATGCACTTTCTTCATTTCTACGAGAAGTGGATACGTTGTTACCATTACTGGACGGTAACCCGCAAATGAAGGCGTACATTTTCTCGAGGACCATCATAAATAAAATACAAGGACCTGCCTTAGATGTTGTCAGAACCTTGAGATCTAACGCCTCTTGGGACGACATAAAGGACGCACTTATAACCAACTTTGGAGTGAAGGAGACGTACCACCAGCTGTACCAGCGAGCCATCTCAACAAAAAACTTTCAAGTAAGATCTTATTATTTAGAGCTAAGAAATATTTTAAGTAAACTTAATGAAAAGTATGAATACGACATAAATAAGCCCATAGAATTTAGCCCAGCAAATAATGAGGGCATAATATTAAGAACCTTTATAAATAACATTAACATTAACTTAGCAAAACTAATACTTAACAAAAATATAACAAACTTACGGAGTGCATTCGACTTGCTAGAAAGTTCAGGAATGAGGGATGCCAATAGTCATACTTCCACAGTACACAATAATTTCAAACATAGTAACACTAGCTACAGACAATACAACCACGGACAAAATAATCCAGGACAATACACACAATACAACCACGGACAAAATAATCCAGGACAATACAGACAATACAACCAAGTACAAAATAACCAAAGACAAATGCGACAGCACGATGAAAGAAAATATAATGGCCAAAACAGACAACAAAATAATCCTAGACAGGGTTACAATAATCGGAGAGAATCAAGGTTCACTAACGTAAACCACATGGATCATGAAGTAAATTTTCCCTCAACGCCTCACAAACGTACTTACCTATAGTAATCTTGTCGATAGGCAACGACACAATTAGGTGTCTAATAGATACAGGATCATCAACATCCTTAATCGATGACAGAAAATTACCACAATATAGGAGGGAAAAACTAACAGCATCAATAAAATTCAATTCACTCAACAACCAAATGCTGATTGACACGCAAATTACAACTGCTTTACCTAGTGAATTTAATGAAGATGCAAATATGGTTTGGAAAATTACAAAATTTTTTAATAAACAATTCCACGCAATATTAGGCCAAAATCTACTGAGACCATTAGGAGCAGTTGTGGATATGAGAGAGGAAGTGCTGTTAATCAATAACAACAAAATAAAATTTATAAGTGCTTGCCCATTTCAATTTGAAGAAATACATCAATTAGATTCTAACAGCTTCGGAGACGAAGATATGTCACAACTTACCAAATCTTTGAATTCTGAACAATCAAGGCATTTGAAGAAGTTAATAAACCTCTTATAATGACCTATTTTATAAAGACGGTGACTATCTAACAAACACTACTGGAATCGAACACGAAATTAACACGACAAATGAGCAGCCAATATATTCAAAAATATATAGGTACCCGCAAATCCACGAGCAAGAGATATCTACTCAAATTGCAGATATGCTCCAACAAGGTATTATAAAGGAAAGTAATTCACCTTATAATAGTCCCCTATGGATTGTACCTAAGAAGACTGACTACTCTGAAAAGAAAAAATGGCGCATAGTGATCGACTATAGGAAACTGAACGAAATAACAACCGATGACAAGTTTCCTATTCCCAACATTGACCACATTTTGGATAAATTAGGCAGGGCTCAGTATTTCACATCCCTTGACTTGGCAAAAGGCTTCCACCAAATTTTAGTAAAAGAGGAGGACAGGAAGAAAACTGCTTTTTCCACGCCTTTAGGACATTATGAGTACGTACGAATGCCGTTTGGTCTGAAAAATGCTCCATCAACTTTTCAACGCCTTATGAATTCGGTATTACAGGAATTCATAAACAAGATCTGCGTAGTATATATGGACGACATATTGGTGTTTAGCACAACCGTAAGTTAGCGAACATGTAAGTAGTATTAGGAAAATATTCGAGAAATTACGTTCGCATAACCTAAAAATTCAATTTGATAAATGCAAATTCTTTTCTAAAGAGACCGAATATTTGGGACACGTTCTGACACCCGAAGGCGTCAAACCTAATCCAAGGAAAATCGAAACTATTTTAAACCTTAGATTGCCTCGAACAACAAAACAAATAAAATCATTTTTGGGAATAACTGGCTACTATCGCAAATTCATACGAGATTATTCCAAAATAGCTCAACCAATGACTCAATACCTCAAAAAAAAACAGCAAAATAAACATAAACGACTCAAACTATATAAATGCCTTTGAAAAACTAAAACTAATATTGACGGAAGCACCCATATTAAAATATCCTGACTTTAACAAAAAATTTAAAGTAGTTACCGATGCTAGCATGTTCGCTATAGGAGCTGTTCTTCAACAGAATAATCACCATATTTGCTACGCTAGCAGAACATTAAACGATCATGAACGAAACTACTCAACCACAGAAAAGGAATTACTAGCAATCGTGTGGGCTACCAATTACTTCAGACCATACATTTATGGAGTAAATTTTGAACTGGCAACAGACCACCAACCCTTAAAATGGTTACATGCTAAAACAAAAGGCAAAGACATTAATCCTCGATTGCAAAGATGGCTTTTAAAACTATCAGAATACAATATAAACATGGATTACATCAAAGGATTCGATAATAAAGTAGCAGATTTTTTAAGCCGAGTTAATACAGACACAAATGAAATCAACACAATAGAAGTTCACAGTCAAGAACCTGGTATTGAACATCCAGATACACAATACCCTAACAACCATATACCAACATTAGATACTGTAGTGAATAGATTTAAAACACAAATCATACTTACAAATGACAAAACACAGGACTTTAGTATCAAACATGGCAATAAGAAAATTTTTTTAAGCGCAGCTGACCTACAACGTAACATATCTCATATTTTAAAGCACCACACAGGAAATGGAAAAATAGGAGTATAGCCGCTTGTGTAAATAAAAGGCGTTGATTACACTTAACAACTATTTAAATAAACTTTATTTCATTTAAAACGAGTAATTAATATAAAAGGTTAATTTGCCACAACTGTGGTGTTGTATACTTCGCGAGGAACTAACTTCTGTTTTCTCCGTTGTTGACGACTTTCTGCCATGCCAGATTTTGCGTTATCTGCCATCTGCTGAGGCGGTGTTGCCACAAACACTCCCCCTCCAGTGACACAGTCACGATCATCCTGAAAAGAAACTCTCTGTGGTGATGGAGTTACCGGAGAAGTTGGAATGGGCTGCAATGTAAAGTTCGTGGTTCCCTGTTGAGTTACTGTTGCATTTGTATCTTCAAGATGGAATACGGGTTTCAAACGATCAGCAGAAATATTTACGTCTTTATCTTTTATACGTATGGTGAATAAACGATCTGATATTCGCTTGACTACTTCGAAAGGTCCAGTGTAAGGCGGTTGAAGTGGATTACGCATTGCATCAGTCCTCAGAAATACATGTGAGCAGGTTTCAAGTCCTTTCAATGTGAACATTTTTCCTTTAGAGTGATGAGCAGTTGGTGTCGGTCGTAGTATTCTAAAGTGTTCTTGTAGTTTTTGAAGAAACTCTGACGAAATAATTTGCGTATTGTTTTCAGTGAAAAATTCATTAGGCAAACGCAAGTGCCCACCGTAGAGTAAGTCAGATGGTGATGCTCTAAGATCATCTTTGAATGCTGTCCTGAGACCGAGAAGAACGGAAGGCAATATTTCAACCCATGAGACATTAGGGTGGCACATTAAAGATGCCTTAAACGATCTGTGCCATCGTTCTACCAAACCGTTTGACTGTGGGTGATATGCTGTTGTCCGAGTTCGTTTGGCTCCAATGAGTACCGCAAGTGATTTGAAAAGGTTTGATTCAAATTGTGTACCTTGGTCGGTTGTAATGATTTTTGGACAACCAAATCTCGATACCCAAGTTGACCAAAATTCATTAGCCACGGTTTGGGCAGACATTTCTTTGAGTGGCACTGCTTCAGGCCATCTGGAAAATCGATCAATCATCGTCAGACAGTATCTGTAGCCCTGTACTAGGGGCATCACAACAATGTCTAAGTGTACATGATCGAAACGGTTATCAGGAACATCAATTTTGTTTGGCGTGAAGCGATTGTGCCGTGTGATTTTAGCTTGTTGACAATGCTGACAGTTTCGGCACCAGTTGATGATATCCTTTTTAATTCCAGGCCAGATGTATTTAACACGTACTTGTTGTAGAGTCGCTCGGCCGCTAGGGTGAGAAAGTCCGTGAACAAAGTTGAATATCTGCTTGCGTAGTGAGTTCGGGATGTACGGTCGCACATGTGCAGTTGAAATGTCGCAATATATCGACGAAGTATCAAAATGAATAATTTGCAGTTGCAAAGAATTTTCGCCTTCAAGTATAGTTCTCAACTCTTCGTCTTCCTCCTGAGCAGATTGGATGTCCTCTGTGGAAATGTTCGTTGGCATTGATATTTCATTAAGTCTGGACAAGGCATCAGCAACGATGTTGTCAGGTCCAGAAAGGTAAACAATTTCTGTCGTAAACTGTGAAATAAAATCCAAGTTTCTTAATTGTCTGGGTGATGCTTTTTCAGGTCGTTGTGAAAATGCGTGAACTAGAGGTTTGTGGTCAGTTTTGATTATGAAATGTCGGGCCTCTAACATATGCCGAAAATATTTTATTGCCTCGTAAATTGCCAATAATTCTCTGTCATACGTGCTGTAACCTCTTTCACTTTTTGACAATTTGGAAGAGAAGAATCCCAGTGGTCTCCAGGTGCCGTTAAAATTTTGTTCTAGGACGGCTCCAATGGCTGTATCAGAAGCGTCTGTTACGAGAGCCAGGTTAAGGTCAGGAGCAGGGTGTGCGAGCATGGTGGCTTCACATAAACTTCTCTTGCATGCTTCAAAAGAATTTTCAGTCACTCGTGTCCATGGTATTATTGTTTTATCGTTCTTCTTTGAGTTACCTATGAGTGCATTTAGAGGAGCTTGTAGATGGGCTGCATGAGGTATCCAACGGCGATAATAGTTTATGACACCAATAAAACGTCTCAGCTCGCAGATTGTATCTGGCCTCGGGTAGTCTTTTACTGCATCAATACGGTCTGTAGGTGGACAACAACCATTTCCATTAATAATGTAACCAAGAAATCTTACCTCAGGTACACCAAAATGACATTTGTTGACATTTATGGTCAGGCCATAGTGTCGTAGGCGTTCAAAAACTATTTGCAAGTGCTCCCGATGTTGTTCAGCTGATTGTGACATGATTAAGATGTCATCAATATAACAGAATACGAAATCTAGTCCTCGAAAAACAGAATCCATAAAACGTTGAAATGTTTGCGTGGCGTTTCTTAGTCCAAAAGGCATGTACAAAAATTCCAAAAGTCCAAAAGGTGTACATACTGCAGTTTTTTGGATGTCTTCATCAGCCATTGGTACTTGATAATATGCCCTCACAAGGTCTAGGGTGGTGAAAATAGACTTACCGTAAAGATTCTCGGAAAAGTCATGAATGTGGGCTATAGGGTACCTGTCTGGTACTGCTTTCGAATTAAGTTTCCTATAGTCACCACAAACTCGCCAACCACCTGTTTTCTTGGCGACCATGTGTATAGGACTGGCCCAAGCACTTTTAGAAGGACGACAAATACCTTGTTCTATCAGAAAGTCCATTTCGGCTTTTGCAGCTTTAAGTTTATCTCCTGATAGACGCCGTGGGCGACCAGGAACGGGTGAACCTGTAGTTTCGATGTGATGAACGACGATTGCTTCATCAGATGATTTTCGCAGTAGGGATGTTTTTGTGATGTCCTCGAATCCCTTAAGTAGTTCTGATGTCGCAGTATTCAATGTTGAAATTCCAAAATCTTTGGTTTGTAAAATGTCACCACGGCTAGACAATTTTGTAGTGTTATCGATAAGACATCGTTGTTTGAGATCAATGAGTAAATTAAAATTGACTAGAAAATCAGCTCCAATTATGGGTGTACGAACATCAGCAATTATGAACAACCATTTAAATTCACGACGAAGTCCAAGATCAAGTTTAAAAACACAATCTCCAAACGTTTTTATATCGGTTTGGTTTGCGGCTAGAAGTTTTATAGTTGACGGCTTGACTGTTTGTTTAATCATAGATATGGGTACGACTGATACCGCTGATCCAGAGTCAATTAGAAAACGTGATTTGGTCGATTTGTCGTATAGATGTAAGCGATTCTCCAACAAGTTGTGTCCGCCGCTGTCGCCAACCATGTTGACTGACGACAGCCCTTTTAGTTTTCCGACTTGTAACGTGAACAATCGGGTTTACAATTTCGGGCTGCGTCCCCAAATTTGTGATGGAAATAACATAAACCATGTGAGTCTGCGTTTTGAGTACCTCGAGACCGGCTTTTTGACTTTGATCGATGTCGTTGATTGTGGTATTTGTTTTTACCCAATTCTTGTTGCAAACTGTCCACTTTCTCCGTTAATTCTTTCATAGCTTGACACATATCTGAAAAAGACATGCGTGGAGAAATGGCATCTACGGAAGTGGGCAATGTTGGCTGATGTTGTACCGCAGATACAGAATTGACAGTGTTGTTGTTGGCATCAAACATTTTATCTGCTATTTTTGCTAGTTTTTCTAAGTCTTCCTCTTCCCACGCTGTTAGGAAAGGTCGCATTGTCTCTGGCATTTGTCCTGGAAATAAGGTCTGAATGATGGCTTCATTACCTTTTCCAGGTGCAAGACGCTTCATGTGTGATAGGACTGATGTTGGTTTCATGCCATTTGTTTCACCACCTTGAATGAGTCGTCGTAATTTTGATTCAGAAGATTCAGAAAATTTTGAAATTAGTCTGTCTTTAAGTGCAGAATACTTGTCGGTGTCAGGCGGTTTGGTGACAAGATCCTCCACTGACAAAAGAACGTCGTCCTCGAGTCGTACACTGACTACGTCAAATTTATCGGAATCAAAGTAACTTCACATAAAAAAAATGATCTTTCGATTTGAGCAAACCACAAATCAGGATTTCGTTCGTTAAATTTCGGAATGTGAACTCTCTGTAGGTTAGACCGTGGGCCATCTTGTTGCTGTCCCCGAGACACTCGGAGTGAATTAAGGTCACGTTGTAGGTCTTGAACCTGTTGCAAAAGTTCATTCGTATTTGGGTCCGGCATAGTTATGCTGCTGCTTTCGAAAAATTCTGAATCCTCGCTACTGGCAGAGTCAATTTCCTTGTAACACCCTGGCTTTAGTTCTCTCAATTTTCGTGTTGAATCAACCATGAGTCACTAGAATGTTCCGCGATGTTGTTTGCATTTGAGGCAAACCGTTGAAAAATTTGAAATTGTCGAAGCCATGCACAGCTTTGCACGCAGTCGTTGTTGTGAAATTCTAAGAACGTTGTGAAATTCACCCTGTTGACTTATAAGCTGACTACGCTTTGTTGCTCTGTAGTTCATAGACGGGGTCACCAATATAGCCGCTTGTGTAAATAAAAGGCGTTGATTACACTTAACAACTATTTAAATAAACTTTATTTCATTTAAAACGAGTAATTAATATAAAAGGTTAATTTGCCACAACTGTGGTGTTGTATACTTCGCGAGGAACTAACTTCTGTTTTCTCCTTTGTTGACGACTTTCTGCCATGCCAGATTTTGCGTTATCTGCCATCTGCTGAGGCGGTGTTGCCACAGGAGTTTACTCAGAGTTAACTGACAACGATTTTAAAACATTTGAACATAAAGCAAAAGAGCTTTCCGAAAATAACTTAAAATTCGTAAGATGTGCCTACTATGCAAAAGATATGGACAATGAAGATGAAACCTACAAACAAATACAAAAATACCACAAATACGAAACAGGACATACTGGAATTAATGAAAATTACGAAGGCCTCAAAAAATATATATATTACCCTAACCTAAAAAATATGATTCAGAAATACATAAACAATTGCGATACTTGCAACCGCGTAAAATATGATAGAAATCCTATCAAGGAAAATTTTAAAATGACAGAGACTCCAACAGACATTAACCAAATAGTACATATGGACGTATACACAAACTCAAAAGCTAATTTTTTGACATTTATCGATAGATTCTCTAAGTTCGCCACCGCATATTAACTTGAAGATAGAAATCACAGAACGATTATTGAAAATCTAAGAGATCTCAGATCACAAAAGGGTCATTTTAAGAAACTAATCACAGATAATGAATTTAAAAGTATGAACGTAAAAGACTACTTACGAAACGAGAACATAGAACTTCATTTAGTAAAAGCAAACAACCACACAGGAAACTCTGATATCGAACGGCTACACAATACATTAGCAGAGAGAATAAGAATTCTAAATATCGAAAACAAGCCACTTAGCATAAAAGAGAAAATGTGTAGGGCAATCGAATGGTATAATAATAGTTACCACTCAACAATAAAGGAAAAACCAATTAATGTACAACAAGGGAAGTGTGACAAAAGTCAGATTTATACAAATTCCATTAAAGAAAAAACTAGGTACATAATTAAACACAACACAAACAGAGAACACTATTCAGAAAATAGATCAGAAGGCTACATCAAAAATTATAAAAGTGTGAGGCATAAGGAAGAACCAAAATATACTAAGAAAGCACTAGGAAATATACATACATCCAATATTAAAAGAGAAACTAAATTTGCAGGTAAAATGGATGTTAATATTATTCCTGATACTGTGGACACCGAACGTAGGCCACACCCATCTGCTAATGGAGAAGATAGAAACCAACTTGGGCTACACCGAACTAGCAATAAACAACGTCGCTCTCGTTAAAAACTACGATACAATACTACACTTTATAAATCCATACGAAATCTTAGATATAGTCGACAACTTACAAAATAATATAAGAAAATCAAACCTACAAGAAAAATCGATTGCTTTAGAAATACAATTAAATAACACCCGAAACAAAATTTATACATTAATTCCACACAGAGAAAAACGTGGACTATTTAATTTCATGGGTACTGCACAAAAATGGCTTTATGGAACAATGAATGATGAAGACAGACAAGAAATAGAAGGACACCTTAACGTAATTGATACAAACAATCACAATGCTATACAAAACCTTAACAGTCAGATAAAAATTAACCAAAACTTCAACGAAACCTTCTCCATATTGAAAAACGCAATCGATAAAGACAGAATACTAATACAGAACAAACTTAATGACATTAGTGGTCAATCAAGTACACTATGCAGACAAACACTATATATAGACTTCATATTAAAGATAAAAATTTTACAAGATAACATAGACCATATACAGGACAACATTGCATCTGCTAGACTTGGCACTATTCATAGCAATTTACTAACAAACGAGGAAATAGAGGAATACAAAATCGACCTAGATAAGTGACAAAATATAAAATTAAGCACAATTCTAGACCAAAATAAAAATATTATATTTGTTATAAGAATACCAAAAGATACTGTTATTCTACAAAGAATATTACTGTACCCAATAGCAGATAACCATAATTTAGAATATATGTTTGAACCGCAAGAAATTGTCAAATATGAAAAAGAGATATACAATTATGTTGGAGACAGATATATTAAAAATTTAAGAAGATGTAATAACTGTATAATGAAAAAGAACTGCATGCACATATTTAATAACATTTCCGAAATTATAGAATTGAATAATGGAATTATACTAGCAAAAAACCAACATTTAGCAAATTTTTCAAATACTTGTGACGAACGTAAATTCATTTTAAATGGAAACTATTTATTTAACTTCAATAACTGTTCAATCATTATAAATAATAATAAAATACAAAATGCAGAGAGACAGTTTAAACAAAGTTTCACGATACCAAATTATTTGGAAAGCATTCAGGAATCAAATAAAAAGATAACATTTGACAACTTAATTCTAGAAAAATTCAAAATCTGAAACAAATCAGTGAAATTAAATATTTCAAGCACGAAAAATATGCATTTGGAAGCACTTTAGTAATAATTGTAATTGTCATAATAATATTTATTGTAACGTTGACCTGTAAGCACAAAAACCTGCAAGTAAAGATAAAAAATATGATGCCTCAGGAGTGTCCTCAAACTAAGGGGGGAGGAGTTACGCCAGCAGTGGCTGCGAACCCTAAATCTAACCCCAAACGTCAGCTGAGATATCATTCTTATCAAGTATGAATCTCACAATTGACCACCAAAGCCGTTTGTGCATTTTATATTTCTAGACCATTCTCAAGTGCAACGACACAAACCTCCCAAAGAGCAAAGTCAGTACGATCAGTACAATGACATAAATCAGCTGAAGTGCAATGACACAAACCTTCCAAAAAGCAAAGTCAGTACGATCAGTACAATGACATAAATTAACTGAAGTGCAATGACACAAACAACCCCTAAATGCAACGTCTGCAATTCTCCGTGCATTAGCACTTGTTCAGCTACGGCTTTGCACTCTGCTTATTGGTGGTTATAGACGTTTACCTCTCTTTCTACCCTCCTACATAATTTTAGAAAATACTTTTGTACAGCAGCGATAACAAATAATCGATGTTAAGTAAGTTAGTTAAGGTTTCGGCATAAGTAATTTAAAATTGTTAGTTTAGTTTTAAAATAAACTCCGTAATAAAAACAACGTTGAACCGAAGTTCTCTCCGCGTTTTATTAAGAGGAAGAAAAAAGGAGAAAGCCTAGATTTTGGGTTATTCCTTTTTTTAGAGAAGCGACAAAAGCACGATTTGGAAGCTCATCTTTTGAAAGACATATTGTTGGAAGATGGCCAGGACTTTCAAAATTTCTCTATAATAAAATAAACGAGGCTCATGGATTAATTCTGCCGAGGATCCAGATTTTTTACTGTTTTGCATCCTTTTTTTCTCGGCAAGGTATGCTGTGCGCAGATGTTTAATTTTTCTTTTCGTTTCGCATACATCTCGCTTCATTTCTTTTGTAATTTCTTGCCATGCATTCTTTTTTAAATCTGTCCTCTTATAATTAGGACTTCTGTAGTACCATATCAATTCGAATTGTCGGTATAAATTAATGACTTTATAGATTTCAGTCGCGCACCACTCCATATTTAGATGCTTACACTTTCACACTTGTAGAAAAATGAGAATCGGCTGTCAAAGAGCAAAACTGCCAGCTCAATTGCCAACTCTATGGTGGCAATACATGGAAAGCAATATAACATGAATTGCCAACCATGAGCAATGAGCGGTCTCGATTGGCAATTATTGCTAAAATTGACAATGCAATCAATGAAATATTGCCTGTCGAGACGCCCAGTTAGGCAACCTAGCGAGCAATAGTGAATGATAAAAATGATAAATAGAGTTGCCAGATTTATATTATTTACAATATAATCTCACTCCAAAAAGTGCCAAATTCAATTAGTGAATAATTTTTCTGATTAAAAATTTTGATCATTATTTATTAGGTACACTACTCTATATGCTAATCAGATAAATTTATTAAAACTTTTATTTAATTCTTATATTAATTTATAATTTTTTTCTTGTACTAAAAATTAAAAAAAATATTTATCTATTATCATTAAACTATGTTGTTAAGCTTACTTTAAATGTTTAGTAATGAATATAAGAGAAAAAAGCAACACAATTCTGTACGTATATTTAATTAAATAAATGTTATATACTTTGTTTTTGTTTTGAAACAACAATTTATGAGGGCATTTTAATTTCAATTCATAGCTAAAAATCTAATGAATACTAAATATATTCCAAGCTAATTGCAATGTATTAGTCAAATTATAAAATTCCAATGCAAAAGCAGTATTTAAATATATGAATTCTGCGGAATTTTGTGAACGAAAATGTATATATAATGCTCCTGCGAAAGCATGTCTACATATAACAATCTATTCAGTATTATTTCAATTACTAATTTTTATATAAATAGATTTGATAGTTTATATAATTAATTTATTTTATTTATTATTATTACGAATTAATATCACAAACACCCAATTAGCTAAATTATAACAAATACCATATGGCGTACAAAATCCTATCTACATTGAATTACTCAACACGTTTTCAAAATTCATACAATTCAATGAATCGCTCAGTGCCGAGTATGCAAGCAATTCTATAAAGTAGTGTAATGTTAATGCTGTAGTATTGCAAAAAACATTTAATTAAGTACTTTGAATTCTTTTAGTTAAATATTGCTTCAGAATTTATCAAAAAACTATATAAAAATCAAACAATTGAATATCACTATAAGAATAAAAAATTCTTAACAACCAATTAAGAAAAATAATCGTAATGGGCAACCCAGGTCAAGCTCGGAGAAAAAGTTCACCATTTTCGATTCTGGCTCCCAGTGTCTTAATCGAAAACTAAAGGCCCGAATACAATAATGCGAGAGACCGAGACGAGAGCGAGACCGAGTCTCGGCCGAGATGTCGTTTTGCACAGTCTGGCATTCTAATATACAATCAACAAAGTGCGAGCCATATTTACACAAAAGCAAAAGTGTTAAAAAACTATTAAAAGCTATGTGTTTTGAAATTTTTTAATAAACGCGGAGCCACAAACAGCAAAACAGAAATAAACAAATGCGTATTAAAAAAGAATTGATTACTTTGACAAATTGTCTCGGACGAGAGTGGGAGGAATTTCTAATTTTTCAGAAATGCCTCGTCTCGCCGTATCGCATCACGCATTATTGTATATTGCCACATACAATCCTTTGGTACAAATTATTTTTGGCATCTCGGCCGAAACTCGTTCTCGCTCTCGTCTCGGTGTCTCTCATTATTGTACTTGGGCCTTAAAGCATTAAATATTTTGTATTTAGTGTGAAGTAGTGATTGAGAGTGATTAAATACCAAATTAAAAAGTGTAATTTAATAATGTTATGGCAATGTTTTCCTAAGCAACGTAGCTGCTTCGACAACGTCCAAAGATCTCCAACATCGCCTCAACACACTGCCATCAGTGCACAGAACTTCTTCAAAACAAACTTAATTACCTCAAGTAGGTATCTGAAATTAATAACTGGAAATTATTTATACAATCGATTTTAGACTCACTTTAACTGCTTTTCCAATTGAAGATACCAATTTATAAACAATTTATATTTTTCCAGCTGTTTTTTCGTGAAATGAGAATTAATATATATATGGAACTGGACAAAAAACTAATTTAAATATTGTTGAATACAAATTCTGTATTATATTTTTATTCCGTTTTACTAATGAAAAATACTATAAAGTGATAAACTCTTTTATTCTGATGTTGCCATAGATTAGAATAGATAAGCAACTCTTCTTCTTCCTTATCAGCTGTTGAAAAAAATCCATTTTTTTCCCTTTCCGTGTGAAACAATAACAACACAATGTATAGCGGCCATGCTATGGTGAGGAAGTAAAATTTGCTACAGCTGACGCTAAACATGGGAGTAGAATTTAGAGTTTCGTGGCGTAAGAATCAAAAAGTGCTTTGAATTTGAAATCGGTTAAATACATATTATTTTGTAGGGTATTCTTATGTTTCATATGTATGTTATATTGACATATGTTGCGAAATAAATTCTAATCCTAATAAATAAAGCTAACGGTATATTGGGATCACGTTTTTCCCAGTAAGAAGATATGAAGGGGTCTTCTGAAAAATCCGCTATCTGTTCACAGTTACTTTTGGAATGCGCGTATAGTGTGTGCGAGAATATATACATATATATATATATATATATATATATATATATAAATATGGAAAATACTACAATATATACATATATGTTAGAGCGTTGGTCGGCAAGACGCCATTGAGCAATAACTAACTGTGAGCCAAAGAAATGCGAAGAAAGGCTGATTGCAAGAAAAATGCAGTTGGTTTGAGTTGCCAATTGGAAACTGATTTGTTTCATTCCCGAGCAGGGTTTTTATATAATTTGTTTGAGTTACAAATTCGATAACAATTCTCGATTATTCTAATTTGTTGATGTCTAATCCCTTTCGCTTAAGACTAACTCAACTTCCACTCAAAATACAAAACAAACTGATTCACCAATGAATGCACGCTAGGATTCTAATTACGTTGCACATGTCAAGTGTCATAGTGTCGAAGTGCAGCGGATGGGTGTGCCTTATGTATTGGTATGGTTTGGATGTGTAGAGTTTGCGTAGGTAACCAGTAAAAAATTGATCGCTCTCGGAGCAATCATGGATCGATCCAATGCGATGCATTGATCGCTCCCTATTGTTCTAGAGCTAATTTATTTTGCGCTCCTTTTTAACATAGCGTGTCATTGGACGCAAGCGCTCGTTATTACTTTAAAATCCAACCTTTTAGAAAATTAAGTCTTTGTCAGATCATAATTCCTAACATCTTTTCTAGTAATGGACTTCAAAAAATTTCGACCTCTTTCAAAAACGCCAGTTGATTTGAAGATCCAGTAAACATGGAAATATAATTATTGCTATTAAATATATTATTATTATTAAGTGTTCATTTAAGCCGATGTAAAATCCGAAGTAATGTGAAGGCTTGTAAATGTTGCTACTCTGAACGCTTAAGAATCAACTGTTTTCAGAATAAAACACTTCGTTGCAAGTACCTATAAGATAGAACTTGACCAGGAAACACTAAGAAGGTAAAAGCCTTTTAATTCACAATTTTTCTTTAGTAAAAAGTTTCCATTTTAAGGAAAAAATTTCGTAGCTCTTTTATTCAACCTTGGTTTTTGCCAATATTGCCAAATTTTTAATTAAATCCATCTTAATGCTATTACCCTATTGGTGTATTTTGGCTTTGGCTGCTTATATAGAAATTCCCGTTTGTTTTTTTAAAATTCGGCATTTTATAACCAATCAATGTTAGTGGTGAATACTTACAATTATTCAGCGTTGGAAAATTCATAAGAAAAAAAAAATGGATGAAATAATTTTTATAACTATGAACTTGAGTGTAATAAATAAAATTTATTTCTTAAATAAACTTTATTAGCGTATTTATATTTCGAATTAAATGAAAATTATTAGTGAAATAGTGTGGTTTGTTATTTATATTTACGAGAATTCAAAAGTGATTCAGATAATATTGCAATAGATGAAGCTAAAAGAAGACTAACAAATAAGGCCTTCGACTCAAAGAGAAAAAGATTTACAAAAGAAGCATTTCGCATGAGGTCGTGACTGTGAGACAAAATTTTTTTTATTTTAAAACATATTTCTTTATCACTCGTCCTTAACACTTCCTATTTATTGTCTGAGGTAGTAAAAAAACAATAATAAAATTTAAAATTTTATCTGCCTCAAGACGCATTTTTGCTACGTAAAGTCAATTTGAGATAAAATCACATGTCCTTCTCTTACAATTAATTTAAATTAGATATAAAAGTTTAACTGCAATATTTATTTAATATTTCGCAATATAAACGAACACCTTCAACACATTTATAAATTAACAATAAAAAAAGGTTCTTAAATTTTTTTTTTATACATGGAAGTTCTTTCGCAACCATAAAGTAGTTCTAATTGATTAGAAAAGACAAATAATAAGCTGAATTGTAGTACTGAGTTCATTTAATGTTATATTTTTTCATTAATATTTCAGTATATTTATAGTAATATGAATTTACAACCTAGTACAAAATTATGTACTTCGGTAACACTCTTTTGTAATAGGAGTAAAAATGGTGTATAAGTAGTTTATTCACCGAGGCCACGTGTGCTAACAGACCTCGGTAAAAAATGAGATTCTCGCCTACTATTGCAATCTATTTTGCATTGATTTTGTTGTTGGATTCGGCAAGCTGCGTATGTATTGGTAATCTATGATATCGCTTTTTTATTATATATTATATGGCAATGTATGTGCGATCAAAACAACCTAAATTTAATTAAATTTTATTAATTATAAATTTAATGTTCTTTAAAGCTTTAAATGATTTCTAGCGTTATTTATTTTGTTAAAAATTAGTGTTCCAATTATAATTAGTAATTTTACTTAATATGTGAATTTTAGTTAATATGCGAATTGCCTGCTTCAGGATTCCTTGCCCTCGGCATCATCCTGCAGCAGATGAGATGTCACCAAACAGGACAATGGTGAGTGCAAGTATAACTAGCGTAATATAAGTAGATACTTCTGAGACCCTGAAGGCACCGTAGCGCTGGTCAAAGAAGTTGCAACACTTGGCGCTATTGTGCTGTTGCATGCGACTACGTCTTGGCAGCCATAGAACCGTCAGTACGATCGGACGGTAATGTATGTCAGCTTAGTTATGAGAATTTTTTCTAGTGGGGGTTTTAGTTTTGTTGGCATTAGGGTTATTTTGAGTACACATTTTTCGCATTTATACACACAATTAAATACCATGAGCTTAGGGTATTAGGAAAAATATAAATACTCTTATTCCCTTGCGGATACGTTATGGGTTAATTTTTGAATATGGATTCAAATTAACTATTGCCTTATGATTTCAGTGGAAAGCGGTAAATTTTTACTCGTTTAAGTTTGGTTAGAAAAATTAATTTAAAATTAATGGGGCTAGTTTAATTTATGATAAAATTTGAGAGATCAATCAAACGAGCATGTTAAATTTTTATTTTAAGCTTTTGGAGTTTATGCATTTATTTGGGTTTTGATAATTAAGATATGCATGTAACACTGGATTGAATTCCCTGAGGATCATTGGAGGGACAACGGGCGGACGCTCAACAGACGCTGTGTCACTATTAGAGGTAGCGGATCAAGCCTGGAGAGCAATCCAGAAGAGAACAGAGGAGAAATTGTTCAAATTTTATATGGAAACGGAAGATTTGAGAGCACAAAAGGAGTACCTTGAGAATAATGTAAAGGAATTTTCTCAAAGGTTGGCAGAAACCGAGGAAGGAGCATCGCAGTTAGAGGAGTGTGCAGCATTTAAAAGAGGAAGGGCGACCAATAGAACATCTACGCAAAGAGAAAGATCAAAATCAGCATCGGCTGAATATACGCAGACATTTTTGACATTGCCTCCGGAAGTTCGCTGGCCGGAATATTTAACACCGGAAGGGATAAGTAGGGTGGTAAGGCCAAGATTAGTATATAGTAAGGAGAGGCAGGCGGAATTCATCTGAGATTGGTGTCGAGCCTTTTTCGTCGGGAAGTCCGGTACACAATAAAATCTTGGTTTATCCACCAAAAGAACTAGCACCTATAACAAAGCAGCAGAGCCCCAATTCTGTGGACAGTAATTCAAAGACTAATTAGTTTGAGACTGGTCACGTACCTCTCAAATCCGGGAGAATTGAGTCTGGAAACTACCCAAAAGGTAGATAACGCTCAAGTTTTACCAGCCATAAGTGAAACAAAAATAAGTAAAATGGGTATAGATGAGATCTTAAAGGCAGTGGCCAGGCTAGTATCTATGTTTTCTGGTGCTGCGTCGGAGGAGTTGCGGTCAGAAGTCAACAGGTTCATTCAATCATCATTAAATTCGCAAAGAGAAGCATAAGCCCTAATGAATTGCAGGATTTCTTTGACTGTGCTAAGCAAAGGCTGTTTGGATATATACTTATCCTTGTGCTGCTAAAGAAATTCGCCAGTGCGGACGAGCTTTACGGGCTTCTAAGGAGAACTTATTTAAAGGAGAGAACTCTGACAGACATAACCCAAGAAATCAGAATTGGGAAGCAGCTGGCAAGTGAAGACATACGCGGCTTTGCCAGGCGTTTAGGGTCACTTCAGATGATGGCCTAGGAAATAATTAGAAATAAGTACAATGGTGTTGGAGATACAGCATTATTATTCGAAGTTGACAAGTCGGTGTTAACAACTTTCATGGTGGGTCTCCGCAACTCCGTTCTAAAGACTCATATGCTGAATAGCAGAACAGGAACTCTGGCATTGAGCTGGTGGGCTGGTCATCAGAGCCTTAAGTATAGCGGTGTGACAAATGCTGGAAATGGCGCTCTGAAACGTGATTAGTCCGCCCTCCGTCTCCGATAATAGCCGTGGCACGAACTACAATATGATTCGTATCTCGTACCATTAAGTTGGCTACAGGTGCGGTTGATATAAGTCCGTTTAGCGACGACTGGGCTCTGTACCTAGCCGCTCATAAGGCTCTAGGTCAACCCTCTCGTGGCCTCCCTGATTAGCACAGATAACCACGGAGTCATAAAAGGCGACTGAATACACGAATATGGACAACGGTTGTAGGGGGAGACCCATAAGAAAAGATGAAACAAAATAACAAAAGAAACAAAACAAACAACTCCAAAACAAAAACAGCAGTAGAGGAACTGGAGCTTCACAACCAGTTGACGGCATTCACCAGCAAGCATGGTCACGGGTTCACCGATCTCTATCTAAGAGTCAGCGCATTTCCTTAAGGGATCAGGGCGTAAAAATGACTATACCGATAGCTGCGTCGGAAGCGACAGACAAGAATACCCCAGCAGCAACAGAGAAACGCGCGCAAAATATGGGAAATAAAAATACAAAGAGAAAAGACCCATTGCCGTTAGTGAGGATAGCGGCAAAAATGCAAAACAATAATAGGTGGCAGAAGCCCGATGCCTTCATTATAAAGTCAGATGGCAAGGAATCCCTCGTGGATATAGTAAGGAAAATAGAGACCAGCCATGAATTGCATGACTTGGAACTTGGCTCTGCGGTCAACAGGCTCAGAGGACTTGCTCATGGAGCTGAAGAGGGGACCAAAGGCGAAGTGCTTTGAAACCAAATTAGCTAAGGTTTTAGGAAAAGGCGTAACAATTCAGGTGCGAGGGTGTTATGCCGGAGCAAAAATCGCCGGTAGATATCGCGGCTGATCTAAACAAACAGCTAAGCATCATTGTAATGGAGAAATCGATACATATGGCGAATACTAGGCGAGACGGCACATGCACAGTATATATAATACTGTAAGCCGGCGACGCAAATAAGGCACTGGCTGAGAAATACATCTGTCTACGCTGGGCAAAATGAAGTCGAACAGCCAGTCAAGTGCTTCAGATGCTGGGAAACCGGTCACCAACCATCCAAATGCACCGGTACTGACAGATCAAACCATTGCAGAAAATGCGCAAAACCGATACACAATCTGGCAGCAGCAAATGGCAGCAGCAAATGAAAGGCAGGCGCAAAGGCATAATTATGAGACTACTGCAAATAAATGTAAATCACTGCATCGCGGCACAAGATCTCCTTTGGCAGAACGCGGCTGATGTGGATGCTGATGTCATTGTTCTAGCAGAACCATACAAGGTAGAAAATATGCAATAGTGGTATGCGGACCTAACGGGAGCAGTGGCAGTATGGGTCATAGGCCAATCGGCTACCAGCGCAGTGATAGCACCAGCGGTCGAATTCTATACATGTGAAAGGTCTATGTGAAAGGTGTGTACATTTGGAGTATTTATGCTCTTCCACGTCTCAATATTAGAGAATTCGAAACTCTGCTTACCGCAGTACAAATAGAGGCACAAGGGAAAAGAACTATAATAATACTAGGCGATTTCAATGCCTAGTCCACCAACTGGGGCTGCAAGAGCACAAATAAAAAAGGAGCTGCACTCGAGTTCCTCGGAGCCCTAAACCTGTCGCTGCTGAACACCCCCGGCGTGACTACATTTGAAAATGGCAGGAGGTCGTCGATCATTGACATGGCCTTCGCCAGCAGTAACATGGCTAATAAAATGCGCTGGAGGAAAAGCAACATGCACATGCAGAGCGATCACCGGGCACTCGTAATTGAAATACAGTCAAATCGCAATATCCGAACGGAACCCAAAGCCACGATACCGAAGCAATGGGTGTCGATAAAGCTTGATAAAGACCTTTTCGTACATATCTGGAACAATTTTACGCAGACCGTAGGTAATGCAACAGCCACATCAGCAGTAACAAGCACAATGACAGCAGTTATGAAATTGTGTGAGGCAGAAATGCCGTCCCATTGCCAAGAAGGCCTGTCTACTGGTGGAGTGACGAGATCGCAGACATCAGTGCAAACTGTATCAAGGCTAGGATGAAAAGCCATAGAGCATGGCGCAAACCCGGCCTCCAACAACTTCATGACGAGTTCGCCAAGCTACGGAAAAAGCTCCGAAAGGTGATTATGCGGCAGGTCCACGGTCCGAGGGCGCCACAACCAACATGCCCAGTACTGCTAAGGGATATAGTGCCAACATTACTCCCAATGCGGGAAGAAACTCCAGAGTATGATGTGCGGGTCAATGATTTCCCTCAGGTAACCTCACAGTAAGTACTGGATGCGGCAGCTAGGATGGGAGACAAGAAGGCGCCGGAACTAGACGGTACTCCGACCATTGCTCTGAAGTTTGCAATCTAGGAGCGTCCGCAGATTTTTGCAAGCATGTATACCGAGTGCTTAAAAGAAGGGTGTTTTCCAGGAGTCTGGAAAAAGCAACGGCTGGTTCTCTTGCTCAAGCCCGGAAGAAGCCAGATGAGCCATCAGCTTACAGGCCCTTATATATTCTGGATACTGCGGGCAATGTATTTGAACGCATACTTTGCGCCCGCCTACAAAACATAGTCGATCGAATGCTATCAAATTATCAATTTGGTTTCCGACATGACAGATCAACTATTGACACCATAAAACGAGTCACAACGATTGCATCACACGCCACGTAGGGCAGTATAAATAATCGGAGATACTGCGCGGTCATCACATTAGACATCCGAAATGCTTTCAATAGCGCAAGGTGGGATCTCATCATACATGCGGTGAAATCATTTCAGACTCCTCCATACCTAGTCAAAATCATACGCGAATATTTCAGGGACAGAGTAATGCAGTACGAGACAGAATAAGGCCCAAAGTATCACAAGGTGATAGGTGGCGTGCCGCAAGGTGTAATACTGGGCCCAACACTATGGAATATAATGTATGATGGGGTTCTTCATATTGAAATGCCACAACATCCCACCTTAGTAGGGAATACTGACTACATTGAGCTTACCTGCCTTGCTGTTAAATTGTGGTATAAGAATGACTTTGCGTGCCCAGACTTCTACACCACGCAACTCATTTCAGGCCATGGGTGCTTTCGCCACTACTTGAATAGATTCAATATTGTAGAAGACCCGCTGTATCCGACGTGCCGAGTGAGTGAAAATGCGGAGCACAAATCGAAGAGCACAATGCGAATCGGTAGATATTGGAGGCATTGACTGACCTTCTCGCAATCACTAACCTTATCGAAGCAGTTACGTCATCAACTAGCAAGTGGAAGGCGTTCCAAAGATATGCAGAAGACGTACTAAAAGAGCCGCAATTAAAACAAGAGAAAGTCGCATGGATGCGGCAGAATAGTAGGGGTAGTTTTCGCAGCTTAGCGCCCCGACCTCGACGCCTTCACAAGAGAGTGTTCTCCGAGGGGATGTGGGTGGAAAGGAGACGATTTTAGTGGCGTAGGCCTCTTCGGAGGAGTCCACAGTACTAGCGCGGCAGGAGCCTGCTGGTCTCCATGAGGATTTTACGTCTTCCAACGGAGAAAAAAATACTATGGATACTCTTGGGTATAAATTTCCTATTTAGTATAATTTTTATTTTCTTTGGATTTTTACATTTAATTCATTAGAAATTCAGATGTTAAATAATTAATTTCTGTAATTATAATTATTTTCTAAACTACTTTTGTTTACAATTTCAACTTTTACACAAATTATAAATTATGATTTTTTAAATTGTAAATATTATGCATATTTAATATGTAATAATTCGCACTTATTTTGTGAAATTGGCAAAAACCAAATTTCGTTTAGAATAATAGAATTTTTTTAAGTCATCGTCACTCTTTTTCATCTATATTTATTTATTCTTCATATATTGGTTTCTTATTATTATTTTTTTTTTCTTTAAATATATTCCTTTCATATCATTTTTCTTTTTATATAATTTTTTTTTGAATTTTTCAATTATAGCAGGGCGCTTAGCAAAATGGCGTTGCCAATTAATAAGATTCTACGAAAAGAAGCAAAGTTCCAATGGACAGAGTGCTGTAAGCAAGCATTCGAGAGGCTGAAAGAGATAAATACCTCATCACCGATTTTGGTGTACCCCGACTTTGAGCAAACTTTTTTGTTGACCACCGATGCTAGCAATGAAGCAGTGGGGGCAGTGTTGGAGGGTGGAGTTAAACGTGCTGCTCGTTCGAGGGTCCGCCGCATCCTTCGGCTTCAGCCGAAGAGTGAGTGCCATCTTCCAGGCGAAATGCAGTTCGTCCGGGTTGTCCCAGCGGGTCTCCTGGTCCGCCATGGAATTCAGGAGCAACTGCGAGGACTGGGAGTCGTCTCCCCAGGGTCGATCCAGCATGGCCCGGATCTCCGATGCGTCCAGGTGCTTAGCGGCAGCATGCAGCAAAGGCAGCGCCTCCTCAGTTAGGGTGCCTAACACTTGGTTTCGGTTGAGGGTACAATATCCTAAAATAATCTCAGCGAACGATATTATGGTGTAATACGGTGATGAAAAATTGATAGAAATACGATACAAAAAGCGGGTTTTTATACTTCCGTTTCCCAACAGAGTGTTGGGGTTGGTGTCCTTGCTTGTTTGGCGGGGGACGTCCTATCGCGGTTCGCTGGGCGCGTAGCTGTAAACTTTAAAGCCCTAACGTTTTAATTGAAAACCAAAGACACTTTTCACTTTAAGATTAAAATCACAAGAAGATTTATTCTTACGAAAACTAAATTTTATATACTATTTCTTTACACCTATCTCAGTCTGTGAACTGACCTTTCTGGTGTTCCAGTTCCGCACCTGCTAATTGGTGTCAGTTGGTCAAGCCAACTGACCTACTTCAAAAGTGGCGACGGTACATTACGCTGCCCTCGTCGACTCGACTGCGGAACTGTAATACCCTAAAAGTTTACATAGTAATATTTCACAAACCATTTTAGCTTAAAATACTTAGACCCTAAAAGTATGTCTTATTGTTAAACAATTTTAGCACATTCTAATCCCACAGAGTGTGGCATCTATTAGGAGTCGATGCTGTGAGTCAACTACACGTAGGTAGCTTGGTTCTAACTCACAACATCCCTCCCCTCTTTCTAAAAGAAGTTAGTGCAACTAACTTCTAATGAGAGTTTACAATCATTTCTGCACTTTAAACAATCTGTGCATTTTCTTAAACCTACAGTACATATGTATAATTTTTCTTCTCTTTTTTTTCAAATTCGCCTTATTTGGGTTGTGTTATTCTATTCTTTTCTTTTTACTTTTGTATTTTTTGTTTTTACTTTTTTGCTTTCTTATTACTTCTTCTTTTATATATTTTTTTCTCTTTTGTTTTATTCTGTTCTTTTATCTCTTTTTTTTCTTCTCTTTTTTTTATGTAGCTCTATTCCCTTTTTTATGTTTGGTCGTTCATCGACTCTTTTCTCACTGGCGTACAATACAATTTACTCCTATACTTAAAATCTTATACTTCACTATGATATTTACATCTAAGATCTTATGCTAAAACCGATGATCCGGTTGTCGGCTGCCGTTGTCGGTATGGTTGGTGAGGTGTGATACCCTTTCAACATCTTCTGCCTCCTTTACCAAGTCGCTGTTCGCTCTGCTGTTCGTTGTTAGGGTTCCTCGTTGATCCTTCAAATGCATGAGTGAGACTGTGTTCGGTGTTCTGAGAGTATGGCCACAATCACTTCGTTTGTGATTTCCCAGCAGCTCCTGCAGTTTCGTCTTTAAACGGTTTGTTCCCATGACGGACGTTGAGAAGTTGTACCGCGACTCCTCTTGACTTTTATGGACCAGCATTACTCCTTTGCCAATTACTCTGCAACCGGCCTCGATGGTCATAAACCCGGTGTCCACTAATTCCAAACGTGTGGTTTCGTCTGAGCACACCGCTTTGAAAAGAAGTCACCTGGTCGTCAAAATGGTAGAGCCATTTGTTTATGGTTCTGGTAGCTATTAGAATTCCTCCCGTGGCTGGAATGGCTATGTGATCGCATTGATCCCGCTCATGCTTCAAGATTTCTATCTCGCAGTAATCGCTTGCTCGAGTAATTACTTTCCCGGGATGATAGCATAAACGTTTTGTTGTGCCCACCTCCCGGCATTTTCCCTCGTCCTCTATTGACAGGCCGATATAATGCTCTTGTGCCTGGCTTGCTGCTATGTAATCGTATCTCGTCTTCGGCAGCACGCACCAATCTGGGTTTAGTCTTTTGGGTATAGGGTACACTTTGTGCATCGTAAATAACTCCAATAATAGCACTGGAATCTTAACGACCACTTTTAAACCGTTATCCGCCTCTTCTGTGCGAACCTTGGCTAGTTCATAGAACCGCTCCGGTGCCTCGCTATACCATGAAATTCCTCTCATCGACACTGGTGCCGCTTTGAGTAATTCATCTGACGTCAGGAACAACGGGTGTAGGATGTAACATATCATCAAGCACCACTATCTCCGTTTGTTGTTGGTCTGGAACCTCAGCAACTCCTCAGAAATAACTTTCCCCAACATGAAAGATTCTGCCAAGCTCACTTCTGCTTCCTCATGCCTCTTTCCAGTGCCTTCCAACGCCAAGTGCATCTCTTCCAGCTCTTGGAAAGTCTTATTCACTGCTTCGTGAATACTCTGATAACCTGCTCTCATCACAGTCACCTCTTTTCCCAGCAATGACAATGTCTTTGATTGCTTCTTCTCAAGGTCCTGTAAGTGACCATAAATTCGATCTGAATCTTGGTGGTCCATTGTACCAAATGCCCATTTGAGAATTTCACCGCCAGAATATATTAGCGACCGGCGTATCCTCCCTTTCAGAGACAATGTCTTCTCTTTTTCCAGAAATCTTCTCATTATTGTCTCTATTTCCAAAGTCGAAGAAACGCATCTACGTTTTAGCTCGGACCCGCTGGCCGCTGCATGCCTCTCACATAACTTCCTGGTTGTCTCCTGCATTCCTTTGAACTGTTCCACAATAATCTTCAATTCCGTTCGTGGAAACTCAGTTACAACCACCCAATAATCTTTGGCGAACCATACATCTCCTGTTTTTTCCAGCAATATCCGTGTCCGTTAGTTTGTCCAACCGCACTCCTGCACGTATCCCGTTGGTAACCGCCATCAACATCACTAACATGATCTATAACCGTAAAAATGGTAAAATTTTACACTAAACATTCCATACTTCAGAATAAATATACTATAATATCTTCATTACCTGCTTATTCTATAATTGAATGCTATATCATTCAATTTTACGTCCACTCGTCTTCTCCCCTTACATTCTTGGATTCGTTACCGCAACCTAGAAGAAAAGAGGACTGGACTATGTTTTATTATTGCCATATAGGGCATTAGTTTCGCTTCGATTAATTTTTCGTGCTCTTTTTCAACACGTGAGTTATCACTCATTTCAGTTTTGAACCAATTCATTGGTCCTCCGACAAAAACCAGATTATATAAAATAATCCAGTTTATGTCAAAACTTCGTGCATTGCATGACTATATCTTTCATCGCAGTCAATTATTGGATCCAAATTTATCTATAACCTGATATGTATATATCCATTAACGATCGTCTCTTCCTAGATCGTACATGGCTACATACATATATTCAAGGCACTATTTTATCAATTAACCTTTACCCATTTTTCTATAATATGCCTTTCTTCATTTACCTATATACTAAATTTCTAATTAATAAACAGAAAAAAGATTTGTATATTTATATAATCCGTTGCAAAGTCTGCAACCTCCTAAATTCTAATTACCCGTCTTCATATACTTAACTACACAATAAAAATACCTACTTGTTCAAATATATATCCGCATACTTACTCTTCACCTAACACCCCATAATTGACATATGGTCGTAGGGTGCTCATTCTTCTTATAGCCGAACCTGCCCACTACACTACGACCCGATTATCGCTGGTCGACTTGAGAACATGTCTCAGCACTTTAGCTCAGCTAATTTCGGTTAACTTTTTATGTTATTCTGTTAAAATGTGCCTTGTTAGCACATTTCCGAAAACAGACCTCTTATTGATTTCCTATAAAACCGTGCTTTTGCACTGTATTTTAACACAGTTAAACTTCACCAGCCACCATGAACACCAAACTTTGACATTGCATGTTGGACTTCAAGCAGGTAATCAAAACCCTGCTTGAAGAATCGGTGACCCTGATACACCCCGCTTGCGCTGCACTAAGTCTGGAAGAACACCGCCGCCTAATGGATCTACCCTGCGGCTCCTACACACCAACATACGCCATCCTCAACAACTACCTAAAGGAGATTGATACACAATGGGATTACCCGGAGGCAGTGGAAGCCTGCTGGAAACTCCTGCTTACGTCAAGACTCAACCCGGAAGAACAGGGAGTCGAGAGAGTGCTGGGGCAACTCCTAGTTGTACTGCACCGGGCGCACGAAATGACCGTGCCCGGATTCCCACCCGGGAATCCACTCTTAATTACCAAATTTTACCCCTAAAAAAAAAAAAATAAATAAATAAAAAATAAAAAATAAAATATTAAAAAAACTTGATACTTGACTACTTATTTTTTAATGACCATTCACAGATATCGAGTAAGTATGCCCTCTCTCTCCTAATGCCCTTATGCTCCCTATCCACTAGCGGCTCAATCGCCTGGTCACAATGCTTATGCCTCAAACTGCCGTATGTGTGTATGTATTTAATATACATACATACCCATTCCTCATACCAATTCCTCATAACTAGCATACTTACCTTTTTTTTTAAATATACATTCGTACATTCATTCTTTATTTCATACACATATCTATATACATATATATACTTACTTCACCAGCAGTTCCGTTGCCTGGCGTTAACGCTCAAGCGTCAAAATTCAGTGCATACACCGCCGTATGTATGTACGTACATATTCGAAGTTTTATATTACTTACCCACGACTGTCTTATTATTTTATTTTATTTTTTAATTACGTGCAATGAACCCGTTTATTATTATTTAATATGTAAAACAAAAAATAATTTTCTCTACTGTCTTCATTCGGCAATAGTGCTTAATAAGCAGATTTTCATTACGTAAATTTTACTTGCCCGAGTTTAAGAAGCACAATTTTACTGACATTGACTATGAAAATCGGCGCTGCGTGTGTTATTTGATACACACATGCACATGTTTACATTGTTACTCTTGTGTTAACATTTGTAAAACACTATTAACACATGTCTTTAGTCGCGTGGCCTAATGTGGAATAATTTCAACAAATTATTATGTAGCTTTTTATTTTTTCCCTTAATCGTTACGACTGTTGTAACTGGGCTTCGGATCTCTGCTACTACATACGGACCTATCCACACAGGTGAGAATTTGTTTCTCCTAGCCTGATTCTTCATGAGTACTTGATCACCCACGTTAAAAACGACTGGGTTTACTACCTTGTTATAGGCCTCCCTGGCTACTCGCTTAGCACAATCCTGGTTTTCTCTGACCAATTCGTGCGCTCGCTGTAGCTGATACTTTTGCACTTTATTCGGGCCATCAGCACTCTACACTGGCGCACATTTGCGCTTCAGATTTGCTGGCATGTTAAAATCAAACCCATAGAGAGTTCTAAACGGAGTTTGCTTCGTTGATGTATGTACCGTATTATTGTGTACATGCATTGCAGTAGTCATCAATTGATCCCAATTCGAGCCGTCTTCCTTGGCAAAACTGCGCAAGTACTCGGCCAGAGGTCGATGGCTACGTTCCAATGAGCCATTCGCCTGTGGATGATATGGTGTTATGTGCAACTTATTGATTCCCAGCATTTTACAAGTTTCTGAGAATAATTGTTTCAGGTAAAATACCTACAATATCCATATGAACTTTATCAAATTGTTGTTTTGGTGTGTCAGTTAACACCATTGGCATCTTTGTTAGCCTTGAACTTTTGTTGGCCTGGCACTTTGGGCAACTCTTTATATATTTTTTAATGTCCTTGAGCATACCTTTCCATCCGTATACTCGCCTAATTCTGTCATGAGTTTTCCAAAATCCTTGGTGTCCACCTAGAGGTGAATCATGGAATCCCTTTAACACAGCCTGGATATCTTTTTTATCCTCCAGCCATTCTACACTGCTAGCGCTTTGTCCATTGACATCGTCACCCGTCTTGCTAACATCTCTTGTAGCGTTAATTTTATCCTCTTGCATTCTCTCGGCCTTCTCCTTATCTGACCGTGCTTTGGCCCTCGTTTGCACTACTGATACCTTCTGTGCCTGCGGTACTCTGCTGAGTGCATCCGCATTCAGATTCTTTTTCCCAGGTTTGTAAATGATTTCAAAATCATACTCAGACAATTTGTGTCTGAACCTGGCTAGCCTAAACGTTTGGTCTTTCAAATTGGCTATGCCTCTCAACGGCTGGTGATCAGTGTATATTATAAATGGGCGTCCTAGCAGATATGCCCTAAAATTCTTCGTAGCCCATACTATGGCTAGAAATTCCTTTTCTATTGTGGAGTATCTCTTCTCAGGGTCGCTAAGCGCTCTGCTTGCGAATGCAATTGGTGGGTCATTACCGACTTCCCCTTGTGACAATACTGCCCCTAATGCTTCATTGCTAGCATCAGTGGCCAACAAAAAAGTTTGCTCAAAGTTGGGGTACGCCAAAATTGGTGGCGAGCTAATTATTTCCTTTAGCCTCTCAAATGCTTGCTGACATCTCTCTGTCCATTCGAACTTTGCTTCTTTTCGTAGCAACTTATTAATTGGCATCGCAATTCCGGCTAGTCCTTCCACGAACTTTCTATAATAGTTCACTAGTCCTAGGAATGCTTGCACTTCCTTTCTATTTCTTGGAACAGCTAAATTTTTAACGCATTCCACCTTCTGCAGGTCAAGCAGTGCTCCTACCTGTAAGCAACGATGGCCTAAATAAACCACCTCTCTTCGCAAAAATTGACACTTCTCCGTGTTCAATTTCAAATTGTGTTCTCGTAATTTCTGGACCACCTTGCACAAGCGTTGCGAATGCTGCTGCAAGTTCTTCCCATAAATTACAATATCATCCAGATACACAAAACAATCTAACCCTTGTAAGCCTGTTAGCACATGGTTCATTAGCCGTTGGAAGGTAGCTGGTGCTCCTGTTAATCCAAACGGCATTCTATTAAACTCATAATGGCCTAAACCGGTGCTGAACGCGGTTTTCTGCTTATCTTGGGTATCCACCAGAACTTGGTGGTAGCCACTCGCTAAATCAAGTGTAGAAAAATATCTACTGTGTCCCAATTGATCCAGAATTTCTGCTATCCTTGGTATCGGGAACACCCGCTTGATAGTGGCGTCGTTCAGTTTCCTAAAATCGACGACCATTCTCCACTTCTTCTGACCGTGAGCACCTCCCTTCTTTGGTACCAAAATTATTGGTGAATTCCAAGGCGAGATACTCGGTGAAATTATGTTATCTTTTAACATTCCTTCCACTTGCCTATTTACCTCGTCTTTGTGAGCTTGTGGCAATCTATATTGTTTCTGGTTAATCGGTGGTTGATCCACTCTAGTAGGTATTTCATGCTCTACCTCTGGTGTATTTGTCAACTGGTCTCCTTCCAGCAAGAATATGTCATGGAATGACGCACAAATGGCCTCTATTGATGCCTTTTCTTCTAAATTTACGCTTGGGTCTAACTTCAATGATTCTAGCACTCTCTCCATCCTTTTCCTTATATCTACCTGCTTAATCTGATTAACCGCTCTATAATTCGGTTCCTTAAAATTATCATAACTAGTGAACTTAGGCCTAAAATCTTCATCCATCAGGTAGTCCTTTTCCGAGACGTTGAGTACGCAAGCGTACACCTTACCCTTATGAACGTGCGTTATGGTTTCTCCCATATATACGCCGTCCGCTAACTGCTGCTTGTGCAAAACAAGAGTCCTAAGTTTGGTGTTTACACGCAAAGTAACTACTCTAGTTGACCTTGCGTTCACTACCTCCATACAATTTTTAACCCTATTCACGGTTCCTTCCTGCCATGACTTTAATGGGAGAGTAAGGATCCTATTCCTATTATCATCATAAAATGATAACTGCTTGTCTAGCGCATCCAGTATGGTGCGGCCCAGATATGATCGTGGCCAATTATCCCATCGGCCGGGATACCTTCCGTATCCAATTCGACTGCGTGCACTCTAAAGCTCATGCCCTTAACTTCACTTTGCCCTATTCTGAGTGACCCCAGTGTCCTGATGTATCCTTCGAACGCTCCATTAAGCGTTCTTACATCCTTTCGGTTTACAACTAGTCCTTTCCGTAAAACACTAGATTTTACGAGGCTAGTGTCCGCCCCTGAGTCTACTAGCACTAGCTTTCCATTAGCTGCCTCATTGCAGGGTATCTCGATAAAAGCAGCTCCTATCCTGGTCACAACGAAACAACGCCCTTTTGATTCCAAAATGGACGCGTAACTACTTCCTAACTCTTCCAATTTTTCCTCCATGCACAGCAGTTGTCCCTTACAATCCTATACTCCCTCAAAATTACCGTGAATATCTTAACTATATATCCTCGTACCACGTACGCGGCGATCGGCCTGTACTCTCTAACCTTATTGAAACTTAATCTAAGTACTAGAATCATCACAGTTACCCAAATCAATACGCAATCAAAAATTTTCTCCCGGAGAGACTCTTGCTCCTCCGTAACTTGAACCATTGTTCTTACGTTACTCGGTACGTGGTATTGGAGAGCCTCTTGCTCCTCCTTTTCCTGGACTGTATTTCCTACATTACCAGTCACACGTACCTCCGGCCTAATTATTACTTTCTTTCTTTTGGCTTTCCAGTCTACTGGCCTCGACTGGGCAGCTGGAAGTTTCCCTGGTTCCTTTGTTGGAACTGCCTATCCCTGCATTCCGCTGCCCGATGTCCCATCCGTCCACATGAGAAGCACTTCAACCCCTGTTGGGTGTTGCCTATCCTTTGTTCACTTCTAGAACACCAATTTGGTCGCTGCTGACCATTCCCAGTGTTGAAAGAATTTCTTCCTTGGTTAATCCCTTCCGTTGAATTGACTCGAGGACTACTACCCCTGCTGTCCCTTAAGGGTGGATCCGCGCGCCTCGTACCTGGCTGCCTTCTACTTTGATCCCATTTATTGTCTATTTGGCACTGTCTACTTGCCTCATGACCATATGTTTGGCACTCCATACAATAGGGCGTATTTTTGCGTGTAATGCATTCATCCCTTGTATGACCTGGCTTATGGCAGAATGAACAAATGGGTTTCCTCGGCTGGAATCTCTCGACTAGGAATCTTTGGTCTCTTTGTTGCGGAACTTGATCCATCAATCTGCCGACTCCCCTTGGGTTCCGCTTCTGTACCGGTCCTACCTCTGCAGGAGCATTATTCCAACAGATTCCACCTGTTATCGCTCGCTGTTGGATTGCTGCTTCGGCGGAAGAGACCGCTTCAACTAATTCTGCCATACTCCTCTGCGTGAGATTAAGAGTAATTAGCCAAGTCCCTATTTATCAGACCTTAAACACAGAAATCATAGCTCGTTATACTTGAGCCTTGTATGCTGCAACATTTCCTGGAAACTGCCTGTTGGCTTCTGTCTCAGCAGCGTTCCCCAGAGACTGGAGCCTTCGTCCCCAGGCTCTCAATTCCTCCCCTGGTTTCTGAATTGATTCCTGTATTTCCCGTACAAGACAGTCGTACGACTTTTGTTTTAAATATGTCCGATCTAAAAGTGCGTATAACTCCGGCAGGGTGCTTACTGAGCTATGCGCTAGTAAATCAAACGCATCACCTGTGGTTCTTTGTTTAATACACTTTATCAAGTGTTCCCCTTCTGCATCCGGAAGACTCTGTTGCGCTAACTTACAACCTTCTTTGAAGCGCCGTATCTCAGTTCTCAGATCATACAACTCGACTCCTGAGAACATGGGCACCAGCTTCTCCACCGCATGAGCTACTTCCAGAATGCCCATTTTACTCCTACGTGCTTGCTTAAGTTCTGATAAAAAATTAGTGGGCTTTCCAGATTTTCTGCTCCCGAATCTGAGAGGTACTTAACCAGTGACGGACTCAATCTTATTAGTCTTCGACCGTTTGCTCCTACAGGCGAAATATTGTCCACTGTATTGGGACTTTCCTGTACCGTTACTGCTTCTGGCTCCTTTGGCGGATAACCCTGATTTTTATTATTAATCGGACTTCCTGGAGAAAAAGGCTCGAAACCGATATCAGATGCGCCAAACAAAAACTCCGCTTCACTCTCTCCACTCAATACTAATCTAGGCTTTACCACACGACCTATCCCTTCCGGAGTTAAATACTCCGGCCAGCGAACTTCTGGTGGCAAAGCTAGTACTGTCTGCGTTTGTATTTGAGAGGTTGAAGCCGATCTTACTCTTGCTGGCTTAGTAGTTGCCCTGATTCTCTTAAGCTCTAAATTTTCCTTCTCTAGATGCGATGCGGCTTCCTCAGTTTCCCGGAGCTGCCTAGAAAGTACTCTAATTCTATTCTCGAGAAATTCCGTATTTATGTTCAATTATTCTGTATCCTTGAAGACTTGGAAAAATTTCTCCTCTGTTCGACTCTGAATAGTCGCTAATGCTTGGTCTGCTGCTTCCAAAGTTGACAAGTTTCCACCGTCTCTCGCTAATCTCCAGAGTACCTGGGTTTCACTCTTGCTGGTTGCCGCTTCTAATTGTTCGAACAATTTCTCTGTGAATAATTAAACCTCAGTTTGTAAAGACCTAAGCTTGTCTTGAGCCTTGTCCTCCTGCGAACTAGGACTATCTTCCTGTGCTTCCAGCTCTTCTAGATCCAATCTGAATTTGGTCAACCAGTCCCGTGTCAAACCGTTGACGAGTAACGGGTAATCCTAGGTAAAGTACTCCTTGTCACCACAACATTCCTTAAACTTTAAGAACTCCTCGTTGTTATTATTGAATGTATTCAACAAGGCTTCTAACTCCGCTATGCGCTTAGTTTTTGTACGCGCTGCTTTTCCTTGCCTTGCTATCCTTCCTACAATTCCTGATTCTCCTTTGGATGGACTCATTCTGCCTCTTTTGCTCTTCCAGCAATATTTTCGCCTCTTCTGGTGCTTCCATAGACCGAATAAATCCTTACTTTTAACCCAAACTCCAAAAACCAAGTGTTACCGTATCCTAACTTTAAAAAATCACTTGAAAATTCCCGTAAATAATCCAATATGACTACCCCAAATCCAAATAGTCCCCAAATATATGCATAGCAGTATACCAAATTACAGTTTATTCATAATTTCATTTGCTTTATTTCACAAACATACTACCAGAAAATTTTTACACTCAAAGAAGCATTTTACCGCAGAATTATACGCATATTCATTTCTGAACAACGCTCTGTTGAGCTGTTTCGCTTTTCCGTGCGAAATATTGGTTCATTATTGCTGCGCAAATTGTAGTTTCGGAACTACACAAACTTTGATGCGACAACATGTGTTGACGGCACATCTTCAAATATTTTCACCTAATACCCTAACTCAAATGCCAAAAATTTAAAACAACCATTTAAATTATTTCACATGCCTCCACAATGTATTTATTAACTCAATTCATAACCAAAGGAATTCAAGGAATGTATTTACCAAATAAAAACATAAATAAATTAATTGACTCGTTTTATCAAGCAATAAAATTCAACGATCACTTCGATTTTACTTACAAAAACTCTTAAAGCTAATTATAAAATTCAACAAACCGAACATTTCCTGCCACAATCTATTGGCTTCGCTCCAAGGCAGAGGAACTTCCAGATCCGCCTGTTCTGCCAGAAACTTCCTTAGAAATGCCAGCCGCTTTCTCTCCCGTGCTGCTTTTCCACCACGTCTATGCCAATAAGGGTGTGTGCGCGGCACCTTTGAAATGGGCCTCAGTTCAATCCTTCGACCTTCTGCAACCGTTACGCATTTGGTACTCTGGTCATTTATTTCCTGATATTCAAGAAAATAAATGTCCAATTTTACTATATGAATTGAGATTTAAATTATCCTAACCGCAGCCACGAAACACGCTGCCAAACAAACACTCGCGATGCCCCCAAAAAGTGAACCTAACTTTATTCCGGTACTTGACACGGACAAGAGAATCAAACGTTACGAACACCATCCCCTATTATGAATGCATAAACTCTATACCGTAAGACGTTCTTTCCGAACCAAACCAACCGGTATGCACAAGTTCGCAATACAATAGGGATTAGCGAGGAAATTTGTTTTCTTTAAAATAACTTTACACGTTTCACGCCCCCCGAGAATGCTGAAATAAGCGGTAAGTAAAAATATGAACCTAATCTCAGTGGGACAACCCCATACAACCTGACCGTAAGTAAAAATTTTCTTTTGGATCGACCTATTGTCACCTAACCGCAGCGGCTAATCAGCCCCGATGCTGCTTCTTCTGCATGACCGGCGCAAAAGCGCACACACGGCCACCGAAGAATCGTCGACAAAATTCACTTAGATACTAGAATGTCCTACTATAAGCATACTCACCATTTTTGTTCCCCCCATTGAACTCCTTTGGGATGGTTATCCTGATGGTTTCCTGTTGGTAGATTCCCGCATAGGAGTGCTCTTTTCCTGGCACTCGACGTTGGATCCTACCGGCAGGTCCAAACTGTTGGAGTTGGTGTCCTTGCTTGTTTGGCGGGGGACGTCCTATCACGGTTCGCAGGGCGCGTAGCTATAAACTTTAAAGCTCTAACGTTTTAATTGAAAACCAAAGACAATTTTCACTTTAAGATTAAAATCACAAGAAGATTTATTCTTACGAAAACAAAATTTTATATACTATTTCTTTACACCTATATAGGGAGATAAGATGAAAAATTGGTAATTTGCAGATATATACATACTGCAGCAGTGTACATGTAAATTTTCTTAAATTTTTTTATCGCTTCGGAAATTAGAGTACAGCGTGTGGGATATTCAAAATATATATGTTGAAAGAAAAAGAATATGTTTCGCTGAATTGGGAAATAACAAGCAATTTATAATGAGCAATTAAAAGTGCCTCAAAGGTATGTATGTGGCGACATCACTACCCCCACCTAGTAGACGGGAACGGAAATGCAAGCAGGCGCTAGTTCCACGCGTCATCTATTGACGCGCTGTCGCTGCCGCGCAGTGTGTTCATGGCAAGCTGAACTAGCCTGTGTTGGCTGCCGAACATCGGACCTTGTGATTCAGGCTTGTTCGTTTTTCTTTCCATTTTGTCGCAGCGCTGGAACCGGGCACACGCACTCGCATATTTCCTGATTCAAGGCATCACAATACATTTGTATCGTTCTTATTATGTTTTCATATTAATATCACATTAATTATAATATTGATTGGCAACGCTGTAACTAAGCAAAAAGTCAAATTGGTGACCCCGACGTGATCTAGGAAAACGCATTCGCCCACCCAGGGGGGTATAATATACAATCATCGCACGAGGTAAGATGCTACACATGCCACCGGAATCCAGGCCTGTATCGTCTACATTGCTGGGGCTCCAGCAATAGCATCAACAACAGCCACAGCCAGCAACGAGGTGTCGAACCGTGCTACGCCCCCCTCCCACCGCCGCATACCATCGAAGTCGTGAACAACTGCCGGCTACCGCCCTTTTGGCGGGGTAACCCAGAGCTTTAGTTCTTCCAAATCGAGGCGGATTTTCAGGTGCATAATGTCAGAAATGACAACAGCCGTTATAACCTGGTGGTAAGTACGGAGCCGCGGCGCAGTTGTGCCGATCACTGTGCGCCTTTGGCGCCGTCGCCGTACTGGCCGCAACCTCGACTCCGTCGGGAAATTAACGCTGCCGACGCCGACCTGGGCAAGCGACGCCGGCGTACCACCAACTGAGTGACTCCTCCACATATTCTACCAGACGATGTCCACGCGCTTCCTCGTAGATTCGTGTTCAGTGGTCTCCTTACTCCCGAGGAGAACGGTTGCCCGCAAGTTGCAGCGGAACTACCTCACGTTGTACACTGCCAACACATCGCCGATCGCCACATATGGACAGCTCACGATGAAACTCAACCTTGCCCTGCGCCGTGTGTCCACTTGGTCGTTCATCGTGGCGGACGTACAAACAGCTATGCTGGGAGCGGACTTCCTGGCACATTATGGACTCCTGGTAGACCTGAGGGGACGACGCATCGTAGACCCTCTCACCAATTTCGGGGCAACGGGGCGCATTGACTCAGCACACATCTATGGTATCTCCACAGTGGCTTGCATTGATGCACCTCTGGGACCATATGGCGACCGGTATAGAGAGCTCGTCCAGCGCTTCCTGCAACTCGCTGTTGTGAGTTAGAGTCAAGCTATCTACGAGTAGTTGACTCACAGCACCGACTCCTAACAGATGCCACACATTCTGTGTGATTAGCATGTGTTAAAGTTATTTAAGAGTAACACATACTTTTAGGGTCTAAGTATTTTAAATTAATATATATTTATTATGTAAACTTTTAGGGTGTTACAGTTCCGCAGTCAAGCTGACGAGGGGCATTTAGAATGCACCGACGACACTTTTACTTTCAGTAAATTAGTTGGCTTGAGCAACTGACACCAAATAACAATTGCGTAACTGGAACATCAGAAAAGTCAAGCCGTAAACTGTAATGTTTGTTTGTAAATAGTATATAAGAACTAGTATTTTAAGAATAAAGTCTTGTCGTTTTTTATAACCAAACTATTGCGTATCATTTATTGTGTCGAAAAGTGCTAGGTTATAGGTTATAGGACGTTCCCGACAACAAGCAGATAAGGACCCCACCAGCAGGGGTCATGGCCACTGTACCAGACTTGCCGGTACATCACTTCATCGTCACGGAAGGCCCTCCGAGAGTTCTCTGACCTCCTCGACAAGGGGGTGGTACGCCCATCATCGAGCCCATGGGCTAGTCCGCTACACATGGTACCAAAGCCGAATGGAAGCTGGCGAGCCACTGGCGACTACCGGCGCCTCAACGCGTGCACTTTGCCAGACCGATATCCTCTACCGATCATCGCGGACCTGACCCAGGAGAGCCGGTGAAAAGTCTTCTCTGTAATCGAAAGCATTCTGCCAAATCCCGGTTGCCAAAGCTGACATCCCGAAAACAGCAGTCACAACACCTTTCGGCCTCTTCGAGTTCGTGGGTATGCCATTAGGTCTGCGTAACTCCGCGCAAACGCTCCAGCGGGTAATTAATTACCTACTGAGGAAACTCCCCTTCGTGAAGGGCTACGTAGACGACCTGCTCATCGCATCCGAGACGCATGACGAACACCTGCACCATTTGAGCCAATTGTTGGAGACGCTGAAAGTGGCGAATCTACGCATCATCCTGGACAAATGCAAACTCGGTGCTCAGGAAGTTACATTTGCTGGGTATCGGGTCTCGAAAGAGGAGTTTAGGCCCCCGCGCCCAAAGATCGAGGCGATCGAGGCTTTCCCAAGTCCGGCAGACTCTACCCAGCTGAGACGTTTTCTGGGTATGCTCAACCTCGACCGCCGTTGTATACCGCATGCAGCGGAACTACAGGCCCCGCTCAACGAACTTCTGAAGAAAAATTCGAAGAAGAAGGCGGCGATCATCTGGACGACGCAAACGCGGCAGGCATTCCAGCGGTGCAAGGCGAGTATCGCAGCGGCTACAGATTCAGCATTTCTCTCGCCTACTGCGCCAATTACGCTCTACACCGATGCATCAAGCACCGCTACCGGCGCGGCACTCAACCAGGAACAACACGATGGGACCTGGAAGCCTCTTGATTTCTTCTCAAGAAAGCTGAATCCACCGGAAACTCGTTACAGCGCTTATGACAGGAAGCTACTGGCGGCGCTATCAAGCTACCACTGGTGAGAGGATTGTTGCACTGCCTGACCATCATCGACCGCTTTTCCCGATGGCCAGTCCCACTCCCGGACATCCGAGCTATAACCATCACACGAGTTTTTTTTCGACAGTTGGGTATACACTTTCGGCACGCCACTTACCATCACTTCCGACCAGATAGGTCAGTTCGAGGGAGAGTGTTTATATACCGATTAGTTGGTTTACTAATCGGTTGCCGTTTCCTTGGATGCAATACCGAAGGATCGTGATGATGACTTCAACTGCAATACTGAAGTCTGATGTCTCTTTGGGTACAGTACCGAAAGAGTGGTGTGGCTAATCAAGTAGTATTCTTGAATTAACCTTATGGTTGAAATTGGCGACATAGGAAAACACTGTTGAGTAGTTGACTTCAAAAGTATATCTTAATTTTTATTTATTGATTGAATTTTTATCACAATTTAGCTTGTGACAAAATTAAATATATATGTGGTGTCTGCAATTATGTGCAAGGCACCAGCGTTTGTGCATACTTAGAGCAAATTAATGCCTTCGACCGCACGTGTAAGGAAATGCTGATGAGGCTTCACACCCTGTGTATCCGTTCGTCGGGTATACTGCTTAGTCAGCGTTCAAGAGCAGGCATTGGTAATGGGAATTGCTGATTGGACATTTGCGTTGGAGCAGGTACAACCATCCTCCCGCCTGTTCAGCATAGTCTCAACTTAGAAAGAGAGTCCTGCTTGACTTCCGAAAGACATCTTGGTAATGGGGTTATCACCTGCTACCAGAGCAATTAGAAAGCATATGCATAGCAACAATACTGACGAGGGTGCCACAGATCGTCTCCGTTTAGCTGGTGTATGACTTATGCCGTCGTTGACATTTGTGGCTTCTTCTACTGGAGCTGGCTGCTTATCAGGTTGTTCTACTGGATTACTTTCGGTAGACATGGGTAATGGCGCGAGTAAATGGACGCCTCTTCTGGTGAGGCCTGTTGAAGTTCGAATTTCCACTACTCGCACTAGGCCGTCAGCACCAGTAAATGTTTGAGTTACTCGACCAAGCCGCCATTTAATAACTGGCAAGTTATCCTCCTTCATTAATACCATTGTACCAAGCTGTAAATTATGACGCATGGTCTTCCATTTGTGGTGATGCTGGAGTTGGTTTAGATACTCCTTACTCCACCGACTCCAAAATTCCTGTTTCAACCTTATGACTAAGTCCCACTGCTTCAGTAAATTTATGTTCAGATTCTCAGTGGGCTGGTCGACAACACTTGTCAATAGTGCACCTGTTAAGAAATGACCTGGAGTTAATGCTGCGTAATCGTGTGGATCATCTGAAATGGAGTCAGCGGCCGCAAGTTAAGAATGGCTTCTATTCTTCTGTCTCAATTGATTTCGTGCTCCTATGAAATTCGTCGCGTTGTCACAATGAAGATGCCTGCAGTTCCCTCTTCGGCTCACAAACCTCTTCAAGGCTCTGATAAAGACGTTAGTCGTAAGGTTGCTTACCACTTCAATGTGTACGGCCTTAGTTGCGAAGCAACAAAATATCGCCATACGAGTATAACACTTTTGTGGCGCCTTTCCCCTTTGATTGTAATGAAATTTAAATGGCCCACAAAAATCGAGTCCGGCGTGAGTGAAAGGTCTATTTGGTTGAACCCGTGATGCAGGCAACTGTCCCATGAGTTGCTGCAATGGTTTCGGCATAGCTTTGGCGCAAGATATACAATTTTTCACAATTGATCTGGCTATTGTTTTCGCATTAACCGGCCATTAAGCTTCCAGTGTCGCTGCTACTCGACCGGCTGGTATTTTGCTTCATGTGGTAAGGCAGAATTTGCTAGTCGTCCTCCTACCCGCATAATGTCGTCTTTATCCAGAAATAGTGTAAGATCACCCATCCCCCTTCCAACTGGTTTGTTGTGCTTAAGAAGTTTATCTTCAGGATTGAATGCTTGTCTCTGCAGGTCCTTGATTATAGTCTGAGTAGCACCTTTAATTTCTTCTGCGTCGAGGTCGATGGATTTTTGAATTGGCACATTGCGACAATTTTTAATGAATCGAAGTGCATATGCGGTGACTCGTTGAAGATATGTCCATGAATTTCGATGGTCAATCATTGAAGTAAACGACGGAATCTGTGACGTAGTGAGACATACCTGTCTCTTCTTTAATTCTATGGACAGTATTTCGCCTGCGCGAGTAAGCTTGCGAAGAGTGATAAGTTTGAGTCCGTCATTGGTCAAGTACCTCTCAGATTCGGGAGAAGAGAATCTGGAAACCCCCACAGAGATTAACACTAACTTTTTTCAGAAATTAAGCAAGCACGTAGGAGTAAAATGGGCATTCTGGAAGTTGCTCATGCGGTGGAGAAGCTGGTGCCCATATTCTCAGGAGTCGAGTTGTATGATCTGAGAACTGAGATACGGTGCTTCAAAGAACCACAGGTGATGCATTTGATTTACTAGCGCATAGCTCAGTAGGCACCCTGGCGGAGTTATACACACTTTTAGATCGGACATATTTAAAACAAAAGTCGTACTACTGTCTCGTTCGGGAAATTCAGGAATCAACTCAGAAACCAGGGGACGAAGGCTCCAGTCTCTGGGGAACTCTGCTGAGATAGAGGCCAACAGGCAGTTTTCAGGACACGTTGCAGCATACAAGGCTCAAGTAGAACGAGCTATGATTTCTGTGTTTAAGGCAGGTCTGATAAATAGGGACTTAGCTAATTATACTCTTAATCTCACGCAGAGGAGTATGGCAGAGCTTGTGGAAGCGGTTTCTTCAGCTGAAGCAGCAATACAACAACGAACTACAACAGGTGGAATCTGCTGGACTGTTGTGCCTGCAGAGATAGGACCAGTACAGCAGCGGAACCCAAGTGGAGTCGGCAGATTGATGGACCAAGTTCCGCAACAAAGAGACCAAGGATTCCTAGTCGAGAGATTCCAGTCGAGGAATCCCATTTGCTCATTCTGCCGTAAGCATGGTCATACAAGGGATGCCCGGATCCATCCTTGAGGGACGGCAGGGGTAATTTAACGGAAGGGATTAAACAAAGAAGAAATCCCTTCAACACTGAGAGCGGTCAGCAGCTACCAAATCGGAATTCCAGAAGTGAACCAAGGATAAGCAATACCCAACAGGGGTTGAGATGTTTCTCATGTGGACTAATGTTACATCGGGCAGCGGAAAGGAGGGGATAGACAAGTGCAACAAAAAAACCAGGGAAACTTCCAGCGGCCCAGTCGAGGCCAGTAGACTGGGAAGCCAAAAGAAAGGAAGTAACAGTTAGGCCGGAGATACGTGTGACTGGTAATGGAGGAATTACAGTCCAGGAGAAGGAGGAGCAAGAGGCTCTCAAATTCCACGTACCGGGTAATGTAAGAACAATGGTTCAAGATACGGAGGAGCAAGAGTCTCTCAGGGAAAAAATTGTTGATTGCGTGTTGATTTGGGTAACTGTGATGATTCTAGTACTTAGATTAAGTTTTAATAAGGCTAGAGAGTATAGGCCAACCGCCGCGTACGTGGTACGAGGATGTGTAGTTAAGATATTCACGGTAATTTTGAGGGAGTATAGGATTGTAAAGAATAGCTGTGGTGCATGGAGGAGAAAATTTGAAGAGTTAGGAAGTAGATACGCGTCCATTTTGGAATCAAAAGGGCGTTGTTTCGTTGTGAGCAGGATAGGTGATGCTTTTATCGGGGCGGACACCAGCCTCGTAAAATCTAGTGTTTTATGGAAAGGACTGGTTGTTAACCCAAAAGATGTAAGAACGCTTAATGGAGCGTTTGGAGGATGCATCAGGACACTGGGGTCGCTCTGAATAGGGCACAGTGAAGTTAAGGGCATGAGTTTTAGAGTGCACGCAGTGGATTTGGATATAGAAGGTATCGCAGCCGATACGATAATTGGCCGCGATAATCTTTGAGGCCGCACCATACTGGATGCGCTAGAAAAGCAGTTATCATTTTGTGATGATAATAAGAATAGAACCCTTACTCTTCCAATAAAGTAATGTCAGGAAGGAACCGTGAATAGGGTTAAGACATTTTTATATCGAGTAGGTCAGTTGGCTTAACCAACTGACACCAATCAACAATTGCATAACTGGAACACCAGAAAAGTGGTTATCTAGACTGTAAGTATTCATTGAAAAATAGAATATAAGACTTATGATTTTAAGTTATAAACCCTTGTCTCGCTTGTAACTAAAAACAATTGTTTTACCTGGCAGCGTTAAGCGCCTCATTAGGAACCGCAGGCACAGAAGGTATCAGTAGTGCAAACGAGGGCCAAAGCAAGGTCAGATAAGGAGAAGGCCGAGAGAACTATTCTCAGAAACGTGTACAAATTCTCAGAAACGTGTAAAATGCTGGGAATAAAGAAATTGCATTTTACACCATATCATCTCCAGGCGAATGGCTCATTGGAGCGTAGTCATCGACCTCTGGCCGACTACTTGCGCAGTTTTGCCAAGGAAGATGGCTCGAATTGGGATGAATGGTTCACCACTGCAATGTATGTACACAATAATACTGTGCATGTATCAACGAAGCAAACTCCGTTTAGAACACTTTACGGGTTTGATTTCAACATGCCAGCAAATCTGAAGCGCAAATGTGCGCCAGTATACAATACAAAAGTACCAGCTACACCGAGCGCACGAATTGGTTAGAGAAAACCAGGATTGTGCTAAACGAGTAGCCAGGGAAGCCTATAACAAGGTACTAAACCCAGTAATCTTTCATGTGGGTGACCAGAAGAATCAGGCTAGAAGAAACAAATTCTCACCTGTTTGGATAGGTCCGTATGTAGTAGCAGAAATCCGTAGCCCAGTTACAACAGTCGTAACAATTAAGGGTAAGAATAAAAGCTACATAATAATTTATTGAAACTGTTTCACATGAGACCACACAATTAGAGACATGTGTTAACAGTGTTTTACAATACTAAACACAAGAAAAACAACATAAACAAACTGAAATAGCGTACGTGTGTATATCAAATAACACACAGAGCTCCGATTTTCAAAGTCAATGCCAGTAGAAGTGTGCCAATTAAAATCGGCGAATAAAATTGACGTAATGAAAATATGCTGATTAGGCACTATGGCCGAACGAAGCACAGTAGAGGAGAATATATTAAATAATAAGAATCGGTTTCATTGAACACAATTTAAAAAATAAAATTATAAGACAGTCGTGGGTAAGTAATTTAAACTAAACGTAAAATATATACACACATACATACGGCAGTTAAGGAAATGAAATACGATGCGTAAGCAGTATGTGAAGTAAGTATATATGTATGTAGCTGTTAATGTTCAGGATGAATGCACGAAGGTATATTTAAGCAAGTAAGTAATTTTGTTAATAGGAATGGGTCGGTCTGGTGTCTCTCAGTCTGAAGAGTTGGTATGTCCCTACATACTTACTATAGCCGAATGAGGCACCATAAAGAAGATTATTTTTAGGTTTAAAATATATATACATACACACATCGAATGAAGCACCGTAGAGTATATAATAATTCAACAAGAAAAAGAAAAGCATGAGGTGATCATGGGTAGGTAACATAAACTTGACGCGTAAGCGTTGTAGCCAGGCGACTGAACCGCTAGTGGATAGGGAGCATAGGGACATCAAGAAGAGGGCATACTTACTCAATAGCTGTGGAATAAGAGTAAAAGAGAAGTAGACAATAGTTTGCATATGATAATTTGTTTTTTTCGTAATTCAGTAGTAGGGAGTACATCTGGGTATCAGCTCCACGGGGTCTATCCAGTAGGTTGCGATGTTCCTCCAAACTCAATGTTGCACTAGCGGGATGATTTAATGGCACTGACTCCTCACTCAGGGTTTTAAGTACCTGAGTGAAATTCAGCTAGCACCGTCCCAAATTGGCGTTCATGATGTCTGGTTATTTTATTATTTAGAGGTTGACTGTGTTAAAATGCAGATCGTAATCATGGTTTTATAGCAGATTTCGGTATGGAATTATGATGACATAAGGAGAAGAATGGAGCAATATGGGGTGTCTGATAGTGCAAACTGTAAGCAACAAGTGTTGAGATGAAAAAAAGGTTATTTGCAACGCTGAAATATTTTACCAATGCAACCGTCGCGAAAAGAAGTAGGTCATTCTGTAGTACATGACTGCTGACAATATTTTATCGTAGTTACCCTATTACCATTTTTCGGTCGCTATAAGCGGACGATACGTTTAAATATGGATGTATATTAACGTATATTGGAAAGCAAATAAAAGCAAGTATATAGGGGTATAAGTTGAAAGATTGGGAATCTTCAGGCTATATGTAATTAAACATAGATTTTTCGGGTTATCGCTTAGAAGATTAGCGTGTGGGGAATTGAAATGTATAAATATATTGAATTAGAACAATATATTTAGCTTACCATAACATATTATGTAATAACGGTAGGATTGACAGCAAGGATGCCAACATTTTAACTGTGGCAATTAATTATAAAATGCCTTGAATGAATATATGTATTCATATATAATGTAGGGAAATACACTTATTAATGGATATATACATACCCGGCTAGTAGTAAAATTAGAATATATAGAGTAGTATATGCAATGAAAGATTCAGTCATGCAATGGACAATTTTCACATTAGCGGGTTTATCTTTAATATACTCGCTTATGTATGATGGGCAACTAGTAATGCCAAGAATTCATATCAAAAATTTTATTTCAAGGCGGCATATAATTTAATTTAGAAAATAATTGTTATGTATGAAGCAAATTGTTGTAAAATGTATATATTTGAGAAGGATTTAAAGTTTTAGTGCCGCTAACAATTTTAAAAAGTTTCATAGTTTATTAATAGTATCTGTAAAGGAAATAGTTTTGATGCTTATTTATAGTCTGCTTGTTAAGACGTTGTAGATAAGCGATATATAGATTTAAATACAATTTACTGTTTACGTTAGGAAAAATATTAAAAATTGAATGAATAGAATAGCTAGTAAGAATAATTAAAACTTGGCAAACTCCGATACATGTATAAGCGTATTGTTTTTAGATATTCAGGCGTTGGTTAACAAACAACCACATCTGGATGGTTCAATATGGTGCAGCATGAACCTGGAAGGGATTTCCTGCAGCGTCGAAGACAGAGTAAGTTAACCAACAGCCAGGAGATCGGCAGATGAAATGCACGAGCAGCAGACAAAATCTGACCAAACAAGACGTAGAAGAAGGTTAAACAGTTAGCCGCAAATTGATAATACGAAATTTGCAACGATGATGTACCGAGATAATTTATGGTTAGAAGAACATGAAAACAGAATAAGTGGGAATTCATTTTTATATGAAAGAGTGGAAGAGCTTCCAACTTCCCATGTGCGAGATGACTACGATTTAAGCTTATGGAGAAATACCGGCTGAATACAAGCATCTCTATCTGACAAGTAAAAGCTGATAATACTTGAGTTTAATTGCATAACTGACAAAATGATATGAAAACACTAACGTGCACGTTGTTCGTATAGAAAATCCAACGTGTCTCCATTATTACATATGTCAGTATGTATATTGTATTATTGTCTAGAAAGAAGAAGAGATAATTTTTGCCAAAACCCCAGGTTACTCCGTAATTTTATCGAGAATCGGCTACAACAACAATAGCAGCCACAACTACCTTCGTTCAATTAGCTTCAAAGGATAATCTCCTGACGCAAAAAATCTTTTTGACCATGGAAAGATCAAGCACAACATAGCCAAGTTTTGTCGGCAAGCTTCATAACGATTTTCCCAACTAAGTAAATATACACTACACTGTCACTTACTAAGCGAATATTGATTTTGACTTCGTCAGAAGCGCATCTAGTGGCACAACCTTGCATCATCTTGGCGCGTATCGGTCCAGAAAGAAGGGAGGGGTATGCGGAGTTCATCGAGGGATTTCACTCCGACAATGACAACCGTCAACCCGACCAGCAGGTAGCAGAGATCGCAGTATAACGTAAGATTTTAGGTATAAAATATCGTAGTATAATATAGGATATTAAGTATAGAGTTAAATTGTATTATCACTAGTTGTTTAAAATTGTTTATACGCCAGTGAGAAAAGAGTCAATAAAAGATCAAATATAAAAAAGGGAATATAACTAAAAAAAAAAGAAAATTAGAAGTAAAAGAAAAAAAAATAAAAAAACTATAAAAGAAGTACAAAAAGAAAAAAACTATAAAAGAAGTAGCAAAGAGAAAAAAAACGACACAAAAGAAAAAAAAAAAGAAAAGAATACAATAACAGAACCCAAGTAAGGCGATTTTAAAAAACGAAAAAAATAGGAAACAATTATATATATGTATTATAGGTTTAAGAAAATGCACAGATTTCAAAGTGCAGAAAAAACAAAATATTGTAAAAGATTCATTAGAAGTTAGTTGCACTAACTTCTTTTAGAAAGAGGGGAGGGATGTTGTTAGTTGGATTCAAACTATCTACGAGTAGTTGACTCACAGCACCGACTCCTAACAGATACCACACATTCTGTGTGATTAGCATGTGTTAAAGTTATTTAAGAGTAACACATACTTTTAGGGCTAAGCATTTTAAATTAATATATATTTATTATGTAAACTTTTAGGGTGTTACAGTTCTGCAGTCAAGCTGACGAGGGGCATTTAGAATGCTCCGACGAAACTTTTACTTTCAGTAGGTTAGTTGGCTTGAGCAACTGACACCAAATAACATTTGCGTAACTGGAACATCAGAAAAGTCAAGCCGTAGACTGTAATGTTTGTTTGTAAATAGTATATAAGAACTAGTATTTTAAGAATAAAGTCTTGTCGTTTTTTATAACCAAACTATTGCGTATCATTTATTGTGTGGAAAAGTGCTAGGTTATAGGTACACGCGAGCTCAGGAAAGGCAGCAAAAGGACGTTCCCGACAACAAGCAGATAAGGACCCTACCAGCAGGGGTCATGGCCACTGTACCAGACTTGCCGGTACAACACTTCATCGTCACGGAGGGCCCTCCGAGAGTTCGCTGACCTCCTCGACAAGGGGGTGGTACGCCCATCATCGAGCCCATGGGCTAGTCCGCTACACATGGTACCAAAGCCGAATGGAAGCTGGCGAGCCACTGGCGACTACCGCCGCCTCAACGCGTGCACTTTGCCAGACCGATATCCTCTACCGATCATCGCGGACCTGATCCAGGAGAGCCGGTGAAAAGTCTTCTCTGCAATCGAAAGCTTTCTGCCAAATCCCGGTTGCCAAAGCTGACATCCCGAAAACAGCAGTCACAACACCTTTCGGCCTCTTCGAGTTCGTGGGTATGCCATTAGGTCTGCGTAACTCCGCGCAAATGCTCCAGCGGGTAATTAATTACCTACTGAGGAAACTCCCCTTCGTGAAGGGCTACTTAGACGACCTGCTCATCGCATCCGAGACGCATGACGAACACCTGCACCATTTGAGCCAATTGTTGGAGACGCTGAAAGTGGCGAATCTACGCATCATCCTGGACAAATGCAAACTCGGTGCTCAGGAAGTTACATTTGCTGGGTATCGGGTCTCGAAAGAGGAGTTTAGGCCCCCGCGCCCAAAGATCGAGCCGATCGAGGCTTTCCCAAGTCCGGCAGACTCTACCCAGCTGAGACGTTTTCTGGGTATGCTCAACCTCGACCGCCGTTGTATACCGCATGCAGCGGAACTACAGGCCCCGCTCAACGAACTTCTGAAGAAAAATTCGAAGAAGAAGGCGGCGATCATCTGGACGACGCAAACGCGGCAGGCATTCCAGCGGTGCAAGGCGAGTATCGCAGCGGCTACAGATTCAGCATTTCTCTCGCCTACTGCGCCAATTACGCTCTACACCGATGCATCAAGCACCGCTACCGGCGCGGCACTCAACCAGGAACAGCACGATGGGACCTGGAAGCCTCTTGATTTCTTCTCAAGAAAGCTGAATCCACCGGAAACTCGTTACAGCGCTTATGACAGGGAGCTACTAGCGGCGTATGCCGCTGTCAGGCATTTCAAGAGGATTTACGATCCACATGGACCATAAGCCGCTCGCCTTTGCTACACAGCAATGGTAATACAAGGCAACGCCGAGGCAAAGCCGTCATCTAGACTACATTCTCCAGTGTAACGCTCGATTCGTATACATTCCTGGGGGAGACAATGTAGTTGCAGATGCACTCTCGCGAACGTGTACGGTCTCGATGCCGTCCATCCTCGACGACACCACCATCAGCCTGGAACAAGCCTCTGACGTAGAGGTGCCTCACCTGCTGGAGAACCCGCGTATCCAACTGGACCGTCTCGTTTTCAACGACAGCGAGATCTACTGTCTGGTTAACGATGGCATCGTTTGGCATCGTACACGGATCATCCCACCCGAGTGGTAGAGCAGCGGCGAAAAGACCGATGTCGAAATATTTCTGACCAAGTATGCGCCAGGACGCGCTCCGCTGGGCCCGAGAATGCTAACCATGCCAACGTGCGAAAGTCCATCGTCGCAATCGAGCCGAGTTACAGAGCTTCGGGGTGACAGACGACAGGTTTTGCCATTTACATATAGACCTTATCAAGGTACCACTGGTGAGAGGATTGTTGCACTGCCTGACCATCATCGACCGCTTTTCCCGATGGCCAGTCCCACTCCCGGACATCCGAGCTATAACCATCGCACGAGTTTTTTTTCGACAGTTGGGTATACACTTTCGGCACGCCACTTACCATCACTTCCGACCAGGTAGGTCAGTTCGAGGGGGAGTGTTTATATACCGATTAGTTGGTTTACTAATCGGTTGCCGTTTCCTTGGATGCAATACCGAAGGATCGTGATGATGACTTCAACTGTAATACTGAAGTCTGATGTCTCTTTGGGTACAGTACCGAAAGAGTTTTGAGGCTAATCAAGTAGTATTCTTGGATTAACCTTATGGTTGAAATTGGCGACATAGGAAAACACTGTTGAGTGGTTGACTTCAAAAGTATATCTTAATTTTTATTTATTAATTGATTGAATTTTTATCACAATTTACCTTATTCTACAAAATTAAATATATATGTGGTGTCTGCAATTATGTGCAAGGCACCAGCGTTTGTGCATACTTAGAGCAAATGAATGCCTTCGACCGCACGTGTAAGGAAATGCTGATGAGGCTTCACACCCTGTGTATCCGTTCGTCGGGTATACTGCTTAGTCAGCGTTCAAGAGCAGGCATTGGTAATGGGAATTGCTGATTGGACATTTGCGTCGGAGCAGGTACAACCATCCTCCCGCCTGTTCAGCATAGTCTCAACTTAGAAAGAGAGTCCTGCTTGGCTTCCGAAAGACATCTTGGTAATGGGGTCATCACCTGCTACCAGAGCAATTAGAAAGCATATGCATAGCAACAATACTGACGAGGGTGCCACAGATCGTCTCCGTGTAGCTGGTGTATGACTTATGCCGTCGTTGACATTTGTGGCTTCTTCTACTGGAGCTGGCTGCTTATCAGGTTGTTCTACTGGATTACTTTCGGTGGACATGGGTAATGGCGCGAGTAAATGGACGCCTCTTCTGGTGAGGCCTGTTGAAGTTCGAATTTCCACTACTCGCACTAGGCCGTCAGCACCAGTAAATGTTTGAGTTACTCGACCAAGCCGCCATTTAATAACTGGCAAGTTATCCTCCTTCATTAATACCATTGTACCAAGCTGTAAATTATGACGCATGGTCTTCCATTTGTGGTGATGCTGGAGTTGGTTTAGATACTCCTTACTCCACCGACTCCAAAATTCCTGTTTCAACCTTATGACTAAGTCCCACTGCTTCAGTAAATTTATGTTCAGATTCTCAGTGGGCTGGTCGACAACACTTGTCAATAGTGCACCTGTTAAGAAATGACTTGGAGTTAATGCTGCGTAATCGTGTGGATCATCTGAAATGGAGTCAGCGGCCGCAAGTTAAGAATGGCTTCTATTCTTCTGTCTCAATTGATTTCGTGCTCCTATGAAATTCGTCGCGTTGTCACAATGAAGATGCCTGCAGTTCCCTCTTCGGCTCACAAACCTCTTCAAGGCTCTGATAAAGACGTTAGTCGTAAGGTTGCTTACCACTTCAATGTGTACGGCCTTAGTTGCGAAGCAACAAAATATCGCCATACGAGTATAACACTTTTGTGGCGCCTTTCCCCTTTGATTGTAATGAAATTTAAATGGCCCACAAAAATCGAGTCCGGCGTGAGTGAAAGGTCTATTTGGTTGAACCCGTGATGCAGGCAACTGTCCCATGAGTTGCTGCAATGGTTTCGGCATAGCTTTGGCGCAAGATATACAATTTTTCACAATTGATCTGGCTATTGTTTTCGCATTAACCGGCCATTAAGCTTCCAGTGTCGCTGCTACTCGACCGGCTGGTATTTTGCTTCATGTGGTAAGGCAGAATTTGCTAGTCGTCCTCCTACCCGCATAATGTCGTCTTTATCCAGAAATAGTGTAAGATCACCCATCCCCCTTCCAACTGGTTTGTTGTGCTTAAGAAGTTTATCTTCAGGATTGAATGCTTGTCTCTGCAGGTCCTTGATTATAGTCTGAGTAGCACCTTTAATTTCTTCTGCGTCGAGGTCGATGGATTTTTGAATTGGCACATTGCGACAATTTTTAATGAATCGAAGTGCATATGCGGTGACTCGTTGAAGATATGTCCATGAATTTCGATGGTCAATCATTGAAGTAAACGACGGAATCTGTGACGTAGTGAGACATACCTGTCTCTTCTTTAATTCTATGGACAGTATTTCGCCTGCGCGAGTAAGCTTGCGAAGAGTGATAAGTTTGAGTCCGTCATTGCTCAAGTACCTCTCAGATTCGGGAGAAGAGAATCTGGAAACCCCCACAGAGATTAACACTAACTTTTTTCAGAAATTAAGCAAGCACGTAGGAGTAAAATGGGCATTCTGAAAGTTGCTCATGCGGTGGAGAAGCTGGTGCCCATATTCTCAGGAGTCGAGTTGTATGATCTGAGAACTGAGATACGGTGCTTCAAAGAACCACAGGTGATGCATTTGATTTACTAGCGCATAGCTCAGTAGGCACCCTGGCGGAGTTATACACACTTTTAGATCGGACATATTTAAAACAAAAGTCGTACTACTGTCTCGTTCGGGAAATTCAGGAATCAACTCAGAAACCAGGGGACGAAGGCTCCAGTCTCTGGGGAACTCTGCTGAGATAGAGGCCAACAGGCAGTTTTCAGGACACGTTGCAGCATACAAGGCTCAAGTAGAACGAGCTATGATTTCTGTGTTTAAGGCAGGTCTGATAAATAGGGACTTAGCTAATTATACTCTTAATCTCACGCAGAGGAGTATGGCAGAGCTTGTGGAAGCGGTTTCTTCAGCTGAAGCAGCAATACAACAACGAACTACAACAGGTGGAATCTGCTGGACTGTTGTGCCTGCAGAGATAGGACCAGTACAGCAGCGGAACCCAAGTGGAGTCGGCAGATTGATGGACCAAGTTCCGCAACAAAGAGACCAAGGATTCCTAGTCGAGAGATTCCAGTCGAGGAATCCCATTTGCTCATTCTGCCGTAAGCATGGTCATACAAGGGATGCCCGGATCCATCCTTGAGGGACGGCAGGGGTAATTTAACGGAAGGGATTAAACAAAGAAGAAATCCCTTCAACACTGAGAGCGGTCAGCAGCTACCAAATCGGAATTCCAGAAGTGAACCAAGGATAAGCAATACCCAACAGGGGTTGAGATGTTTCTCATGTGGACTAATGTTACATCGGGCAGCGGAAAGGAGGGGATAGACAAGTGCAACAAAAAAACCAGGGAAACTTCCAGCGGCCCAGTCGAGGCCAGTAGACTGGAAAGCCAAAAGAAAGGAAGTAACAGTTAGGCCGGAGATACGTGTGACTGGTAATGGAGGAATTACAGTCCAGGAGAAGGAGGAGCAAGAGGCTCTCAAATTCCACGTACCGGGTAATGTAAGAACAATGGTTCAAGATACGGAGGAGCAAGAGTCTCTCAGGGAAAAAATTGTTGATTGCGTGTTGATTTGGGTAACTGTGATGATTCTAGTACTTAGATTAAGTTTTAATAAGGCTAGAGAGTATAGGCCAACCGCCGCGTACGTGGTACGAGGATGTGTAGTTAAGATATTCACGGTAATTTTGAGGGAGTATAGGATTGTAAAGAATAGCTGTGGTGCATGGAGGAGAAAATTTGAAGAGTTAGGAAGTAGATACGCGTCCATTTTGGAATCAAAAGGGCGTTGTTTCGTTGTGAGCAGGATAGGTGATGCTTTTATCGGGGCGGACACCAGCCTCGTAAAATCTAGTGTTTTATGGAAAGGACTGGTTGTTAACCCAAAAGATGTAAGAACGCTTAATGGAGCGTTTGGAGGATGCATCAGGACACTGGGGTCGCTCTGAATAGGGCACAGTGAAGTTAAGGGCATGAGTTTTAGAGTGCACGCAGTGGATTTGGATATAGAAGGTATCGCAGCCGATACGATAATTGGCCGCGATAATCTTTGAGGCCGCACCATACTGGATGCGCTAGAAAAGCAGTTATCATTTTGTGATGATAATAAGAATAGAATCCTTACTCTTCCAATAAAGTAATGTCAGGAAGGAACCGTGAATAGGGTTAAGACATTTTTATATCGAGTAGGTCAGTTGGCTTAACCAACTGACACCAATCAACAATTGCATAACTGGAACACCAGAAAAGTGGTTATCTAGACTGTAAGTATTCATTGAAATAGAATATAAGACTTATGATTTTAAGTTATAAACCCTTGTCTCGCTTGTAACTAAAAACAATTGTTTTACCTGGCAGCGTTAAGCGCCTCATTAGGAACCGCAGGCACAGAAGGTATCAGTAGTGCAAACGAGGGCCAAAGCAAGGTCAGATAAGGAGAAGGCCGAGAGAACTATTCTCAGAAACGTGTACAAATTCTCAGAAACGTGTAAAATGCTGGGAATAAAGAAATTGCATTTTACACCATATCATCTCCAGGCGAATGGCTCATTGGAGCGTAGTCATCGAACTCTGGCCGACTACTTGCGCAGTTTTGCCAAGGAAGATGGCTCGAATTGGGATGAATGGTTGACCACTGCAATGTATGTACACAATAATACTGTGCATGTATCAACGAAGCAAACTCCGTTTAGAACACTTTACGGGTTTGATTTCAACATGCCAGCAAATCTGAAGCGCAAATGTGCGCCAGTATACAATACAAAAGTACCAGCTACACCGAGCGCACGAATTGGTTAGAGAAAACCAGGATTGTGCTAAACGAGTAGCCAGGGAAGCCTATAACAAGGTACTAAACCCAGTAATCTTTCATGTGGGTGACCAGAAGAATCAGGCTAGAAGAAACAAATTCTCACCTGTTTGGATAGGTCCGTATGTAGTAGCAGAAATCCGTAGCCCAGTTACAACAGTCGTAACAATTAAGGGTAAGAATAAAAGCTACATAATAATTTATTGAAACTGTTTCACATGAGACCACACAATTAAAGACATGTGTTAACAGTGTTTTACAATACTAAACACAAGAAAAACAACATAAACAAACTGAAATAGCGTACGTGTGTATATCAAATAACACACAGAGCTCCGATTTTCAAAGTCAATGCCAGTAGAAGTGTGCCAATTAAAATCGGCGAATAAAATTGACGTAATGAAAATATGCTGATTAGGCACTATGGCCGAACGAAGCACAGTAGAGGAGAATATATTAAATAATAAGAATCGGTTTCATTGAACACAATTTAAAAAATAAAATTATAAGACAGTCGTGGGTAAGTAATTTAAACTAAACGTAAAATATATACACACATACATACGGCAGTTAAGGAAATGAAATACGATGCGTAAGCAGTATGTGAAGTAAGTATATATGTATGTAGCTGTTAATGTTCAGGATGAATGCACGAAGGTATATTTAAGCAAGTAAGTAATTTTGTTAATAGGAATGGGTCGGTCTGGTGTCTCTCAGTCTGAAGAGTTGGTATGTCCCTACATACTTACTATAGCCGAATGAGGCACCATAAAGAAGATTATTTTTAGGTTTAAAATATATATACATACACACATCGAATGAAGCACCGTAGAGTATATAATAATTCAACAAGAAAAAGAAAAGCATGAGGTGATCATGGGTAGGTAACATAAACTTGACGCGTAAGCGTTGTAGCCAGGCGACTGAACCGCTAGTGGATAGGGAGCATAGGGACATCAAGAAGAGGGCATACTTACTCAATAGCTGTGGAATAAGAATAAAAGAGAAGTAGACAATAGTTTGCATATGATAATTTGTTTTTTTCGTAATTCAGTAGTAGGGAGTACATCTGGGTATCAGCTCCACGGGGTCTATCCAGTAGGTTGCGATGTTCCTCCAAACTCAATGTTGCACTAGCGGGATGATTTAATGGCACTGACTCCTCACTCAGGGTTTTAAGTACCTGAGTGAAATTCAGCTAGCACCGTCCCAAATTGGCGTTCATGATGTCTGGTTATTTTATTATTTAGAGGTTGACTGTGTTAAAATGCAGATCGTAATCATGGTTTTATAGCAGATTTCGGTATGGAATTGTGATGACATAAGGAGAAGAATGGAGCAATATGGGGTGTCTGATAGTGCAAACTGTAAGCAACAAGTGTTGAGATGAAAAAAAGGTTATTTGCAACGCTGAAATATTTTACCAATGCAACCGTCGCGAAAAGAAGTAGGTCATTCTGTAGTACATGACTGCTGACAATATTTTATCGTAGTTACCCTATTACCATTTTTCGGTCGCTATAAGCGGGCGATACGTTTAAATATGGATGTATATTAACGTATATTGGAAAGTAAATAAAAGCAAGTATATAGGGGTATAAGTTGAAAGATTGGGAATCTTCAGGCTATATGTAATTAAACATAGATTTTTCGGGTTATCGCTTAGAAGATTAGCGTGTGGGGAATTGAAATGTATAAATATATTGAATTAGAACAATATATTTAGCTTACCATAACATATTATGTAATAACGGTAGGATTGACAGCAAGGATGCCAACATTTTAACTGTGACAATTAATTATAAAATGCCTTGAATGAATATATGTATTCATATATAATGTAGGGAAATACACTTATTAATGGATATATACATACCCGGCTAGTAGTAAAATTAGAATATATAGAGTAGTATATGCAATGAAAGATTCAGTCATGCAATGGACAATTTTCACATTAGCGGGTTTATCTTTAATATACTCGCTTATGTATGATGGGCAACTAGTAATGCCAAGAATTCATATCAAAAATTTTATTTCAAGGCGGCATATAATTTAATTTAGAAAATAATTGTTATGTATGAAGCAAATTGTTGTAAAATGTATATATTTGAGAAGGATTTAAAGTTTTAGTGCCGCTAACAATTTTAAAAAGTTTCATAGTTTATTAATAGTATCTGTAAAGGAAATAGTTTTGATGCTTATTTATAGTCTGCTTGTTAAGACGTTGTAGATAAGCGATATATAGATTTAAATACAATTTACTGTTTACGTTAGGAAAAATATTAAAAATTGAATGAATAGAATAGCTAGTAAGAATAATTAAAACTCGGCAAACTCCGATACATGTATAAGCGTATTGTTTTTAGATATTCAGGCGTTGGTTAACAAACAACCACATCTGGATGGTTCAATATGGTGCAGCATGAACCTGGAAGGGATTTCCTGCAGCGTCGAAGACAGAGTAAGTTAACCAACATCCAGGAGATCGGCAGATGAAATGCACGAGCAGCAGACAAAATCTGACCAAACAAGACGTAGAAGAAGGTTAAACAGTTAGCCGCAAATTGATAATACGAAATTTGCAACGATGATGTACCGAGATAATTTATGGTTAGAAGAACATGAAAACAGAATAAGTGGGAATTCATTTTTATATGAAAGAGTGGAAGAGCTTCCAACTTCCCATGTGCGAGATGACTACGATTTAAGCTTATGGAGAAATACCGGCTGAATACAAGCATCTCTATCTGACAAGTAAAAGCTGATAATTCTTGAGTTTAATTGCATAACTGACAAAATGATATGAAAACACTAACGTGCACGTTGTTCGTATAGAAAATCCAACGTGTCTCCATTATTACATATGTCAGTATGTATATTGTATTATTGTCTAGAAAGAAGAAGAGATAATTTTTGCCAAAACCCCAGGTTACTCCGTAATTTTATCGAGAATCGGCTACAACAACAATAGCAGCCACAACTACCTTCGTTCAATTAGCTTCAAAGGATAATCTCCTGACGCAAAAAATCTTTTCGACCATGGAAAGATCAAGCACAACATAGCCAAGTTTTGTCGGCAAGCTTCATAACGATTTTCCCAACTAAGTAAATATACACTACACTGTCACTTACTAAGCGAATATTGATTTTGACTTCGTCAGAAGCGCATCTAGTGGCACAACCTTGCATCATCTTGGCGCGTATCGGTCCAGAAAGAAGGGAGGGGTATGCGGAGTTCATCGAGGGATTTCACTCCGACAATGACAACCGTCAACCCGACCAGCAGGTAGCAGAGATCGCAGTATAACGTAAGATTTTAGGTATAAAATATCGTAGTATAATATAGGATATTAAGTATAGAGTTAAATTGTATTATCACTAGTTGTTTAAAATTGTTTATACGCCAGTGAGAAAAGAGTCAATAAAAGATCAAATATAAAAAAGGGAATATAACTAAAAAAAAAAGAAAATTAGAAGTAAAAGAAAAAAAAATAAAAAAACTATAAAAGAAGTACAAAAAGAAAAAAACTATAAAAGAAGTAGCAAAGAGAAAAAAAACGACACAAAAGAAAAAAAAAAGAAAAGAATACAATAACAGAACCCAAGTAAGGCGATTTTAAAAAACGAAAAAAATAGGAAACAATTATATATATGTATTATAGGTTTAAGAAAATGCACAGATTTCAAAGTGCAGAAAAAACAAAATATTGTAAAAGATTCATTAGAAGTTAGTTGCACTAACTTCTTTTAGAAAGAGGGGAGGGATGTTGTTAGTTGGATTCAAACTATCTACGAGTAGTTGACTCACAGCACCGACTCCTAACAGATACCACACATTCTGTGTGATTATCATGTGTTAAAGTTATTTAAGAGTAACACTTACTTTTAGGGCTAAGCATTTTAAATTAATATATATTTATTATGTAAACTTTTAGGGTGTTACAGTTCTGCAGTCAAGCTGACGAGGGGCATTTAGAATGCTCCGACGAAACTTTTACTTTCAGTAGGTTAGTTGGCTTGAGCAACTGACACCAAATAACAATTGCGTAACTGGAACATCAGAAAAGTCAAGCCGTAGACTGTAATGTTTGTTTGTAAATAGTATATAAGAACTAGTATTTTAAGAATAAAGTCTTGTCGTTTTTTATAACCAAACTATTGCGTATCATTTATTGTGTGGAAAAGTGCTAGGTTATAGGTACACGCGAGCTCAGGAAAGGCAGCAAAAGGACGTTCCCGACAACAAGCAGATAAGGACCCTACCAGCAGGGGTCATGGCCACTGTACCAGACTTGCCGGTACAAACCCTTCATCGTCACGGAGGGCCCTCCGAGAGTTCGCTGACCTCCTCGACAAGGGGGTGGTACGCCCATCATCGAGCCCATGGGCTAGTCCGCTACACATGGTACCAAAGCCGAATGGAAGCTGGCGAGCCACTGGCGACTACCGCCGCCTCAACGCGTGCACTTTGCCAGACCGATATCCTCTACCGATCATCGCGGACCTGATCCAGGAGAGCCGGTGAAAAGTCTTCTCTGCAATCGAAAGCATTCTGCCAAATCCCGGTTGCCAAAGCTGACATCCCGAAAACAGCAGTCACAACACCTTTCGGCCTCTTCGAGTTCGTGGGTATGCCATTAGGTCTGCGTAACTCCGCGCAAATGCTCCAGCGGGTAATTAATTACCTACTGAGGAAACTCCCCTTCGTGAAGGGCTACTTAGACGACCTGCTCATCGCATCCGAGACGCATGACGAACACCTGCACCATTTGAGCCAATTGTTGGAGACGCTGAAAGTGGCGAATCTACGCATCATCCTGGACAAATGCAAACTCGGTGCTCAGGAAGTTACATTTGCTGGGTATCGGGTCTCGAAAGAGGAGTTTAGGCCCCCGCGCCCAAAGATCGAGCCGATCGAGGCTTTCCCAAGTCCGGCAGACTCTACCCAGCTGAGACGTTTTCTGGGTATGCTCAACCTCGACCGCCGTTGTATACCGCATGCAGCGGAACTACAGGCCCCGCTCAACGAACTTCTGAAGAAAAATTCGAAGAAGAAGGCGGCGATCATCTGGACGACGCAAACGCGGCAGGCATTCCAGCGGTGCAAGGCGAGTATCGCAGCGGCTACAGATTCAGCATTTCTCTCGCCTACTGCGCCAATTACGCTCTACACCGATGCATCAAGCACCGCTACCGGCGCGGCACTCAACCAGGAACAGCACGATGGGACCTGGAAGCCTCTTGATTTCTTCTCAAGAAAGCTGAATCCACCGGAAACTCGTTACAGCGCTTATGACAGGGAGCTACTAGCGGCGTATGCCGCTGTCAGGCATTTCAAGAGGATTTACGATCCACATGGACCATAAGCCGCTCGCCTTTGCTACACAGCAATGGTAATACAAGGCAACGCCGAGGCAAAGCCGTCATCTAGACTACATTCTCCAGTGTAACGCTCGATTCGTATACATTCCTGGGGGAGACAATGTAGTTGCAGATGCACTCTCGCGAACCTGTACGGTCTCGATGCCGTCCATCCTCGACGACACCACCATCAGCCTGGAACAAGCCTCTGACGTAGAGGTGCCTCACCTGCTGGAGAACCCGCGTATCCAACTGGACCGTCTCGTTTTCAACGACAGCGAGATCTACTGTCTGGTTAACGATGGCATCGTTTGGCATCGTACACGGATCATCCCACCCGAGTGGTAGAGCAGCGGCGAAAAGACCGATGTCGAAATATTTCTGACCAAGTATGCGCCAGGACGCGCTCCGCTGGGCCCGAGAATGCTAACCATGCCAACGTGCGAAAGTCCATCGTCGCAATCGAGCCGAGTTACAGAGCTTCGGGGTGACAGACGACAGGTTTTGCCATTTACATATAGACCTTATCAAGGTACCACTGGTGAGAGGATTGTTGCACTGCCTGACCATCATCGACCGCTTTTCCCGATGGCCAGTCCCACTCCCGGACATCCGAGCTATAACCATCGCACGAGTTTTTTTTCGACAGTTGGGTATACACTTTCGGCACGCCACTTACCATCACTTCCGACCAGGTAGGTCAGTTCGAGGGGGAGTGTTTATATACCGATTAGTTGGTTTACTAATCGGTTGCCGTTTCCTTGGATGCAATACCGAAGGATCGTGATGATGACTTCAACTGTAATACTGAAGTCTGATGTCTCTTTGGGTACAGTACCGAAAGAGTGGTGAGGCTAATCAAGTAGTATTCTTGGATTAACCTTATGGTTGAAATTGGCGACATAGGAAAACACTGTTGAGTGGTTGACTTCAAAAGTATATCTTAATTTTTATTTATTAATTGATTGAATTTTTATCACAATTTACCTTATTCTACAAAATTAAATATATATGTGGTGTCTGCAATTATGTGCAAGGCACCAGCGTTTGTGCATACTTAGAGCAAATGAATGCCTTCGACCGCACGTGTAAGGAAATGCTGATGAGGCTTCACACCCTGTGTATCCGTTCGTCGGGTATACTGCTTAGTCAGCGTTCAAGAGCAGGCATTGGTAATGGGAATTGCTGATTGGACATTTGCGTTGGAGCAGGTACAACCATCCTCCCGCCTGTTCAGCATAGTCTCAACTTAGAAAGAGAGTCCTGCTTGGCTTCCGAAAGACATCTTGGTAATGGGGTCATCACCTGCTACCAGAGCAATTAGAAAGCATATGCATAGCAACAATACTGACGAGGGTGCCACAGATCGTCTCCGTGTAGCTGGTGTATGACTTATGCCGTCGTTGACATTTGTGGCTTCTTCTACTGGAGCTGGCTGCTTATCAGGTTGTTCTACTGGATTACTTTCGGTGGACATGGGTAATGGCGCGAGTAAATGGACTCTTCTGGTGAGGCCTGTTGAAGTTCGAATTTCCACTACTCGCACTAGGCCGTCAGCACCAGTAAATGTTTGAGTTACTCGACCAAGCCGCCATTTAATAACTGGCAAGTTATCCTCCTTCATTAATACCATTGTACCAAGCTGTAAATTATGACGCATGGTCTTCCATTTGTGGTGATGCTGGAGTTGGTTTAGATACTCCTTACTCCACCGACTCCAAAATTCCTGTTTCAACCTTATGACTAAGTCCCACTGCTTCAGTAAATTTATGTTCAGATTCTCAGTGGGCTGGTCGACAACACTTGTCAATAGTGCACCTGTTAAGAAATGACCTGGAGTTAATGCTGCGTAATCGTGTGGATCATCTGAAATGGAGTCAGCGGCCGCAAGTTAAGAATGGCTTCTATTCTTCTGTCTCAATTGATTTCGTGCTCCTATGAAATTCGTCGCGTTGTCACAATGAAGATGCCTGCAGTTCCCTCTTCGGCTCACAAACCTCTTCAAGGCTCTGATAAAGACGTTAGTCGTAAGGTTGCTTACCACTTCAATGTGTACGGCCTTAGTTGCGAAGCAACAAAATATCGCCATACGAGTATAACACTTTTGTGGCGCCTTTCCCCTTTGATTGTAATGAAATTTAAATGGCCCACAAAAATCGAGCCCGGCGTGAGTGAAAGGTCTATTTGGTTGAACCCGTGATGCAGGCAACTGTCCCATGAGTTGCTGCAATGGTTTCGGCATAGCTTTGGCGCAAGATATACAATTTTTCACAATTGATCTGGCTATTGTTTTCGCATTAACCGGCCATTAAGCTTCCAGTGTCGCTGCTACTCGACCGGCTGGTATTTTGCTTCATGTGGTAAGGCAGAATTTGCTAGTCGTCCTCCTACCCGCATAATGTCGTCTTTATCCAGAAATAGTGTAAGATCACCCATCCCCCTTCCAACTGGTTTGTTGTGCTTAAGAAGTTTATCTTCAGGATTGAATGCTTGTCTCTGCAGGTCCTTGATTATAGTCTGAGTAGCACCTTTAATTTCTTCTGCGTCGAGGTCGATGGATTTTTGAATTGGCACATTGCGACAATTTTTAATGAATCGAAGTGCATATGCGGTGACTCGTTGAAGATATGTCAATGAATTTCGATGGTCAATCATTGAAGTAAACGGTGGAATCTGTGACGTAGTGAGACATACCTGTCTCTTCTTTAATTCTGTGGTTGAATTGGCTGATGCCGCTGGCCACGATGACAGTGGTCCGTATAGAAACAGTGGTCCATAAAACCACATGCCTGGTTGTTTGAATTGACCCAGGTTGATGCCTCGTGAGATCATGTCTGCCGGGTTGACGCCATTGATGCTTCACCGTTACTTCTTGTAAAGCTGCCACTAGATTTGCCACAAAGGTGTGATAGGAAGACGAACTGGAAAAGATCTAGGCTAGCGTCACTTCAGAGTCAGACCACAGAAAGCGTTCGCCTGTCAATTGTAGAATAACTGGGCTGCTAACCGTTCAGCACAGAGCTCCAGCCGAGGTAGCGTTTGTTGTTTTGGTGGTGTAGTCTTTGATCTAGAACATTACAGCTGAACGCTAACAGATCCCTCTGTTTTTATCGACCTTGCATAAATAACAGCTCCATATGCCTGCTTGGATGCATCGGCAAAAGCGTGTAATTCTCTCTGATGCACATTGTCCTTTTTGGTTGGAAATACGTAGCGTGGAATTTGCAAGTTCTCAAGTTCCTAGATGTTTTCTCTAAACTGGCTCCAGAAGGTATGCAAGATAGGTAGTGCTTCGTCACAGCTTAATTTTAGACGCCACAGCGATTTCATGAATATTTTTGCACATGAGACAACTGGTGACAAAAAACCTAATGGGTCGAAGATATGCGCCATGTCCGACAGTACTTGGCGTTTCGTTATTTTGGCTGTTGTGAATCCATTTGGTCCTTATTAGGAAGTAATCAGTTCCAGGTTGACACGTTAAACCAAGCGTTGTGATGGTAAAATTATCGTTGTCAAAATTAAATTGAATTGCTCGATCCTCTGCGTTGATGTTGGTTAACAGTGTTTTATTACTCGTATAGCACTTCCTTAACTTAAAACCTGCTGACTCCACTCACAATGTCGTCCACATGAAAATCTCGTTGTAAGCATCTGGAGCCGTGCGGATATTGTGTGCTATGTTCCTTGGCTAATATGCGTAGACATTTTATCGCCAAATATGGTGCCGATGTGACTCCATAAGTCACTGGTAACTTTTCAGAGATTCGCTTGGCGTGTTCCTCCACAAAATTAGTTGATGCTTGCGGTCAGCTTCGCTCACGATGATTTGTCTGTACATTTTCTCGATATCCGCTGTGAAAACATATCTGCGTACTCGAAATCTCAAAAGAACCGCAAATAAGTCTTCTTGAAGTTTCACATATCCGAGATATCAGATAAACTCGCTAGGAAATAGTTTCCTAGTGTTCTATTTCTTGCGGCCGCCAGAGCCGGGCATTTGCAAAGAAAATGGATTAAGGTGTCTTTCTCTTCTGAGTTTCCACAACTTCCACAATGGGTATTGTGTGGTCTCTGCATGAGTACCCACGAGTCAGTGACCCGTAAAAGCCGCCTTGAGGCGGCTGGTGTCCCTGCGATCCCTGTTTATAAGATCCCTAGATCTCGCTGTGTTAAAGACTGGCCAGGTCATCCGAGATGTATTACATGTAGTAAGTGTCCTCCATCTATTACCCGCTAAGGTAAGACATTGCATGTAGATGCCCCTCTTAATCGCACCCATGGAAACAGGTACTAGTTCCACATGGGTTAGATTGAGAGAGGCTCCTCTGCGCGCCAATTCATCAGCCTTCTCATTTCCATCTAAAATAGCGACCGTGCTCCTCTGCCCTTCGCTAATGTGGTGGGTGATCTGTCGACATGCCTCTCTGATCGCGAGTACTTCCGCCTGAAAAACTGTAGCTGTATCGGGTAGGCGTGTACAGTAGTTAATGTTAGCGTGCGGGGAAAAGACCCCCGCCCCCACGCCCAGGTTCATTTTTGACCCGTCCGTATAAATGGGTATATCGTACTCCATTTCGAGTTTCCTCCTCGACCACACTTTTTTTGAGGGAAATCTAACCGTGAAGTCCTTTTTGAAGTCCAGTTGTGGTACTATGTAATCTGTCGTCATTTGTGTTAATTCCCTCGGCACTGTGTATAGCACCTTACTATGACCGTACGTTCGCTCAGACCAGCAGTTTGTCGCTTTTAAACTTAGCGCACTGTTGTAGGCTACGTTCTTAATGTACAGGTCGATAAGGAGCATGTGTAGCAATACGTTGAGTGCCTCCGCTTTACATGTTCTCAGGCTCCCTAAAATGCCAGCGGCAGCTGTTCTTTGAACTCTACTGAGTGTCTGAACGTTATAACCCTTATCTAGAGCTGGCCACCAGACTATTGAACCGTAAGTTAGTATTGGAAGCATGATTGCTTCGTACATCCACTGAGTGATATGGGGGCGTAGTCCCCATTTTTTCCCAAACATTTTCTTGCATGCGTAGAAAGCTACGTGGGCTTTCCTGACCCGTTACTCCACATTGTTCTCTAATTTAGCTTGGGGTCCAGGATATCTCCAAAGTATTTCGCTTTCTCCGCTAGCTTTAGCTGTTGTCCGTTAAGTGTCGGAAGCTTAAAGGTTGGAATCTTGGTCTTGTTAGTGAAAAGTATCAGTTCTGTCTTTTCTGGATTCACACCTAGTCCACATCCTGTGGCCCAGGAATTTAGTTTGTCCAGCCCCTTTTGCATAATATCACTTATTTCACTGCGGAACATGCCTGATACAGCTATCACTATATCGTTCGCGTATCCTACCGTCTTATCTCCCATTGAATCTAGTATGCCGAGGATGTTGTCAATTACCAATAGCCACAATAGGGGTGAAATCACCCTACCTTGTGGTGTTCCTCTGCTGACGTGTTTAATGAGAACCGTGTTACCCAGCTCAGACTGAATGGCCCTAGTCCTAAGGATTGTAACTATCCACTCTCTAAGAACTTCTACACCCTTAACCTGGTGAGAGAGTCTAGAATTGTTTTGTTACTAACGTTGTTAAAAGGCCCTTCTATGTCCAGAAAGGCCGCCAACGTGTACTGTTTATGGTGGATTGTCTTTTCTACTGATCGTATTACCTCATGTAAAGCTGTTTCCGTCAAGTTACCCCTGAGATATGCGTGTTGCGACTTCGAGAGGGGGAACTGATCCACTGTATGCCTAAGGTGGATTTCCAGAGACTTCTCCATTGTTTTGAGAAGAAACGACGTAAGAAGAAACGACGTAATGGGTCTAAAATCTTTTGCCGACTCATGCCCAATCTTCCCCGCCTTTGGGATGAAAACTACCTTAACCTTCCTCCAACTTAGGGGGATGTAGTTGAAGCGTATACATGCCTAATATATCCCCTTTAGCCATGGGATCACCACAGCCTGTAACCTTTGCAGTATGATTGGGAAAATCCCATCCAAGCCTGGCGAATTATAAGGCCAGACACAATTTATCGAGTGTTTGATTTTTTCGTCCGTGAATATCAGGTCACAAACCGTTGGCATCTGATTGTCCATAACGGGTAATTGAAATACATGGGCGGTATCTTTACAGTCTGGGAAGTGTGTTTGAAGTAAGAAATCAAGTGTTTCAGAAGATGTTTCCGTCCATGCACCATCCGTCTTTCTAAGGAAAGAGGGGCTGGTGTGTTCCTTGGACAGTATCTTGCTGAGTCTTGCTGAAGTAGAGGTTGCCTCAATTGATGCACAAAATTCTCTCCACCCTGGCTTCCCTGATAGATTTTTTGTAAGATTTGAGACTCCCTTTATATCGTGCCCAATCTTCGTCTCTATAACATTGGTTGAACAGTTTCCTGGTTCTCTTCCTGAGATCCGATAATTTTTTGGTCCACCATGGTGGAAGAGTTTTTCTATTCCTAGTGACGCGACAAGCGCACTTGTAAGCTATATTAAAAGCTTCCTCAAGATTCCCCACTTATTTGTCTATTGCCTCAGTAGATTCGAGTTTCATTGTCTTAGAAATTTTAAGTTTTGAGCTAGCTACGTTCGTAAAAGTATCCCACTTTATTCTCCTGGGGTTTCTGTAAGAAATAGCATCTACGGTTTTCAAATTTACCTTGAAAACTATCCAACTATGGTCCGAGAAGGACTTCTTGTTGGATACCCTCCATTCTCCTACCTGGACTGATGCGTCTTCTGAAATTAGAGACTTCTTCCCATCCAGCACATTTATTAGAGCTGGGGAAGGTAAATGTGGGAGTATTTCCTCTGTTGCATACTGTAAGGTTCGAATTATTTATAAAGTTAAAAAGTGACTCACCCCTTTCATTATCCTCGGTGCTACCCCATATCGTGTGCCTCGCGTTGGCGTCTCATCCAAGAAGGAGTGGGACATTTTTGGCAGCAGCATTGGCGACCAGGGTTGCTACCTCTTCCGGTGGTGCGTCACTGTTGTGCGCCATATAAGCTGATGCCGCTAGTAGGTCTGGTCCGCTTGGCACCTCGATTTTTACGACTGTTAAATCGCTTGTGCTGTACTGTGGGCAGATAAAAGCATTAATTGTTTTCTTAACTAGGATACATGATCGAATCTTATCACCGTTCCTGATGCATATAGTATTTGGTCAGCTTGAGCCCCATAACGTCATTTCCTCTGACCCATGGCTCCTGAACAATGCCGATGTTCGCGTCTTCTTCACCTAGAAAAACATTCTTAGAATGCTGCAGATTAATCTGCACCACCTTCAGCCTCGTTACCCTGTTGTGCAGGCGCTTTGGAGACTTTTTCCTAAAGGTCCGTGTCCTCTGGAATCTTGTTGGCCTCCTCCAACTCAGCCGCGTCGCCCTCGGTCGGGCGGAAGATTTTTAATTTAGCGTACCTAACGCCAAGACGCATTTTGCAGTCGGCTGCTTCCAGGACACCAACGGACTCCTCGTTGACTGCCAGAAGCATGGACATGCTTGTTTTCTGGGCACCTTCGTTCTTGATGATCGCCTAGTCGTGCATTGGCATATTGGGGTTTTGCGGCTGTAATAGCTGGAGCACCTTCCCGTCCTCTAGCTTAAGTATGGGTAGCCAAATACGGGCTCTCGGTCGTCGTGGGATATCCCCGGCTGGTATCAGCTGAAGTCTTAAGCCTTCCCATGCTTTGCTAATCTTAGCTATGCACTTGCCGAGGAGTTCCTTCGACGGCCGATCGTCGCACCTGAACACCCTGCATCTCCGTACCACATTGGAGGAGTCGAAGCCAGAGGGAGAAGCATCCGCATTGGGCAAGAGGTGTTCCATCACCATCTCTAGCCACTTCGTTGTATGGTCGCCTTGTGCTCGTCTATGGACCCTCTGTTGGTGTAGATGTTTTGGCCGAAACGACACACTTTGAAGCCGAAAACGTCACATCCTGCGACATTTTTCGCTTCGTCGCCTTTTCTGGGAGAGAGATTTGGTACTGCTCGTACTCGTCGACAACAGTTTGGTACTTGGCCATGTCCGCCTGGTCAAACTCATGTACCGACCTTTCCGCTTCATTTTCAGCAATTTTGCTTAGAATCAAGAGGGCTTTCCGGTACCGGTTTTTCCAGGCCGCTGCCTCGTACTTTGGCTTTTTCGGTTTTGGCATAGATTCCTTCTTAACCGCTACCGACATGTTTGTTTTTGTTAGTGTTGTTGTTGTTGCACTGCTTGTGCTAGCAGTGGGTTCACTGTTTGCCGACTTGCTCTTGCCATCGTCGGCTTCCATGGTTTCCTGACTGGAGGCCAGCAACTCATCTTCTGAGTGCGTGGTGCAACGACTGCCCTCCCCCGAAGGCTTGGGCAGTCAAGGCTTTTTTGAGGGAAATGGCGGTCCACCGTGCCAGAGCCCTATGCCACGGTAAGGCCACCGTTTCGGAGAGGCGCCGTTCGAATACAGTCTACGCGGATAACCTCCTGACTGCGAAACCCGTTCAACAGGCACGGACAAGCATAAAACCCTGGATTAGGGGGGAAGTGTTAATTGACTCTCCAGTCTAGATCCGTTGTGTTCAGTAAGTGGCAGGGTCACCTCGAGCAGGATGTGACTCATCGTCACGCACTAACGGTCTTGGTAGAGTATAGGCTAAGGATCCAACATAGGACTATATTACGCATATAACTACCATGAGGACTACCCCCTTAACCCCAGTTTCACATTGTTCAATGATATATTTGTTGACGTCTTCATTGATGCGTCGAAAACGACACGCAACTTTGTGGTGGTGCTGTCTGGCTTCAGAATACAGTGGCGAGGTAAGAAGTAGTGGGGTTGGTTTATGCTTCCGCTAACTTCTTCCATGTGACCTAGCCGCAGGTATTCCTCCATGAAGTCCGTATACCTCATTTGGATGACGGGGTTTCTTTGCAATTTACGTTCGATGGCGTAAAAGCGTTATAATGCGAAAGCTTTCGAGTCTCCAAGAGGGCTTGCGTTATCCACGAAATTTAAGCGCACAACGAACTGTCCGTTTGCTGCTCGACACACAGTTTGGTTTAAAAATGCTTCGCAAGTTCTTCCTATCGCTGTTAGCGGCGGGCTGTTGGTGTCAAATTATTCTAGCTGCCATAAACGCTCGGGCTGTTGGGTTAATGATTCATTGTGGATGTGTAATTTTTGGCAGTATGACAACTTCAATTCGGGCTGAGTAACTAGTCAATCGTGACTCAAGTTTAATGCTGGCCCGGTGAGTAGCGCGTTGTTGATTTTCCCCAATTCCATCAAAGTACTGCGGATTGTATTGTGTTGGAAATCCGAGCTTCTTTGCCAACCTATCCGTAATCCAGTTTGTCTGCGATCCGCCGTCCAAAATTGCACGGCATTGAAATTCATTGCCACGGAAGTCATTGACTTTTAAGACGACAGTACTCCACAGCACATGTTTCACGCCCGCACGATTAACCGGGGACACTAATGATGTGGTGAGTGGTTTTTCTATGGCACCTGTCTAGCTATATAACTCCACGGTAGGCTCACTTACGAATGTTGTGAGTGTCTGAGATGACCCTCGACTGGCCCGAGTTATTGGATGGACCCTTAGGTAGCTGTTGCACTATGAGTTGTGCTTCTTGTTGCATTTGGTGCATCCTCTCATTGAACAAGTTTTCGATGTATGACCATTTTTCATACAATTCGCACATAACTTGTGTTATTTAATTATATCCAAATGCTGATGTGGCGTTTTTGCCAAGAATTGTGCGCATGCAAAAAGTTAGTGATTGCCTTTGAATACGAGGCAGCCCGTTGCGGCCTTGGTTGCTGAGAATAGCGTTGAATGATAATTCGCGTTTGTCGATTTATTGTTGATAATTTTGTGTTGTGGTTCTCGGTCTTCATATGATTCAAAACGTTTTTCTAAGAATTTCAATAGGCGGTCAATGGGTTGGAATTTCTGAGGCTGATCTAGAGTCAGTTCATACTCGGATCTTGACGTTTTATCTAACTTCTGCAATAAAAGATACTCCCAAATTGTGTGAAAGCTATCTACGGGAACTCCTTGGATATTTAACACGTAAATGCATTCCTTGGCTGCATTGTGTAAGGTTTTAAGCGTTGAGCCCATTTTACTTCTAGCATTCTTTATATTAAACAACTTGCTATAGATAGTTTTTAGTTTTGTTTAACCAATTTGCGTTTATTGTTAATCCTATCGCACAAGATTTGCCAGGCTGCATCATGGTGTTCCTCGCATGCTGGCAAGTGACCGATGAGTACTTTAGCTTCTCCGGTTACGTTGGCAGCCAAGTAAAACATTTTGTGTGTGTTGCTTATTGGCTGAGTATGTATCATCTTAACATACAAATCGCGAAATGGTATCCACGTTGAATAACTACCGTCAAAAACTGGCAAGGTAACTTTAGGTAAATGCACATTTAATGCCCGTGGTATGGTGTTGATTGGCGTGGAGTTGGTCGGTGTACTGACTGGAATATGTTGTCGAAACTTAATGAGTATATTTTGAAGCGCATCTTCGGTCTCGTAGAATTTGTCCGCATCATAACCATAAATTTCCGGCAGGTTTGTTCGTTGCCATATCCATTGGTTATTTTGCACCAGATTATCGTGGTAATGTACCAATAGTTTCGTTTTGATATCATAGTACACTGGTGGATGTGAGTGATCAGTTTCCGAGTGAACATCCCCAATAAGTCGAGAAATTGCACGCACCAACTCCTTTTGCTGCCGTTCTAGGGCTATGAGTCCATCGCCTTCCTGATGGCTGGTTCCCGGTGTGCTGTCCTTGCGGTTAGAGCCTCTCCTTCCTCATTGATGATGTGCTGTAATTTGGCGAACAGCAAGTCGTAAAGGTTTGCTACATTGCCTCTATAATCCTGTTTGAAGTACTCATGATTAACTTTGTCTAGCTCGAGTACGAGATGATGTTGATGTTCGAACGTAGACCATGCCTCCTCCAGAGTCTTCATGCGTTTACTGGCATATTCGATGGTTTTACGGTCTTGTGGATCCTTCTTAAAGTTGCTCACCATTTGCTCTATTGCCGAGCCCACTTCATAATGTGCCCTGGTCAACTTTGTTGGGGTTGTGTCCTTGTTGTCCTCGTCCTTCTGCTGTGCGCGTGTATCTGAAAAGCCTAAATCACTCTTTGGAAAAATCACTACATTACACTTTTAGTTTTAAATCACAAGCCATTTATTCTTAGAATACTAACTCTTATATACTATTTACAATTCACAATTACAATACAAAAATTGACCTTTCTGGTGTTCCAGTTTCGCACCTGTTAATTGATGTCAGTTGGTCAAGCCAACTGACCTACGCCATTCTGAAATGCTGATGGTGCATTCTAACTTTCAATGCCCTTCGGTGGCTCGACTGCAAAACTGTAGCACCCTAAATTTTACATAATAAATATTACATAGGAGTCGATGATGTGAGACACTACGCGCAGGCAGCTTGATTCTAGCTCACAACAACTTGTCCAATTGCTCAGTTGTTTCTTGTTGTGGCGCCATGCTGAATGTTAAAGGTGATTTAAAGTTAAAACTCTGTGTGCTGAGTTATGATATCCCTGGATATCCTTCTTGAGGTACTTCTGGTTGTCTTCCTTGAGAATCTCGCCGGTGCTTAAAAAATGGAGATCGTGAGCTCTTATCTCGCCGGGGCCTCCAAAATGTTTATGTACCGATTAGTTGGTTTACTAATCGGTTGCCGTTTCCTTGGGTGCAATACCGAAGGATCGTGATGATGACTTCAAGTGCAATACTGAAGTCTGATGTCTCTTTGGGTATAGTACCGAAAGAGTGGTGTGGGTAATGTAACGAACCCTACTAGGCCCGGGTGACAAACTTCTCGCATGCCGGGCCTGTAACTCTGCCAATCGATATTCCTACTGTAGATTTAATTCCGTACCATTGCTGAATTCGGCTAGTCTCTTTCGTAGTTCTTCCACTGTGCCAGTGGCCTCTAAACCAAACTCGACACAACACACCACTAGCTGATCCTTGCGTAGGTTGTATACCCAACTCGTTTTTCCCATCCTGCGTAAGACTCTGGTGATGGGGCGAATTTGGATAAAACTCTTTTTTTGCTCTGTCTGTTTTTTTGTGAAAGTCTACTGCTCGGGCGCCACTGTAACGAACCCTTTTTCGTTCTTTCGCCTGGGTAATGCTCGCCGGATTGCCAGGGGTCGTTTACAGAAATAACTATGAGTTTACTTAGTTTGGTTTTATTTTATTTATTAAATTAAATCTTTAATATTAATACTAATACAAAGTCTCGGTACAACGTTGGCAATTCTGGGAATTAGTGGAGTACCGATTACAAACCCTATAATCCACTAATTCAGAATGGTCTCAGTAAGCGGTCGTACTTCTTGGTATTAGTGGAGTACCGATTACAAACCGTAAAATCCACTAATCCAGTAAGCGTTTGTAATACTGAGCATTAGTGGAGTCCCGATTACAAACCCTATAATACACTAATGCAGAATGATCTCAGTACGGTCAAAAGTCTTGGTGCGTCGATGTTTTCTTCGGGTGCGTCGATGTGTCGTCGTCGATGGCTGTTCCGAAAAAGAGACTACTGTCGATGCGTAGTCGTCGATGGTTGATGATGTAAAAAGCTGCTGTCGGTGCGTCGTGGTCGATGGCTGATCAGGAAAAGAGTTACTGCCGATGCGTCGTGGTCGATGGCTGATCAGGAAAAGAGACTCCTGTCGATGCGTAGTCGTCGATGGTTGATGATGTAAAAAAACTGTTGTCGGTGCGTTGTGGTCGATGGCTGATCAGGAAAAGAGACTACTGTCGATGCGTTGTCGTCGATGGTTGATGATGTAAAAAAACTGCTGTCGGTGCGTTGTGGTCGATGGCTGATCAGGAAAAAAGCGAGTCCCTCGGTTGCTGCTGCTTTTATAGCCCAGCTTCAGTCGCAAAGCTTCCAGAAATTTCTGTTGTTGTTTCATTTGTATTCAAACGTAACCGGCATTATCGATGCAGAATTCGGCTTGTTGTCAAGCACGTGGCATTGTTTGTAGCGGCAGCGCTCTGTTGTTGTTGTTGATGATGTCATGCGCGTCGATCATACTGCTTATTAGGGGTGGGTTTTGCCGATTGCTTCTAATAATGCATAAATTAAATTCTTCTGGAACAATCGAGTGCTGCACGTGGTTCGTTTGAAAAATGGTGGTGTGGCAAAAGAATTATGTTGGGGCAAAATTTATGCGGAAATTTGCTCCTTACATTTCCTCCCCACTTCGCGGATGATAAATGATAATTATCCTACCCTAACAGAGGGTGACTGTGTATAGTTTCCGGTAGAACCGGATTCGCGCCTGCTTTGTGGGTGCCTTCTCGAGCAGCTCTTGGATTAGTTCTGTTGGTAGGCCGACTGCTTTCGGTCCGCTTAGTTCCGATCTGTCTTCGAACGTGATGTCGTGCCAGTGAATTTCTTTTGGGGATGTCGTAGTTTTCTTTGGTTTCTTGGTACCTCTCTTTGTGGTCAGTCGCGTAGAATGGTTTTAATTGTTTGATATGGGCTGTCCTCGTCTCCTTATCCCCTTCTCGTTTCATCTTGACTATGACTGGTGATATGAAACTGTCTATTTGGTATGGCCCGTCGTAGCGTGGGGCTAATTTAGCGGCGAAGTGATCCACAGCCTTGGATAAATGGTGCTGTTTAGCTAGCACCCACTGTCCAACTTCGGGCTTCCAGGGTTTACGCCGCAAGTTGTAAGATCGTCGTTGGTCTTGAGCCGCTCGCTCCAAATTTCTTGTAACCAACTTATATGCTTCTTTAAGTCGTTCGGCTCTCTCGTTTGGCGTTTGCTTCTGTTGTCCCGTACCAGGGGTGGCTTCATCGTACACTGCTTTTGGTCGGCGTGTTTCCCGTCCTTGTATCAAAAATGCGGGGCTATAACCCGTAGTTTCTGACACACTGGTGTTGATGGCGAGGGTTAATTCAGGCAAAAGCTCATCCCACTTTTGTTGCTCGTTTCCTGCAAATTGGGCGACCATTGTCTTTATAGTGCGGTTGGCACGCTCGGCAGCATTTTCTTGTGGCGTGTAAGGTGCGGTGAACTGATGTTTGATACCGTAGTCCTTGACAAAACGTTGGAATGACTTGCTCGTGAATTGAGAACCGTTGTCTGTCACTAAGACCTTTGGGACTCCAAAACGGGCAAAAATTCGCTCCCGAAAGGCCCGTTGTAGGGTCTCGGTGGTGGCCTTTCGGAGGGGAGCAACTTCTGTCCATTTGGAGAATTTGTCATGGAAGACTACCATCATGGTGTTTCCGTGCTTTGAGCGAGGTAAGGGTCCAACAAAGTCTGCACATAATATAGCCCACGGTTCCTGGGATATCTGCGTTGTTGGTGGCTAGGTTTGTATTGTTGGCATAGCTTACATTGACGTACGTACCAGCTGGTGTCTCTGAATAATCCAGGCCAGTAGTACCGGTTAGCAATTCGTGCTATCGTTTTGCGGATGCCCAGATGTCCTGCAGTTGGTGCGTCATGGCTTTCCTGTATAATGCGTTCCCTAAGAGGCCTAGGTACGCATAGTTTCGAATTTAGTCGGCGAATTTAACCGGATCGGCGAGTACTTCGCCTTTTCTTTTAAGCCACCACTTGCAGTTCTGCTCTGGTTGGTCCTCCAATGTGACAGTGCATGCAGCTTCGACAGGTTGTCTGGACAATGCATCCGCTAATACATTTAGTTTGCCTTAACGGTATTGCACATCAAACGAATGTTGCTGCAACTCTAGTGCCCACCTGGCTATCCGTCCTGAAGGGCTCTCTATAGAATTTAGCCACTTCAGTGATGACGGTGAAGTGGTAACCCTCAAGATATGGTCGCATTTTTCGGATTCCCCATATGATCGCTAGGCACTCCTTCTCTGTTGGGGAGTAGTTAAGTTCTGCTCCATTCAAATGCCGGCTAGCGTAAGCTATTACCCGTTCAGCTCCCTTGATCTCCTGAGTAAGTACTGCTCCTAACCCATAGTCACTGGCGTCGGTCTGGAGCGTAAACTTCTGTCTAAAGTCTGGGCAGGCGAGGATCGGAGCTTCCGTTAAGCGCTGTTTTAAAAGTTCAAATGCTTTTTGTTGTTCGGTGCCCCATCTAAAGTGTTTCCCCTTCTTTAAAAGCGCAGTTAAAGGGTGCACAGCCTTAGCAAAGTCTGGTACGAACCGGCGATACCAAGAGGCGATGCCCAAACAGCGTCGCAGTTGCCGTATATTCTCAGGTGGTTGCAACTCCCGTATGGCAGCGATCTTGTCCGGGTCGGTATGTATGCCTTTTTCGCTTACTACGTGGCCCAAGTATTTGAGTTCTCTTCGAAAGAATGCACATTTTTCGATGTTCAACTTCAGATTAGCCGCTTTCAATCGTCGGAACACCTCTGATAAGTTCCGCATGTGTTCCTCCAAGTCCTTCCCCGTGACAATGATGTCATCAAGGTATGCGAACGCGTGTGGCTCCATATCATGGCCAATAACTTGGTCTAGCGCTCGCTGAAATGTTGCTGGTGCGGAATGCAATCCAAATGGCATAACGCGCCACTGGAAAAGGCCTCTTCCGGGCACCGTGAATGCGGTATACTTCTTGCTATCCTCCTCCATCGGTATCTCCCAATATCCGTTTTTTAAGTCGAGGCTGCTGATGAACGTAGCCTCACGCAGTCGGTCCAAGCTATGCTGGATTCGTATTAGTGGGTATGCATCAGGTATGGACTTAGTATTAAGTTGACGATAGTCGATACATAGACGCCATTTCCCATCCTTTTTCCGCACCAGGACAATCGGTGCACTGTGAGGGCTATGCGAGGGTTCAATACAGCCTTTTTCTAGCAGGTCGTCCACTTCCGCGCTGATAATTGCTTACTGTGCTGGGTTTCTCGGGTAATATCTTTGCTTGATGGGCCGGTCATCGCGCATCACTATCTTGTGGCTCGTGAGTTTGGTCACACTTGGTTCGTTCGTAAATTTAGCCAACCCCGTGGCCAGGAACATGTCTATCTTTGCTTCGTCCGTAGTAATTTCTTGTCGTATGGTCGTGCACGATGCGGTGACTCGGGTTTGCACGCCATGCTTCTGGGGTCCTAGGTTGATCTCGTGGTCTCCACATTTCAGGGACATGCTTTGTTTGGTCATGAAATCCAGGCCGAGCAGTAAGTCTTCAATGGAGTCGGGCATGATGAGTAGCTCCAGCTGGCATACCTTTCCTCCCAGCATAACGCACACCACAAACGCTTGAGTGATTTCTCTTGTTCGCCCATCCGCCAGAAGTGCTCTAGTTTTTGTAGAGGTTACTCTACCGGTGGTAGCACTTAATTGGTGGACGAGTCGTTCGCTGATAAAACTCCTGGTGGCGGCTGTGTCTAGCGTGGCCGTTATATTATCTGTGCCAATGGTGACGGCGGCACAGATGCGTTTCCCATTGCAACTTAGCGTACTTACTGTGTGTGAGGCTTGTTTTCGTTGGGCTGCTCCATGCCTCGTTGCTGGCGGCAGCCCCGCTCGTTTCCCCCTGATGTCCAACAGCATTCAATAGTCTTGGTTCCCTTCTTGCCGCACTCCCAACAGAAGAGTAGTTGGGCATTACGACAGTGTCGTGAGATGTGTCCTGACTGACCGCACCGTCTGCAAGCTGTGCGTGGATTTATCGGTGAATCTTGGCTGGCATAGTTCACTGGTGCTACCTGCCGATTCCTTGTATCTCGTGGGGATGTGCGTTCAAACCGTGGTTGGAGTACTGGTCGTACTTGTGGTGGTCTCGGTGGTGCTGCTCGTGGAGTTTCGCGGTCACCACTTATACCCTCTAGATCTTCCGCCATTTCCACCAACTCGTCCAGTGTCGAAAAGTCTTTTCTTCGCACGTACCACTGGTACTCTTCTAGGCTATTCCGCAAAATTCGCTCCAGCTTGTTTTCTTCCGAGTAGCCAGCATGCCGCATGAGGTTTTGTAGTTCAACCACATACTGCTTGAATGTTTCCCGTGGTTGCTGTTGCCGCTGCCTGATCTCGTCCTCCAGCTTTTCAAAATATCTGGCAGGCAAGAAAAATTTAAGAAAGTCCTTCTTGAACGAAGGCCAGTCTATCCACGCTCGATTGTTATTGCGAAACCACAATAAAGCTCTCTCCTTAAAGAGTTCGGGCATTGTTCGGGGTAACATATGTTTGTTTAGACCGTATATCTCCGAAAGCTCCTCCACTCGCTCGACGAAAGCCAGGGGATCACGCCCTCCATCGTATTCAATTGACCATTTTCTGACGTGGTCAATAACAGCCGAGTAACTATCACCTCCGCTTTGCATTGTATCGGGTACTACTGGGTGAAACGCAGTACGCGATGATACCGCCTGGTCATCTCCAGCTGGTGATAGCGTTTCTCTGTTAATTACTGTCGGTTCTTTGGGGCTTACCTGCTGAACTGTCCTGGGGATAGTCCCTCCGTGGGTACTAGGCCCGGGTGACAAACTTCTCGCATGCCGGGCCTGTAACTCTGCCAATCGATATTCCTACTGTAGATTTAATTCCGTACCATTGCTGAATTCGGCTAGTCTCTTTCGTAGTTCTTCCACTGTGCCAGTGGCCTCTAAACCAAACTCGACACAACACACCACTAGCTGATCCTTGCGTAGGTTGTATACCCAACTCGTTTTTCCCATCCTGCGTAAGACTCTGGTGATGGGGCGAATTTGGATAAAACTCTTTTTTTGCTCTGTCTGTTTTTTTGTGAAAGTCCACTGCTCGGGCGCCACTGTAACGAACCCTTTTTCGTTCTTTCGCCTGGGTAATGCTCGCCGGATTGCCATTTTAAAACAAAAGTCATACGACTGTCTTGTATGGGAAATTCAGGAATCAACTCAGAGACCTGGGGAGGAATTGAGAGCCTGGGGACGAAGGCTCCAGTCTCTGGGGAACGCTGCTGAGACGGAAGCCAACAGCCAGTTTCCAGAAAATGTTGCAGCATACAAGGCTCAAGTATAACGAGCTATGATTTCTGTGTTTAAGGTCTGATAAATAGGGACTTGGCTAATTACTCTTAATCTCACGCAGAGGAGTATGGCAGAGTTAGTGGAGGCGGTCTCTTTAGCTGAAGCAGCAATACAACAGCGAACGACAACAGGTGGAATCTGCTGGACTGATGCTCCTGCAGAGGTAGGAACAGTACAGCAGCAAAACAGATGTGGAATTGGTAGATTGATGGGTCAATTTCCGCAACAAAGCGATCAAGATTTCCTGGTTGAGAGGTACCAGCCAAGGAAACCCATTTGCTCATTCTGTCATAAGCCAGGGCACACAAGGGATGAATGCGTTACACGCAAAAACACGCCCTACTGTATGGAGTGCCAAACTTATGGTCATGAGGCAAGTAGACAGTGCCAAGTAGGCACTAAATGGAATCAGAGTAAAAGGCAGCCAGCAACGAGTCGCCCGGTTCCAACCTTGAGGGACAGCAGGGGTAACTTCAGTAGTCCCAGAATTAATTCAACAGAAGGAATTAACCAAGGAAGAAATCCTTTCAAAACTGGGAGTGGTCAGCAGCGACCAAGTTGGGATTCTAGAAGTGAACCAAGGATAGGCAATAACATACAGGGATTGAGATGCTTCTCATGTGGACGAATGGGACATCGGGCAGCGGAATGCAGGGATAGACAATCCCAACAAAGGAACCAGGGAAACTTCCAGCGGCCCAGTCGAGGCCAATAGACTGGAAAGCCAAAAGAAAGGAAGTAATAATAAGGCCGGAAGTACGTGGGACTAGTAATATAGGAACTACAGTCCAGGAGAAGGAGGAGCAAGAGGCTCTCCAGTATCACGAAGAGTTAGGGAGTGGATACACGTCCATATTGGGAACAAAAGGAGGTTGCTTCGCTATGAGCAGGATAGGTGATGCCTTCATCGAGATACCCTGCGAGGAAGCAGCGAGTGGAAAGCTAGTGCTATTAGTAGATTCAGGGGCGGACACTAGCCTCGTAAAATCTAGTGTTTTACGAAAGGGGGTAGACATTAATCAAATGGACGTAAGAACGCTTAACGGAGCGTTTGGAGGGTGCATTAGGACATTGGGGTCGCTCAGAATCGGGCACAGTGGATTTAAGGGTATGACTTTTAGAATGCACGCAGTGGAAGTCGATAGGAAAGGTATCCCGGCTGATGGGATAATTGGCCGCGATAATCTTTGGGGACGCACCATACTGGATGCGCTCGACAAGCAGTTATCGTTTTACGATAATAATAAGAATAGAATTCTCACTCTTCCATTAAAGTCATGGCAGGAAGGAACCGTGAATAGGGTTAAGAATTGTATAGAGGTAGTGAACGCAAGGTCAACCAGAGTAGTTACTATGCGTGTAAACACGAAACTCAGGACTGTTGTTTTGCACAAGCAGCAGCTAGCGGAGGGCGTATATATGGGAGAAACCATAACGCACGTTGACAAGTGTAAGGTGTACGCTTGCGTACTCAACGCATCAGAAAAGGACTACCTGATGGATGAGGATTTTAGACCTAAGTTCACTAGTTACGATAATTTTAAGGAACCGAATTATGAAACGGTTAATCAGATTAAACAAGTTGATATAAGAGAAAGAATGGAGCGAGTGCTAGAATCACTGAAGCTAGACCCAAGCGTAAATTCAGAAGAGAAGGCATCAATAGAAGCCATTTGTGCGTCATTCCATGACATATTTTTGCTGGAAGGAGACCAGTTAACGTATACACCAGAGGTAGAGCATGAAATACCTACTAGGGTGGATCAAGCACTGATTAACCAGAAGCAATACAGGTTGCCACAGGCTCACAAAGATTAGGTAAATAGGCAAGTGGAAGGAATGTTAAAGGATAACATTATTTCACCGAGTATCTCGCCTTGGAACTCACCAATAATTTTGGTGCCAAAGAAGGGAGGTGCTCAGGGTCAGAAGAAGTGGAGAATGGTCGTCGATTTTAGGAAATTGAACGACGCCACTATCAAGCAGGTGTTCCCAATACCAAGGATAGAAGAGATACTGGATCAATTGGGACACAGTAGATATTTTTCTACACTTGATTTAGCGAGTGGCTACCACCAAGTTCTGGTGGATACCCAAGATAAGCAGAAAACCGCGTTCAGCACCGGTTTAGGGCATTATGAGTTTAATAGAATGCCGTTTGGATTAACAGGAGCACCGGCTACTTTCCAACGGCTAATGAACCATGTGCTAACAGGCTTACAAGGGTTAGATTGTTTTGTGTACCTCGATGATATTGTAATTTATGGGAAGAACTTGCAGCAGCATTCGCAACGCTTGTGCAAGGTGCTCCAGAAATTACGAGAACACAATTTGAAATTGAACTCGGAGAAGTGTCAATTTTTGCGAAGAGAGGTGGTTTATTTAGGCCATCGTTGCTCAGAAGCAGGAGCACTGCCTGACCCGCAGAAGGTGGAATGCGTTAAAAATCTAGCGATTCCGAGAAACAGAAAGGAAGTGCAAGCATTCCTAGGACTAGTGAACTATTATAGAAAGTTCGTGGAAGGACTAGCCGGAATTGCTTTGCCCATTAATAAGTTGCTACGAAAAGAAGCAAAGTTCGAATGGACAGAGAGATGTCAGCAAGCATTCGAGAGGCTAAAGGAGATAATTAGCTCGCCACCAATTTTGGCGTACCCCGACTTTGAGCAAACTTTTTTGTTGACCACTGATGCTAGCAATGAAGCATTAGGGGCAGTATTGTCACAAGGGGAAGTCGGTGATGACCGACCAATAGCATTCGCAAGCAGAGCGCTTAGCGACACGGAGAAGAGATACTCAATAAAGAAGGAATTTCTAGCCATAGTGTGGGCTACGAAGAATTTTAGAGCATATCTGCTAGGACGCCCATTTAAGATATATACTGATCACCAGCCGTTGAGAGGCATAGCCAATTTGAAAGACCAAACGTCTAGGCTAGCCAGGTTCAGACACAAATTGTCTGAGTATGATTTTGAAATCATATACAAACCTGGGAAGAAGAATCTGAATGCGGACGCACTCAGCAGAGTACCGCAGGCACAGAAGGTATCAGTAGTGCAAACGAGGTCCAAAGCACGGTCAGATAAGGAGAAGGTCGAGAGAATGCCAGAAGATAAAATTGATGCTACAAGAGATGTTAGCAATGCGGGTTTCGATGCCAATGAGCAAACAGCCAGTAGTGTGGAATGGCTGGAGGATATAAAGGATATCCAGGCTATGTTAAAGGGTTTCCATGATTCGCCTGTAGGAGGACACCAGGGATTCTGGAAAACCCATGACAGAATTAGGCGAGTATACGGATAGAAGGGTATGATCAAGGACAGTAAGAAATATATAAAGAGTTGTCCAAAATGTCAGGCCAACAAAAGTTCAAGGCTAACAAAGATGCCAATGGTGTTAACTGACACACCACAGCAGCCATTTGATAAAGTTCATATGGATATTGTAGGTATTTTACCTGAGACAGTTTCGGGCAATAAATACATCTTGACGTTCCAAGATGATTTCTCAAAGTATATGGCGTGCGTGGTTATACCTGATGCGGAAGCAGGTACGGTAGCCAAGGCATTCTTTGATGAAATTATAGCACGTTACAACATACCTAAGGTTTTGATAACCGACAATGGTTCAAATTTCGTATCAAAACTATTCTCAGAAACGTGTAAAATGCTGGGAATCAAGAAGTTGCACATAACACCATATCATCCACAGGCGAATGGCTCATTGGAACGTAGTCATCGACCTTTGGCCGAGTACTTGCGCAGTTTTGCCAAAGAAGACGGCTCGAATTGGGATCAATGGTTAACCACTGCAATGCATGTACACAACAATACTGTGCATGTATCAACTAAGCAAACTCCGTTTAGAACACTCTACGGGTTTGACTTCAACATGCCAGCGAATTTGAAGCGCAAATGTGCGCCTGTATACAATGCTGATGACCCCAATAAAGTACAAAAATATCAGTTGCAGCGAGCGCACGAATTGGTTAGAGAAAACCAGGAATGCGCTAAACGAGTGGCCAGGGAAGCTTATAACAAGGTACTGAACCCAGTAGTTTTTCATGTGGGTGATCAAGTACTAATGAAGAATCAGGCTAGGAGAAACAAATTCTCACCTGTGTGGATAGGTCCGTATGTGGTAGCAGAGATCCGAAGCCCAGTTACAACTGTCGTAACGATTAAGGGAAAAAATAAAAAGCTACATAATAATTTGTTGAAATTATTCCACATTAGACCACACAACTAAAGACATGTGTTAGCAGTGCTTTACAAGTGTAAACACAAAAATAACAGCGTAAACATGTACGTGTGTGTATCAAATAACACACACAGCTCCGAGTTTCAAAGTCAAGGCCAGTAGAAGTGTGCCACTTAAAATCGAGCGATTAAAGTTGACGTAATAAAAGTGCTTATTAGGCACTGTGGCCGAACGAAGCATAGTAGGGAAAAATATTTTTTTTAAATAATGATAAATATTGCACGTAATTAAAAAATAAAATGAAATAATAAGACAGTCGTGGGTAAGTAATATAAAACAAAACTTCGAATATGTACATACACACATACGGCAGTGTATGCACTGAAATTCGATGCATGAGCATTAACGCCAGGCAACGGAACTGCTGGTGAAGTAAGTATATATACGAGTATGTATATATGTGTATAAGATAAAGAATGAATGTACGAATGTATATTTAAAGAAGTAAGTATTCTAGTTAGGAGGAATGGGTATGTGCGTATGTATATATTTGCAGATACTGCAGCAGGCTATATGTAGATATACTCGTACATAGGTTTTAACTGTTTATTGTTTAGGAAATTAGCGTATGGAAATTTTAAAAAATGTATAGTTAATTGGGGAAAATAACGTTAGTAATTAATTCTAGGTAATTTAAAGCGCCTTGAATGTATGTATGTATTCATATACGGGCTAATTACAGGATGGAAAATAGAATCGTTAATGGATGTATACATATCAGGCTAGAAGTAAATTTAAATAAAAAGTAATTGTATGCGATGAAAGGTATGGTCATGCAATGGACAAAGTTTTGACACAAACGGGTTTATCTTAAATATTCTGGTTTTTGTCGGAGGGCCAATGAATTGGTTCAAAGTTGAAATGAGTGATATCTCACGTGTTGAAAAAGAGCACGAAAAATTAATCAGAGCAAAACTGATGCCCTATATGGCTATGAAAACGCATAGTCCAGTCCTCTTTTCCTCCAGGATACGGTAGCGAATCCGATAATGTGAGGGGAGAAGACGAGTGGATGGCAAATTGAATGATATAGCATTCAATTATAAAAAAAGCATGTTGTAGAAATATTGATTTTTGGAATAGCTTATGTATAAGAAAAGTTATAAATTAAAAAATTATAATCTGTGCAAAGTTCCCATTGGAATCAAAAGTAGTTTAGAAAATAATTAGAGTTACAAAAATTAATTATTTAAAATATAAATTTGTAATAAAAAAAACAAAAATCATACTAAATTAAAAAATTATACCCAAGAGTATATATAGTGTATTTATTTAAATGTTATATAATTTTTAAATTCATTTATTAAGTTGACTTTGAAATGTTCGGCAAAAATTAAACATAGAAGAAATATCAAACTAAAATGTATACTAGAAAATTAAGAAAATTATTATAGGTGTTGTCTATATAGCTCTGATGATGTGAAGCGAAGCAGGAAGTTCCGGGAACAGCGGATATCGGAAGGCGGTGCGGAGTAAAAGACCAACGTAGTATTCGGAAAGATGCGTTTTTGAAAAACAAAGATTTTTGGCAGTTATCTAAGGTTTGTGACCCCAAAGATGCCAACATATTAGATTGGGGATGAATGGCGACGGATGTAATTTTAATTTTGCGAAACGGCATATGGCCGCAGCATTTGAATGCGTTGTGGATAAGTTATTGACAAGCAACGAAAAAAGAACAAGTTTCCTTGCGGAGTCATGTTTTGAATTGGAAAATTAGAGTACAATGTCCACCGAATGTATCACAATCTCAACAGAATCGATTTTGGAGAAATTTGAAGATGGGTAAAAGCTTAAGGTGGGTGACTGAAACCACCACCAAATATAATAAGCAGAGGAAATTTGGCTCACGGAAGTTAATTGCTTCATTGAAGTGTATGTCCAATCTAGAGTATGAACATATGGAATATGATTTATATAGGAAATATGATTTAATACAAGAGGACACAGAGACTGGTTACCGATCAGAGTACACAAATTACGTAATTAAATGTGTGTCTCAGAGAAATACCGATTGTCTCCACATCAAAGCCAAACGATGTCAAATACCATTATGAGGAAGCTCAAGAGAAACACTTCCACCATAAAACGCATTGCTGCAAAGGAAGAAGGTGTATTGTAATCTCTCATGTATTCCAAATGTTTTTTTTTACAAGTTGAATACTATAAGCAGAGGCAGTACCACCTACAGCCGTGGGGCACACTATATAAATGGAAAGAAGAAGGCCACTAAAAACAAAGTTTTAATGGCAAACCAGATCGCCAACCTATAACATCTTTGTACGTACCGATCCAGAAAGAAGGGAGGGGTATGCAGAGTTCATCGAGGGAATTCACTCCATCAACAGCAGCCGTCAACCGGATCAGCAGTTAGCAGAAGTATAACGTAAAATTTTAGATATAAATATCATAGTAGAATATAAGATCTTAAGTATAGGATTAATTGTATTATCGCTAGTTGTTGAAAATTGTATATACGCCAGTGAGAAAAGAGTTGATGAAAGACCAAATATAAAAAGGGGAATATAAAAAAAAAGATAGAAATAAAAGAACAGAATAAAACAAAGAAAAAAAGAGAAAAAAAAAGATAGAAATAAAGGAACAAAATAAAACAAAAGAGGAAAAAAGAAAAGAACACAAAAGTAAAAAGAAAAGAATACAACAATTGAACCCAAATAAGGCGAATTTGAAAAAAGAAAAAAACTATACATATGTACTATAGGTTTAAGAAAATGCACAGATAGTTTAAAGTGCAGAAAAGAGAAAAATATTGTAAAGATTCATTAGAAGTTAGTTGCACTAACTTCTTTTAGAAAGAGGGGAGGAATGTTGTGAGCTAAAATCAAGCTGCCTGCGCGTAGTGTCTCACAGCATCGACTCCTAACAGATGCCACACATTCTGTGTGATTAGCATGTGCTAAAGTTACATAAGAAAGCACATATTTTTAGGGTGCGAGTATTTAGAATTAATATTACCTATGTAATACTTATTATGTAAACTTTTAGGGTGCTACAGTTTTGCAGTCGAGCCACCGAATGGCATTCAAAGTTAGAATGCACCATCAACATTTCAGATTGGCGTAGGTCAGTTGGCTTGACCAACTGACACCAATTAACAGGTGCGAAACTGGAACACCAGAAAGGTCAGTTTTTGTATTGTAATTATGAATTGTAAATAGTATATAAGAGTTAGTATTCTAAGTAATAAAGGCTTGTGATTTTAAAAACTAAAAGTGTAATGTAGTGATTTTTACAAAGAGTGATTTAGGCTTTTCAGATACACGCGCGCAGCAGAAGGACGTCCCCCGTCAAACAAGGACAATACCCCAACAGTAGCCCAGAGACACCATGGCCGTACGCCCTGCCAACAGTGCTGTTGGGTATGCGGACTGTGTACATGCAGGACCTCAAAGCGACTCCAGCTGAAATGCTTTTCGGCAGCCGGCTTCGCCTGCCTGGGGAATTTTTTGGCCACCATGATGACTCTTCCAACCAACCGCTTTTCGTCGAGAAGTTGCGAAGCGGGTAGAAGCAATCAAGCCAGTACCAGCGTCGAACCACTGGAGACAGAATCCATTTTTCTTCAAGGACTTGCGCATCTGCAAGCTGGACAAATTCCGGAAGCCACTCGAGCCGCCATATTGAGGTCCTTGCTGCTCGTCGTGGGACGTCCTTTCGGTTCTGCTGTGCGCGTAGCTGAAAAGTTTAGAACACTCTCCAGAACACTTTTTATATTCTAAGATCAAATCTAAAGTAGATTTATTCTTACAAATACTAATTCTTATATACTATTTCAGTCATCTCAGTCTGTGAACTGACCTTTCTGGTGTTCCAGTTCCGCACCTGCTAATTGGTGTCAGTCGGTCAAGCCAACTGGCCTACTGTAAAATTATCGACGGTGCATTCTAAATTACAATGCCCTTTGTCGACTCGACTGCGGAACTGTAACATCCTAAAAGTTTACATAATAAATACTATTAATTTACAATACTTAGACCCTAAAAGTATGTGCTACTCTTAAACAACTTTAGCACATGCTAATCCCACAGAATGTGTGGCATCTGTTGGGGGTCGGTGCTGTGAGTCAACTACTCGTAGGTAGCTTGATTCTAACTCACAACATCCCTCCCCTCTTTCTAAAAGAAGTTAGTGCAACTAACTTCTAATGAATCTTTACAATATTTTTTTCTCTTTTCTGCACTTTAAACAATCTGTGCATTTTCTTAAACCTATAGTACATATGTGTAGTTTTTCTCTTTTTCCTTTTTTTTTTTTTTAAATCGCCTTACTTGGGTTCTATTATTGTCTTCTTTTCATACTTTTGTAATCTTTTGTTTTTTACTTTTGTATTCTTTTGTTTCGTTTTGTTCTTTTGTTTCTATCTTTTTGTTTTTAGTTATATTCTCCTTTTTATATTTGGTCTTTCATCGACTCTTTTATCACTGGCGTATATACAATTTCAAACAACTAGCGATAATACAATTTAATTCTATACTTAAGATCTTATATTTATACCTAAAATCTTATGATATTTTATAACTAAAATCTTATGCTATACTGCGACCTCTGCTACCTGCTGATCCGGCTGACGGCTGTCGTTGACGGAGTGAAGTCCCTCGATGAACTCCGCAAACCCCTCCCTGCTTTCTGAACCGGTACGTATGATATTTCAGGCTGGCGATTTTGTTTACCATTAAAACTTCGGTTGTAGTGGCCTTCTTCTTTTGATTTATATATCATGCCCCAACGGATGTAGGTGGTACTGCCTCTGCTTATAGTATTTAGCTTGTAAAATGCATTTGACATACATGAGAGATTACAATACGCCTCCGTTATTTACTTTGCAGCAATGCGTTTTATGTTGCAAATGTTTCTCTTGGCGCCCAACGTGGGGCTCGAACCCACGACCCCGAGATTAAGAGTCTCGTGCTCTTTGCAGTGTTTCTCTTGAGCTTTCTCATATTGGAATTTGACTTCGTTGACCTCGATGTGTAGACTATCGGTATTTCTCTGAGGTACACGGTTAATGACGCAATTTTCGTACTCCGATCAGATACCAGTCTCTGTGTCTTCTTCTAGTAAATCAATTTCATAAGCGAATAATATTTCTTATGTTCATCTTCTCGACTGAACATATACTTTACTGAAGCAATTGACTTCCGTAAGACGAGTTTCCTCTGCTTATTATATTTGGTGGTGGTTTCGGTCACCCTCCTTAAGCTTTTACCCATCTTCAATTTATCCAAAATTGATTCTGTTGAGATTGTGATACACCGGGTGGACATTGTAATGTAAAACTGCCCAATGCAAAGCATGACTCCGCAAGGAAACTTGTTTCTTCTTCCATTGTTTGTCAATAAACCCATCCATCACTGAATATAAAAAAAACAATATTTCTATAACATGCTTATTCTATAGTTGAATGCTATATCATTTAATTTACGTCCACTCGTCCTTTCCCTTTACATCATCGGATCCTACTGCATCCAGGAGGAAAAGAGTACTGGACTATATGTCCTCATTACCATATAGGGCATCAGTTTTACCAAAAACAATATACTAGAAAGACATTACATCGTTCTCTTCACTCAGCGAAATGAGTTAAAAAACCGTGGCTTGCCTATTGGACCAAAACCCGAAGTGTGCTCGGCAATGCAAAGGCAAAACATGTACATAGATACACATTCTGGTGTTTGCGTTCTATACATGTGCGAATGTTTGTATGCTTGCTTTCATGTTTACGGCATGCATATTTGTGTAAAATGCGAAATGTGAATGCAAGAATGTTATTTATTTATTTGTTGGAATTGGAATGAAAACGAATTTCAATCATAGCAATCGAAGACGAGGCATTATAACTAATTATGGGAATATTTTTAAAGTTTATATTGTAAATTAGTAAAAAAAGAAAAAATTGGTGTATAAAATTAATAAATAATAATATGTATTTATTTAATTTATTGTTTTATCCCCAAAAAAGCCACCATCGAAGTGCACAGCAAATCTTCATGGCTGCACCAGAAGAAGACTAAAAGTTATTTTTTGGGGAACAGAATTATAGAAATTGTAGTTAATTCAGAATTGCACCAGCAAATACTTTGACTCTCTAATGTACTCCAAAATCAACAAATATAATATGGGTGTCTTTAGCTCAATGGTTCACGGGTTGGTCTTTAGTTTTTGTGGCTTTTAGGATTCGAGCCCCAGCAAAATGCAAATTTATCGGATTTTTTTTATATTAATAATCATTTTTATAAATAGTAGTAAAAGTATTTTACTATCTTCCATAAATTAACCAGTATTATATCATTTTACTGGACCAAAACTAGAGCAGAATTATTTCATGCCTGTTATAGAAGCTGTAGTATTATGAAATTCAACCTTGACAAATCATATACGAGTACATCCATACATGCATATGAATGTACATATGTATGCACATATTTGTCCTCCGATCATTTGTCAGGTAGCGAATTGTGCCATAAAAAGAATGAAATGAAAATAAAAGCGTCATTTCTCTCATAGGAGTTTTTGTTGTATGGTGTGCGTTGTGGCTTCTTTAAATATAATGTGAAGCAGAATTAGAATACAATTTGTCATGAAATTTAGGATATGTCAATATTTTCAGTATGGACAAATATCAGCACAATGCACAAAGCGTCATTTCTCTCATAGGAGTTTTTGTTGTATGGTGTGCGTTGTGGCTTCTTTAAATATAAAGTGAAGCAGAATTAGAATTCAATTTGTCATGAAATTTTGGATATGTCAATATTTTCAGTATGGACAAATATCAGCACAATTCACTCTTTCGATCTTATATTTCATATTTTCGCTTTAGCAGCATGTGATCAAACATATTTTAAGTCTATCCGAAGAAAGAATAATTATGCTCAAAAAACCAATTTTGATAAAATTAGTGTTAACATTTTAATATTCATATGTTCGTCTGTTGCCTTCCATCAGAAAATGTATCTAAATAATTTTTAGATTAAGGGTACAGTCAACAAAATCAAGGTTTTAAACCTTTTTTTTTCTCTGTCAGATAGGCTTGAAATACTGTAATCACATTATATAACAAATTAAACCACTTGTACGTACATGAATATGTGCATACATATCTATCAACACTGATTCTCCGCATTTACGTAGTAAAGGGTCCGCAAAATAACTTTTTTTTTTTGAAAATTCTATAAAAAAAAAACTACTGGATATTTTCTCAAATTTCTTTTTTTATTTGAAAGTACAATCCTTCCGGTTAATAATGGAAAATAATGTTATTTAAATAGGTGCCTCGGCTGGCCATGCAGTAGCCTGCACGATCGGTCCAATTTTTAAGCACATTATTGATTGTGTGCAGCTGTATTTCACCAATGGCTTCACGAATATTGTCCTTTAAAGCGTCAATTGTCTCTGGCTTGTCGGCGTAACACTTATCTTTGAGGGCACCCCACAAATAATAGTCCAACGGTGTCAAATCGCAGCTCCGAGGTGGCCAAACGACATCAGCTCTGCGGCTGATAATGCGATCTTCAAAAACAGGGCGCAAAACATCGAGTGTAGCTTCGGCTGTGTGGCACGTAGCGCCGTCCTGTTGAAACCAAATGTTGCCAATATCCTCTTCAATTTTGGTGAACAAAAATTCGTTCAACATGACCCGATAACGATCGCCATTGACTGTAACGGCCACTCCTTGCTCATTTTCGAAGAAAAATGGCGCAATTATGCCTCTGGACGAAAATCCGCACCAAACAGTGACTCGTTTTGGGTGCATCGGCTTTTCAATGTATGCGTGCGGGTTTTCTGTGCCCCAAATGCGACAATTTTGCTTGTTTACATACCCGCCAAGATCAAAATGAGCTTCATCTGAAAAGATGATTTTTTGGCAAATGATTTTTTTGGCATTCTGCAACATTACCATGATTTTCAAAGTAATGTCGCAATATTTCCCAGTGTTCTTCAATCGTATACACAACCATATACGATCAGCGGAAGGATAAAACTAATTATCTGTCAAATCAGACATGAGATAAGTATTCCCATTCACAAAATAAGCACTAGTTGACAAAAAAAAGTTAGCTGGCGGACCCGTTATATGATGTTCAGGTTTGAAGTAAATTTTATGAACTTCAATATCTAGTATTAAGTGCATATCTTCTTGTTATAAATTGATTTACAAAGTTTTGTAAATAAAACCGTATATAATGCAATTATCTATATATAAACATTTATTTCCTATGGAAAAATGTTGTTCAACCATGATTGTATTCCAACGCATAATAAACCACTTCATAATCGAAAATTATTATAATCAAACTTCTAAAAAAAATTATTTCAAGTATTTAAAAATCCAAGAAATTTTAAATTTATATTAGGATAAATAATGTTTAGTAAAACATATTTTAATATAAGGTGCGTCTTTTTGCCCATTACATTTGACATTTACCTCTAAAAATGTATATGTACATTATCACAAACGCCATTCGAAATACTACAACCGGCAACACAATCGCTTTGACGTGTAGACTTGAGTTATGGAAACAAAAAAAAAATGTGTAAAAACTTCTTACTACTTCGTGTTTCTTTGTGTGTGTGAACTTGTCTTTGGATGTGTATCCACTTACATATATAAATATATAGAAAATACTTTAAATCAAATAATCTGTCTTGACCTATATTCGTGAATAATAGTTGGGACCTCTTTTCAGTTTTATTTTTTAATTATTTGCTGTCTAAGTTCTTCCATGCAACTGCATATTTGTGTATTATAATGATATTAATTTAATTATATTAATTAAAGTTAATTATTATTTGAAGATTATTTTTGTAACGAATCTATTGACAAGACAAGTTACAACAGTAGTTGCAATTGCGTATGTGGTTATGCCACCGTAATAATTTTATAAATAATGTATTAATATAAAAGAAATATGAAAAATTTTAATTCATCTGCAAAATTCTTCCTTTTCCTACCATAAGATTAAAATCCAATATACGAAAAACAAAAACTTCCTAAAATTGTACATATTCATTGACGAACAAAATGTTTGATTTGATTAGATTTTGTGAAATTTATGAGCTTCTTCAGACGAATTGCGCAAAAGCATCAAAAAACTAACATAAACAAAGGTATTGAAATCGTACAAAACTAACACAGTTTCATGCGCACATGAATTAATGTATGTGAGTTAAGAAACATCGTTATGACTATTTTTAGAAGATATAAATTTATTTGCTGTAATCATTTGCTATAGCAGCAGCAATTGAATGTGGTTTAGTAAAATTATTTAATACTGGATAATTTATGCTAAAGTAGAAACTATTCTTATTATTTTTTATAAAAATAATTATTAGTTTGCTTTCAAAAAAAGGATGAACAATTAAAAAAATAAACACATTTCTCAGCGGACTTGAACCCGGCATCATAAAATTGATAGACCAACGCTTTACCACTTGCACTATCGATCTTTATAAAAGATCCTATGCATGCATATTTATTTTATATTGTCAAGTGTTCTAATATGCACGCATTATGCTTCGTTATGACATGGCAAATCTTTCTTATACGCAAAACCACAAATGCTTTGTTTTAAGCCCCACTTTCCGTATAAAAAACATTTGCCATACAGAAAATTCATTCTTGTGTATTTTACCCCAGCCACACAGAACAGAAAATAAAAATTTGATTTTAAATTTTTATTTTAACCCATACACCTTTTTTCTTTATATCTCAACCTATACCTTTCTTCAATTTTCCATACGCTAATTTCCTAATCAATAAACAGTAAAATCCTATGTATATTTACATATAACCTGCTGCAGTATCTGCAAATTCCCAATTCCTAATCATATGTTCCTACATACTTACTTATATGGCCATACCCATTCCTATTAACAAAATCACTACTTACTTAAATATACCCTCGTACCTTCATTCTGTACATTATACAGCTACATACATATATACTTACTTCACCAACGGTGCCGGCGCTACTGCTTACGCATCGTATTTCATTTCATTAACTGCCGTATGTATGTGTGAATATATTCTACGTTTAGTTTAAATTACTTACCCACGACTGTCTTATAATTTTATTTTTTAAATTGTGTCCAATGAACCCGTTTCTTATTATTTAATATATTTTCCTCTACTGTGCTTCGTTCGGCCATAGTGCCTAATAAGCACATTTTTCTTACGACAATTTTACTCGCCTGAATTTAATTGGCACATTTCTACTGGCATTGACTTTGAACGTCAGAACCGTGGTATTTGATACACTTACGGGGTATCAGTTTGTTTACGTTATTATTTCGTGTTTACACTTGTAAAACACTGCCAACAGATGTCTCTAATTGTGTTGCCTTGTATGGAATAATTTCAATAAATTATTATGTAGCTTTTTATTCTTGCCCTTAATCGTTACGACTGATGTAACTGGGCTGCGGATCTCTGCTACTGCATTCGGACCTATCCAAACAGGTGAGAATACGTTTCTCCTAGCCTGATTCTTCATGAGTACTTGATCACCCACGTGAAAGAATACTGGATTTAGCACCTTGTTATTCCCTGGCTACCCGTTTAGCATATTCCTGGTTTTCTCTGACCAATTCATACGCTCGCTGTAATCGTCAGCATTGTATATTGGCACACATTTGCGCTTCCAATTTGCCGGCATGTTGAAATCAAACCCGTAGAGTGTCCTAAACGGACTTTGCTTCGTTGATACATGCACAGTATTATTGTGTACATGCATTGCAGTGGTCAACCATTGATCCCAATCCAAGCCATCTTCCTTGGCAAAACTACGAAAGTTCTCGGCCAGAGGTTGATGGCTACGCTCCAATGAGCCATTCGCCTGGGGATGATATGGTGCAATATGCTATTTCTTGATTCCCAGCATTTTACACGTTTCTGAGAATAGTTTCGATACAAAATTTGAACCATTGTCGGTTATCAAAACCTTAGGTGTGTTGTACCGTGCTATAATTTCATCAAAGAATGTCTTGGCCACCGTACTTGCTTCAGCATCGAGTACAGCCACGCACGCCATATACTTTGAAAAATCGTCTTGGAACGTCAATATGTATTTATTTGCCGAAACTGTTTCAGGTAAAATACCTACAATATCCAAATGAACTTTATCAAATGGTTGTTTTGGTATGCCAGGTAACACCATTTGCATCTTTGTCAGCCTTGAACTTTTGTTGGCCTGACATTTTGGACAACTCTTTACATACTTTTTTATGTCTCTGAGCATTCCTTTCCATCTGTATACTCGCCTAATTCTGTCATGGGTTTTCCAGAATCCCTGGTGTCCACCTAGGGGTGAATCATGGAAACCATTTAACACGGCCTGGATGTCTTTTTTATCCTCCAGCCATTCTACATTATTGGCTGTTTGTTCATTGGCTTCGAGACCCGCATCGCTAACATCTATTGTAGCATCAATTTTATTTTCTTGCACTCTCTTGGCCTTCTCCTTATCTGACCTTGCTTTGGCCCTCGTTTGCACTACTGAACCTTTAGTGCCTGCGGTACTTTGCTGAGTGCGTCCGCATTCAGATACTTTTTCCCAGGCTTGTATATGATTTCAAAATCATACTCAGACAATTTGTGTCTGAACCTGGCTAGCCTAAACGTTTGGTCTTTCAAATTGGCTATGCATCTCAACGGCTGGTGATCAGTGTATATAGTAAATGGGCGTCCTAGCAGATATGCCCTAAATTTCTTCGTAGCCCACACTATGGCTAGGAATTCTTTCTTTGCTTCTTTTCGTAGCAACTTATTCATTGGCAACGCAATTCCGGCTAGTCCTTCCACGAACTTTCTATAATAGTTCACTTGTCCAAGGAATGCTTGCACTTCCTTTCTATTTCTCGGAATCGCTAAATTTTTAACGCATTCCACCTTCTGCGGGTCAGGCAGTGCTCCTGCCTCTGAGCAACGATGGCCTAAATAAACCCCCTCTCTTCGCAAAAATTGACACTTCTCCGTGTTCAATTTCAAATTGTGTTCTCGTAATTTCTGGAGCACCTTGCACAAGGGTTGCGAATGCTGCTGCAAGTTCTTCCCATAAAGTACAATATCATCCAGATACACAAAACAATCTAACCCTTGCAAGCCTGCTAGCACATGGTTCATCAACCGTTGAAAGGTAGCCGGTGCTCCTATTAATCCAAACGGCATTCTATTAAACTCATAATGCCCCAAACCGGTGCTGAACGCGGTTTTCTGCTTATCTTGGGTATCCACCAGAACTTGGTGGTAACCACTCGCTGAATCAAGTGTAGAAAAATATCGACTGTGTCCCAGTTGTTCCGGAATCTCTTCTATCCTTGGTATCGGGAACACCTGCTTGATAGTGGTGTCGTTCAATTTCCTAAAATCGAAGACCATTCCCCACTTCTTCTGACCCTGAACACCTCCCTTCTTTGGTACCAAAATTATTGGTGAGTTCCAAGGCGAGATACTCGGTGAAATTATGTTATCCTTTAACATTCCTTCCACTTGCCTATTTACCTCATCTTTGTGAGCTTGTGGCAATCTGTATTGCTTCGGGTTTTTTGGGGGTTGATCCACTCTAGTAGATATTTCATGCTCTACCTCTGGTGTATACGTTAGCTGGTCTTCTTCCAGCAAAAATATGTCATGGAATGACGTACAAATGGCTTCTATTGATACCTTCTCTTCTGAATTTACGCTTGGGTCTAACTTCAGTGATTCTAGCGCTCTCTCCATTCTTTTTCTTATATCTACCTGCTTAATCTGATTAACCGATCTATAATTCGGTTCTTTAAAATTATCATAACTAGTGAACTTGGGCCTAAAATCTTCATTCATCAGGTAGTCCTTTTCTGATGCGTTGAGTACGTAAGCGTACACCTTACCTTTGTCAACGTGCGCTTAATGATCTCTCCCATATACACACCCTCCGCTAGCTGCTGCTTGTGCAAAACAAGAGTCCTAAGTTTCGTGTTTACACGCATAGTAACTACTCTGGTTGACCTTGCATTCACTACCTCCATACAATTCTTAACCCTACTCACGGTTCCTTCCTGCCATGACTTTAATGGAAGGGTGAGGATTCTATCCCTATTATTATCATAAAATGATAACTGCTTGTCGAGCGCATCCAGTATGGTGCGGCCCCAAAGATTATCGCGGCCAATTATCCCATCAGCTGGGATACCTTTCCCATCCACTTCCACTGCGTGCACTCTAAAACTCATACCCTTAGCTCCACTGTGCCCTATTCTGAGCGACCCCAATGTCCTAATGCACCCTCCAAACGCTCCGTTAAGCGTTATTATGTCCATTTGATGTAATAGCTAGCCCCTTCCGTAAAACACTAGATTTTAAAGAGCAACAAAGGCGCAGAGAAAGCCAGCGATAGCTCAAAACAACAAACAACGCCGACACTCGGGAGCAGTGCTGAAGGGCATGCTGGGGACACAAGGTCCAACGAAGTGGAGGCCGACAAACCATCGACTAGCAAAACCGCGCCAGAACGACAAAAACAAATCGCACGCGCAACAACAACAACAAGAAAACGCGATCCCGCAGTATGGCATGCGCCGAAAGCGCCTCAGCACCAAAAACCAAAAGCCAAGAATACTGGGGGTCATAGGGACCACAAAAATAAGGGTCCTAGGGGCGCGAGACTCCAGAAACTCGCTGCGGGAAGCCGCCGCGAATGAGCACTCTGAAAGTGCTACAGGCGAACTTGCACCATGGTAAAGGAGCATCGGCCACCCTATGTAAGAGACTTGCCGCCGTAGACCTATGCATGGCCTTAATACAAGAGCCATGGAAAATTGGGGGCCAAATCAAAGGTCTTTCAAACAAGGGATGCAAGTTGGTTTATTATCACTGTTCGCGGCCCAGAGCGGCGATTATGATTGATTATAATACTAACTATTTTCTCATTTCAGAATTCACTAGTCAAGATCTAGTAGCCATCCTTGTTGAAGTCTCAACAGAGAAGGGAACGCAGGAAATTGTTTGTGCGTCCGCCTACATTCCAGCTGACTCCAACATTATACCTCCCATGGAGGTGCAGGGGATTATTGGGCACTGCCAAGGTAACAATCTGCAGTACGTGATTGGCTGCGATGCAAACGCGCATCATCATGTCTGGGGAAGCTTGGACATCAACAAAAGGGGTGAGTCTCTCTTAAGTTTTCTCTTAAGCAAAAACACAAACATTTGCAATAAGGGTGCAAGACCAACCTTTATTAACGCGGTTAGAGAAGAGGTACTAGACCTAACTCTAACCAGTCCTTACATCGCCAATTTTGTCAGAAATTGGCATGTATCTGACGAGAGCTCTCTGTCAGATCACTTGCATATAAGATTCGACCTACCAGGTGAATCTGAATTAAAAAATTAAGTCTTCAATCCAAAAAAAAAAAAACAAATTGGAGACTATATAGAGAATTATTAGAATCAAGATCCGACTCGCTGCCTACACGTATAAGTTCTGTTGGTGAACTCGAATAGGCGGTGTATCGACTAAACGATATAATAATCTCAGCATATCATGAAAGCACTGTGGTCAAAACTCACAATGTGACTCGCAAGGTCCCATGGTGGAATGACAAGTTTGCAGATATGCGTAAAGAGATAAGAAAACTGTTCAATCGTTGTAAACGCACGAAGGTGTGGGACGACTATAGGGTCGCTCTGACAAATTACAACAAAGAACTAAGAAGATCCAAGCGTGAGTCTTGGAGGAAATTTTGCGAAAGCATAGTCGAAACGCCAGAGAGCGCTATACTCCATAAAGCTTTACGCAAAGAACACTCGAACGGTGTTGCAAGTTTAAGAAGACCAGAGGGGTCTTATACAATGAAGAGGAGGGACACTTTAGAATACCTGCTTCAAGTGCACTTCCCGGGGTCAACTAGAGTGTCAATGACACTGGATCAACCGTCATGCGACCAATGGGCCGTATTAGACAAAAGATCCTGGAGTTTGTCTGGAGTAATATTTACCCCAGACAAGGTTAAATGGGCAGTTGGGTCCTTTAAACCATTCAAGACACCAGGTGAGGATAACATTTTTCCAGCCCTCTTGATAAGAGGACTGGATATAATGCTTGATTCACTTGTTCATATTTTTAGGAACAGTTTCAGCAGGGAGTACATACCATCCATATGGCGGTATTTATTCCAATATTGGGCAAGTCCAGCGAACTGCCTAAATCTTACAGACCTATCAGACTCACGTCGTTTCTTCTAAAAACTATGGAAAGATTGGTGCATCTACATATTAGAGAAACGCTAGACAGAATAACACCTATGCACCAATCTCAGTTTGCATATAATAGGGGAAAATCCACAGAGGGAGCGATTACCTTGTAACAAAGATAGATAAACGGGTATCAAGGGTGCACACATAACTATCTATTCAGATAGTCAAGCTGCATTACAGGCATTAGCTTCATATTCTTTAGAATCGAAACTGGTGGAAGAATGCTTCAACAACCTACAATCTCTAGGGGCAACAAATAAGGCTGCAATTTGCTGGGTCCCGGGTCACTCGGGGATTGAAGGCAATGAAATTGCTGACGAGCTGGCTAGTGCCGGTTCCGCAGCAAGCCTCATAGGTCCGGAGCCATACTGTGGTATAAAATGGGAGGAGGCTAAATCTAGGGTAGATAACTGGGAACATAGTCTCAGACTGTCACACTGGAAAGGCGTAGAGGGGCTTCGCCAAACCAAAAGACTGGTAAGGCCATTCACCTACAATAAAGAATTACGCAATATGTGCAAAGCAGACATAGGAAAAATAGTAGGTTTTCAGAAAAATATCAGGTCATTATTACCTGAAATATCACCTGACTAGAATCCACATTCTTGATGATACGGAGTGCCGGCTCTGTCTAGAAGAAGATGAAACCACGGAACACATGCTGTGCGACTGCATTGCGTTGGCAAGAACCAGAATGAATATATTCCACCGTGACCAGTTGGCTCTGGAGGAATTAAAGAATGCTCCGGTTATGGACATTCTCAAATTCATCCATAAAGCGGAAAAGATAATGAAAGAACATGACTTTCAGCTACTTCCTTTCTCTAGAGAAGGAACATCTAGGTAGAAAAGAACCTGATAAATTATTGTGACGATTTGACATCACCAAACGGACGAAATGCTATGGCATTACGGAAGAAACGCCGGTACTAAACCTATAGGGCATAGTAGATCGGACAATTGTGATCACATGGATCATAGATGACAAATGTAGTATGACACAAAAGATCTTTTAGGTCGCAGTGTCGGCCATTGGGCAAACTACTAAAGCTAAATTATTATTATTATTATTATTAATATAAGAATTAATTAAAGGTTTTAATAAATTTGTCTTATTAGCATATAGAGTTGTGTACCTAATAAATAATGATCAAAATTATTAATCAGAAAAATTATTCACTAAATTGAATTTGGTACTTTTTGGAGTGAGATTATATTGTAAATAATATAAATCTGGCAACTCTATTTATCATTTTTATTCTTCTTTGCATTATATATTATGTTTCTACTTTTACTGAATAAAGTCAGTCGCCATCTTACATTGAAACAGTGCGTGCTATTCTCTGCTCAATAGATTAGTATTAAAATATTAATGAACGACAACGCCATATACTGCTTTTTCCAAAACTCGCCAGTTTGTTTACATCCATTGGGGAATGAAAAATTTTTTTGTTTACGTCCAGTGAGGAAAAAATTGCCAGCAATACAAGTGTATTCTGTAAATGTATAAGTAAGTTTCATTTCTCATTTTCTCTGCTAAAAAGCAATCAGCTTATTCAAATATACCCCTTGCATCACTTCTCTTTTCGACCTAACTTTTGCTGTGTAACATACCCTCACTCACCACTTTACCATTTCTTTTCTCAAAATATGACACTCTCATTTTGAAATTGCATGAATGCCGTGGCGAAAAGCGTTATTCAACGCTAAAATAGTATCTTAAATTTAAAAAGAATATAAATACTATATAATTTTGATTAATGTAAAAAGCAAATTAGATTAATGTAAGCAAAAAAGTTTTACTTACTTTGTTTTTAATTACTTAAATAAGAGTTACATTCGAATTATATTTATGTATTATATTTATTTATTTATACCAATTATTGTAATAAAGCCAATCTTGAATAGTTTTTCAAAGCAGCATAATCAAATAAACTTTGGATAAACCTAATCATATCGTTTTTCTTTCTTATTCATCACACCCAATTATTTGTAAAATATTACAAAGTTTAACCAATTATAAAATCAAAAAACTATTTATCATATATTAAACGATTAATATGTTACACGTTCTGAGTTGATGTGTTACTTTTTATTTATCATAATGGATTAAAGGGATGGAAATAAGTAATATAAAAATTTCAGAATATATTTATGAATCTTCAATAAGCTCAATATAATTACTACACACAATTTTCAAAATTTGATCACTTAAGTTATACCTAATTTCATAATATATCAATAATTAAAGCACTATTCCACTTCTGATTTTAATTTATTTATTTTAATTTCAGTAAGTAAGTAGCAAAAATTATTAGCATCAGTAACACTATTTCATAAAAAGTCCAAATGTATTTGTTCCCTGGGATCCAAGGTGAATTTACTTACATGGTGGCTGCAAGAACAACTTTTTTTGAACCAACTTTCCCTCAGTAGCTGTCAAATTTGAAATTATAGAAAAATGCGATCAAAACAAATATGCAAACAATAGCAAATAGAGTTTTTATTCGAGTCAATTGGTTGTTCATTGTTATTTTTGTAAAGTTTGAACATTATGAAGAAATTAGGCGACGATTTAACCATTAAATATATTTTATGTGAATTGTGTGCCACTTTAATCAGCGCTTATGTATTCCTCCATTCCTCTCAATTTCGTTTCTTTTGATTGCACATAGCTTATGTTTGACAGTTCCAAAGGTACGAAATTCACCTTGCAGCCACCATGTAAGTAAATTCACCTTGCTGGGTAATAGATATTAGGCAACAGCTGATCGCTAACAGACCACCGATTACAATTACATTCAATTTCCCATTGATTTTGTTGTTGGATTTGCGAAGTTGTAAGTATACTTTTATAAATATATTTCTCTATACTAATCTATGGTATCGGCATAGAACATATAAAATAGACAATTGAAATGAATGCATTTGTGCGAGTTCTGCTAGTGTGAGGAGGTTTTAAAATTGATGTATGTAGTGGTAAAAATACAGTGCACCCCCCTTAACGCCAAATGTTTTTAACACACTGCTTATTGATAATTATAATTGTATATTGAGAACGAAAATATATATTATTTTGCATTACTTTAATTTTCTCGCCCTCTGTAGTCTAATGGTAAGCATACTAGACTAACACCCCGAGGGCCGCAGGATCAAATCCTGCTACGGGCTTGGTCTCCAAAAATGCTTCTTTCTATAAAATCCTTTTCTCTTCGAGTCGAAAGTCTCTGTAGCTAGTACTCATTCCCCAATACCTTGCACTCATAATTAATTATGGTGTAAGATATAATAATAATAATAATAATTTATTTTTCTTGTATATGCCATTTCTATTACTATTGTTTCCAAAATTGTAAACTAAATGCTTAATCTACCATTTTTTAGAATTATTATTAATTAAGAATAAATATATTCCTATTTTTATGAATATTCATTGGCATTATTCGAACGAGTACAAAATCAGAAACTATTATAATAAAAGCTGTGATATAAGTATTTACAAACTACTTGCTATGTTGTTTCCCTTTTGTATTGCGTCTTCAGGATCTATATGGATTTGGAGAAATATTCTCTGCCGCCGAAACAATTACACTGTCGTCTTGTAATTCTTTATCCAGATCATCTTCTATATCTTCGTTATCAATTATGCAGTTGTGTACCATGCATGCTGCAGCTATTATATGATTTCCGAAATCTTGATCACTAATAATACAATATATGGTGTAGACCGTCCAAAAACCATCTCAATAACTGACAGAATTTAACTTAGTCGTTTGCTGTATCTCAAGATGCGGATTGTCTCGAAATGGTGTAATCTAATTAATCATTAATAGATATACACAGTCTAAAATAAGGTGTTGTCCTTCTCGTAGAATTGGATTTTGTTGGCCTGTTAATTTGGTAAAAATCTCACTATGCCTATATACACGTACGTCGTGCATTCTTCCTGGAATACCAATGAATACATCTATAATTCGAGTGCAATGGTCATATACCCCTGTAAAAAATTATGTAAACAACTTTTCCAATATTATGAAAATCACCAATTCCTAGAAAAATTATTGAATGAAACCGTTTCCTGTTGAAGTAGTTATTGGCATTTCGAATTGGTTGTTTGATAGGAATATGACATACATCTATTACCCCAACTACTCCATATATTCCATGAGCGTTGAAAAAATGTATTCAAATAGAAAAAAACTAAATTTTGATATATTTAACCAAAATAAATCAAAGAAAATCTTCTCAGACACGACGACTCAGTTTGATGAGAGGTTGGCCAAGTCACAAATCTTGGCATCAAAGCAATCGACACAAAATATTTAAATATATTGTGTGCAGAACTATTTGCAAGTTTGAATCTTTCTCCAGCTGCTAGGAAAGATTCGGGCCCACTCAATAACCAAATTATAAGCAGAACTTTATTATCCAGGCTCACGTTCTCATTGATTACTTTTGAGCCACGAAAATACATGTAAGGGGGACCCAAAAAAGGTTTTGTCATCCTGAAGTGCTCGTAAAATTGGTCAAAATTATACGTTGGGATAGTTATCTCAAAATATTCTTTATTCCGCTCTTTAGTCTCTTCCCGCATTTTAAATAATTCACTGAAGTTGAACAAATTTCAATAGTATCAGGAATTAATTGTAACGTATTGTTGTGAGTCAGAATCAAGCTACCTGCGTGTAGTTGACTCACAGCATACACTCCTAGCAGATACTATACATCCAGTGTAGTTAACATTTAAGTTATATTCACGCACATGCTTTTAGGGAGCGTTGGTTATTGTTTCATTTATTATGTGAAATTTTAGGCTGCCACAGTTCCGCAATCGAGTTGACGACGGGCATTGGACTTTACAATGCACCATCGACATTTTTATATCGAGTAGATCAGTTGGCTTAACCAAATATCAAGAAATGCATACAACACGGGTTGTTGCATCTAAATTAAAATACTCTTATTATGTTGTAGCAGATGTCCCAAGAAGTAAAAACACGCGGAGTACTTAACGCATTAACAGTATATTAAAGACTTAAGTCTAACGTAACAAAAAGAAAATAGCATAAGAAATGGTAAAGAGGAGATCGTGATATTCGCGTTGCCAACTCATATAAATACTACTACTATTTCAACACTCCGTCTCAATACGAATATCCTCTATAACTATATGCAACAATATAATTTCAATTCATAAAATTCATTTTAGACCCATCATTTCAGTTAGCTTACAATGTTTATCTTTAGATAGGTTTTTCGTCAAGATACCAGCCACCATTTGATTAGTTGAGACCTACTCAAATTCAACATGTTTGTTTTTAGCAACTTCATGTACATAATGATATTTTAAATCTCTGTATTTTTTTCTTGAATGATATACATGATTTTTAACAAGAGATTGAGAACTTAAATGATCGCATTTTATTGTTATAGGCAAGTCTTCTTCTTGGAATCCAAGCTCTGTTAATAATTGCTTTAAATAAACAGCTTCTTTAGCGCTCGTACACAATGCCAAGTACTCTGCTTCTGTTGTACTCAACGATATAGTACTCTGTTTCTTTAATTCCCATGCCACGGAGCCGCCACTCATCATGAAAACATAGCCAGAAGATGACTTCCTAACTTTCATATTACCAGCCCAATCTGCATCCGCGTAGCCATATATTCGCTCACTGCTGGGGCGATGCCATAGTTTTAACTGCTAAGTTTTCGATAAATACCTCATAACGTGTTTGACGCCAGTCTGATGCTGGGTTGTTGGATTTGAATTACCCTGTACCAATTTGCTAACAGAGTGCAGTATGTCAGGTCTCGTGCAGATCGCTAAATACATTAGTCCTCCAATCATTGACTGATAAGATATCTTGTCAACTCTTTCAGCATGCTCGTCATCACATCTGATATGAAACCCAGGTTCCAAAGGAGTTGAAACTGGCCGACAAGTCTTCATGTCGTACCTCTCCAATATACTGCGGATATGTTGATTCTGACTGACCGCTATTGCGCCGGTTTCTCCGCACCGCTCAATTTCCCAACCAAGGAAATAGGAAAGAGGCCCTTTATCCACCAACTTGAATTCGCTTGCCACCTTGATCTTAATGAGGTGAATGTCTTCTTTGATCGCGCTACCTATAATTAAATCATCAACGTACAGGGCTATTAGAATTAAGTTGCCTTTTAACATCATTTTATATACACATGAATGTGGCACTGATGAAACCCGATGTTCTTTATTACACCATCCAGTTTTGACTTCCAGTCACGCCCCGATTGCTTTAACCCATATATTGCCTATTTAATCGGAGCACACGATGCAGATATTTTTCGCGAAGCATTCTGGTTGCTGCATATAACATTCGTCAGACAGGTCACTGTTGAGACACGCCGTAGTGATGTCAAGATGATGTAGAGGCATTTTATGTGATACAGCCAAAGCTAATATTGTTCCTACGGTGGCATATTTTATTACTGGTGAAAATGTCTCCACTGTTGGCTGCATCCTTTAGCGACAAACCGCGCCTCAAATCGATCAAATTTGCCGTTTTGGTTCGTTTTGATGGTGAATACCCATTTACAGCCAATCGCCTTTTGGTTCAGTAGTAGATGGACTAACGACCATGTGTTATTCTCAATGAGTGCAGTGTATTCTTTTTTGTACTGCCGATAACCATACTCCAGAATACGAACCATCCTTTATTTCACTTATCATTGTGGAACCTTGACATTGTCACTGCTGTTCGCCAAATTGGCACAGTTGTATTCCTTACGTGGACGCCCTGACTTACCAGTTCTGATTAATTTTAGTCTTCCAGGCCCAATTTGCTTTGGCTCCTCATCATTGCTGCTAGGCTCATTTATAGTATCGGTTGCTCCATCATCAGACTCACCTGTTATTACTGCTGGCACTGTATCATCATTATTGGCTGAATTGTTGTTCATATCTTTCAACAACTCCGATAGTTGATTAGCTTCTGAACCCATAAACGTAATTTCATCAAACTTTACGTCTTGTTTGGTCACTACCTTTTGTGAACGTAAATCTTACAGTCGGTAAGCTTTCAACTGCTGTGAGTAACCGACCATAATGCATTCTCTCCCTTTTGGGCGAAACTTCCGATTCTGCGTTTTTTCTAATGGGATAGCTAAACATCCGAACACTTTCAAATGCTCGGCTTGATTCCGTCCCAAATTTCGTTTGGAGTTGTATCTCCCAATACTTTTGATGACGTCCGATTCCGCAAGTATACTGCGGTTGCCGCTGCTTCAGCCCAAAATTTTTCTCATAGTCCAACATTTACTAACATCGATCTGGCCATTTCGACCAGTATACGGTTCGCTCGCTCTACCACTCTATTATTCAGTTGACGCGCTATCCCGTTTAGCTTCAAAAATTGGTCGAACGCGGTATTTACAAATTCATGACCGTTGTCGCTACGAATAGCTTTAATTGTTCGACCCGTTTGGCATTCAACAAGATTTTTTAATGTTTTAAAACAATCGAGCACATTGTCTTTTGATTTCATAAAAAAAATAAAAAATTTCACGATTTATCATCGAGAAATGTCAAAAAATATCGCGACCCACCGATCGCCTGGTTATTAAATGGTCCACATACGTCAGTAAGGAAGGAACGTATAAAACATCTTTGAGAGTAAGATTACAATTCGAAGTTTTAAGTTCTCTCCTCTCCCTTCTGCGTCCACAAGCTTATTTCCCGCGACACTAACATTTTGCTTCTCTTCGCTCCTTAAAACAAAAAACTCCCGATTATTACACATGTGCGACGTTGCGCCACTGTCAACGCACCAATTGCGTGCACTTTCTTTCATTTGAACTTGACAAAAGTGTAGCAAAATATGACTGCTCTTTGTCTTATTCGTTTACCGCGGTGTCTCTACAGTTGTTCGCGAAGTGTTCTCTTTTATTACATTTATAGCACTTGCCGTTGTTCCTACGCCTGTTGTTATTGTAGTTGGTGTGGTGCCTAGCTCTAGTTTAGTTATTATTGTTGTGTTGTTGTGCAACATACGCTTGGTGGTTACTTTCCACTGTTTCGTTGTTTTTTCCTCTGCGTTCGTATTCTTCTAAGAGTTTGACCTTGAGTGCGCTGTACGTTTCCATGGCATTAACGAAGTTTTCGTACTGCTTTGGCAAACTGGACAACAGTATAATCGTCAAAATTCCGTTTCCTAGTTCAATGCCCACTTCGTTCAACGTGTCTACGATGTCAGTAAATGAATTCAAAAGCGCTGGCACATTATCGTCATCCGACATACAGAGATTCAGCAAGCTCTTGTATAAAGTCACCTTTGTTGCAGGGCCTTTTGGTTTATATATGCCCTCGAGCCTCGACCACGCTTCGGCTGACGTTTTGCACTTCTTAATGTAGTTCAGCTGATTAGGTTTAACTGACAAAACAATTGTTGCTAGGGCCTTTTTTTCCAGCAATTCCCACTCGTCACCGTTAGACGCATTTTTCTTCAGCTTACCTGATACCACTTTCCACAACTCTGTACAAACTAAAACGCCTCGCATCTGGACACACACACTGGAGTCATAGTTGTCTTCATCCAATTTTTCAATGGCGTATACACTCGATCCCATTGTTGAGTTTCGCTTTCCCACGTTTTCTATAACACTTTCTTTATCCACAAAATTTTTTATTTCTGGATTTGTTTCGGGCAACTTCGGACTTTTACTTCTTGTCTCAGGCATTTGGACACACCACGCCTGAGCCTATAACCATTTGTAGCAGATGTCCCAAGAAGTAAAAACACGCGGAGAGTACTTAACGCATTGACAGTATATTAAAGACTTATTTCTAACGTAACAAAAAAAAAATAGCATAAGAAATGGTAAAGAGGTGATCGTGATATTTGTGTTGCCAGTTCATATAAATACTACTACTATTTCAACAATGTTGCGCATGCGCTACGGGTTAATTTTTGAATATGGATTAAAATTACCGGGAATGAATCAGGACACTTTTGTCTGTAAAGCCAATTTCAGTCCTTGTCGAACATATGGCCATTTTATTCGGATTTTGGGAGTATTAAAGATGGTGAAAGGACAATTAGAGTTGGGCGAACATGTGAGGATATTTGTGAGGAAGTCAAGGAGGATCTGTGAGATAGTCAAGGTCCAATTTGTATTGATTTAAGGATAAATGGCCGCCAGTAGACAGCGGATGTGGAACTTGTAATGAAAAACAAGTAAAGAAAAAGTATACGAGTATATAAGATAGAATTTACTGTGGAATGTTAATAAATTTGTCATGATCGAATCTTGAGATTAAGATTATATTTAAAACCAGCATAAATCAAAAAAATGTTTCGTTAAGTTGAAGTGCATTTTTTTTGTAGAAATATGTATTGTAGAAAAAACTGCGTAGTTATAATGAGGTTATGGTTTTATGAATTGGCATTCGATACAATTGTCAAATAATGTTAACGAATCATTGAAGGCTCAGGAAGCAGTGGATTAGGAAAACTAGATGTTGGACCTTTATTTTGAAAAATGGGAAAACAGCTGGCAGGTGAGGACATTCGAGCCTTTGCCAGGCGTCTAGGATCACTACATGGGCTGTCCACACAAATAGTGAGAGGTAAATACAATGGCGTTGGAGGTACTGTGCTTGAAGTTGACAAATCAGTGTTAACAGCTTTAGTTGTGGGTCTCCGCGACCCTGCTCTAAAGATTCATATGCTGAATAGCAGAACAGGAACTCTGGAGGCAATTAGAGCACAATTCCTGGTGGAATGGAGTACAGCCGGCTTGGGCGAGTACATATGTTGGAAAATAGACAATACATGTTCACTGCCGCTGTCGTGGATAGAGGGGGAAGCAATTCCGTCCCAGACATATATAGAGGAGCGTATAATCCCGGTGTCTCCAACAGCAGTGCCGTTAATCCCAGAAATCCGTACAGGGCGTTTGCATAGAGGGCACCCACATGTTCGTTCTGCCGCAAGCCAGGTAATACAAGGGATGAGGTATTACATGCAAAAACACGCCCTACTGTATGAAGTACCAATCATATGGTCATCAAGCAAGTCTACAGTGCCGAGGGGGCACAGAATGGGATCAGAGCAGGAGCCAGCTACGAGGCGAACAAATCCACCTAGGAGGGACAGCAGGGATAACTTCAGTAGTCCCCAGGTTAATTAATCAGAAGGAATTAACCACGGAAGAAATTACTTCAACATTGGGAGTGGTCAGCAGCGACCAAATTTGAATTCCAGAAGTGAAGTGAGGACGAACAACACCATACAGGGGTTGAAATGCATCTCATGTGGACGAATGGGACATCGAGCAGCAGAATGCAGGCAGAAACAATCCCAACAAAGGGACAAGGGAAACTTCCAGCGGCCCAGTCGCGGCCAATACACTAGAAAGCTAAGAAGGAAAAAGCAAATAGCAGGCCGGAAGTAGCAAGGATCGCGTGTCATGTGATATAGGGGTGATGACCCCAGAGAGGGATGAGCATGAGAAACTCCGAAATATTCTTCTTGATTGCCTTTCGATTTGGTTTACAGTAGTGATTCTAGTAGTAGGGTTAGGTTTTGATGACATTAGGAAGTATAGGCCGGTAGGAGTAAAAGCGGTATGGGAGTACAAGGATAAGATAACTAGGTTAGCATGTAAGGAGTATGGGTATATAAGGAACAACTGCAACTCATGGTGGGAGGGTATCAGAGAGCTAGGGAATAGATACGCGTCCATTTTGGGTACAAAATGACGTAGTTTCGTTGTAAGCAGAACTGGTGATGCGTTCATCGTGATAATCTGCAAGGAGGCAGCTATGGGAAAGCTAGTGCTTTTGGTAGATACAGGGGCGGACACCAGCCTCGTAAAATCAGTTAGGGTGAACCACAGCGAGTTCAAAGACATAAGTTTCAGAATGAAAGTAATGAAACTAGAAAAGGAAGGTGTTCCAGCTGATGGTATACTGTCGGGATAAACTTTGGGGCCACAGCATTCTGGATGCAGTAACTAAAGAGTTATCACTTTTCGGTAAGAATATGAATAGGATTCTGGCCCTTCCACTAAGGTAGGCCATGGCGGGAAAGATTCGTGAATAGGGTTAGGAATAGCAGTCAGGAAATGGCAGGTGCGAGGACAACGAGACTAATTACTCTCCGTGTGAACACGAAACTTCGGTCGGTTGTTTTGCACAAGCAGTAGCTAGCAGAGGGCGTATATATGGGAGAGACTATAACGCACGTTAATAAGGGTAAGGTGTACGCTTGCGTACTAAATGCATCAGAAGAGGACTGTTATATGGATAAGGATTTTAGACCTAAGTTCAGTAGTTATGATAATTTTAAAGAACCAAATTATGGATCAGTTAACCAGATTAAGCAGGTAGATATAAGAAGTTGTGGAAGAACTTGCAGCAGGGTTGCGAATCCCTTGTACAAAGTGCTCCAGAAATTGCGAGAACACAATTTGAAATTGAACACGGAGAAGTGTCAATTTTTGCGATGAGAGGTGGTGTATCTAGGCCATCGTTGTTCAGAGGCAGGAGCATTGCCGGACCCTCAGAAGGTGTCGATTGCATGCTTTTAGGTGCGCGTATTTGACAATTGAACTGCAAAGAACTTTCACTACTGACTGGTCGGCACTTTCCCAAAAGTGTGCCGATGATTGTATTAGTGGACAATTCCAGAATGTGCAAACTAAAGAGTAGAGCATTTAGAAACAACAATGTAGGGCAATTAGAAATATTAAATTAGAACGTTAAGATACAACAATATGAATGTAAATAGTGTATAAGAAGGTGTTTTATGAATAAACAAGGTATTTTTTTGCTAACAACTGATTCGAGCGGGTTGCTATTCGTGCGGTTAGAAAGTGGACTCAGGCTGCTAACAAGCGCTCAGCTAACGTCCCTCAGTGCATAAACACAAGGATAAATTCATATCCAACGGGTAAGATATATTCGGCAAAAACAGATATACCCCAATAATGGCATGCATACCTGATGCAGAGGCGAGTACGTTAGCCAAAGCATTTTTTTACGAAATTATAGCACGTTACAATATACCGAAAGTGTTGGTGACCGACAATTCGAATTTCGTGGTAAAATTTTTCTCTGAGACGTGTAAAATGCTATGGATTAAGAAATGACACATTACTCTTTATCATCCGCAAGCGAACGGTTCGCTAGAACGAACTCATTGACCTCTGGCAGAATACTAGCGTAGTTTCGTCAAGGAGGATGGTTCTAACTGGGATCAGTGGTTAACTACGGCCATGCATTTACACACTAATACTATACATGTATCAACGAAGCAAACAACTGTTTAGAACACTTTACGGTTTTGATTTCAGCATGCCAGCAAATTTGAAGCGCAATGTGCGCTAGTATACAATGCTGATGACACAAATAAAGTACGGAAATATCAGCTACAACGAGCCCACGAGTTGGTTAGAGAAAACCAAGATCGTGCTAAACGGGTAGCCAGAGAAGCCTACAACATGGTAATAAACCCAGTAGTCTTTCATGTGGGTGACCGAGAACTAATGAAGAACCAAACTAGGCAAAATAAATTTTATCCTGTATGGTTAGGGCGGTACACAGTGGCAGAAATCCGAGGCCCAGTTACCACGGTGGTAACGATTAAAGGCAAACCCAAAAAACTCCACAATAACTTACTAAAGTTATTCCATTTGCGAACTCACAACTAAGTAAGATGTGTTTGTAGTGTACTACACTCGTAGACACTCATATTCTTCATTTTATGAGCAACTGAAATCAGCATTTTATTAACAAGCATAAAATAGCGTCAGTTCTATTTTCACACTCAAGGCCAGCGTGAAATTAAACCATGTTGATTTAGGTCGTGAATAAATTACATAATGTGATTATGCAAGCAAACACTGCAGCGAAAATGTAGTAAGAACAAGAATAATAAGAATGAGAATGGTTGAAAAATATTAAGTACGGTAATAATTAGTGATGAAAAAATGTGAGATCGAAAAAACACATATTCGAGAATCAAAATTCAACGGAAGAAAAAATATGAATAAAAGATTTACATAATACATTTGGGCAAACCGCAAGTGCATTGACCAAATAGTTGAGTAAAGCGCAAAGTTGAGCGCATGCAGGGCGGAAATGTTAGCTGTGCACGTGTGCTTGAGCATTCGTACAAACTTTGCATATAGTATGAATATGGAGTACATATATGTTTGTAGACGTACGTTCGTACAAACTTGGTACATGATATGAGGGTGGACAAAATCTATACCAATAGGACTAGCATTGGAATGAATGTATGGGCATGCATTCTAATAAGTAAGTATCATAGTAAGTATATATATATTTTTTAAGTTTGACTGGGTCGAATATATTTTACCCAAAATAAACTTTTGAAGAAAAGAAGGGGCTGAAAAGATTTAGAAGTAGAAATAGACAACTGGGAGTAAGAATTGGGAAAATAGAGTATATTGATTTGCTATAAGAAATGGAAAGAAGGTATTAATAGAAATAAAAATGAAATTGGAGTAGATATTGTGAGAATTTATGGGATTAGTAGCTAAGCAAGATATAGTAAAATTTAGCAGGAGAGATAGAGTGGGACAAAGCAATTTATTAGAAAGAAGTTCAAGGAAAACATTTAAATATAAATAAGAACAGGAGTTCGATGAAATAGAAAAATACCTAAGGAAATAAAAAAAAAATTTTGTTTTTGGAAATTTTAATTTAGAATTTAGAAAGGAACAGAACAAGAAAAAGTGCTTGGAATGTATATATGTGGTCATATACGAGTAAGTTACAGGGTAGTAGGTAGTAGACTTGTTTATGGGTATATACGAGAGCGGATTGATATTGAAGCTACCTAAGTAGGTTTTTTTTCAAAAAACATTTATTTCTCAACATAGTCTCCTTTTACTTCGACACACTTAGTAAGACGATATTCCAACTTTTTTTATACCATCTGAATAATACGATTTCGGGAACCCCTCAAAATACGCGTTAGTTTCGGTAATCACTTCTTCGTTTGAGATGAATCTTTTTCCTGCGAGCCATTTTTTCAAGGTTGGAAACAGGAAAAAGTCACTAGGAGCTAAATCCGGACTATAAGGTGGATGATTAAGCATTTCGAAGTGTATTTCACGTAATTTTAGCATCGTATCTAATGCTGTGTGAACCGGTGCGTTGTCTTGAAGAAAGAGCATTTTTTCTTCTTTAAATGTGGTCGTTTTTCCTTGATTGCATCAATCAATTGATCCAATAATGCACGATATTACTTTCCTGTGATTGTGGATACTTTTTCAAGATAATCGATGAGCAATATTCCGTGTGCATCCCAAAATACAGTGGCCATAACCTTGCCAGCTGATTTCACGGCCTTCGCCTTCTTCGGAGCACTTCCACCAGCTTCCACCTATTGTTTCGATTGATTTTTGGTTTCAGGTGTGTAGTGGTGGACCCACGTTTCATCAACAGTTATTAATCGACGCCAAAAATCAACAGGATTACGCTTTATCATGTCCAAACACCGCTGTGAAGTGGTCTGTCGAACTCGTTTTTGTTCGACACTGAGCAAACGCGGCACCCATCTTGCCGATAGCTTTTTCATAAGCAAATGTTCATGCAAAATGTTGAACACACGTTCATATGATATGTTTACCATTTCAACAATCTCACGCATCTTGACTCGGTGATCATTCATAACGATATCGAGGATTTTCTTGATATTTTCTTCAGTAACCACCTCTTTTGGCCTTCCTGTTGATGGTATTGTTGCAGTGCTTGTTCGGCCGCGTTTAAATTCAGCAATCCAATATTTTACCATATAATCTGACGGAGCAGAGTCACTGTAATGTTTATCGAGCTTTTGTTTTGTCTCTTTCGCCGTTTTCCCTTTCAAATAATAGTGTTTAATCACTGCACGAAATTCGCTTGTTTCCATTTTTCAAGAAACACAAAAGTTGCTTACTTCAAACGACTACAACAAATAAACTAATCGATGAATTTGGGTGAAATTTTAAAAGCTGACGTTTGACAGATCGCAATTTCTAAAAAAAAAAGTTTTTGTGTTTGTGCTGCCATCTAGCGCTAGGTAGCTTCAATATCAATCCGCCCTCGTACATACCAGGTGATAAAAAATTTTAAAAATGTTAGGTGCAATGCAAAATGTAGTCATACAATTGAGAATGTTTTGACATAAACGGGTTTATCTCAAATATTCTTGCTTATGTCGGAGGGGCAATAAGATTTGCTGAGAATAAAAAAATAAAAAGTTGTTTTATCAGTCAGAACCCTATACGGAGGTAAACTCAATCAATGGTTCATTCCCTTCCCCTCTGGCATATAGTAACGAAGTAGTGAAGCTCATAATGTAGGAGGGTAAGACGAGTGAACCGATGTGGAATCGTATAGCAATCAACTTTGAATTACGGTTTTAAGGTAATTAGAAATAAGTAACCACTTTGTAATAGGCAAAATATTAACTTTAGATTAATCTATGGCTGATGCTGTCACGGAGTAAGAAAACCTTTGCAGAAGTGCAGTTTAACAAACCCGGATTTAGAACTGGAGACCGCAGGAGTATGAGTGGGTATTTGTGACGGAGTTCGCGAAGTATGAGTGGGTGTGACGGAGTTGCCAACGACGGAATTGGAAATTATTTTGAAGCAGAATATGGTACTGAGCTAAAGCGTAAGTGCGGAGCATCAGCACAGAAATAACGGTGGTTGGCGACCTCTTGTATGGCAAGCTAGATCTATTGTTTCTATCTTTAAACAAGTTAAGAGAAGCATCTCTTGGTAAAATAAGGCTCCGGAACGGTCCTACGAACTAGCCGAAGTGTGAACCACGTAGACAGCAAATCTAACAGTAGTTATTTATCATAGTTACACTACCACTACTGGACTGATTGCTGATGTACAAATTGTACGCTATTCCAAAGCGATTGAATGCATATTATAGTTTATCACCAAATACCAGGTATGACTACATAGCCGAAAGCCAATCACAAGAATGTTTCATTGGTCAATTCACAAAGAAAGAGAAAGATTGCCGGTGTGTGGATCTAGCAAAACGATTACAATATCACCCGCGAGAGTTGCTCTCTCGAATAATATACAATTTAGAGCATGAACGATGTAAGCCCGGGGCCATTCTAGCATGGGCTGGAGTTCTGGTAGCCAACAAACCTTTAAATATATTATCCAATCGTTTTGACCGAGTCCTACGAGGTAATACACATTTAGAAAGAGGGGAGGGGTCGGCACAACCGGACTCTTCCGAGTAACGATAATAACGATGGTATTTTTGACGAAAATGATGCCAAACAGGAATTTTTCCCAGGACGTCATGCCAGTCCTATGGACAACGGATGTAGAATTCACCGAGGGAAGCACACAAGGAGACAGAGGACGCAGTATAAGAATAAATTAAGTCTCCGACTAATACTCGTGGCGAGCAGACACAAGTGTATACTCCGGTTTCTTTCTGAGTTTTTTCTCAAGTTTTTGCATACCGTTCGCGGTTTCACTTCACATTATCTTTACTACGGTTCGTACTTGTATTTTTACACAATAAATACTTTCCATCAAGTGAATAGTGTACAACTCCATAAAGTAGATCATGGCCCCCGGGCCCCCCTCCGTCGAAGGCAACCGTTTCGCTTTACTTGCGGACGGCCCTGAGACAAAAAAAAAGAAACGGCACAACCTTAGTTCCTCCATCACCTTCCCCGATCTCCCAAAAACCATCCAGGCTAATCCCAAATTCATTGTTGTAGCTTCTGCTGATGAAAAAACTCCGTTGTCAAACTTCTCCTGTTTCTCAGTGCAAAAATCTCTTCAGCTCATTAGCAAAGACATCACCTCCATCTCAGAGCTTCGTGACGGCACATTGCTGCTTCTAGTCAAAAACCAAACGATAGCCGAGAAATTTTTATCAGCTAAAACACTACATGGACTATGTCCAATTAAATGCACATTGCACAACTCCCTAAATTATACAAAGGGTACAGTATATGCGCCCTATTTAAATACTGTGTCAGACGAAGAAATCGTTCGTGAACTAAGTTCCCAAGGAGTCGCTTCCATCCACAAATTCCTAAAAATCACGGAAGGTAAAACACACCCAAGCGGAGTTATACTCTTAACGTTTGATTTATATCACCTTCCTGACAAAATTGATATTTCCTGGCATACAGTAAAGATAAGAGAGTACATTCCCAGTCCAATGCGTTGCAAATCGTGTCAGAAGCTGGGACATACAGCTAAACGCTGCAAAGGAACCCCTGCTTGTGCGAACTGTGCCCTCCCACCACATACTCCCATTAATTGCTCCCGCACTTTCTGTGCTAACTGTGCAGAAGATCACCCTTCTTCTTCCAGAAACTGTAAAAGGTTCATCCAAGAAAAAGAAATTCTGCACATAAAAACAAAAAACAAATGCACAATACGGGAAGCCAGGCAAATTCATAGAAACCAAACACCTTTAAATCCCTCTGTACATAGCTATGCTTCCGTACTTTCCTCTTCTAACATAAAACACACTACTCCAAAAAATCAAACAGAAACAAAACTAAACGAAAACAATGAAACCACAAACCATACAACAAATAAAGTAAAAATTACTCCCACAACAGAACTAACCGCTACTAGTAAAAAAACAACTACTTCAACCAGCTTCTCTCTCGAATCCAACAACAGCAATAAACAAACCAGTTTTAGTAGTTTCTTAACACACAAAGAAACAAAAAATGACAACGCTTCAAACACCTCTACTTCCGACACTTCATCTCTCATTAAAAAACCATCTCTTAACCATTTTACCAATTGTTCTCTTGAATCCAAAAACAATAATACACTACCCATTTTTAATTCTCTTCGAAATATAGATAATTATTCATCCAAAACAACACACAAAACTCTTCTTTCGTCTGACGAAGAAGAATAATAAAATAAACAACGCATTTTTTGCTTTTTTATTTCTCCATTTGGTACTCAATAAATGAACCTTAAACTCTTACAGTGGAACATAAAAGGACTCGTAAACAACTACCACGAATTACAATTGTTAATAAAAGACTTTAACCCGGACATAATTGCGCTACAAGAAACACACATCCCGTTTTCAACAAATAATACAATAGTACCAAAACAATATGTAGGGTACTTTCATAACTTGACAACCAACACTACTTCTAAACAAGGCGTAGGTTTCCTCATAAAAAAACACATCCCTCACAAACTGGTTTCAGTTAATTCTCTTCTAGCAACACACATAATCGAAATCAATATTGGCATAATTTTCAATATAATCAATATGTATATCCCCCCATGTCAAAACTTCACTTCGCAAAATTTACATTCTATTACACGCTCCATAAATACACCCTACATTATAGTAGGTGACTTTAATTCATGGAGTCCGCTATGGGGATCAAGAATTTCCAACCAACGAGGAAGAATCTTGGAGGATCTTATTTTATGTGAAAGTTTAATAGTCTTAAATGATGAGTCGCCTACACATTTTTCTACTCATAAAACCTTTTCACACATAGATCTCAGCATATGCTCCTCACAAATTGCTCCTAAATGTTCTTGGAAAATTTCTGAATATTTGCACGGAAGCGATCATTTCCCGATCTTCATAGAAATAAATTCTAAATTCAATATAGAAAAAAGTAAAATAAAACCAAAATTTAAAATAGACCTAGCCGACTGGACTCTTTTTAACTCAATTTGTGAGAAACAGTTTCCAACCTGCGTTCAATCCAGTAATGTGAACAAAGATGCTGCAAAAATACAAAAAATCATCCGTAGTGCCGCAAATGTAGCTATACCCCAGTCTAAAGGAAATGTAGTTAAAGCTACTTTTCCTTGGTGGAGTACCCACTTATCCAACCTGCGAGAGGAAAAACAAAATTCATGGTACAGATATAAGAGACATATAAGTGTACCTAATCTGATCTTATACAGGAAAGCCAATGCTGTTTTCAGAAAAGCAATCAAAAACTCCAAAGCAGATTGTCTCGAAAAACTCACGGAAAATATAAACCCGCAAACCAACCCCAAAAAAATCTGGTCCAACATTAGGGGCCTTGTAGGAGGCAAGCAACTTGAAAAAATAAAAACAATAAAAAATGGTGCGAAACTATTATCCAAATCCACAGACATAGCTAATTTCTTTGCCACATCATGGTCTAACCTCTCGCAGAACCATAACTTTCACCCACACTTTAGAATTGAAAAAAACACAGCACTTCAAACCCAATATAAACCCAAAAAATTATCTACCTCAGCCAAACAAATAGAATCAAATATAACCATAGTAGAATTCGAGTCCGCCCTATCCAATGCTAAGAGCAAAACTCCTGGTTTTGACCGTATATCGTACCAAATTTTGAAACACTTACCCAAACACGCAAAAATTATAATCATAAATTTATACAATAACATCCTTGAACAAGGCATTTACCCCCAAAGTTGGCGAACAGCTGAGGTTGTTCCCATCCCAAAACCCAATAAAAGCAAGTATGAGTTTAATGGTTTCAGACCTATATCCCTATTACCTTGCACCGGAAAAATACTCGAGAGAATAATAGCTAAAAGAATAATGTGGTTTATATCAAAAAACAATTTAACGAGTCATAACCAAGTAGCTTTCAAGCGAAAACAAAGCACAATTGATGCACTGCTTCACTTTGAACATTACGTTACAACTTCACTCTCCACCAAAAACCATGTTACCGTTTTAGCTACTGATTTTCATAGAGCCTTTGACCGCATAGGAATACATGTTGTCCTTCAACAACTGGCGACCTGGGGTATAGGAAAGAAAATTTTTAATATAGTCAGAGCTTTCTTATCAAACCGAAAAATAAGAGTTAGAGTTAATACAGAACTATCAAATACATACCCCCTCGTCAATGGCATACCGCAGGGTTCCCCCCTATCGGTTGTTCTATTTATTATTGCATTCGACCAATTCAGTAAATTACTCCATGGATACAAAAATATCCAACACACAATTTACGCAGACGACGCCATTATATTTTCTAAAACAAAAGATCTCGATACTATCAAATCTACTTTCACAAAAATACTTAATGAAATTACAAATTGGGGCAACTTCTCTGGCGCCAAACTATCTGTTAGTAAATGTAAAATACTACATATATGTAAGAAAACCAAATGTAATTATTTTAGCCTTAAATATGATAATGTAAATATTGAACTTGTAAAACATCTGAGAATTCTTGGTGTTATTTTTGATAATAAGTTTAACTTTAAGGAGCATTGTTTACAGTTAAGAAAAAGTCTAGCTACCCGCCTCAACATTATTAAATACCTAACATCCAAACACAGTTTAATACACATTTCAACATTAATTAACATCACCAGAGCTCTCATACTTTCAAAAATAGATTACGCATTGCCAATTTATGGATGGTGTTCTCAAAAAAACCTAAAATCTTTGGAAGCCCCTTACAACACAGCTGTTCGCAGGAGCATCAGCGCCTTTCCAACGGCACCTTTAAAAAATATATTCGCTGAAGCTGGGCTACCATCTATTCAACAGCAATTATCGATGTCAACATCAAAACTCATCCCTAAACTCTTCATTACTAACAACAGAGTACTGCACAAAGACATAATGGAGGTTGTCAAGCACAAACGGCAATATAAAATTAAATCCATAATTCGTAGATGTGTCCAACTCACCAAAAACCTTGACTGGGATATAAAAGTCTGTCAAACTAAGCGACAAAGTGAACCACCTTGGAATATAAAAGATAGCTCCTTCGCATTGAATTTACTGCAATATCCAAAAACCGTTACCGATCCCAAAGTTTATAGACAACTTTTTACAGAAACGGCAAGTGAATATATAAACAAAAAATGGAGCCTACTCTATACAGACGGATCAAAAGGAACTCTTGGCACATCATTTGCTGTAGTCCACCACAACGGAAATTTAATTACGTCAGGATGTCTTCCTCCTTTTAGCTCTGTATTTACTGCCGAAGCTTTTGCTGTTAAATGTGCCATCGACTTTGCTCACAAAAATAAAGGAAACTTCCTCATATGTACAGACAGCAAATCGACTATTGAAGCCATTCGAAACTTCAATAATGATAGCAGCAGGACCATAAACAATATCCGTAACTCGTGTATTAAATATTCCAAGAAAATAAAAATTATGTGGGTCCCAGGACATTCGGGGATACCAGGTAACGAACTTGCAGATATAGCTGCTGCAGAGTCAATTACGGCTCCAAACTACGTCTTCCAAGTCACAGAAACTAAAGACCTACTGCGACATATAGTATCTCTCCATGTTGCCACGAACTATTGCACTTGGAAAAAATATAAACACATTTACACCACCTTCAACACAGATGGAATGAAACCATATTATCCTGTAACTTGCTCTCGCCAACAAACAAAAAACTTTGTACGACTCCGCATCGGACACACCAAATGCTCAAACGAGCATTTGCTACGTGGGGAACCGTTACCTAACTGTCAATTCTGTGGGGAATCAATATCCTCGTTACACCTGCTAAATAACTGCCTCAACTTCCAAAAAACCCGTAAAAATATATTCCATAACCAGATTCCAAGTGATTCTCTAAAAGATACATCAAAGAATAACATAACAAAGATCAATAAATTCTTAAAAGAATGCCACATCCAAAATTATATTTAAATACCTAAATAAGTAAATATGTAAAATAATATATTAAAATCGAGTTGAAGGCCCTGGTAGCTATGACTCTTCTTCTTAAATTAGTTATAATAATTTATTATTGTGATTAATCCTTTTAAATTAAAAAAAAAAAAAAGAATAAATTATAGAAATAAAGTGTAAAATAAAAATAAGCATAAAAAAAGAAAACGAAAAGAAAAGAAAAAATACAAAAAGAAGAAAACACTAAAAGAGTCCAAAAATATAAAAACCATATATATAAAAAAAAAAAAATAATAGATAAAAGCGAGTACAGAGGTCTGAAGTCAGTTAGAACGACTTCGAAATAACCTTTACCTTTTCTTGTGCGTGCAAGTTCAACAATGGGTATGTTTTCTTCATAAATCATCATTAGGAGCATATTCACGGTAATTTTTGGTAGGGTACCTTGAAATGATTATATCGACCCCATTTCTTGTGTATGGCTTTGTAGTGTCAATATAACCACTAATATAAAATTTCGTCAAAAAATATTGTATAGGTCGAAAGTTATAATAATATGTCAATTGTAGGCGTGGCTGTAGAAATAAGACGTCCATTTTTTGTGTGCTGTTTAATGTTAGTACCCGCAACATTCCTGTCAAATTTCATTGATAACTCTTTAATAGGAACACAGGAATGATGATTATGGGTGTAGCTGTTGTATTATGATCTCCATATTCTGCACACACTCTATTATGGACCCCATTTATATTTCTGCCAATTTTTATTCCGCTAGCATCAATACGAGCAAGGGTAGGCTAATTTTAATTTTAGACCCGAAAGTTCTTTATATCAAAAGTGGCGTGTCTTTTCTCTGATCACCCCCATTTCAGATAGCTTTATAATCTCCACATGTTCCTTCTCGGAAAACTAAATCCGTAAAATTGTACCAGATTTTAAGTTATTAATATTTGTTAATAGTTGGCGTGGCAGATAATATATAATGCCCACTTTTTGCACAGTGTTTAGTAGGACCCACATCTCCATAACTGTCAAAGAATGTCACGATTCCGTAAATTTTAAAAAAGGTGAAAAAAGTTTCTTATATGGGAGGTAGGGGTGGTGTTTGTCCAAATCGGCCCATATAGCAATCTGGTTCGGTATCTTTGTGCAGGCTACAAAATTTCATTAAGATAGCTAACGGTGTAGAAAAAAAGGGCCACAGACGGACAGACAGACGGACAAAATAAAAATTGCTTAGAAAGTGATTCTGATCATATCTGAATATATATGTCCATACCTATCACGCCTCCTTCCTGACATTGCAACCCCTTGTAGGGTAATATAAAGTTAGGCTGGCAGGATCGCCATGTAGGGTAATATACGTGTGTTGATGAGGGTTGAATCAATATCAATTGCATTGGCCTTGCAAGATCGGCTTACGCATCGATTGCAGGTTTCACACAACGTATGAATGCAATGATATACAGAAACCTAGTGCGAAGCGGAATGTCGCCGTCAGTAGAGATTGTAACCGGCAGAGTTTGCCGTTGGTTACGCTATTGTTTGGTGCTGTTCTGTAACTAAGCCTAGTTAAGAGCACCGAGAGAAGAAATGAGAAATCTAATGCAGGATTGCAGTTTTAGAAGTTCAGATTAATTCTATTTTATTTGGTGGCTCTTTTATATCATTGAATTCTTATTGTTTTCTTATTCTAACTAACATAAAATATATCTATCTTATTTCTACTAGTTACAAATCATATTCCGAAATTTGTCTCAAGTACCGGATTACCGATATTATTCATTGACGAATCATCGTCTTTGTTTATATTAATAATTTTGAGTGCAAGTTCAGGGCTAAAGTCACTGCACTGTCCAATATGCATACGATGCAATTAGGCAGCGTGTGTTATTGCACCACCAAAATGCTTATGCTTATGCTTATGCTATAGCTTATTAGCGTATTTGGGTATTGAGTGCAATTGCGCACGTTGCGCTATTGTCAGTTTGTTTGCATATGCGACTTGCTGCTGTGCTTATGACGATGTGTGGTCGTCAGTGTACACTTGTGTGGTACACTACACGCTCTCAAAAGCACAGAATTAGTATACTTTATTTACCTTTTTTAAAGGTAAAGGGTATAAAAATATTGTTTAAATATATGAAATATTAATAAGCTCAAAATATAGAAGGACCAATAAGAAAAAAAATAATGATAAAAACCAAACACAAAAACAAACAAAACAAAAAAGGGAGAAAAGAATAAAGAAAAGAAATAAAACAAACAGAACCCAAAACATGGCAAAAATAGATAATAAAAAAACAAATGAATTATATAGTATATGGGATGCACAAATTGTTTCTGGTGCAGATATATGAGACGAATTAATCACTAAGAGGTAGTTGCACTACCTACTTAGAAAGAGGGGAGGGATGTTGTGATTTTATACAAATACAAAAATAAACGTGCATAACCCTAAGGCGCACGAATATTGTAATAAAAATTTTATTATTAAGTAAAAGTCGATTGAACTGCAATGAAGTTTCACTACTGACTGCTCAGCACTTTCCCAAAAGTTTGCCACTCGATGATTGCATTAGCGGACAATTGCAGAATGTGCAAATCAAAGAGTAGGGCAATTAAAAATAGCAATGTATTGCAATTCGAAATAATAAAGTAGAACGTTAAGATACAACAATATGAACGTAAATAGTATATAAGCAGGTGTTCTACAAATAAATGAGCTCTTTTTTTAACAACTAAATTCGAGCGCGTTTCTATTCACGCAAGAGCAGAATATAAACGAGGGACACCATGCAACATAGGGTATCAACAAAGCTAGAGGAACTACTGGAAAACCTTTAGCAAACTAACTCAAACCACACACCATCAACACCAGAAACGGTCTCGCACATGCACTTCCAGGATCTACGGAGATTTCTAACCACGTATAGCAGAGCAATCAGCGACCTGGTAAAGGAGGCCGAAGACGATGAAAAGTCTTACGAGAAAATTTACACCTGGAGGAAGAGGGGAGTGGGCGGCACAGCCGGGCTCCTCCTGGTGGTAGTGTTTTTAACGAGAAAATGGTGCACAACAGGAGCTTTCTTCGGGGCCTCGAATCGACCTTACCGGCAGTGAAACTCAACATCCTCCCCGACAACGGCGGCCATCACGCGAAGCAACAGGTAGCAGAGGTCGCAGTGCAAAGTAAGTATATATACATATATAATAGAATTATATTATTATTATTATTAATATATTTTATAATTTTGTTTGTATGCCAATGAGAAAAGAGTCAATGAAGGACCAAAACATTAAAAAGGGGAAATAAAAAAAGAATTAAATAGAAAATAAAAGAACAAGTATAAAAAAAGAGGGAGAACACTACAAAAGAGAACAAAAGTATTAAAAAAATATATAAAAAAGAAAAGAATACAAAATGTTAAAAGATAAAGACGATGACAGAACCCAAAATAAGGCGATTTAAAAAAATATATATATGTATTATAGGATTATAATATGCACAAAATTCTTTACAGTGCAAGAAGAATATTGTAAATACTCACTAGAAGGTAGTTGCACTACCTTCTTCTAGAAAGAGGGGAGGGATGTTGTGAGTCAGCATCAAGCAACCTGCGTGTAGTTGACTCACAGCACACACTCCTAACAGACACTATACAACCAGTGTAGTTAACATTTAAGTTATATTCACGCACATGCTTTTAGGGAGAGTTGGTTATTGTTTCATTCATTATGTTTTAGGCTGTCACAGTTCCGCAATCGAGTTGACGACGGGCATTGGACTTTACAATGCACCATCGACATTTTTATATCGAGTAGGTCAGTTGGCTTAACCAAATATCAAGAAATGCATACAACACGGGTTGTTGCATCTAAATTAAAATACTCTTATTATGTTGTAGCAGATGTCCCAAGAAGTAAAAACACGCGGAGAGTACTTAACGCATTAACAGTATATTAAAGACTTAATTCTAACAGAAAATAACATAAGAAATGGTAAAGAGGAGATCGTGATATTCGGGTTGCCAACTCATATAAATACTACTACTATTTCAACACTCCGTCTCAATACGAATATCCTCTAAAACTATATGCAACAATATAATTTCAATTCATAAAATTCATTTTAGACCCATCATGTCAGTTAGCTTACAATGTTTATATTTAGATAGGTTTTTCGTCAAGATACCAGCCACCATTTGATTAGTTGAGACATACTCAAATTCAACATGTTTGTTTGTAGCAACTTCATGTATATAATGATATTTTAAATCTATGTATTTTTTTCTTGAATGATATACATGATTTTTAACAAGAGATTGAGAACTTAAATGATCGCATTTTATTGTTATAGGCAAGTCTTCTTCTTGGAATCCAAGCTCTGTTAATAATTGCTTTAAATAAACAGCTTCTTTAGCGCTCGTACACAATGCCAAGTACTCTGCTTCTGTTGTACTCAACGATATAGTACTCTGTTTCTTTAATTCCCATGCCACGGAGCCGCCACTCATCATGAAAACATAGCCAGAAGATGACTTCCTAACTTTCATATCACCAGCCCAATCTGCATCCGCGTAGCCATATATTCGCTCACTGCTGGGGCGATGCTATAGTTTTAACTGCTAAGTTTTCGATAAATACCTCATAACGTGTTTGACGCCAGTCTGATGCTGGGTTGTTGGATTTGAATTACCCTGTACCAATTTGCTAACAGAGTGCAGTATGTCAGGTCTCGTGCAGATCGCTAAATACATTAGTCCTCCAATCATTGACTGATAAGATATCTTGTCAACTCTTTCAGCATGCTCGTCATCACATCTGATATGAAACCCAGGTTCCAAAGGAGTTGAAACTGGCCGACAAGTCTTCATGTCGTACCTCTCCAATATACTGCGGATATGTTGATTCTGACTGACCGCTATTGCGCCGGTTTCTCCGCACCGCTCAATTTCCCAACCAAGGAAATAGGAAAGAGGCCCTTTATCCACCAACTTGAATTCGCTTGCCACCTTGATCTTAATGAGGTGAATGTCTTCTTTGATCGCGCTACCTATAATTAAATCATCAACGTACAGGGCTATTAGAATTAAGTTGCCTTTTAACATCATTTTATATACACATGAATCTGGCACTGATGAAACCCGATGTTCTTTATTACACCATCCAGTTTTGACTTCCAGTCACGCCCCGATTGCTTTAACCCATATATTGCCTATTTAATCGGTGCTTGATTTAGCGAGTGGCTACCATCAAGTTCTGGTGGATACCAAAGATAAGCAGAAAACCGCGTTCAGCACCGGTGTAGGGCATTATGAGTTTAACAGAATGCCGTTTGGATTACCAGGAGCACCGGCTACCTTCCAACGACTGATGAACCATGTGCTAACAGGCTTGCAAGGATTAGACTGTTTTGTGTATCTCGATGATATTGTAATCATGGGAAGAACTTGCAGCAGCATTCGCAACGCTTGTGCAAGGTGCTCCAGAAATTACGAGAACACAATTTGAAATTGAACACGGAGAAGTGTCAAGTTTTGCGAAGAGAGGTGGTTTATTTAGGCCATCGTTGCTCAGAGGCAGGAGCACTACCTGACCCGCAGAAGGTGAAATGCGTTAAAAATTTAGCGATTCCGAGAAATAGAAAGGAAGTGCAAGCGTTCCTTGGACAAGTGAACTATTATAGAAAGTTCGTGGAAGGACTAGCCGGAATTGCGTTGCCAATGAATAAGTTGCTACGAAAAGAAGCAAAGAAAGAATTCGTAGCCATAGTGTGGGCTACGAAGAAATTTAGGGCATATCTGCTAGGACGCCCATTTACGATATACACTGATCACCAGCCGTTGAGATGCATAGCCAATTTGAAAGACCAAACGTTTAGGCTAGCCAGGTACAGACACAAATTGTCTGAGTATGATTTTGAAATCATATACAAGCCTGGGAAAAAGTATCTGAATGCGGACGCACTCAGCAAAGTAACGCAGGCACAGAAGGTATCAGTTGTGCAAACGAGGGCCAAAGCAAGGTCAGATAAGGAGAAGGCGAAGAGAGTGCAAGAAAATAAAATTGATGCTACAAGAGATGTTAGCGATGCGGGTTTCGAAGCCAATGAACAAACTGCCAATAATGTGGAATGGCTGGAGGATAAAAAAGACATCCAGGCCGTGTTAAATGGTTTCCATGATTCACCCCTAGGTGGACACCAGGGATTCTGGAAAACCCATGACAGAATTAGGCGAGTATACGGATGGAAAGGTATGCTCAGAGACATAAAAAAGTATGTAAAGAGTTGTCCCAAATGTCAGGCCAACAAAAGTTCTAGGCTGACAAAGATGCCAATGGTGTTAACTGACACACCAAAACAGCCATTTGATAAAGTTCATATGGATATTGTAGGTATTTTACCTGAAACAGTTTCGGGAAATAATACATATTGACGTTCCAATATGATTTTTCAAAGTATATGGCGTGCGTGGCTGTACTCGATGCTGAAGCAAGTACGGTGGCCAAGGCATTCTTTGATGAAATTATAGCACGGTACAACATACCTAAAGTTTTGATAACCGACAATGGTTCAAATTTTGTATCGAAACTATTCTCAGAAACGTGTAAAATGCTGGGAATCAAGAAATAGCATATTGCACCTTATCATCCCCAGGCGAATGGCTCATTGGAGCGTAGCCATCGACCTCTGACCGAGAACTTTCGCAGTTTTGCCAAGGAAGATGGCTTGGATTGGGATCAATGGTTGACCACTGCAATGCATGTACACAATAATACTGTGCATGTATCAACGAAGCAAACTCCGCTTAGGACACGGGTTTGATTTCAACATGCCGGCAAATCTGAAGCGCAAATGTGCGCCAGTATACAATGCTGATGACCCCAATAAAGTGCAAAAGTACCAGCTACAGCGAACGCACGAATTGGTTAGAGAAAACCAGGATTGTGCTAAACGAGTAGCCAGGGAAGCCTATAACAAGGTACTAAACCCAGTAATCTTTCATGTGGGTGACTAGGTACTAATGAAGAATCAGGCTAGAAGAAACAAATTCTCACCTGTTTGGATAGGTCCGAATGTAGTAGCAGAAATTCGCAGCCCAGTTACAACAGTCGTAGCAATTAAGGGCAAGAATAAAAAGCTACATAATTATTTGTTGAAATTGTTCCACATTAGACCACACAACTAAAGACATGTGTTGACAGTGTTTTACAAGTGTGAACACAGGAATAACAACGTAAACAAACTGATACCGCGTAAGTATATCGAATCGCACGGTTCTGTCGTTCAAAGTCAAGGCCAAAAGAAATGTGCCAATTAAACTCGGGCAAGTATAATTAACGTAAGAAATATGCTTATCAGGCACTATGGCCGAACGTAGCACAGTAGAGGAAAATATATAAAATAATAAAAAAACGGGTTCATTGGACACAATTTAAAAAATAAAATTATAAGACAGTCGTGGCTAAGTAATTTAAACTAAACGTGGAATATATACACTCATACATCCGGCAGTTAATGAAATGAAATACGATGCATAAGCAGTAGCGCCGACACCGTTGGTGAAGTAAGTATATATGTTTGTAGCTGTATAATGTACAGAATGAAGGTGCGGAGGTATATTTAAATAAGTAAGTATTTTTGTTATGGGCATATAAGGGAGTATATGGGGTTATACATGGGAAAATTGGGAATCTGCAGTTATTTTCATGCTGCAGCAGGCTATATGTAATTATACATAGATTTTTCGGGTTATCGCTTAGGAAATTAGCGTGTGTTGAGATGTATAAATATATTGATTTAGAACAATATATTTAGCTTACCACAACAAATTATGTAATAAAGGTAGGATTGACAGCAAGGATGCCAACATTTAAACTGTGGCAATTGATTATAAAATGCCTTGAATGTATGTATGTATGTATTCATATAAGAGCAGGTTACATGATGTAGGAAAATACACTTATTAATGGATATATACATACCTGGCTAGTAGTAAAATTGGAATATATAGAGTAAAGTTCAAAAGTTTTTTTCACATTAGCGGGATTATCTTTTATATACTCGCTTATGTAAGATGGGCAACTAGTTTTGCCAAGAATTGATATAAAAAAAAATAATTTTTTTTTGTCGGCATATAATTTAATATAGAAAATAATTGATATTTATGAAGCAAATTGTTGTATGATGTATATATTTGAGAAGGTTTTAAAGTTTTAATGCCGCTAACAATTTTAAAAAAATGTATCATAGTTGATTAATAGTATTTGTAAAGGAAATAGTTTATGTTACTTATTTATAGTTTGTTTGTTAAGACGTAGTAGATAAGCGATGTAGAGATTTAAATACAATTTACTGTTTATATTAGGAAAAATATTAAAAATTTAATGAATAAGAATAATTAAAACTCGGCAAGTCCGGTACATGTATTAGCGTATTGTTTTTAGATATTCAGGCGTTGCTGAACAAACAAGGACATGTGGATGGTTCAATATGGTGCAGCATGAACCTGGAAGGGACTTCCTGCAGCGTCGAAGACAGAGTACGATGTTAACCAACATCCAGGAGACCGGCAGATCAAAACCGAGCAGCGAACAAAAATCTGACTGAATAAGAAGAAGTGAGAAGACATGGAAGAAGGGTAATCAGTAAGCCGCAAAGGAATAAAGACGAGATTGGCAACGATGATGTCCAGAGATAATTTTTGGTTGGAAGAAAATGAGATCGAAATTAGTGAGAATTCATTTTTATATGAAAGAGTGGAATAGCTTCCAACTTCCCATGTGCGAGATGACTACGATTTAAGCTTATGAAAAAATGGAGATGGTATCGGCTGAATACAATAGTCTCTATCTGACAAGTAAAAGTCTAATAATACTTGAGGTTTATTGCATAACTGATGAAATGGCATGAAAAACACTAATATGTACGTTGTCCGTATAAGAAATCCAACGTGTCTGCCATGTCAGTATGTATATTGTATTATGGAAGAGATAATTTTAGCCACAACCCGAGGTTACTCCGTAATTTTAGCAAGAAACGGCTATAATAACAATAACAGCCACAACTACCATCGTCCAATTAGCATCGCAGAAAAATCTCCTGGCGCGAAAAATCGTTTTAACCACGGAAAGATCAAGCACAACATAGCCAAGCTTTGTCGGCTAACTTCATAACGATTTCCCCAACTAAATTAATATACACTACACTGTCACTTACTAAGTGACTTCGTCAGAAGCGCATCTAGTCGCACAAGCTTGCATAATCTTTTTACGTACCGGTCCAGAAAGAAGGGAGGGGTATGCGGAGTTCATCGAGGGACTTCACTCCGTCAACGACAGCCGTCAACCGGATCAGCAGGTAGTAGAGGTCGCAGTATAACATAAGATTTTAGGTATAAAATATAGCAGTATAATATAGGATACTAAGTATAGAGTTAAATTGTATTATCACTAGTTGTTTGAAATTGTTTATACGTCAGTGAGAAAAGAGTATATAAAAGACCAAATATAAAAAAGGGGAATATAAAAAATAGAGAAAATTAGAACTAACAGAAAGAAACAAAACAAAACATAAAAAACCACAAAAAAAGAAAATAAAAAAAAAGAAAAAAATACAAAAGTAAAAAAGAATAAGAATACAATAACAGAACCCAAGTAAGACGATTTCTTAAAACAAACAAGAGAAAAAATCTCTATACATGTATTATAGGTTTAAGGAAATGCTCGGATTGTTCAAAGTGCAGAAAAAAAAATATTGTAAAAGATTCATTAGAAGTTAGTTGCACTAACTTCTTTTAGAAAGAGGGGAGGGATGTTGTGAGTTAGAATCAAGCTACCTACGCGTAGTTGACTCACAGCACCGGCTCCTATTAAATTTATTAAGAGAGCACATATTTTTAGGGTGCAAATATTGTAAATGAATAGTATTTATGCAGGGGCATTTAGAATGCACCAACGACACTCTTACTTTCAGTAGGTCAGTTGGCTTGAGCAACTGACACCAAATAACAATTGCGTTACTGGAACACCAGAAAAGTCAAAACGTAGACTGTAATGTTTATTTGTAAATAGTATATAAGAACTAGTATTTTAAGAATAAATCTTCTTGTTGTTTTAAACCAAAAGTGGTGAAGTGCTTATTGAAGAAAGTGATTTAGGTTTACAGGTACACGAGCAGAACAAGCAGCAAGATGACGTTCCCGACAACAAGCAGATAAGGACCCCAACAGTGTCAGTCGCTGGTCTTGCGTACTACTAGGCGGGGTCCGGCACATTATGGAGCTTCTATTGAAAGTATGGAGCTGCTATTGTTTTTTGCTCCCTCGTTATTGTTGTTGTTGTTGTTGTTTTCTTTGTTATTTATCTTGTTCATGCGTTTTGGGTCCCCGCTCAGAGTCGTTATCGCTGCCCGTAGTACAGTCACCTTCATGATCCCATGGTTGTCTATGCCGGAGCAGGGAGGCCATGCAAGGGTTGACACAAGTCCTCATGGGAGCTTGCATACAGAGCCAGATCAGCGTTAGTCGGGAATGTTACATCCGAGCCTGTACCGCCAAATTAATGGGGTCGGACATCGAGCGTTCTCCGAGACCTGCCAAGGTTTTAACGGGACGGAGGGAATTGTGGCATTAAGCTGCCAGCCATTTCGATAAGATTTAACTCTTATTTGTACTAAAGTGACAGCATGCCACAATCGTCAGCCCATATCCATAATTCCCAAAAAATGTCCGGTATCACAAACTTAAGGCATTACCGGTCTCGACATTAGTAGCGCTAAACACTTGACGCACAGTTGCCCCAGGCATGTGGCAACTGACCAAGGTGTTGGTTATCTGATTTGCACTCTTGGATTCTTAGGGTCCAACGATGATCCCACGAAGTCCCTCGGTGGTGAAACGTTGCTCCGCGTCCGTCCCTCGGTGGTCCATCGTTGTCCATCGGTGCCTCTTCAGCCGCCCCACCGGGGTCATCGCTGAAAGAGTTGTTGCTCACTTCGGCTAGCAACCAGCGGTTGCTGGTATACCATTGCCCGGGACCGCCACGAGGAGGCAGTGAGTTTTCTTGGAAGAGTTCTCTGTAAGGATCGCCCTGGCCTCTCCCTGGTGAGTGGCTATCAGTGTCTTTACCTTAAGATTATCTACCCTGATCCTAACAGATACTACACATTTAGTGTAGTTAACATTTAAGTTATATTCACGCACATGCTTTTCGGGTGCGTTGATTCATTATGTGAACTTTTAGGGTGTCACAGATCCGCAATCGAGTTGGCGGCGGGCATTGGAGTTTACAATGCACCATCGACATTTTTATATCGAGTATGTCAGTTGGCTTAACCAACTGATACCAATCAACAATTGCATAATTGGAAGACCAGAAAGGTGCTTACTTAGACTGTAAGTATTATTTGTAAAATAGAATATAAGTCTTATGATTTTAAGTAATAAACCCTTGTCTCGCTTGTAACAAAAACAACACAGTGTTTTATATGGCAGCGTTAAGCGCCTCATTAGGAACCACCCGATGAAAAAGGCGCTCGCCACTACCGACGACACGCACGGATCCCAATAATTTCCCAGTCTATATTTATTATTATTTTTTATTTTATTTTGATACTTAATTATTATAAGTTTTTATTATTATTATTATTTTTTTTTTTGTATCAAAGTTTTACAATCATTGTAAGTTAGAGGGACCCTTAGGATTCGCAGCTTCTTGGATTGTTTAATCATTAGAATTTATTATTTAGGACTAAGGTCGATGCTCGGGAGCCAGGGAAAGCACACGAGTCCTCGTGATCCAAAATATCTATTTTTACTTGCCTCGACTGGCACTAGTAAAATACAGTTAAGTTAATTTAATATATAGTTAAGTTAATTTATTTATTGTTTAAACCGTGCAGTTAGGCCGCCCAAAAGAATTAAACTCTATCATTGTATTTCAACCTTAAATCTAAGTTCTGCTATCGTTGACATCTCCGTTGCACCCGCAAGATGTAACCACAATGCACCTGCATAGTGGTCTCTAAGTAAAGGAATGCGCTGAGTTACCGTCTGTCACATATCCGCTAAGTGCCTGTGACTACTTGTAGCATGATGGCGTGTATGCACTGTCAGTCATTTCACATAAGTCACATTGTGGATGGATTTGGCAATGTGCCATAATTGACAAGGTGGCGGTAGCTCCTCCCCCTTCAAAAATCGACAACCCGTAGATCAGCGTATTAGTGGTTGGGTCAGCTGGTTACAATTGGGGGAATAATCGGATCTCGTCGGTAATAGGACGATCATGGGAATCCTGATTCTACCATATATATTTTCAATATCAGCAATATAATTATGGCGAACACGGCGAACAGAGTTATGACCCCAAAGGCATATGCTTTCAATTCCGTTGTTATGTGACCTTGCTGCGCGATGTTCTTCATACTCATCTCGTGAATAAATTCCACATAGATCTTTTGGCAACGTTAGAGACGTTCGTCATTACGGAGGTTAGAGCTTCCAGGCCCATTATTTTGTGGCTCGACTACGTCTTCCCGTTTAGGCTTATATTATTCGTTCACAAATTGTACCACATATGCTCCGGACAGCGTTCCCGATGTTGCTTTTGCTCAAATGATTCCTTTAAAGTTCATAGGTCATAAATACAGTTCCTTCGTTGATGAGTTGATGGTCTGCCGTCCTCTATGGTCTCGATTCCGATGTTATATAGCAATGTTTCCATCTCAGGAACCAATTGATTTATTTTTTCCTGATTCAGTAAGTTGGTGTTGACAGCGCCGGTTTTTGTCATTTGGCATGCTCTCACGATGTCATCGATTTCGCCTTTGAGGAGAAGGATATGTTTCAGCATATCTTGTTGCAGCTTTTCAGCGTTTACTGATTTTACATCGTTGTTGAAATTGTCGATGTGCCTGTTGATTTTGCTGATTACGTCTTGGGCAATGCTGATGAGCTTTTTGTTTACTACATATTGATGGTCATTATTTCCAACGATACGTTGTTCGTTCTGCAGTATAGCGTTATAATCTGTGGCATCAGACGAGCCAGCGATCCATTTCCATGCTGAAGCAATTAGATCAGTAGAGCGTATTTTCCTAGATGGTCTACCTTTTAATAATTGCATTCTCTCCTTCAATTGTTGTGTATGGAACAGGATCAAAGGTTTCGTTTGGTAGTCGGGAATTTCTTTATCCCAGAACATAGTTTCATTTAGTAGTTGTTCGAATTTACTGCGATCGATAACGTGCGCTACGCTAAAATGTCCGTTCATGATGCGGCCTTTGTCGGCCTTAATAGCAATTATTGGTGGTTGCTAGAATTTTTTAACATATCACTTTTCTTTTTATTTTGCTTCTATTCGTAGATCACCCAAAAAAAATTGTATTTATATATTTTCTATTCCTCTTGCTTGTGGCTTTTACTGGAATGTTCGTGTTGGTTCATTTTAACCGTAATGGGTCTTGTTTGGATTCGAAATGACCTACTGAGGTACGAAATTCTTCACGAATCAGCCAAGCATTGATTCAAGATAGGCTTCATTTCAAGCTGGAATTTGTTAACCGTTTGCATGGGTATTCTGTATGCAATTGGTTCAATTGGTAATTACAAATTATTTCACATTTTTCATTTCTGCTTTATGGAGCTTTTCCCCAGTCACTGTGACAATGGTTACCATGTTATTTCTGCCTACGATTTTCTTTTTAAAGAGAGGAATCTGCTTACTTTTGATTTGTTTATCGGCAACGAGTCTGCAATCTCCGTCTTTGTATTGTCTTGGTTTCGTCCTTGTCATGGTAATTCTAAGGTTTCGTATGTTCTGATTGCGTTCGATCTGTGCTGTAATGTCCGCGTTGACTATGTTCGCAAAGTCTGATCTTTTTTGGAAATATTTCCTCCGTGATCTATTGAAAAATGCATCGCTGGGTTTCTTGCGTGTGACTGAATATATCGAGTTATTGTAACGTCCACATATATGTGGATAATTTCTTGTGACCTTAAATGTTTGAATTCCTTCTCTAAACAGCGATAGATTTCTAAGAGAGTTAGATTCAACCGCTCTATCTGTCCATTGAGTTCGCTCCTTTGAGTTGGAGTCTAAAAAAAAGAATTCCAAGGGATTGGATAAAATTTTAAACGAAGGGGCTTCAGAATCCTTTTTCACATTCGGTAACTATTGTATTTGGTGCGGTAAAATATTCAAATACTTTGGCCAATTTTTCTCTCAGGTGGATTGCTGATTTATTTCTGATGTGGAAGAGCTTTGCGAATTTTGAGAATTTGTCGATACATTTTCGCCCTGAAGCTCAGAAATCTCTGTATTATCTCGCACGGGTATGTAGGCACTGGGGTATTTTGGAAGGCCGGTGTCTATCGTATTTATTCACTTTTCAAATCTCACAGCTGGAGGTGTTCCCTCTGATGAGACTACTCAATCGCGGAAAATGAAATTTTTCGAGGATTTTTATACTCATCTTCGATTATTCGGCAAATGCATTCTTTGTTCGAAACATCCTTCGTAAGCATTTGCGTTTGTATTTAGAGAAATGGTCTAAGTAAACGTCTTGGAGCTGCTGGATAAGTTATTCTGGAATTTTGATGTCCTTTATAACTGAAGGATTGGGAATGCAGTTTAAGAGTGTTATTAAATTCTTATGATTAGTATGGTCAGCGGACCCCTCCTAGCTATTTTCCATTGCGCGTCTTCGCCACTCCTGGTGGTGGAGATCTTTCATAATGGCGGCGGTGGAGTCACACACCACGACACCACTATGTTGTCAGGCACCACGGGCTCTCCACATACTCCTTGTAGTGCCACTCAAACACTTTCATAACGTGGGCAATAGAAGAAGACATGTTTGGGATCTTCTATCTCTGTACCTCCACAGTTTGCACAGTAGGGGGATTCCTCCAAGTGGAATCTGTGCAAGTATGCCCGAAAACCTCCATGGCCTGTCAGCAATTGTGTGACGTAGTAATTCACCTCACCATGTGACTTGCTTGTACGTACATTTTCCTCAGTGGCTCTGGGTTCAGTGCAGCTGCGGTCTTGAGCACTCGGTTGGGGATTCCATCTGGGCGGGGTGCTTTCTGGTCTCCAAACTTCCCAACCGCCCGCAACACCTCATCTATAGTTACACTGGGTATTGATTCCTCCGGTTGCTCCAGAGGGAGCTCGTATGGGACATAATTCTGTACTGGAAAGAGCTGTGCCACTATGCGTCTGAGCAACATTGGACAGCTTGGGGCTGGCTGCCTATAACAGGGCAATTTTAGCATGACAAGTCTATATGCCATGCCCCATGGGTCATCCTCAACTTGTGCGCATAATTCAAAGAATCTGGTGCTCTTTCTCTTCTTAATTGCCTTCTTTAAAACATTTCTGGCTTCCTTGAAGGCCTGGTGTTTCTGCAGGGAATCTGGTTTCCGTATGGAACGTTGATAACTTCTCCTCGCAGCATGGCATGCTTAGCGGAGCTCGCCTATTGCATCCGTCCACCAGTAGACAGTTTATGCCTCCCACCATATGCTCTCCTGGGCATTGCCGCGTCGCAGGCGTTTTCTACCTTCCTTGCCAGCTGATTAGCCATTTCTTCGGCATTGCCTTCCAGCACCAAACCTTCAAGCATCATTTCTAGGACGTCTTCGTCAAGGCTGTTTGTCCTCCAGCCTTTCAATGTCGGACCTATCCGCTGCCGTTTCCGGGGCTTCTCCAGTTCGCAGATGATAGCTTGGTGGTCGCTGTGGGTGTATATGTCACTCACCAGCCATTTTGCACCCCTCACTAGCCTGCTACTTACGAAGGTAAGGTCTATCGCAGAACTGGCACCTCCTATGGCAAAAGTCATCTCGCCAGTATTCAAGACGATCTCGTCAAGTGCTGCGAGTGCATCCATGAGGATATGACCCTTTGGCGTAGTCCGGCCGCAGCCCCATTCAGTTGCCCATGCGTTGAAATCGCCAGCAATTACTACAGGGTTCCTGCCGTGTGCATCTAGAACGAGTCTATCTACCGCCGACTCAAACTCATCAGTAGTTAGGCTTGGTGCCATGTAGCAACTGTAAACCGTGGTTCCTCCTATGGTTGCCCTGACGTAGTTTTCATCCCTCATGAGGTCCGCGAGTTGAGGTGGCTTGACTCCACACGTCCATATTGCAGCTCAGCAAGAATTGTCCTCGACCCAGACTCCTTGGTGCTTCCGACGATATGGTTCACTGAGCACAGCGGTGTCGATCTTGTGCTCTCTCACCATCTGCTCAAGAAGGTCTTATGCAGCTGCGCAGTGATTGAGGTTAAGCTGGAGTAACTTCATTCCATGCGTTTTGACTCCTTTACTGCTTGCTTACACGACGGGCGTATTCTGCATCCTGTCGAGTGCTCCGTATCCTTGCGGCCTTTGGTCTTGCAGAGTGCACAGGTTGGGCTGTTGCTACACTCGCTGGCGTTGTGGCCCTCGGCGCCGCATCTGTAGCACCAATTCCGCCAGTCCTCCTTGCTATTGCACTTTTTGGCAACATGCCCAAACTCCATGCACTTGTAGCAACGTGTGGGTACTACCTTTCCACGCACCCGACAAGAGGTCCATCGGACTCTCACTTTCCCGGCCAGTAGCGCCGCGGCTGCCAGAGGGGGCAAACTGATGATTGCTCTTTGCGTTCCACCGTACGCTTTCCGAATTGAAATAATCGCGGTCACGGGGAGCTTTTCGAAAGTGCTCAGCTGTTTGCACAGCGCTTCGTGAACTTCCTCTACCGTGGTGATCTCGTCCAAATCCTTTATTTCCAGCAGAGTCTTCTGGGTGAGTTTACGCACCTCCACACTAGTCCCCAGTGTATTTGCTACTGCTTCCTGCGTGGTGACCGTCTTCGGATCCGCTGTCGTGGCTAATTCGAGTAGCAGCTCACCTTTTCCTTATTTTCTTCACTCTCTCGCCCAATTCCCTAAGGCGCGGCTCCGTCTTTATCCTCCGCAAGATCTCCGCATAGGTTGTCACTCCCGTTCCCTTGATGACAATTGCATCAGGTCTGGTCGGCTTCGCTTTAGCGAGTGTCTTCGGCTTTGCCCGGGAGCGAGCACGAACCATCGTCCACTCTGGTTTTTTCACCGCTTCGTCAGATTTACCCACATCTGGCATGGTGGTATTTTTAGCAGCGGCGGCCTTCGCCATGGCCGCCCTTGCCGCATCCGCCTTCTGCCTTTTGGGTACCACTCGGCTCGTCAGGCTGGTTCCGTAGTCTTCTGCGTTTTCGCGGGGACGCTTCGGCATTGCATTCACATGCCACTCTAGCACAGTCATTTTCCCCTTCGCATTCACTTCCGGTGGCGGGTAGATTGCCATATTCCCTAGTAAGTCTGACTTAAATGCCACCCGCACTTGCATCTCCCCCGGATCACCCACGGAGTTGTTGTGAGTTAGAATCAAGCGTAGTTGACTCACAGCACCGGCTCCTATTAAATTCATTAAGAGAGCACATATTTTTAGGGTGCAAATATTGTAAATGAATAGTATTTATGCATTAATTTTGATGTAAACTTTAAGGGTGTCACAGTTCCGCAGTCAAGCCTACGAGGGGCATTTAGAATGCACCGACGACACTTTTACTTTCAGTAGGTCAGTTGGCTTGAGCAACTGACACCAAATAACAATTGCGTAACTGGAACACCAGAAAAGTCAAGACGTAGATTGTAATGTTTGTTTGTAAATAGTTTATAAGAACTAGTAATTTAAGAATAAATCTTCTTGTTGTTTTAAACCAAAAGTGGTGAAGTGCTTATTGAAGAAAGTGATTTAGGTACACGCGTAGAACAAGTAGCAAGATGACGTTCCCGACAACAACCAAATACGGTCCCCAACATTTTGACGCAGCCGGTCTAAAGGACCTACAGGAGGAATCCCAGGGCAAGGAACCCTGAAGCAGTGAAGCATCCTGCAACGAATTCGAAGGACCCTAAGGAAAAAGATGTCATCAGACAAGATAATGGTGACTAGAGTGTATAGTAGCGTAATATAAGTAGATACTTCTGCGACCCTGAAGGCGCCGTAGCGTTGGTCAAAGATGTCGCAACCTATAAACGCGTTTGCGCTATTGCACGCAGCTTTGTATGGGCAACCATAAACCGTCAGTATGATCGGACGGTCTATGTGTGTCGTCTTAGCTGTGAGGAATTTTTTTGGTAGGGGATTTGTGTTTGATTGTCGATACGGACATTTATATTGTTTATTAAATTGTTTTAATTGTTTTCAAATTGATCTGAATATTTGACATTAGAAGCTTAGGGTATGAGGCAAAAATACTTCAAGAAGTGCTTACAACACGTGTTGTTGCATAAAAGTTTTTGTAGTTCGGAAACTACGATTTGCGTAGCAATGTTGAAGAAAACATTTAAATGTTATTATTACGTGGCGCATACGTTACGGGTTTATTTTCAAATATGGATTAAAATTTCCGGGAATGAATCAAGACACTTTTGCCTGTAAATCCAATTTCGGTTTTTGCGAACATATCCTTTTTCTATGGATTTTTAGGAGTATTAAAGATGGTGAGAGGAAATCAAGGAGTATCTGTGAGGAAGTCAAGGACCAATTTGGAAGGACTTAATGGACGCCGGTAGACAGCGGATACAGACCTTTTGATGGAAAATAAGTAAAGAAAGAATATATATAAAGATAGAATTTAAGGTGGAATGTTTTTTAATAAATATGTATTGAACCATTAACTAATATGGAATAGAATATTGGAACAAATATTAACAATTATTGAGTTTTTATTTGTAATTGGGATACGCCAGCTGTTGTGGAATTGGGGATATGACGAAGGAAGCGCAAGGATTACTGCTGATGCAGGAGCAAATTGGAGAAGCGATTGAAAAACTGGTCTGTAACTTTAAGAAAGACGGCAGGTTACGTAAGGACAACGTATATTACCGCAAGCGAATAACACAGTTGCAAAATCTGGGGAGAGAGTTCAACAATAATCACGGGCTGTTGTTGCCTCACGCAGTTGATTACAGCAAGGGAAGATATTTTGCGGAAAATTACGCAGACTACATAAATAGTCTGGTCAACGAATGGGTAGATACATTTAGTTCTGAATTAGAGGAACTAGGACAACAAACTGTAAGTTGGTTTCACCGGACGAAAGTAAGGAACAGATTGAAATCAATGCAGTCAGAGGTGGAAATGTTTACTGGGAAAATAGTTGACCAGTTCGAAGCGAGTACGAGCGGGGAAGAAGCTCAGGAATTGTGGAAGCAGGCGAATGCCGGAGGAGCTGTTTCACCATTAGAAGTAGCGGATCAAGCCTTAACGGCAATCCAAAAAAGGACAGAAGAGAAGTTGTGCAAATCTCATGAGAAATCAGAAGATTTGAGAGCACAAAAGTAGTATCCTGAGAATAAGGTAAAGAAACTTTCTAAGAGATTGACGGAAACAGAGGAAGCAGCATCGCCGTTGGAAAAGGAGTCTGCGGAATTGAAAAGAGGACGGCCGACCAATAGGACCTCACTGAATAGGGAGAGATCAAGATCAGCATCGGCTGGATTTACACAGACAGTTTTGACATTGCCTCCGGAAGTACGCTGGCCGGAATATTTAACACCAGAAGGGATAGGCCGCATGGTAAAGTCAGAATTAGTATTTACTAAAGAAAGGCAACCGGAATTTTAGTTTGGCGCATCTGAAATCGGTGTCGTGAGATCCGGCGCTTCAAAGAATGTTGTGAGCTAGCGCAACAGAGTGTTCCGGAAGCGGACGGGGAACGCTTAATAAAGTGTATTAGGCAAAGACCCACAGGTGATGCGTTTGATTTACTGGTGCATAGCTCAGTAGGCACCCTGGCAAAATTATATGCACTTTTGGATCGGACTTATTTAAAACAGAAGTCGTACGACTGTCTCGTTCGGGAAATTCAGGACTCAACTCAAAAACCTGGGGAGGAATTGAGAGCCTGGGGACGAAGGCTCCAGTCTCTGGGGAACGCTGCTGAGACAGAAGCCAACAGCAGTTTCCAGGAAACGTTGCAGCGTACAAAGCTCAAGTAGAACGGGCTATGTTTTCGGTGTTCCAGGCAGGCCGAAGAGCATGGCAGAGCTAGTGGAAGCGGTCTCTTCCGCTGAAGGAGCAATACAACAGCGAACGACAGCAGGAGGAATCTGCAGCACTGATGCTCCTCGAGAGGTAGGACGAGTACATCAGCGAAACACAAGTGGAGTCGGCAGATTGATGGGCCAATTTCCGCAACAAAGAGACCAAGAATTCCTGGTTGAGATGTTTCAGCCAAGGAAACCCATTTGCTCATTCTGTGATAAGCCAGGGCATACAAGGAATGAATGCGTTACACGGAAAAACACGCCCTACTGTATGGAGTGCCAAACTTACGGTCATGAGGCAAGTAGACAGTGCCACGTAGACACTAAATGGGATCAAAGTAGAAGGCAGCCAGCTACGAGGCGCCCGGTGCCAACCATGAGGGACAGCAGGGGTAACTTCAGTAGTCCCCGGGTTAATTCAGCAGAAGGAATTAACCAAGTAAGGAATCCTTTCAACACTGGGAGTGGTCAGCAGCGACCAAATTGGAATTCCAGAAGTGAGCCAAGGATAGGCAATAACATACAGGGGTTGAGATGCTTCTCATGTGGACGAATGGGACATCGTGGCAGCGGAATTCCGGGGTAGCCAATCCCAACAAACGAACCAGGGAAACTTCCAGCGGCCCAGTCGAGGCCAGTAGACTGGAAAGCCAAAAGAGAGAAAGTAATAATTAGGCCGGAAGGGCGTGTGAGTAGTAATGTAGAAACTAAAGTCCAGGAGAAGGAGGAGCAACAGGCTCTCCAATATTGAGAAGGGTTTGGAAGTGGATACGCGTCCATTTTGGAATGAAAAGGGCGTTGTTTCGTTGGGAGCAGGATAGGTGATGCTTTTATCGAGAAAGCCTGCAAGGAGGTAGCTAGTGGAAAGCTAGTGCTTTTGGTAGACTCAGGGGCGGACAGCAGCCTCGTAAAATCTAGTGTTTTACGGAAAGGACTAGTTGTTAACCCAAAAGATGTAAGAACACTTAATGGAGCGTTTGGAGGATGCATCAGGACACTGGGGTCACTCAGAATAGGGCACAGTGCAGTTAAGGGCATGAGTTTTAGGGTGCACGCAGATGCGCTAGAAAAGCTGTTATCATTTTATGATGATAATAAGAATATAGTCCTTACTCTTCCATTAAAGTGATGGCAGGAAGGAATCTTGAATAGGGTTAAGAATTGTATGAAGGTAGTGAATGCAAGGTCAATCAGAGCAGTTACTATGCGTGAAAACACGAAATTTAGGACTCTTGTTTTGCACAAGCAGCAGCTAGCGAACGGCGTATATATGGGAAAGACCATAACCCACGTTGACAAGGGTAAGGTGTACGCTTGCGTAATAAACGCCTCATAAAAGGACTACCTGATGGATGAGGATTTTAGGCCTAAGTTCACTAGTTACGATAATTTTAAGGAACCGAATTATGGATCGGTTGATCAGATTAAACAAGTTGATATAAGAAAAGGAGAAGGCATCAACAGAGGCCATTTGTACGTCATTCCATGACATATTTTTGCTGGAAGGAGACCAGTTGACGTATACACCAGAGGTAGAGCATGAAATACCTACTAGAGTGGATCAACCACCAAAAAACCAGAAGCAATATAGATTGCCACAATCTCACAAAGTTGGGGTAAATAGGCAAGTGGAAGGAATGTTAAAAGATATCATAATTTCACCGAGTATCTCGCCTTCGAATTCACCAATAATTTTGGAACCAAAGAATTGAGGTGCTCAGGGTCAGAAGAAGTGGAGAATGGTCGTAGATTTAGGAAATTGAAGACGCCGTTATCAAGCAGGTGTTCCCGATACCAAAGATAGAAGCGATTCTGGATCAATTGGGGCATAGTAGATATTTTTCTACGCTTCATTTAGCGAGTGGCTACCATCAAGTTCTAGTGGATACCAAAGATAAGCAGAAAACCGCGTTCAGAACCGGTGTAGGGCATTATGAGTTTAACAGAATGCCGTTTGGATTAACAGGAGCACCGGCTACCTTCCAACGACTGATGAACCATGTGCTAACAGGCTTGCAAGGGTTAGACTGTTTTGTGTATCTCGATGATATTGTAATTTATGGGAAGAACTTGCAGCAGCATTCGCAACGCTTGTGCAAGGTGCTCCAGAAATTACGAGAACACAATTTGAAATTGAACACGGAGAAGTGTCAATTTTTGCGAAGAGAGGTGGTTTATTTAGGCCATCGTTGCTCAGAGGCAGGAGCACTGCCTGACCCGCAGAAGGTGGAATGCGTTAAAAATTTAGCGATTCCGAGAAATAGAAAGGAAGTGCAAGCATTCCTTGGACAAGTGAACTATTATAGAAAGTTCGTGGAAGGACTAGCCGGAATTGCGTTGCCAATGAATAAGTTGCTACGAAAAGAAGCAAAGAAAGAATTCCTAGCCATGGTGTGTGCTACGAAGAAATTTAGGGCATATCTGCTAGGACGCCCATTTACGATATACACTGATCACCAGCCGTTGAGATGCATAGCCAATTTGAAAGACCAAAAGTATAGGCCAGCCAGGTTCAGACACAAATTGTCTGAATATGATTTTGAAATCATATACAAGCCTGGGAAAAAGTATCTGAATGCGGACACACTCAGCAAAGTACCGCAGGCACAGAAGGTATCAGTTGTGCAAACGAGGGCCAAAGCAAGGTCAGATAAGGAGAAGGCCAAGAGAGTGCAAGAAAATAAAATTGATGTTACCAAGAGATGTTAGAGATGCGGGTTTCGATACCAATGAACAAACAGCCAGTAATGTGGAAAGGCTGGAGGATAAAAAAGACATCCAGGCCGTGTTAAAGGGTTTCCATGATTCACCCCTAGGTGGACACCAGGGATTCTGGAAAACCTATGACAGAATTAGGCGAGTATACGGATGGAAAGGTATGCTCAGAGACATAAAAAAGTATGTAAAGAGTTGTCCCAAATGTCAGGCCAACAAAAGTTCAAGGCTAACAAAGATGCCAATGGTGTTAACTGACATACCAAAACAACCATTTGATAAAGTTCATATGGCTATTGTATTTTACCTGAAACAGTTTCGGGAAATAATACATATTGACGTTCCAATATGATTTTTCAAAGTATATGGCGTGCGTGGCTGTACTCGATGCTGAAGCAAGTACGGTGGCCAAGACATTCTTTGATGAAATTATAGCACGGTACAATATACCTAAGGTTTTGATAGCCGACAATGGTTCAAATTTTGTATCGAAACTATTCTCAGAAACGTGTAAAATGCTGGGAATCAAGAAATTGCATATTGCACCATATCATCCCCAGGCGAATGGCTCATTGGAGCGTAGCCATCGACCTCTGGCCGAGTACTTTCGCAGTTTTGCCAAGGAAGATGGCTTGGATTGGGATCAATGGTTGACCACTGCAATGCATGTACACAATAATACTGTGCATGTATCAACGAAGCAAACTCCGTTTAGGACACTCTACGGGTTTGATTTCAGCATGCCGGCAAATCTGAAGCGCAAATGTGCGCCAGTATACAATGCTGATGACCCCAATAAAGTGCAAAAGTACCAGCTACAGCGAACGCACGAATTGGTTAGAGAAAACCAGGATTGTGCTAAACGAGTAGCCAGGGAAGCCTATAACAAGGTACTAAACCCAGTAATCTTTCATGTGGGTGACCAGGTACTAATGAAGAATTAGGCTAGAAGAAACAAATTCTCACCTGTTTGGATAGGTCCGAATGTAGTAGCAGAAATCCGCAGCCCAGTTACAACAGTCGTAGCAATTAAGGGCAAGAATAAAAAGCTACATAATAATTTGTTGAAATTGTTCCACATTAGACCACACAACTAAAGACATGTGTTAACAGTGTTTTACAAGTGTGAACACAGGAATAACAACATAAACAAACTGATACCGCGTAAGTATATCAAATCGCACGGTTCTGACGTTCAAAGTCAAGGCCAACAGAAATGTGCCAATTAAACTCGGGCAAGTATAATTGACGTAAGAAATATGCTTATCAGGCACTATGGCCGAACGTAGCACAGTAGAGGAAAATATATAAAATAATAAAAAACGGGTTCATTGGACACAATTTAAAAAATAAAATTATAAGACAGTCGTGGGTAAGTAATTTAAACTAAACGTAGAATATATTCACACATACAAACGGCAGTTAATGAAATGAAATACGATGCGTAAGCAGTAGCGCCGGCACCGTTGGTGAAGTAAGTATATATGTATGTAGCTGTATAATGTACAGAATGAAGGTGCGGAGGTATATTTAAATAAGTAAGTATTTTTGTTATGGGCATATAAGGGAGTATATGGGGTTATACATGGGAAAATTGGGAATCTGCAGTTATTTTCATGCTGCAGCAGGCTATATGTAATTATACATAGATTTTTCGGGTTATCGCTTAGGAAATTAGCGTGTGTTGAAATGTATAAATATATTGATTTAGAACAATATATTTAGCTTACCACAACAAATTATGTAATAAAGGTAGGATTGACAGCAAGGATGCCAACATTTAAACTGTGGCAATTGATTATAAAATGCCTTGAATGTATGTATGTATGTATTCATATAAGAGCAGGTTACATGATGTAGGAAAATACACTTATTAATGGATATATACATACCTGGCTAGTAGTAAAATTGGAATATATAGAGTAAAGTTCAAAAGTTTTTTTCACATTAGCGGGATTATCTTTTATATATTCGCTTATGTAAGATGGGCAACTAGTTTTGCCAAGAATTGATATAAAAAAAAATGATATTTTTTTGTCGGCATATAATTTAATATAGAAAATAACTGTTATTTATGAAGCAAATTGTTGTAAGATGTATATATTTGAGAAGGCTTTAAAGTTTTAATGCCGCTAACAATTTTAAAAAAATGTATCATAGTTAATTAATAGTATTTGTAAAGGAAATAGTTTATGTTACTTATTTATAGTTTGTTTGTTAAGACGTAGTAGATAAGCGATGTAGAGATTTAAATACAATTTACTGTTTATATTAGGAAAAATATTAAAAATTGAATGAATAAGAATAATTAAAACTCGGCAAGTCCGGTACATGTATAAGCGTATTGTTTTTAGATATTCAGGAGTTGGTGAACAAACAAGGATATATGGATGGTTCAATATGGTGCAGCATGAACCTGGAAGGGACTTCCTGCAGCGTCGAAGCCAGACTAAGATGTTAACCAATATCCAGGAGACCGGCAGATGAAATGCACGAGCAGCGAACAAAAATCTGACTGAATAAGAAGAAGTGAGAAGACATGGAAGAAGGGTAATCAGTAAGCCACAAAGGAATAAAGACGAGATTGGCAACGATGATGTCCAGAGATAATTTTTGGTTGGAAGAAAATGAGAACGAAATTAGTGGGAATTCATTTTTATATGAAAGAGTGGAAGTGCTTCCAACTTCCCATGTGCGAGATGACTACGATTTAAGCTTATGAAAAAATGGAGATGGTATCGGCTGAATACAATAGTATCTATCTGACAAGTAAAAGTCTAATAATACTTGAGGTTTATTGCATAACTGACGAAATGGCATGAAAAACACTAACATGCACGTTGTCCGTATAAGAAATCCAACGTGTCTGCCATGTCAGTATGTATATTGTATTGTGGTCTAGAAACAGGAAGAGATAATTTTAGCCACAACCCGAGGTTACTCCGTAATTTTACCGAGAAACGGCTATAATAACAATAACAGCCACAACTACCATCGTCCAATTAGCATCGCAGAAAAATCTCCTGGCGCGAAAAATCGTTTTAACCACGGAAAGATCAAGCACAACATAGCCAAGCTTTGTCGGCTAACTTCATAACGATTTCCCCAACGAAATTAATATACACTACACTGTCACTTACTAAGTGACTTCGTCAGAAGCGCATCTAGTCGCACAAGCTTGCATCATCTTTTTACGTACCGGTCCAGAAAGAAGGGAGGGGTATAAGGAGTTCATAGAGGGACTTCACTCCGTAAACGACAGCCGTCAACCGGATCAGCAGGTAGTAGAGGTCGCAGTATAACATAAGATTTTAGGTATAAAATATAGCAGTATAATATAGGATACTAAGTATAGAGTTAAATTGTATTATCACTAGTTGTTTGAAATTGTTTATACGCCAGTGAGAAAAGAGTCAATAAAAGACCAAATATAAAAAAGGGGAATATAAAAAAAGAGAAAATTAGAACTAACAGAAAGAAACAAAACAAAACAAAAAAAACTATAAAAAAAGAAAATAGAAAAAAAGAAAAGAATACAAAAGTAAAAAAGAATAAGAATACAATAACAGAACCCAACTAAGACGATTTCTTAAAACAAACAAGAGAAAAAAAACTCTATACATGTATTATAGGTTTAAGGAAATGCACGGATTGTTCAAAGTGCAGAAAAAAAAATATTGTAAAAGATTCATTAGAAGTTAGTTGCACTAACTTCTTTTAGAAAGAGGGGAGGGATGTTGTGAGTTAGAATCAAGCTACCTACGCGTAGTTGACTCACAGCACCGGCTCCTATTAAATTCATTAAGAGAGCACATATTTTTAGGATGCAAATATTGTAAATGAATAGTATTTATGCATTAATTATGATGTAAACTTTTAGGGTGTCACAGATCCGCTGTCAAGCCGACGAGGGGCATTTAGAATGCACCGACGACACTTTTACTTTCAGTAGGTCAGTTGGCTTGAGCAACTGACACCAAACAACAATTGCGTAACTGGAACACCAGAAAAGTCAAGACGTAGATTGTAATGTTTGTTTGTAAATAGTATATAAGAACTAGTATTTTAAGAATAAATCTTCTTGTTGTTTTAAACCAAAAGTGGTGAAGTGCTTATGAAGAAAGTGATTTAGGTTTACAGGTACACGCGCAGAACAAGCAGCAAGATGACGTTCCCGACAACAAGCAGATAAGGACCGCAACAGAGTCAGTCGCTGGTATTGCCCACTACTAGGCGGGGTCCGGCGCAGTATGGAGCTTCTATTGAAAGTATGGAGCTGCTTTTGTTTTTTGCTCCCTCGTTATTGTTGTTGTTGTTGTTGTTTTCTTTGTTATTTATCTTGTTCATGCGTTTTGGGTCCCCGCTCAGAGTCGTTATCGCTGCCCGTAGTACAGTCACCTTCATGATCCCATGGTTGTCTATGCCGGAGCAGGGAGGCCATGCAAGGGTTGACACAAGTCCTCATGGGAGCTTGCATACAGAGCCAGATCAGCGTTAGTCGGGAATGTTACATCCGAGCCTGTACCGCCAAATTAATGGGGTCGGACATCGAGCGTTCTCCGAGACCTGCCAAGGTTTTAACGGGACGGAGGGAATTGTGGCATTAAGCTGCCAGCCATTTCGATAAGATTTAACTCTTATTTGTACTAAAGTGACAGCATGCCACAATCGTCAGCCCATATCCATAATTCCCAAAAAATGTCCGGTATCACAAACTTAAGGCATTACCGGTCTCGACATTAGTAGCGCTAAACACTTGACGCACAGTTGCCCCAGGCATGTGGCAACTGACCAAGGTGTTGGTTATCTGATTTGCACTCTTGGATTCTTAGGGTCCAACGATGATCCCACGAAGTCCCTCGGTGGTGAAACGTTGCTCCGCGTCCGTCCCTCGGTGGTCCATCGTTGTCCATCGGTGCCTCTTCAGCCGCCCCACCGGGGTCATCGCTGAAAGAGTTGTTGCTCACTTCGGCTAGCAACCAGCGGTTGCTGGTATACCATTGCCCGGGACCGCCACGAGGAGGCAGTGAGTTTTCTTGGAAGAGTTCTCTGTAAGGATCGCCCTGGCCTCTCCCTGGTGAGTGGCTATCAGTGTCTTTACCTTAAGATTATCTACCCTGATCCTAACAGATACTACACATTTAGTGTAGTTAACATTTAAGTTATATTCACGCACATGCTTTTCGGGTGCGTTGATTCATTATGTGAACTTTTAGGGTGTCACAGATCCGCAATCGAGTTGGCGGCGGGCATTGGAGTTTACAATGCACCATCGACATTTTTATATCGAGTATGTCAGTTGGCTTAACCAACTGATACCAATCAACAATTGCATAATTGGAAGACCAGAAAGGTGCTTACTTAGACTGTAAGTATTATTTGTAAAATAGAATATAAGTCTTATGATTTTAAGTAATAAACCCTTGTCTCGCTTGTAACAAAAACAACACAGTGTTTTATATGGCAGCGTTAAGCGCCTCATTAGGAACCACCCGATGAAAAAGGCGCTCGCCACTACCGACGACACGCACGGATCCCAATAATTTCCCAGTCTATATTTATTATTATTTTTTATTTTATTTTGATACTTAATTATTATAAGTTTTTATTATTATTATTATTTTTTTTTTGTATCAAAGTTTTACAATCATTGTAAGTTAGAGGGACCCTTAGGATTCGCAGCTTCTTGGATTGTTTAATCATTAGAATTTATTATTTAGGACTAAGGTCGATGCTCGGGAGCCAGGGAAAGCACACGAGTCCTCGTGATCCAAAATATCTATTTTTACTTGCCTCGACTGGCACTAGTAAAATACCATAGTTAAGTTAATTTATTTATTGTTTAAACCGTGCAGTTAGGCCGCCCAACAGAATTAAACTCTATCATTGTATTTTAACCTTAAATCTAAGTTCTGCTATCGTTGACATTTCCGTTGCACCCGCAAGATGTAACCACAATGCACCTGCATAGTGGTCTCTAAGTAAATAAATGCGCTGAGTTACCGTCTGTCACATATCCGCTAAGTGCCTGTGACACTTGTAGCATGATGGCGTGGATGCATTGTCAGTCATTTCACATAAGTCACATTGTGGATGGATTTGGCAATGTGCCGTAATTGACAAGGTGGCGGTAGCTCCTCCCCCTTCAAAAATCGACGACCCGTAGATCAGCGTATTATGGGTTGGGTCAACTGGTTACAATTGGGGGGAATAATCGGATCTCGTCGGTGATAGGTCGATCATGGGAATCCTGATTCTACCATATATTTTTTTTCAATATCAGGAATATCATTATGGCGAACACGGCGAACAGAATTATGACCCCAAAGGCATATGCTTTCAATTCCGTTGTTATGTGACGTTGCTGCGCGATGTTCTTCATACTCATCTCGTGAATAAATTCCACATAGATCTTGTGGCCAACGTTAGAGACGTTCGTCATTACGGAGGGTAGAGCTTCCAGGCCCATTATTTTGTGACTCTACTACGTCTTCCCGTTTAGGCTTATATTACCCGTTCACAAATTGTACCACATATGCTCCGGACAGCGTTCCCGATGTTGCTTTTGCTCAAATAATTCCTTTAAAGTTCATAGGTCATAAATACAGTTCCTTCGTTGATGAGTTGATGGTCTGCCGTCCTCTATGGTCTCGATTCCGATGTTATATAGCAATGTTTCCATCTCAGGAACCAATTGATTTATTTTTTCCTGATTCAGTAAGTTGGTGTTGACAGCGCCGGTTTTTGTCATTTGGCATTCTCTCACGATGTCATCGATTTCGCCTTTGAGGAGAAGGATATGGTTCAGCATATCTTGTTGCAGCTTTTCAGCGTTTACTGATTTTACATCGTTGTTGAAATTGTCGATGTGCCTGCTTATTTTGCTGATTACGTCTTGGGCAATGCTGATGAGCTTTTTGTTTACTACATATTGATGGTCATTATTTCCAACGATACGTTGTTCGTTCTGCAGTATAGCGTTATAATCTGTGGCATCAGACGAGCCAGCGATCCATTTCCATGCTGAAGCAATTAGATCAGTAGAGCGTATTTTCCTAGATGGTCTACCTTTCAATAATTGCATTCTCTCCTTCAATTGTTGTGTATGGAACAGGATCAAAGGTTTCGTTTGGTAGTCGGGAATTTCTTTATCCCAGAACATAGTTTCATTTAGTAGTTGTTCGAATTTACTGGGATCGATAACGTGCGCTACGCTAAAATGTCCGTTCATGATGCGTCCTTTGTCGACCTTAATAGCAATAATTGGTGCTTGCTAGATTTTTTTAACATATCACTTTTCTTTTTATTTTGCTTCTATTCGTAGATCACCCAAAAAAAATTGTATTTATATATTTTCTATTCCTCTAGCTTGTGGCTTTTACTGGAATGTTCGTGTTGGTCCATTTTAACCGTAATGGGTCTTGGTTGGATTCCAAATGACCTACTGAGGTACGAGATTCTTCACGAATCAGCCAAGCATTGATTCAAGATAGGCTTCATTTAAGTTGGAATTTGTTAACCGTTTGCATGGGTATTCTGTATGCAATTGGTGCATTTGGTAATTACAAATTATTTCACATTTTTCATTTCTGCTTTATGGAGCTTTTCCCCAGTCACTGTGACAATGGTTACCATGTTATTTCTGCCTACGATTTTCTTTTTAAAGAGAGGAATCTGCTTACTTTTGATTTGTTTATCGGCAACGAGTCTGCAATCTCCGTCTTTGTATTGTCTTGGTTTCGTCCTTGTCATGGTAATTCTAAGGTTTCGTATGTTCTGATTGCGTTCGATCTGTGCTGTAATGTCCGCGTTGACTATGTTCGCAAAGTCTGATCTTTTTTGGAAATATTTCCTCCGTGATCTATTGAAAAATGCATCGCTGGGTTTCTTGCGTGTGACTGAATATATCGAGTTATTGTAACGTCCACATATATGTGGATAATTTCTTGTGACCTTAAATGTTTGAATTCCTTCTCTAAACAGCGATAGATTTCTAAGAGAGTTAGATTCAACCGCTCTATCTGTCCATTGAGTTCGCTCCTTTGAGTTGGAGTCTGAAGAAAAGAAAGAAAGGGATTGGATAAAATTTGAAACGAAGGGGCTTCAGAATCCTTTTTCACATTCGGTAACTATTGTATTTGGTGCGGTAAAATATTCAAATACTTTGGCCAATTTTTCTCTCAGGTGGATTGCTGATTTATTTCTGATGTGGAAGAGCTTAGCGAATTTTGAGAATTTGTCGATACATTTTCGCCCTGAAGCTCAGAAATCTCTATATTATCTCGCACGGGTATGTAGGCACTGGGGTATTTTGGAAGGCCGGTGTCTATCGTATTTATTAATTTTCAAATCTCACAGCTGGAGGTATTCCCTCTGATGAGACTACTCATCGCGGATTTCTTCCCTATTCTCGCGTGGGTGTTCTGTGGACTCTTTTACACTCATCTTCGCTTCTTCGGCAAATGCATTCTTTGTTCGAAATAGCCTCCGTCAGTATTTGAGTTTGTATTTAGAGAAATGGTCTAAGTAAACGTCTTGGATCTACTGGATAAGTTATTCTGGATTTTTGATGTCGTTTATAACTGAAGGATTGGGAATTCAGATTAATAGTTATTAGATTCTTCTTGTCAATTGGTCCCATTGACATATTAATGCGAATATAGCCGGGATGTGGTTGTTCCAAACAACGCCACTCTAACCTGGTTACCAGCTGATTCCTAAACACAACGGCGCTTCGATGTGTGGGATCAAATCACTACTATCGCATTCAGCACTGTTCATTGTGCATGCCGATGAACTTTAGGATTCTCTTTCACTAGCCGTTATGGTCTGAGAAACTCCAGGGGATCCTTCACTAGCTGTAATAGTTTGGGAGCTTCCCCTTCATCCTGCGCTCGCTGAATCCGGTGTTCGGCCATTGTTTGACCTCGTAGATAGTGTATGATAGCAGATTTGAAACCTTTAAAGTGATTTAGTTCCGTTTTCTATCGAGAAAGGGCAGCAGCTACAATGTTCAACTTACCGGCCTTATAGCAGAGTTCGCAAATATGCTCTTCTATTCTTGCCTTCCAGCGTTTAATTTTGCGGTATAATTTTTGTTTCCTATCGCATAAGTAAGGGGTTGGTGGTCAGTATAAATGCGAATCTTCCTAGCACTGTACAAAAATGAGCGGAAATTGTCGAGATCGCATATTATTGCTAACAACTCTTTCTCGTTGGTATCGTAGTTGATCTCGCTCTTGTTGAGATATCGATATGTATAACAGATTGGCTTATCATTTCCCGATTCGCCTTGCGAAATCACCACTCCAATAGCGAAATAGCTACCGAAATCATGGAAGGCTAGTGCATCAGAAGAAATTAACTTTGTTTTTAAATTTTTAAAGGCCAACAGTGCTTCACCGTCCAAACTTATTGCGATGTTTTTCGATTGATTGCCTTTAATCTGAGAGTTTTCACCTCTGGTGAGATTGGTTAATGGCTTCGAAATTGTGACATAGTTCCGAATAAATTTCCCGAATATGCTGGCTCCATAATTTCGGTGTTGGAGTGTCTTAAATCAGTGAAAACTCAAATTACAGGTGCTGAAGGGTCAAATACCGTGCAACTCCCTGTAGCAACTCTAGCTGAGTGTCTCAGTGACCCCAGGACTGAGGCCCGACTGTGTAAAATAATTAAGCGTTTTCGTATGTACACAGTGTGGAAACCATTTTGTAGGATTATGAAATAGTGAAAGAAAGGCCAATTTATAGAGTGATTCTGCAGCACATTCGCCAGAAGGTGAGAGGTGAGTGCCGACCATAGGGGTGTAACTTAAACGTGAAATTTTTACTGTATAAAAAAACCATATACAGTGTAGTGAGTTCACCCCGAAAAAACGGGTGCCTTTGCACTCAAAATTTCATAGTACGAAATTGTAGTAAGAAAACAAAAAAGGAACAATCAGAATTAAAGAGTTTATCACTTTATAGTATTTCTTATTAGTAAAACGGAATCAAAATATAATACAGAATAATAATAATAAGAAAAATTAAGATACTAAACTAATTTTCTCTGATAAAGTCTAAAATTGACTCACCTTTTGCATTTGTTTCGGTGCTTCTGTTGTGAGCGTTTTTATCGCTGGAGACAACCAAGTTCCTGTTGGCTGCAGCTGCCGCCGTTACTAATGCCCGAATATCATCCGGTGGGGCGTCCTTTTCATAGCAAGAAGATTTTATCCTTTGCTACTAAACAAGCACGAGGGTTACTTGTGCTCTGAGCGGTCATCAGCTTCAAACCTCTCATCTTTAGACCGTCGATTTTGTTGCCGCATATTCACGGCTCTTGGATGCGTGCCACATCAAATCCACCGGAATTCAAGCGGACCATCAAATTCGCGGAGACGAGTTTAGGATGATGGAGGTTGATTTGGAGCAGCTTCATAGGAATCCGTTCTTCTAATGTCCTCCATCATCACGTCAGCGTCCTCCTCTACTTCGGTATAGTCGAGTAGATCGTATTCTTCAAAGAGTTGCCTGACCCCGCTCAACTGCTCTGAGTCAGTCGACCTTTGGCTGCTGGGAAACCATTCTTCACCACAGTCACACACGCTAGCTGTGTCACGCTCCTTCTCCTCCGGTTCCAAGGCTTTTTCGTCGCTGCGGTAGATCCGAATGGTCGTGTCAACGAACCTGAATCTGACCACCCAGTGGGGCAAGACTCGGCGTCGAGAATCAACATCACCTGTCTTCTACCCTCTACTGACTCCTCCAATTTCCCTACCTAAGTTGGCAGGTCCCTATTCCAAGATTTAAAGATCTCCTCAATTTTTGATGGCTCAGCTGGCTTACCCGGGATCCAAATCCGTGCTCTGGATCTACTATGGACTTCTTCCCTGCTGCCGGCATCTAGCCTGGCTTCCGGCCAAAGCTCGCCAACGTTACTTACCGCCCTCCTATATAGTATAGCAGTCCAGATGTCATCGCATGCGATCAGCTTGGCCCTGCACTGAAACCAGCCAAGATCGTGAAAGAATGGAGGTGATCTTGGGTTTTCCTCCAAGGCCTGGAGGTAGACTTCCGCAATCGCTTGCTCCACTCACCTCCACTTCTCTTTGGGTATGACCCCTTCCTCTTCATTCCGGTCTATGATGACTAGCATCTCGCCCCACCTTTAACAACTTCACTGTGGCCGCCCACTTTTTGCCTTTTGGCGACCCCACCTAACTCTTCCCCCGATCGTTACCTCTTTCGGGGTATACCCGCCGGTTTAGCAAAGCCGGATAGCACACCCCTTGCCCACTCTACCGATTTGGAGAGCTCCTCAGTGAGCTGGTCTGCGGGTAGTCCCTCGTGGCCGCCTTCCTATCATAATAGGCCTGCTTAGAAGCACGAACATATTTTGTCGGTCCTTCGTGGCCTACTCCAGCAACATTGTTTGAGCTGTTGGGCCCCTCTAAAGCCTGCTGCTATTTGATCCCAGGACCAGCCATCGCCCCACTGACCGCAGTTAGCATTTTAAACGCCTCCCCCAGGTTTCCCCCTGCAGCATCCCTCTGTCCAAAACGAGAGACCGTTTTTCCCAAGCCTCTCCTGCTGCTATCGATCTGGGTACTACCCTTATATTAGAGGTAGATAGAAACGCCTCTGTCGGTTTTTTTGGGAGGACCGCCCTCATTTGGTTTTGAATTTTCTTTTGAAATTTTATTAGACATATGTGTCCGTATGTGCGAGTAAGGGTAGATAGAACCGGAGGCCTCGAATTATCCGGAGTACTCCGTTCGAGACTGGGCTAGTTTTTAATCTGGGTCCCCAGCCAAGTTGAGCATTGACACGGGTTGTATGATATCTTGCTCCAACCCAGATATTTTTTATAGAGTTTAGCTCCTCCGCACTCTGTATCCGGGATGGTGTTTATTGACTCCTCAGTCTAGATATGTATTGTTCTGTTATGAATAGCAGATTTATCTCGGGTAGGGTGTGACTCTTTGCCACGCACTATCGGTCTAGATGTGATAGAGGCAATGCTCCTAGAACTATAATCGTATATTCGTTTCCTGCGACACATGTGCTTCAACCCCAACACAGGACTTACAAACATAAAATTTACGTACTGAGCCAAATACATTACAACACAGGATATTTATTTATATACATATAACAAATCGCAAATTTTCTTAATAACTTCCATTTGGACCTTCTTAGGAAATGTTTTTTCTGCCATTTAATACACTTCAGGATGCTCTTCCTTTGATCTCCCTTGAAACTTCTTCAAGTAGATATTGTTCTAGAATGTTCTCGAATATTCCTTCGAGGTGCAGATTTTGTTCCAGGATGTTCTTGAAACTTCTTCCAAAGTGTAGGGAATATTCTAGAATGCCACCATACAATTAAAATGCAGACACAGTTGGAAATCAACCATAACAGTGTGTACATCGGGCATTTTAATCGAAACAGAAACATTTGTAATTTTGATTGAGAAGTAATAAAGTGATTCATGAATTATTAAATAATTTAAAAAATAAAGTGCAAATGGTAATAAAGTAAACTTTAAGCCTAATATTAAGTGTGTAAATTGCAATAATTAAACAAAATTAATTATGTTAATTTCACCAGGGATTGTTTGATTACTACACAATCCAGTGGTATGAATCCGAGTATTGAGAGTTAGTCAGGAACGCAATTTCGTAACAATATATTAAGTGTTTTACAACAATGAAAACATTTAAACTGATTAAATCATAGAAATTTACTTTAGCATTATACATTGACAAAAGAACACAGGATATTATAGATAATAGATTTGTACAATATACAATTCAATAATATAAAAATTAAATCTTGCCCTTTCCTGTAATTTAAATATGTTCAACAATATTTCTGAAAAGAAATATACACTGATTTTATCGTTAATAAATGATTGTCTTTAATATTTTTTTATATAAAATACCTCCAGTTCTGGCGGTGGAATCAAATGTGGTGAAATGTGTGTTTGAGTATCACCAGGGCTGTCCATTTCATTATTTTCCTTTTTATTTATGGTATTTCGTATTTTTTTATTGTTTATAATTATATATAATTTTTTTTTTTTATATATATTAATTTCATCAATTATTATTTTTATTATTATACATTACACCATAATTAATAATGATTTAATCAAATAAAAAGTAGAAAATATTAATAAATAATAATTTATAATAAATTGTTAGTTTAATATTAACTAGCACATGCAGTTTAAATACATATGCCATTTTTAAGGTATTTATGTGCTTATGAAGTACAGTTATGTTAATAAGAGGACAAACATTTATTATTTGATAAATTCGGAATTATTTTACTAAATTGAAGCAATGTGTTGGAGTAAGCGTAAGTAAGTTAAGTATTACTAGAGTAACAATATGTTAGTATTATTAATTGTTGAAATGCAACCCTGCAACATTTCACATATTTATATACGAGTATAGTTGCAGCTCTGCTTCGTTTAATTTCTTCTTATTTTTTTTATCTAACGTATTATTTTAGCTTTTTTATTAAGTTTACGATCAAAAATAATAGAAACAAAGATTGCGCAAAGCGATTCTCAAAATTTTTTTCTTTCTGCGCATCTACTTCATAATAGCATGGTTGCAAAGAGAAATGTCAAACTGCGTAGATTTTGTAAACAAAAAAGTAAAAACTGTGTAATATTAAAAATAGAAACATTTATTTTTTTATATGTAAAATTTTTCGGTGAAATACATATAACAATATATTACAAACATATTGGCGCAAATATTAAATTTAAATTGCAATTATTTCTATTAGAAAACCGCCCATCATAAATGCTAAATTAAATAAATCAGTTGTGCAAAGAAATGTGAAGTATATGTGTTTTTTCAAATATTTTATTATGAAGAATAATAAAAGTAATAATAATAATAATAGTATAATAATAAAAGTATAATAATAATAATAGTATATTAGAAACAATAATAAAACTATGTTAATGTTTTACAAAATTTTCTTTTTCTATTGTAGGCGTTTTCTTCAATTTCTTTATTTAATTTTCTGATTTAAAGTTTTTTACTTTAATATTGCAATCAATATCGGAGGCTTGCTCAATATGTTTTTGAATAAAATTATTCGCAATGAGTAAACCGTTTCCGTTAATTGCTTCAAAATTATTTTGTAATGCACTTATACAAACCATCATATTTTCTGATGGTTTGGCTAACCCCCCTTCCTTAAATGGTTAAACCACGTATACAAAGAATCAACCTTGTCTTGAATTGCAATGTTGTCGATGTCTTCACGCAATTTGTGGCATATGTAACCAGCAAGATATTCAACACCATCGTACGCCAAGCCTTCCAACGCTGTATGTTACATTGTGGTGTTGTTGATTTCAATAAACTTGAAGCAAGTTGTAAGTGCAAGAGCAGATCAATCAACAAAAGGTGACAAGAACTGTAAAAAAATTTATAAACAAACCGCAGCAACAAAATGGATAAACTAAAATTGCAACGACAAACTATTAAAAGTGGTTTAACACGTATTTATAAGGCTTGCACAGCGGAGCAAAATACGTCACACGAGATTAGAGTGCGGCTAGAACGAGCAGAGGATTTATTTAGAAGTTTCGAGACAATTCAGCAAGAAATTGATTACTTGGTGACTACAGAAGAACAGCAAACACAGGAGGAGACATACCGCGCAGAGATAGAGGAGAAGTATTTTTCCATTAAAGCACTGTGTGCACACATTTTAGAAATTACAGAGAGCAATCATACCGTTATAGGTAATCAGCAGGCAGACAGTGATATTTCAGCAGCCATGCAAACGCTTATACAACACCAAGGCGCAATGGGTGAGCTAATTGAGAGCATGGCCCGCAACTCATCGACGGCAAGTACTGAGACTACGCATCAACCGCAAGTTCAACATGAGCAACGATTGCCACAAATCCAGATTCCAGAGTTTGATGGCAAATGCACTGAGTGGATAAGATTTCGTGACTTGTTCGAAACTTTAGTGCACAACAGAGCAAATATTTCCGACATAGAAACGTTTGAGTATTTGCAAACAAAAATGAAAGGTAAAGCACTATCACTAATTAAGCATCTAAAACCCACCAATGCCAACTACAGTATTGCCTGGGAGCTATTAAAGAAAAAGTTCGACAAGTCTGACAAGGTGAAAAAAGCGTACATGGAACTTTTGTTCAACCAACCCGGAATGAAATCTGCATCAGCTGTTGAAGTAAAACGCATCTACAATGCTACAAATGAGAGTGTTAATGCATTAAAGGTACTCGACGAGCCTGTACAGCACTGGGACTCAATCTTAGTGTTTCATTTGGAGAAAAAACTCGACGACGATACACTGGTACTCTGGTACAGAGAGAAGAAAGCAGACGAAGCTACAACATTCCAGCAGTTTCTGGAGTTCTTAGAGAGAAGAGTGTTTGAATTGGAAAACACGCAACGGAGTTCGAGCTACAACGCCAGCCAGGGAAGCAACAATTTCAAGCGCAACCAAGCTCGGGCATATACAGCAACTGTTCAATCATGTCCTGCCTGCTCAAGCGAACATTTTTTGTACAATTGCAACAAATTTAAGGAAATGGATGTTGAAGAACGTCGTAAGCTTGTACAACGCAGTAATGCCTGCTTTAACTGTTAGCAGCCAAATCATCGGGCATCAGCCTGCAAGAGGACATCGTGCAGAAAATGCAATGCAAAGCATAAAACTATGCTTCACATTTCAACGCCAACAAATACCCAAAACACCCAGAGAGAAATGTCATCAGTTCCGCACAAGGAAGCAGCTGGCATCAGTGTAAATACTACACAACAACTTTCACGACCTTTTACTTTATTGCCTACTGCAATAGTGCTGGTTTATGATGCATGTAATAACTTACAACCGTGCCGCGCCTTGTTGGATTCTGGATCACAAGGTACGCTGATTTCTGAAGCATGTGCACAGCGACTGCGCTTCAAGCGCAAATATGATAAGACAATAATGTATGGAGTTGGCTCTGCTAATGGTAGTTGCACCAGAGGCAAAGTCAACATGCGTATCAATGCAACGCAAGATAACAACAATATCAACATCGACGCGTTTTGCCTTGCGCAGTTAACGCAACATTTACCCGCATATGAAGTAACTCATCAGAACTTGGAATTCTTCAAAGAAATGGAGTTTGCAGATCCATGTCACTACAAGCCTGGTAAAATTGACATTATACTAGGCGCCGATATATTCGCAGAGTGCGTGCTATCAGAAAAATTGACGCATCCTTCAGGGTCACCAACTGCTCTCAAAACGATCTTCGGCTGGGTGCTACTAGGCAAAATATCAACCGACACTGAGCAGCACATGTTGACAGCGCATACATGCTTTGGTCTCACCAAGCAGCTTCAACGCTTTTGGGAAGTGGAAGATCTCCCAGGCCCAGAGCAACATTTAACACAAGATGAAAAGAGAGCTGAAGAAATTTAGAAAAAAACGGTACAACGTGATGACAGCGGACGCTATATTGTTCGGCTTCCGTTAAAGACAGACAACATATCCTTCGGCGATTCTCGCACTGCCGCGTTAAAAAGGCTCTTTGGCATGGAGCGCCGCTTCAGCAATGATTCAAAGCTACACGAAGAGTATACCAAATTCATGGATGAGTATCGTCAATTGGGACACATGGAGGCGTCTGTAAACACCGACCCCAATAGAACGTACTTTCTCCCGCATCACGCAGTACTGAAACCGAGCAGCTGTACAACTAAACTGCGTGTGGTGTTTGATGCGTCGTGTAAGACGAGAAAAAAAAGGGTAGATAGAACCGGAGGCCTCGAATTATCCGGAGTACTCCGTTCGAGACTGGGCTAGTTTTTAATCTGGGTCCCCGGCCAAGTTGAGCATTGACACGGGTTGTATGATATCTTGCTCCAACCCAGATATTTTTTATAGAAGTTAGCTCCTCCGCACTCTGTATCCGGGATGGTGTTTATTGACTCCTCAGTCTAGATATGTATTGTTCTGTTATGGATAGCAGATTTATCTCGGGTAGGGTGTGACTCTTTGCCACGCACTATCGGTCTAGATGTGATAGAGGCAATGCTCTTAGAACTATAATCGTATATTCGTTTCCTGCGACACATGTGCTTCAACCCCAACACAGGACTTACAAACATAAAATTTAATTTACGTACTGAGCCAAATACATTACAACACAGGATATTTATTTATATACATATAAAAAATCGCAAATTTTCTTAATAACTTCCATCTGGACCTTCTTAGGAAATGTTTTTTCTGCCATTTAATACACTTCAGGATGCTCTTCCTTTGATCTCCCTTGAAACTTCTTCAAGTAGATATTGTTCTAGAATGTTCTCGAATATTCCTTCGAGGTGCAGATTTTGTTCCAGGATGTTCTTGAAACTTCTTCCAAAGTGTAGGGAATATTCTAGAATGCCACCATACAACTAAAATCCAGACACAGTTGGAAATCAACCATAACAGTGTGTACATCGGGCATTTTAATCGAAACAGACACATTTGTAATTTTGATTGAGAAGTAATAAAGTGATTCATGAATTATTAAATAATTTAAAAAATAAAGTGCAAATGGTAATAAAGTAAACTTTAAGCCTAATATTAAGTGTGTAAATTGCAATAATTAAACAAAATTAATTATGTTAATTTCACCAGGGATTGTTTGATTACTACACAATCCAGTGGTATGAATCCGAGTATTGAGAGTTAGTCAGGAACGCAATTTCGTAACAATATATTAAGTGTTTTACAACAATGAAAACATTTAAACTGATTAAATCATAGAAATTTACTTTAGCATTATACATTGACAAAAGAACACAGGATATTATAGATAATAGATTTGTACAATATACAATTCAATAATAGAAAAATTAAATCTTACCCTTTCCTGTAATTTAAATATGTTCAACAATATTTCTGAAAAGAAATATACACTGATTTTATCGTTAATAAATGATTGTCTTTAATATTTTTTTATATAAAATACCTCCAGTTCTGGCGGTGGAATCAAATGTGGTGAAATGTGTGTTTGAGTATCACCAGGGCTGTCCATTTCATTATTTTCCTTTTTATTTATGGTATTTCGTATTTTTTTATTGTTTATATATATAATTATTTTTTTTATATATATTAATTTCATCAATTATTATTTTTATTATTATACATTACACCATAATTAATAATGATTTAATCAAATAAAAAGTAGAAAATATTAATAAATAATAATTTATAATAAATTGTTAGTTTAATATTAACTAGCACATGCAGTTTAAATACATATGCCATTTTTAAGGTATTTATGTGCTTATGAAGTACAGTTATGTTAATAAGAGGACAAAAATTTATTATTTGATAAATTCGGAATTATTTTACTAAATTGAAGCAATGTGTTGGAGTACGCGTAAGTAAGTTAAGTATTACTAGAGTAACAATATGTTAGTATTATTAATTGTTGAAATGCAACCCTGCAACATTTCACATATTTATATACGAGTATAGTTGCAGCTCTGCATCGTTTAATTTCTTCTTATTTTTTTTATCTAACGTATTATTTTAGCTTTTTTATTAAGTTTACGATCAAAAATAATAGAAACAAAGATTGCGCAAAGCGATTCTCAAAATTTTTTTCTTTCTGCGCATCTACTTCATAATAGCATGGTTGCAAAGAGAAATGTCAAACTGCGTAGATTTTGTAAACAAAAAAGTAAAAACTGTGTAATATTAAAAATAGAAACATTTATTTTTTTATATGTAAAATTTTTCGGTGAAATACATATAACAATATATTACAAACATATTGGCGCAAATATTAAATTTAAATTGCAATTATTTCTATTAGAAAACCGCCCATCATAAATGCTAAATTAAATAAATCAGTTGTGCAAAGAAATGTGAAGTATATGTGTTTTTTCAAATATTTTATTATGAAGAATAATAAAAGTAATAATAATAATAATAGTATAATAATAAAAGTATAATAATAATAATAATAGTATATTAGAAACAATAATAAAACTATGTTAATGTTTTACAAAATTTTCTTTTTCTATTGTAGGCGTTTTCTTCAATTTCTTTATTTAATTTTCTGATTTTAAAAAACATTCTCGCTCGGCAAAACAAGTTTTTTACTTTAATATTGCAATCAATATCGGAGGCTTGCTCAATATGTTTTTGAATAAAATTATTCGCAATGAGTAAACCGTTTCCGTTAATTGCTTCAAAATTATTTTGTAATGCACTTATATAAACCATCATATTTTCTGATGGTTTGGCTAACCCCCCTTCCTTAAATGGTTAAACCACGTATACAAAGAATCAACCTTGTCTTGAATTGCAATGTTGTCGATGTCTTCACGCAATTTGTGGCATATGTAACCAGCAAGATATTCAACACCATCGTACGCCAAGCCTTCCAACGCTGTATGTTACATTGTGGTGTTGTTGATTTCAATAAACTTGAAGCAAGTTGTAAGTGCAAGAGCAGATCAATCAACAAAAGGTGACAAGAACTGTAAACAAATTTATAAACAAACCGCAGCAACAAAATGGATAAACTAAAATTGCAACGACAAACTATTAAAAGTGGTTTAACACGTATTTATAAGGCTTGCACAGCGGAGCAAAATACGTCACACGAGATTAGAGTGCGGCTAGAACGAGCAGAGGATTTATTTAGAAGTTTCGAGACAATTCAGCAAGAAATTGATTACTTGGTGACTACAGAAGAACAGCAAACACAGGAGGAGACATACCGCGCAGAGATAGAGGAGAAGTATTTTTCCATTAAAGCACTGTGTGCACACATTTTAGAAATTACAGAGAGCAATCATACCGTTATAGGTAATCAGCAGGCAGACAGTGATATTTCAGCAGCCATGCAAACGCTTATACAACACCAAGGCGCAATGGGTGAGCTAATTGAGCGCATGGCCCGCAACTCATCGACGGCAAGTACTGAGACTACGCATCAACCGCAAGTTCAACATGAGCAACGATTGCCACAAATCCAGATTCCAGAGTTTGATGGCAAATGCACTGAGTGGATAAGATTTCGTGACTTGTTCGAAACTTTAGTGCACAACAGAGCAAATATTTCCGACATAGAAAAGTTTGAGTATTTGCAAACAAAAATGAAAGGTAAAGCACTATCACTAATTAAGCATCTAAAACCCACCAATGCCAACTACAGTATTGCCTGGGAGCTATTAAAGAAAAAGTTCGACAAGTCTGACAAGGTGAAAAAAGCGTACATGGAACTTTTGTTCAACCAGCCCGGAATGAAATCTGCATCAGCTGTTGAAGTAAAACGCATCTACAATGCTACAAATGAGAGTGTTAATGCATTAAAGGTACTCGACGAGCCTGTACAGCACTGGGACTCAATCTTAGTGTTTCATTTGGAGAAAATACTCGACGACGATACACTGGTACTCTGGTACAGAGAGAAGAAAGCAGACGAAGCTACAACATTCCAGCAGTTTCTGGAGTTCTTAGAGAGAAGAGTGTTTGAATTGGAAAACACGCAACGGAGTTCGAGCTACAACGCCAGCCAGGGAAGCAACAATTTCAAGCGCAACCAAGCTCGGGCATATACAGCAACTGTTCAATCATGTCCTGCCTGCTCAAGCGAACATTTTTTGTACAATTGCAACAAATTTAAGGAAATGGATGTTGAAGAACGTCGTAAGCTTGTACAACGCAGTAATGCCTGCTTTAACTGTTAGCAGCCAAATCATCGGGCATCAGCCTGCAAGAGGACATCGTGCAGAAAATGCAATGCAAAGCATAAAACTATGCTTCACATTTCAACGCCAACAAATACCCAAAACACCCAGAGAGAAATGTCATCAGTTCCGCACAAGGAAGCAGCTGGCATCAGTGTAAATACTACACAACAACTTTCACGACCTTTTACTTTATTGCCTACTGCAATAGTGCTGGTTTATGATGCATGTAATAACTTACAACCGTGCCGCGCCTTGTTGGATTCTGGATCACAAGGTACGCTGATTTCTGAAGCATGTGCACAGCGACTGCGCTTGAAGCGCAAATATGATAAGACAATAATGTATGGAGTTGGCTCTGCTAATGGTAGTTGCACCAGAGGCAAAGTCAACATGCGTATCAATGCAACGCAAGATAACAACAATATCAACATCGACGCGTTTTGCCTTGCGCAGTTAAAGCAACATTTACCCGCATATGAAGTAACTCATCAGAACTTGGAATCCTTCAAAGAAATGGAGTTTGCAGATCCATGTCACTACAAGCCTGGTAAAATTGACATTATACTAGGCGCCGATATATTCGCAGAGTGCGTGCTATCAGAAAAATTGACGCATCCTTCAGGGTCACCAACTGCTCTGAAAACGATCTTCGGCTGGGTGCTACTAGGCAAAATATCAACCGACACTGAGCAGCACATGTTGACAGCGCATACATGCTTTGGTCTCACCAAGCAGCTTCAACGCTTTTGGGAAGTGGAAGATCTCCCAGGCCCAGAGCAACATTTAACACAAGATGAAAAGAGAGCTGAAGAAATTTAGAAAAAAACGGTACAACGTGATGACAGCGGACGCTATATTGTTCGGCTTCCGTTAAAGACAGACAACATATCCTTCGGCGATTCTCGCACTGCCGCGTTAAAAAGGCTCTTTGCCATGGAGCGCCGCTTCAGCAATGATTCAAAGCTACACGAAGAGTATACCAAATTCATGGATGAGTATCGTCAATTGGGACACATGGAGGCGTCTGTAAACACCGACCCCAATAGAACGTACTTTCTCCCGCATCACGCAGTACTGAAACCGAGCAGCTGTACAACTAAACTGCGTGTGGTGTTTGATGCGTCGTGTAAGACGAGAAAAAAAGGGTAGATAGAACCGGAGGCCTCGAATTATCCGGAGAACTCCGTTCGAGACTGGGCTAGTTTTTAATCTGGGTCCCCAGCCAAGTTGAGCATTGACACGGGTTGTATGATATCTTGCTCCAACCCAGATATTTTTTATAGAAGTTAGCTACTCCGCACTCTGTATCCGGGATGGTGTTTATTGACTCCTCAGTCTAGATATGTATTGTTCTGTTATGAATAGCAGATTTATCTCGGGTAGGGTGTGACTCTTTGCCACGCACTATCGGTCTAGATGTGATAGAGGCAATGCTCCTAGAACTATAATCGTATATTCGTTTCCTGCGACACATGTGCTTCAACCCCAACACAGGACTTACAAACATAAAATTTAATTTACGTACTGAGCCAAATACATTACAACACAGGATATTTATTTATATACATACAGGGAATATTCTAGAATGCCACCATACAAATAAAATCCAGACACAGTTGGAAATAAACCATAACAGTGTGTACATCGGGCATTTTAATCGAAACAGAAACATTTGTAATTTTGATTGAGAAGTAATAAAGTGATTCATGAATTATTAAATAATTTAAAAAATAAAGTGCAAATGGTAATAAAGTAAACTTTAAGCCTAATATTAAGTGTGTAAATTGCAATAATTAAACAAAATTAATTATGTTAATTTCACCAGGGATTGTTTGATTACTACACAATCCAGTGGTATGAATCCGAGTATTGAGAGTTAGTCAGGAACGCAATTTCGTAACAATATATTAAGTGTTTTACAACAATGAAAACATTTAAACTGATTAAATCATAGAAATTTACTTTAGCATTATACATTGACAAAAGAACACAGGATATTATAGATAATTTATTTATTTTTATTTTTAAAAAAGTTTATACACAAATAAATTTAATGCTAAACTTATTACCTAGGCAACTAACAACTAAGGTCTTCGGCCTAACTATTAATAAAATTAACTAGTATTAAACTAATAAAAGTATATACATATATATTTTATATTTATATGTCAAAGTAAATCTGACAGAGGTGGAGCAGTGAAGTTACGTCTTTTATGTTTTCTGTGGATATATTTTGTAATGCATGTGGTAACATGATTTGTTTAAAAAAATGTTGTTGTTTTAGAACCACAGTCGGGCAGCTGTTGATGAGATGGACTATTGTTAGTGTGTGGGAGTTGCAAAGTGGGCAAGTTGGTGGTAATGTTCCTTCAAATAAATATTTATGTGTGATCAATGTGTGCCCAAGACGGATCCTTATGTATTTTCGTAAGTTCAATTTGGAAATGTTACTTGGGTATCTGGATGCATTCCCGTCTGGGTTAATTAGTTTATAATTGTGCGAGTATTGAGTCCAGTTTTGTTTTCGTTGGATAGAATGGTATGCATTTATTTGGTTTTTTAAGTCGTTTCTGCTGTATGTGGGATGAATTAAAAGTGGTGCACTTGTAGCATATTTTGCGGCTGCGTCGGCCAGGGTATTTCCAATAATTCCAGCGTGTCCCGGTATCCACATTATTTTTGTTTTATGGGGAAGTGTGATTAAAATATCACGAATTTTGCATATTGTTTCGTCTCCGTGTGATGGGTTTTGAACAGCTTTGATAACCGACTGTGAATCGGAGCATATAATATACTTTCGTTTTTGTATTTTGCAATATTTTAAAGCTGTATATATTGCTTCGGCTTCGGCTGTAAATATTGAGGAGTATGCAGGTAATTGGGATACTTGGAGTACTTCCATGTTAGCATTTATCACAGCAAATCCGGAACCGTTTGTTTTCTTGGAGCCGTCAGTATACATGAATTTCCATGCACATTTTAGCCAAGAATTTTGAATTTCTTTGTAGTTTTGATGGTATATAGGGTGGCAGTGGTTGTACTTTTTGAGAGAGCGAATAATTCACAAATTACACTTTCTTTTTTTAGTAGCCATGGTGGATGTTTCGTGTTGTATTTTTTGTGGCTTTTTATACTGATTCCAATGAGTTTTGCTGAGGATATTATTCTATGCATAGTAGAGGGCTGATGTATTATTTTTCTTTTTGCTTGGTTGGATATATTTTCAATCATTGGATTTTCTGCTGGCAGAATTATTTTTGGGATCAGCCGTGAAGTGAGCAACGCCATTCTATCAGGTAATGTTAGTAGTCCGGCTTCTGTCAGTATGTTGGTCATTGGTGTGGTCCGAAATGCACCCAGACAGTAACGGGCAGCTGCATTATAAATTGAATTTATTTTCCTCAGTTGTGATTGTGGTGCGTTTCCAAATATAGGTAGTGCGTAGTCTATTTTCGACAATAATACAGCTTTTAGTACGTTTATGTTGCAATTTGGGTGTGCTTGGCTATTGTAACTGCTTATACATTTAATTAAATTTAATCTATTGTTGAGAGATACTTTTAAATAATCAATATGTGAAGACCATCTATATCTATTGTTAAATATAATACCAAGTATACGGAGATTATTTACATTTTCTATTGTTTTGTTTTGAATTAAAATATTAACAGGATCACAGTTTCTTTTACGGCACACATGGAGTATTTTAGATTTTTCAAACGATATTTTAGACCCTGATTTTTGTAGCCAGGTATTTATGTCTGCAAAAAGAATATTGATTTTATTTTGGAGTATGGAAAAGGAATCAAATTTGGCTGTGATATATAAGTCATCTGCGTAGATTGTGTGGTTGAAAAAATGGTTACGATTTATTATTTTATTTAATTTTTCAAATGCAACAAGGAAAAGGGTAACTGATAATGGTGAACCTTGTGGAATACCATTTTGAAGTGGCCATATTAGTGAGTGATTTCCGTCCACTTTAACTCTTATTTTCCTGTTCGATAGAAAAGCATCAATATATTTTATAATTTTTTCTCCTACTTTCCATTCTTTTAATTGAGATATTATAACATGCTTGCCAATTCTATCGAAGGCTTTTTCAAAATCGATCGATATTACCGAAAAATGTTTTTTTGATGAGATTGAATTAGCGATTAGATAGTCTATGTATAGAAGGGCGTCAATTGTTCCTTTTAGTGGTTTAAATGCTACTTGTTTTGGATTTATGAGCTTTTTCCTCGTAAGAAACCAATTGAGGCGTTTTGAAATGATTTTTTCCAATATCTTTGATATGCAGGAAACTAGGGAAATAGGTCTGTATCATTCAAATGAGTTTCCTTTTTTATTGGGTTTTGGAAGTGGTATAACAGTTGCTGTTTTCCAAATTTGAGGAATAATGCTGTTATTGAAAATGTGGTTGTAGATGTTGAGAAGGTTGTGTTTGCCAGAGATAGGTAGGTTTTTTAGCATCTGGTAAGAGACTTTATCATAGCCTGGTGTAGTACCTTTTGCTGATGATAAAGCTGCGTTGATCTCAATCAGTGTTATTTCGTTTTCTATTGATTTTGTTATTGTATCTATTGTGTATGATATGGTGTTGAAATTTGTGTTATTTTTAAGTGTTTGGAATTCATTAGTAAAATTGGAATCATTTGAATATTCGGACCACAATTTTGCAAAATGGTTGGCAATGTCGATTGGTTCATTTAAAGCGGTACCATTAGGTAGAACGAGGGTGCTCAGTTTTCGATAACTTTCATTTCCATAAAGTCGGTGTACATTTTTCCACAGAATTTGAGTAGGAGTATTTGGATTGATGGTAGATGTGAAGTCTTGAAATGATTTCCTTTTTGCTCTCTTAGCTTCAAATTTAAATTTCGCATTCGATTTTCTGTAAAGTAACCTATTTTCTTGTGTTAGATTATTTTTAAAAATTGTCCATCTATTTTGTTTAGCTTTTTGAAGTTTAGACAATTCATCGTTCCACCAGTAGGAATATTTATGTAGAGTTTTACCTAATGTTTTGGGGATAGATTCGTTAGCAGAAGCGATGATAAATTTTTGAAAGCGAGCAGCATCTTTATTTATATTGCCAGTTATTTCCACGGTTTTTTCACTGACAAGTTTTTGGAATCTACTCCAATCAGCTTTATCCATTATATATTTATAATTAGAGTGGAGAGGAAATATTGTTAACAAGGTGTAAAATATCACTGCATGACGTTGTTATGTTTGGTGGCAAATAAATTGAGATTATTGTTAATTTAATTTCTGTTTGTATTTCAATGATTGTTGTGCAAAGATTGGAGGTGATGCTAATTGGTGTGTAATCTATGCATTTTTTTTATGAATATAGCTGTACCTCCTTTGGCATTACATGGTGTGGTAGTGTTAGTTATAATACTGTTGTATCCGTTTAGGTTTATTTGTGTGGTTGTGAGGTGAGTTTCTTGTATGGCTATAATGTGTGGTGAATGTTGATTAATTAGTATTTGGAGCTCATGTAAGTTATTATAGTAGCCGTTTAAATTCCATTGCAGAATTTTTAGGACCATAACAATCAGAGATTATTGCTTAATATTATTATTAATCTAATAAAAATAAAAGCATCAATTCATCTCTCTGTCACTAGACGAGGGGCTAGTGCTTCCAGATAAAATTGAATTATGGGGCGAGCTAGGTGAATCTGAATCGCTTACATGTGTTTGAATTTTATCGTATTTAATAAGTGCTGGTTTTAATATTGGGTTTGATATAGTTTTGGTGGTAGTTGAATATGTGTTTTTCTTTTGGTTATGTGTGAGTGTTTGATCTAAAGTTGACTGATTACTGTGTTTTGCTATTGTATTGAATGATTGAAAGTTGTTTGTATTGAGTGGAGTTGGGAGAGTAGAGAAAAAATCGCAAATTTTCTTAATAACTTCCATCTGGACCTTCTTAGGAAATGTTTTTTCTGCCATTTAATACACTTCAGGATGCTCTTCCTTTGATCTCCCTTGAAACCTCTTCAAGTAGATATTGTTCTAGAATGTTCTCGAATATTCCTTCGAGGTGCAGATTTTGTTCCAGGATGTTCTTGAAACTTCTTCCAAAGTGTAGGGAATATTCTAGAATGCCACCATACAAATAAAATCCAGACACAGTTGGAAATAAACCATAACAGTGTGTACATCGGGCATTTTAATCGAAACAGAAACATTTGTAATTTTGATTGAGAAGTAATAAAGTGATTCATGAATTATTAAATAATTTAAAAAATAAAGTGCAAATGGTAATAAAGTAAACTTTAAGCCTAATATTAAGTGTGTAAATTGCAATAATTAAACAAAATTAATTATATTAATTTCACCAGGGATTGTTTGATTACTACACAATCCAGTGGTATGAATCCGAGTATTGAGAGTTAGTCAGGAACGCAATTTCGTAACAATATATTAAGTGTTTTACAACAATGAAAACATTTAAACTGATTAAATCATAGAAATTTACTTTAGCATTATACATTGACAAAAGAACACAGGATATTATAGATAATTTATTTATTTTTATTTTTAAAAAAGTTTATACACAAATAAATTTAATGCTAAACTTATTACCTAGGCAACTAACAACTAAGGTCTTCGGCCTAACTATTAATAAAATTAACTAGTATTAAACTAATAAAAGTATATACATATATATTTTATATTTATATGTCAAAGTAAATCTGACAGAGGTGGAGCAGTGAAGTTACGTCTTTTATGTTTTCTGTGGATATATTTTGTAATGCATGTGGTAACATGATTTGTTTAAAAAAATGTTGTTGTTTTAGAACCACAGTCGGGCAGCTGTTGATGAGATGGACTATTGTTAGTGTGTGGGAGTTGCAAAGTGGGCAAGTTGGTGGTAATGTTCCTTCAAATAAATATTTATGTGTGATCAATGTGTGCCCAAGACGGATCCTTATGTATTTTCGTAAGTTCAATTTGGAAATGTTACTTGGGTATCTGGATGCATTCCCGTCTGGGTTAATTAGTTTATAATTGTGCGAGTATTGAGTCCAGTTTTGTTTTCGTTGGATAGAATGGTATGCATTTATTTGGTTTTTTAAGTCGTTTCTGCTGTATGTGGGATGAATTAAAAGTGGTGCACTTGTAGCATATTTTGCGGCTGCGTCGGCCAGGGTATTTCCAATAATTCCAGCGTGTCCCGGTATCCACATTATTTTTGTTTTATGGGGAAGTGTGATTAAAATATCACGAATTTTGCATATTGTTTCGTCTCCGTGTGATGGGTTTTGAACAGCTTTGATAACCGACTGTGAATCGGAGCATATAATATACTTTCCTTTTTGTATTTTGCAATATTTTAAAGCTGTATATATTGCTTCGGCTGTAAATATTGAGGAGTATGCAGGTAATTGGGATACTTGGAGTACTTCCATGTTAGCATTTATCACAGCAAATCCGGAACCGTTTGTTTTCTTGGAGCCGTCAGTATACATGAATTTCCATCCACATTTTAGCCAAGAATTTTGAATTTCTTTGTAGTTTTGATGGTATATAGGGTGGCAGTGGTTGTACTTTTTGAGAGAGCGAATAATTCACAAATTACACTTTCTTTTTTTAGTAGCCATGGTGGATGTTTCGTGTTGTATTTTTTGTGGCTTTTTATACTGATTCCAATGAGTTTTGCTGAGGATATTATTCTATGCATAGTAGAGGGCTGATGTATTATTTTTCTTTTTGCTTGGTTGGATATATTTTCAATCATTGGATTTTCTGCTGGCAGAATTATTTTTGGGATCAGCCGTGAAGTGAGCAACGCCATTCTATCAGGTAATGTTAGTAGTCCGGCTTCTGTCAGTATGTTGGTCATTGGTGTGGTCCGAAATGCACCCAGACAGTAACGGGCAGCTGCATTACAAATTGAATTTATTTTCCTCAGTTGTGATTGTGGTGCGTTTCCAAATATAGGTAGTGCGTAGTCTATTTTCGACAATAATACAGCTTTTAGTACGTTTATGTTGCAATTTGGGTGTGCTTGGCTATTGTAACTGCTTATACATTTAATTAAATTTAATCTATTGTTGAGAGATACTTTTAAATAATCAATATGTGAAGACCATCTATATCTATTGTTAAATATAATACCAAGTATACGGAGATTATTTACATTTTCTATTGTTTTGTTTTGAATTAAAATATTAACAGGATCACAGTTTCTTTTACGGCACACATGGAGTATTTTAGATTTTTCAAACGATATTTTAGACCCTGATTTTTGTAGCCAGGTATTTATGTCTGCAAAAAGAATATTGATTTTATTTTGGAGTATGGAAAAGGAATCAAATTTGGCTGTGATATATAAGTCATCTGCGTAGATTGTGTGGTTGAAAAAATGGTTACGATTTATTATTTTATTTAATTTTTCAAATGCAACAAGGAAAAGGGTAACTGATAATGGTGAACCTTGTGGAATACCATTTTGAAGTGGCCATATTAGTGAGTGATTTCCGTCCACTTTAACTCTTATTTTCCTGTTCGATAGAAAAGCATCAATATATTTTATAATTTTTTCTCCTACTTTCCATTCTTTTAATTGAGATATTATAACATGCTTGCCAATTCTATCGAAGGCTTTTTCAAAATCGATCGATATTACCGAAAAATGTTTTTTTGATGAGATTGAATTAGCGATTAGATAGTCTATGTATAGAAGGGCGTCAATTGTTCCTTTTAGTGGTTTAAATGCTACTTGTTTTGGATTTATGAGCTTTTTCCTCGTAAGAAACCAATTGAGGCGTTTTGAAATGATTTTTTCCAATATCTTTGATATGCAGGAAACTAGGGAAATAGGTCTGTATCATTCAAATGAGTTTCCTTTTTTATTGGGTTTTGGAAGTGGTATAACAGTTGCTGTTTTCCAAATTTGAGGAATAATGCTGTTATTGAAAATGTGGTTGTAGATGTTGAGAAGGTTGTGTTTGCCAGAGATAGGTAGGTTTTTTAGCATCTGGTAAGAGACTTTATCATAGCCTGGTGTAGTACCTTTTGCTGATGATAAAGCTGCGTTGATCTCAATCAGTGTTATTTCGTTTTCTATTGATTTTGTTATTGTATCTATTGTGTATGATATGGTGTTGAAATTTGTGTTATTTTTAAGTGTTTGGAATTCATTAGTAAAATTGGAATCATTTGAATATTCGGACCACAATTTTGCAAAATGGTTGGCAATGTCGATTGGTTCATTTAAAACGGTACCATTAGGTAGAACGAGGGTGCTCAGTTTTCGATAACTTTCATTTCCATAAAGTCGGTGTACATTTTTCCACAGAATTTGAGTAGGAGTATTTGGATTGATGGTAGATGTGAAGTCTTGAAATGATTTCCTTTTTGCTCTCTTAGCTTCAAATTTAAATTTCGCATTCGATTTTCTGTAAAGTAACCTATTTTCTTGTGTTAGATTATTTTTAAAAATTGTCCATCTATTTTGTTTAGCTTTTTGAAGTTTCGACAATTCATCGTTCCACCAGTAGGAATATTTATGTAGAGTTTTACCTAATGTTTTGGGGATAGATTCGTTAGCAGAAGCGATGATAAATTTTTGAAAGCGAGCAGCATCTTTATTTATATTGCCAGTTATTTCCACGGTTTTTTCACTGACAAGTTTTTGGAATCTACTCCAATCAGCTTTATCCATTATATATTTATAATTAGAGTGGAGAGGAAATATTGTTAACAAGGTGTAAAATATCACTGCATGACGTTGTTATGTTTGGTGGCAAATAAATTGAGATTATTGTTAATTTAATTTCTGTTTGTATTTCAATGATTGTTGTGCAAAGATTGGAGGTGATGCTAATTGGTGTGTAATCTATGCATTTTTTTTATGAATATAGCTGTACCTCCTTTGGCATTACATGGTGTGGTAGGGTTAGTTATAATACTGCTGTATCCGTTTAGGTTTATTTGTGTGGTTGTGAGGTGAGTTTCTTGTATGGCTATAATGTGTGGTGAATGTTGATTAATTAGTATTTGGAGCTCATGTAAGTTATTATAGTAGCCGTTTAAATTCCATTGCAGAATTTTTAGGACCATAACAATCAGAGATTATTGCTTAATATTATTATTAATCTAATAAAAATAAAAGCATCAATTCATCTCTCTGTCACTAGACGAGGGGCTAGTGCTTCCAGATAAAATTGAATTATGGGGCGAGCTAGGTGAATCTGAATCGCTTACATGTGTTTGAATTTTATCGTATTTAATAAGTGCTGGTTTTAATATTGGGTTTGATATAGTTTTGGTGGTAGTTGAATATGTGTTTTTCTTTTGGTTATGTGTGAGTGTTTGATCTAAAGTTGACTGATTACTGTGTTTTGCTATTGTATTGAATGATTGAAAGTTGTTTGTATTGAGTGGAGTTGGGAGAGTAGAGAAAAAATCGCAAATTTTCTTAATAACTTCCATCTGGACCTTCTTAGGAAATGTTTTTTCTGCCATTTAATACACTTCAGGATGCTCTTCCTTTGATCTCCCTTGAAACCTCTTCAAGTAGATATTGTTCTAGAATGTTCTCGAATATTCCTTCGAGGTGCAGATTTTGTTCCAGGATGTTCTTGAAACTTCTTCCAAAGTGTAGGGAATATTCTAGAATGCCACCATACAATTAAAATCCAGACACAGTTGGAAATCAACCATAACAGTGTGTACATCGGGCATTTTAATCGAAACAGAAACATTTGTAATTTTGATTGAGAAGTAATAAAGTGATTCATGAATTATTAAATAATTTAAAAAATAAAGTGCAAATGGTAATAAAGTAAACTTTAAGCCTAATATTAAGTGTGTAAATTGCAATAATTAAACAAAATTAATTATGTTAATTTCACAAGGGATTGTTTGATTACTACACAATCCAGTGGTATGAATCCGAGTATTGAGAGTTAGTCAGGAACGCAATTTCGTAACAATATATTAAGTGTTTACAACAATGAAAACATTTAAACTGATTAAATCATAGAAATTTACTTTAGCATTATACATTGACAAAAGAACACAGGATATTATAGATAATAGATTTGTACAATATACAATTCAATAATATAAAAATTAAATCTTACCCTTTCCTGTAATTTAAATATGTTCAACAATATTTCTGGAAAGAAATATACGCTGATTTTATCGTTAATAAATGATTGTCTTTAATATTTTTTTATATAAAATACCTCCAGTTCTGGCGGTGGAATCAAATGTGGTGAAATGTGTGTTTGAGTATCACCAGGGATGTCCATTTCATTATTTTCCTTTTTATTTATGGTATTTCGTATTTTTTTATTGTTTATAATTATATATAATTATTTTTTTTATATATATTAATTTCATCAATTATTATTTTTATTATTATACATTACACCATAATTAATAATGATTTAATCAAATAAAAAAGTAGAAAATATTAATAAATAATAATTTATAATAAATTGTTAGTTTAATATTAACTAGCACATGCAGTTTAAATACATATGCCATTTTTAAGGTATTTATGTGCTTATGAAGTACAGTTATGTTAATAAGAGGACAAAAATTTATTATTTGATAAATTCGGAATTATTTTACTAAATTGAAGCAATGTGTTGGAGTAAGCGTAAGTAAGTTAAGTATTACTAGAGTAACAATATGTTAGTATTATTAATTGTTGAAATGCAACCCTGCAACATTTCACATATTTATATACGAGTATAGTTGCAGCTCTGCTTCGTTTAATTTCTTCTTATTTTTTTTATCTAACGTATTATTTTAGCTTTTTTATTAAGTTTACGATCAAAAATAATAGAAACAAAGATTGCGCAAAGCGATTCTCAAAATTTTTTTCTTTCTGCGCATCTACTTCATAATAGCATGGTTGCAAAGAGAAATGTCAAACTGCGTAGATTTTGTAAACAAAAAAGTAAAAACTGTGTAATATTAAAAATAGAAACATTTATTTTTTTATATGTAAAATTTTTCGGTGAAATACATATAACAATATATTACAAACATATTGGCGCAAATATTAAATTTAAATTGCAATTATTTCTATTAGAAAACCGCCCATCATAAATGCTAAATTAAATAAATCAGTTGTGCAAAGAAATGTGAAGTATATGTGTTTTTTCAAATATTTTATTATGAAGAATAATAAAAGTAATAATAATAATAATAGTATAATAATAAAAGTATAATAATAATAATAATAGTATATTAGAAACAATAATAAAACTATGTTAATGTTTTACAAAATTTTCTTTTTCTATTGTAGGCGTTTTCTTCAATTTCTTTATTTAATTTTCTGATTTTAAAAAACATTCTCGCTCGGCAAAACAAGTTTTTTACTTTAATATTGCAATCAATATCGGAGGCTTGCTCAATATGTTTTTGAATAAAATTATTCGCAATGAGTAAACCGTTTCCGTTAATTGCTTCAAAATTATTTTGTAATGCACTTATACAAACCATCATATTTTCTGATGGTTTGGCTAACCCCCCTTCCTTAAATGGTTAAACCACGTATACAAAGAATCAACCTTGTCTTGAATTGCAATGTTGTCGATGTCTTCACGCAATTTGTGGCATATGTAACCAGCAAGATATTCAACACCATCGTACGCCAAGCCTTCCAACGCTGTATGTTACATTGTGGTGTTGTTGATTTCAATAAACTTGAAGCAAGTTGTAAGTGCAAGAGCAGATCAATCAACAAAAGGTGACAAGAACTGTAAAAAAATTTATAAACAAACCGCAGCAACAAAATGGATAAACTAAAATTGCAACGACAAACTATTAAAAGTGGTTTAACACGTATTTATAAGGCTTGCACAGCGGAGCAAAATACGTCACACGAGATTAGAGTGCGGCTAGAACGAGCAGAGGATTTATTTAGAAGTTTCGAGACAATTCAGCAAGAAATTGATTACTTGGTGACTACAGAAGAACAGCAAACACAGGAGGAGACATACCGCGCAGAGATAGAGGAGAAGTATTTTTCCATTAAAGCACTGTGTGCACACATTTTAGAAATTACAGAGAGCAATCATACCGTTATAGGTAATCAGCAGGCAGACAGTGATATTTCAGCAGCCATGCAAACGCTTATACAACACCAAGGCGCAATGGGTGAGCTAATTGAGCGCATGGCCCGCAACTCATCGACGGCAAGTACTGAGACTACGCATCAACCGCAAGTTCAACATGAGCAACGATTGCCACAAATCCAGATTCCAGAGTTTGATGGCAAATGCACTGAGTGGATAAGATTTCGTGACTTGTTCGAAACTTTAGTGCACAACAGAGCAAATATTTCCGACATAGAAAAGTTTGAGTATTTGCAAACAAAAATGAAAGGTAAAGCACTATCACTAATTAAGCATCTAAAACCCACCAATGCCAACTACAGTATTGCCTGGGAGCTATTAAAGAAAAAGTTCGACAAGTCTGACAAGGTGAAAAAAGCGTACATGGAACTTTTGTTCAACCAGCCCGGAATGAAATCTGCATCAGCTGTTGAAGTAAAACGCATCTACAATGCTACAAATGAGAGTGTTAATGCATTAAAGGTACTCGACGAGCCTGTACAGCACTGGGACTCAATCTTAGTGTTTCATTTGGAGAAAAAACTCGACGACGATACACTGGTACTCTGGTACAGAGAGAAGAAAGCAGACGAAGCTACAACATTCCAGCAGTTTCTGGAGTTCTTAGAGAGAAGAGTGTTTGAATTGGAAAACACGCAACGGAGTTCGAGCTACAACGCCAGCCAGGGAAGCAACAATTTCAAGCGCAACCAAGCTCGGGCATATACAGCAACTGTTCAATCATGTCCTGCCTGCTCAAGCGAACTTTTTTTGTACAATTGCAACAAATTTAAGGAAATGGATGTTGAAGAACGTCGTAAGCTTGTACAATGCAGTAATGCCTGCTTTAAATGTTAGCAGCCAAATCATCGGGCATCAGCCTGCAAGAGGACATCGTGCAGAAAATGCAATGCAAAGCATAAAACTATGCTTCACATTTCAACGCCAACAAATACCCAAAACACCCAGAGAGAAAAGTCATCAGTTCCGCCCAAGGAAGCAGCTGGCATCAGTGTAAATACTACACAACAACTTTCACGACCTTTTACTTTATTGCCTACTGCAATAGTGATGATTTATGATGCATGTCATAACTTGCAACCGTGCCGCGCCTTGTTGGATTCTGGATTACAAGGTACGCTGATTTCTGAAGCATGTGCACAGCGACTGCGCTTGAAGCGCAAATATGATAAGACAATAATGGAGTTGGCTCTGCTAATGGTAGTTGCACCAGAGGCAAAGTCAACATGCGTATCAATGCAACGCAAGATAACAACAATATCAACATCGACGCGTTTTGCCTTGCGCAGTTAACGCAACATTTACCCGCATATGAAGTAACTCATCAGAACTTGGAATTCTTCAAAGAAATGGAGTTTGCAGATCCATGTCACTACAAGCCTGGTAAAATTGACATTATACTAGGCGCCGATATATTCGCAGAGTGCGTGCTATCAGAAAAATTGACGCATCCTTCAGGGTCACCAACTGCTCTCAAAACGATCTTCGGCTGGGTGCTACTAGGCAAAATATCAACCGACACTGAGCAGCACATGTTGACAGCGCATACATGCTTTGATCTCACCAAGCAGCTTCAACGCTTTTGGGAAGTGGAAGATCTCCCAGGCCCAGAGCAACATTTAACACAATATGAAAAGAGAGCTGAAGAAATTTAGAAAAAAACGGTACAACGTGATGACAGCGGACGCTATATTGTTCGGCTTCCGTTAAAGACAGACAATATATCCTTCGGCGATTCTCACACTGCCGCGTTAAAAAGGCTCTTTGCCATGGAGCGCCGCTTCAGCAATGATTCAAAGCTACACGAAGAGTATACCAAATTCATGGATGAGTATCGTCAATTGGGACACATGGAGGCGTCTGTAAACACCGACCCCAATAGAACGTACTTTCTCCCGCATCACGCAGTACTGAAACCGAGCAGCTGTACAACTAAACTGCGTGTGGTGTTTGATGCGTCGTGTAAGACGACAAACGGTCTCTCATTTACCGACAACCTGCTTGTCGGACCGACCATACAAAAGGATTTGTTTGAAATCATATTAAAATTCCGAAAGTACGCGATTGGATTCTCTGGCGATATAGAGAAGATGTACCGGCAGGTACTTGTACATCCTGAAGACCGTCCATTACAACGAATTTTATCTAGGGATTCTATGGACGAGCAGCCAAGGGAATACGACCTTAAAACCGTAACGTATGGGACTTCAGCTGCACCATTTTTAGCAATCAGGACATTGCATCAAGTCGCACATGACAACCACGAAAAATTTCCTGAAGCTGCAGTGGTCATCACACAAAACTTTTACGTCGATGATCTAATGGCATGTTCAGCTGACGTGCGCTCAGCAATAGCGCTCAAGGATGAACTCTGCGGAACATTATTCAAGACTGGATTTTATCCACGTAAATGGTCTTCAAGCTCAGCAAGATTTTTAGAAAGTATTGACGCACAAGACCGCGAGCTAGCGGCAGACAATATCATAGACTCATCGCAAACAGTGAAGACTCTCGGACTGCTGTGGGACACATCGAAAGACAATTTTAAATACAGCGTTAATCTTCCTGAAATGACACAGACTGTCACAAAGCGTGCAGTGTTATCGGATATCGCAAAAATATTCGATCCCATAGGTTGGCTCTCTCCCGTTGTGGTTGCAATGAAAATATTCATGCAGAAGCTCTGGGTGAAAGGCTGGATTGGGATGAGAAGTTGCCAACCGACCTCTATAATCAGTGGATGGAATATCGTCAAAATATCAACACCATCGTACAGCTTCGTATTCCAAGGTGGTTGGAGTACTCGAATGAGAAGAATGTCGAACTCCATGGCTTTGCAGATTCATCCGAATTGGCGTATTCAGCAGCAATTTATCTACGTGTTCAACGCAAGGATGGTGAAATCCTGGCAAACCTAGTTACAGCTAAAACCAAGGTGGCACCGGTCAAGCAGATCACGCTACCAAGACTTGAGCTATGTGCAGCATTGCTCATGACCAAAATGATGACCAAGGTTCGCAAGGCTTTGAGCTTGCCTCAGGCGCCTATATATGGATGGACCGATTCTTCAATCGTACTGGCTTGGTTATCAGATCATCCACGTCGATGGAAAACATTTATTGCAAATAGGACAGCGCAAATAATCGAAATCATTCCTGCGAAACAGTGGCGTCACATACCATCGCAGCAGAATCCTGCAGACCTCGCTACCAGAGGCATATGGCCTGCAGAACTTCTCAACAACCAACTATGGTGGAATGGGCCGAATGTTTTGAAGCAAACAATCTCGTGCGACCGCACACCACCACCGCCTGATGATATCGACTTAGAAGATCGGAAAGAAATCATTTCACACATCGTTATTGTGTCTGAAATTGATATCATTGATCGGTATTCGAATTACACGCAACTAATACGAATAACTGCGCTTTTACTCCGACTTGTGGCAATTTGCAAAGCCAAAAGGACTAAACTCGGCGCGACAACAGGGTTTCTAACAACGCACGAGCTACATCACGCACACAATGTCTTGGTGAAGAAAGCACAGACGGCATCATACGCGTCCGAGCTGCGAAGTCTTACCCAAGGTAATCAATTACCAGCATCGAGCAAATTGTGGCCTCTTTCGCCTTTCATTGATGACAATGGCTGGCTGAGAGTTGGTGGCAGAATTGTGAATGCAAATGTCAGCTACGACCAGAAGCATCCCCTGATTCTAAAAAAGCATCATCAACTGACGAAGCTCATCGTAAGGGAGTATCACGTCCGGTATTTGCACGCTGGAAAGCGGCAGCTCCATTACCTATTGGGACTCCGCTACTGGATACCAAACGCTACATACGTTATAAAGCAGTGTGTCTTCAAGTGCACATCTTGCATGCGACAACGTGGCATACCGCATCAACAACAGATGGGAAATATTCCATCGCATCGCCTGGATCCTGGCTGTGCATTTTTAAATACCGGAGTTGACTTCGCAGGTCCCATCCAGGTACGCTCGTGGAAGGGACGCGGCTCTCGAGTTTACAAAAGCTGGATCGCACTATTCGTGTGTCTTGTCACGAAAGCTGTTCACATCGAACTGGTCACCGAATTATCCAGTGCGGCATTCGTTGCATCTCTGCGCCGATTCATCGCCAGGCGTGGTAAACCTTTGCACATGTACTCCGACAATGATACCAATTTCGTAGGGGCCAACCAGCAACTACGAGACCTCTATCAGTTGTTGAACACAATTACAGCACAAGATGACATCAACAGGAAGTTATCGGAACAGCAGATTCAGTGGCACTTTTCTCCACCCTCCGGACCACACTTTGGCGGGATTTGGGAAGCCAGTAAAATAGTCAGTAAAATATCACCTAAAACGCACGCTAGCTGACGCATCCGTTACTTACGAAGAGCTGCACACTGTGCTCTGTCAGATTGAATGCTGTCTGAACTCGCGACCACTGTGCGCCAAATTTGAAGGCGATACTGACCCTCTTACTCCAGCGCATTTCTTGATTTTGCGATCGCCTGCTAGTATACCAGACGAAATCCTGCTGCACTTGAAGGAAAGTGCCCTCAACCGATGGCAATATCTGCAAGGCCTTGTCCAGCAGTTCTGGAAGAAATGATCGACAGAATTTATTACGCAACTGCAGCAACGACCAAAGTGGACAACAAAGTTGAAAAATTTGCAAGTCGACGATGTCGTCATCATAAAAGACGATAACCTACCTTCATCGCAATGATCATTTTGAAGAATCACGAAGCTGCACCCAGGATCTGATGGACTTGTTCGAGTGGTCTCTGTGAGTACAGCTAAGGGATCGTACAAACGACCTGTTGTCAAACTGTGCCCCCTGTTTTTAGACGTTTGAAAGTGAGGCTTTCAAGAGGGGCCGGAATGTTCGAAACACTATTTATTAGTAACACTTATTATATCTTTGAATGTACTTTATTTGCAACTATGCAACTTGACGAATACTATTACTTGAATTGTAAGCGTTCTACGCCCAACTTAACTTCTTGCTTTTTTGAACGAAAGTATAATTAAAACGAGTAAGGTTAATAGGTGCAAGACAATAACGTGTAAATTCCATTGTTCAACCGAATAAGCACAATTAAAATAAATATTCAACAACATTAATTATAAAAAACGAATTTAAAATCTTTTTTCACATTTATTCAGCACGAATGACTTCGAAAAAGTTGTCTTTATCTTCACCTCATCGAAACTCAAAAGGCATATCTTTTGAAATTCGTCCATTTGCGTAGAGGTGGCTAATATTTTCAATACAGGCTGTAATAACCTCTCGAAATGTCTATTTTTGTGTCCAGTGCTGCAATGTACGAACTGAAGGGAGTGGAAAGCCTTTTCGGTGCAACAGTTTATACGCTTTTGCACTTGCAGCGTACAATGTAATATATTGGGCAATATCTTTCTCGCTCCTAAATAGCTTCTTCACACCATTTTTTAGTTTTTTATCTGCCCTCTGGTGAAAATTCCTTCCAATTTGTCTTCCATATTTTTGCAGGCATACTCTGCTTCGGCTACACGCTTTTTTAGCACTTGAACATTATAAACATTTTTTGACTCTCTAAGTTTATAAGCACTCTTCAGTGCAATGAGCTTCCTGCGATGCTTATTTTGTGCCTGTCGCAGACGCCAGTTCTCCTCCTTTAGAATTTTGCTGTATGAGTAGTATAAAATATACATATTACACATTTGAAAATAATTATTCTTTAAATATGAAATTTATTATTACACTTACATTTGATTTTGCAAATACTCCACTTCATCAAGTACATTTCTGTTACTATCGACGATTCCTCGTGATGTTGTGGCTTCTATAAGTATATTTGTAGAGTAGAGGAAAGAGTTTTCCTTGTTCTCATCTACAGGACGCGGGTCTTCTGCGATCACACTTAGAGCCTCTTTGGACACACAGCTGTCAAAAGTTCGTCCAAAATTTACACCTTTTATATCCCTATAAAAAATTGTTGATGATTTTTCTTACCATTAGGAGATGCGACAAGATTTTGCTCTTGGAGTGGCTTATCGACAATCTTTTTATTTTCCCTCCGTTCAACGCATTGAGTACGCTCTGGATTTTCAAAAGTCGGTTTGAAAATTGTTGGCACAGAGCCGCGATGCAGCAATCTCCGCGTAGTGAAGCCTGGAAGAATTATACAAGTTCAGCAAGACAAATGCAATTTAAATAATTTATATTTTATCCATTTGATCAATTCAAGCTATTTGCAAAGTCATCATTTGTGAAATGCTCCATGCAAATGAAGCTGGTTTTCGGATTAAAAACGTTTTCTCGTCAGCAAAAATGTATCCACTTTTTTAAAACAGCCCCATTGGACGGAAAGGTGAAAAAACTGCTTTCCGACGCTTTACTTTCATTCCAGTTATTACAACCTGCCGCCGCACATTTCATTTTTAATAATTGTCTCTTTATTTTCTTTTTTATTTTATTATTTATTAAAAATACACTATCCGCACTATGTATTTATTGCTACGGTAACGTCACATCCCAGCAACGAAATGTCAAACTTAGAAAGAGAATAATAACGGACCTGCGCAATGCGTAATCTTCTTCTCTATCATTCTTGGTTTACGATAGTCTGTGTTTGAACATCGATTTCAATAAATCGTATTATAATTAAAACTGTGTGTTATTTAGTTTATTGGAAAGGCAAAGTTTATGTGCCAAGGAACAAATTCCTGCAACCCAAGTTTCAATAAAGTGTTTCTATAAACTTAAAATGAACTCCTTTTTTAATATTGAAAAATTGATTAAGTCCAATTATGAATCTTAGACCGTTCGAGTGAAAAGTGTTGATTCACCAAGATTTATGGTCGGTAGCAGCCGAAACCGCAGACTGGAAAAGAATAAAGGTTGAAAAGGTCAAATCCATAATTATGCTTAGCATCCGTTTTTAAGGAACTACTTGAAATTCGCATAAGCGACCCTGAGAGTGTACATATAACTGTTTGCAAGTTTAGTGCAATAGAAAAAAATCTGGCACAGATTGGAGTATCTCTCCAGGAGGAGGTGTTTGTTATTAGGCTTCTGGCAAGTTTACTAAAATGGTATAAAAATTTGAATCGCGGGAAAAGCTTCCAACTCTTAGTATAGTAAAAATAAAATTGGTGGAAGAAGGCGAGCGACGTGAATTGTACGATCCCAATACCAGTAATGCCGAAGATACGTTCATGGCACGCGACAAAAAAAGTTAGTTCTTCGTTACCTACAAAAACAACGAACACAAAGAAGACAAAAGCAAAGAATGTAGAAATTTGAACAGCGAGAAAAGTAAGCGTACAAATTTCAAATGTTTTAATTGTGGAAAGAAAGGCCGGTTCGTTTAAAAACAACAGATTATGACGTCAAATTGGTAGATGTTTTATTTGTTCCGGATCTTCAATCCAACTTTAATTCAATTGCAAGAGCAGTACGTAGTGGCTACATCGCCAAATTCAACAGCGACGAAGCAATAATACGAGAAGAACACGGAGAAATTATTTTACGTGCAAAAAGAGTTAGTGACCTATTTTTATTAAAACTAAATAAAAACAAATTATTATTTGCAAGAGCCGGTGAAAGTTTGAAATGGCATAATCGTTATGGTCATCTGAATTTTGCTAGCCTGAGAGAATTAGCAAGCAAGCAATTAGTGAGAGGACTTTTATTGATGATATGTCAAGATTCTTATTTGTTTACTTCTTTCAAAGAATTTTAGACTATGACAGAACGTTAAACAGATGAAAAACAAAAAATTCTTCGAGGTGACTACGGCACACAAGTTGTGAATGCATTTGATAATACATGAAAGAGAATGGTATTCTACGACAGCTGACGGTACCATACATGCCACAGCACGTTAATTGAGATGGCACGTTAATTGAGATGGCACGTTGTTGATGTTGCGGCCGTGGATGAAACATTTTGGGGAGAGACAGTCCATACTGTCGCGTATTGCGAAATAGGTCTTCTACAAAAGCAGTTTAAAATTTGACGCCATATGAAATTTGGTACGGCCACAAACCCAACAGTGGCACATTTAAGAATATTTGGTGAGGTGGAATTTGCCGTGGATAAACGGGAGTGCAGTAAGTTTAAGCCGAGAGGCAAAAAATACATAATGGTCGGATATTCAGATGTATCACAGTCTTACTGATTCTATGATGAGTTGAGGTAACTTATAGTCAGTAAAGATGTCTATTTTTGCCAACCTGATGGAATTAAATAACATGTCCAGATTGAATTCTGGATAGTACCAGATACTACAGAACATCAAAAAGCAAGGGATTCAGGTAGGCTAAAAATTATTCCTACTGGGAACGAAGCAGACCCAAAAAGTTATATAATAATTTAAGTTTGATGTGTTCAGAACGTTTGAAGGTGCCAGAGTCAGTAGGTGAAGCATTGTCTAGTGCCTTTGCAGAAGAATGAAAGATGAATGCAACGATTTAATTAAAAATGGTACTTGGGAATTAACTAGACTTCCTGCGGACCAAAGGATAGTTAAAAATAAATTCGAATTTGCTATTAAGGCTGATAAGGAAGGATATGTGGAACGTTTCAAAGCAAGGTTGGTAGCTAAAGCCTGTTCAAAGATCTATGGTGTGAATTACACAGAAACGATTTCAACGGTAGTTCGGTATGATACAGATAGATTGATTTTTTCAATTGGTGTAGAACCTAGCACCAAATGGATGTTTCAACTGCATATCTCAATAGCGAACTAGACAAAAAAATTTATATGTCACAACCTAAATAATTCATTGATAGCAAATGTCCTAATCATATGTTGAAATTGAGGTAAGCTTTGTACAGCTTAAAGCAGTCGGTGAGACAATGGAATCTTAAATTAGAGAGTATTTTGAAAGAAATTGGTTTTATGCAGTGCGAAAGTTAGCCATGCGCTTATGTGAAGAATTCTCATGACGAAAAAAATATCATAGCTGTGTACGTTGATGACTAGCTTATTGCAAGTTCGAATAAAACTGACTTGGAGAAAATCAAAGGACAGATTGCAGGAAAGGTTGAGGTAGTGGACAAGAGCCACTTCACCATTTTCTTAGAATCGAGGTAGATCGGGATGGAGAGATAGGGCCTATATCAATTAGTCAAACAGCATATATAAGAAAGTTACTGTAAAAATATAGTTTGGATGACTGTAAACCAATATCAACACTTTTAGTTCCAGGGCATCAGGTACAATATAACAACAATGAGTGTAGAATAGTAGACCAAGTTCAGTACTCAGCTGTATGCACCAAACCCGACATATTGCATTCTGTATGCAAACATTATCTGCAGCAAAACATACGAGTATATTGAGTTTTTTGAAATCAATGCAAGAAAAACAAATAAAATATCATTAGACAGGAAAGCCTTGGAATGATTCGTCGATGATGATTGGGGTGGACATTCAATCGAACGCTAGTCCTACATAGGCTGAACGTTTTTCTTAACCAGTGGGGTATTTTCTTAATAATCTAAGAAGCAATTAACCGTGGCCTTAATCAGTAGTGAGGCGGAGTACGACGTTTGTTCAAAAATTATCGCGAATTTTGAATTTTCGCGGACTACGGATGTTCGATTTTCGATCTTTTTGTGGCGTTATGTTGGTACTCATGACCCTCACTTATGTTGACAATCTCGGCCATTTTGAATGTTCAGTCAGTTTTTGACAGCTGTTGTGCGTGGCCGTGTTTTAGCTGACTTCCATTTTTGTCTATCCCGAAAAATGGATCAAAGAATTTGTATCAAATTTTGTGTGAAAAACAACATAAAGTGCGCGGAAGTATTCCGAATGCTGACTGTTGCATCTGTTGCGGCTACTTTGGACAAACGCAACGTTTATCGATAGTGCAAAATGTTTTTAGAGGGCCGAGAAGATGTGAGCGACGAAGAGCGTTCCGGATGCCCGAGCACGTCAGCAACAGACGAAAACATTGATGAAGTAAAGAGACTAGTATTGGCCAATCGTCGAAACACTTTCAGAGAAATTGCTGAGGACCTAAATATATCGATTGGCTCGTGTCATTCGATTATCACCAAAAGTTTGGGGATGAGGCGGGTCGCCGCAAAATTCGTACCAAAATTACTCAATTTCGCCCAAAAATAGCATCGCATTAACATTGCTCAGGAGCTACTGGAATCTGTCCGTGACGACCCAAATTTGCTGCAGAGAGCCATAACTGGTGACGAATCATGGATCTATAGTTATGACGTAGAAACCAAAGCTGAATCATCCCAATGGAAGCTGCCGCATGAGCCAGAACCGAAAAAAGCATGCCAAGTTCGGTCGAATGTGAAGGTTTGATTGCAGGGGCGTGGTGCATTTTGAATTCTTGACGCAGGGTATAACGGTCAACAAGGAATATTATCTTCAAGTAATGCGCAATTTGCGAGAAGCAATCCGCCAGAATCGCCCGGATTTGTGGACGAACAAAAATTGGCTTTTGCATCATGATAATGCCCTGCTCACACATCATTACTTGTGAGCGAATTTTTGGCCAAAAACAACACTGTAATAATGCCGCAGCCACCGTATTCCCCAGGCCTGGCCACCTGTGATTTTTTCTTGTTCCCGAAACTGAAAAGGCCCATGAAAGGACGACGCTACGCCACGATGAGGAGAAAGACGGCATCGAAGGAGGAGATGAACAAGATCACAAAAAATGATTTTTCAAAATGCTTCGAGGATTGGAAAAATCGTTATCAGAAGTATATAATGTCTGATGGGGAGTACTTTGAAGGAGAGAAAATATATATTAATGAATAAACAAATAATTATTGAAAAAACATGAATTTCGCGATACTTTTTGAACAAGCCTCGTATATGATCTTGTCGTCCGCAACTAGAAAAAAAAATTGATCCGCGAGATGAACGACAACCCCAAATATGATTGTCTACTTTTCCCCACTGTTCTGATAATCATTAGTGGGGAATCTGGATTGGTTTGTTTCTCATTGGTTCTCTTCTTCTACCCGTTTCTCTTCTTCAGCTATGAATGCATTTATGCGAGTTTTTGCTAGTGTGAGAATGTTTTCAAATTGATGGTATGTTGTTGTCAAAATACAGTGAACCCCATTTACCTCTAGCACTCGAAATTCCTCAACACACTTTACTTCTCAAAATAACTGAAAAAACAAAATTTTGTTGATAATTTCTCATTGTCAATGAACTCTCAAGTTCCACAAGTCGAAATGCTGCAGTTGCGTTTAAGTAAAAAAATTAATACGACAAACGAAAAATTTATTTTCATTATTATTAAAACAAAAAACACTACCTCGATTTACCAAAAGAGTGAAGCCGTTAACGTAGTTCGTTTAGCTGCAGCTTGGAACTAGTTTGGAGATTTTTCTGAGCCTGTTGTTATTTGGGGCATACTGTAAAAAAGTTAAGTTCCTTTATAACTCCAATTATTTTAGTTCGAGTTCGAATATATATATATATATATATATATATATATATATATATATATATATATATATATATGTATATATATATATATATATATATATATATATATATATATATATGTGTATATATCTATATATATATATATATATATATATATATATATATATATATATGTATATATATATATATATATATATATATATATATATATATATATATATATATATATATATAATGGGCGCTTCGCGTTTCTGATTTTTGGGATTGTACTGAGCAAAAAAGTCCACTAGACCATACGTCTACGGTGAAAATCGAGCTTCCAGATTTTGACTTGCAGTTTTTTCTCAGACTTTATTTTTTTGGAAAATTTGCAAATTTTCTTGGGCTCATATTTCGTAAAGTATTTGAAATTTTGACTTATTAATTAAGTAAAGTTGTAGCTATTGTCTCGGATTGAGATTTTCGATCCAAAAATTGTATCCAAGACAATAGTTAAGAACTCTCTAGTACATCGCAAAAGCATTGGAACGCTCCTTCAGGCAGTTTTGGCCTTGTGAAAGTGCAAATTTTTCGTGAAAATATTGATAAATTTTCAGTTGTTCATAGCGCAAAATCATAAAAATGTTCTATTTCTTATTTTTATTCTATTTTTTTTATTTTATTCTATTTATTTTATTTCTTATTTTTTATTCTTCTATTGTTTTCAGTTCATTTCACGCATTTTTGTTAGTTTATTGTAAGCGATCACAGCATCAAATACACATAAAATTAAATACGCATTTTAAAATATCTGCCGCAAATGTAAGTTTTAGAAATAATAGTTTCGTGTATAAACCGTGCAGTGCTAATAAAAAACATTTTTTTAATATAAGATATAAAAAATATGGATAATCCAGTGGATTCTGATAATGAAAAATACACTGAATAGGAATTTTTGATGTGAAATCGTTTAAAACAATAATTGCTTTCTTCTTGATTCATACCTTGTCTCTACCAATACAATTACTTTGTACTTTAAATGAATTTCTCATAATTTTCAAAATAAATATTGAACAAAACAAAAAAAAAAACATTATATTATATACAGATATACATATATATTAGCTGTGTTTCTTTCAACGCGAGTGTAAATAAAACGCCAAAACGCTACCCGTCGTTTAACATTTTAGCATTTGGCAGCACTGGTTTTGACAATTTAAATGCTTATACATACACATTTGTAAACAAATTTTAAAGAACAGGAAAAACAGAAAATGGCAAATTCGGAGGAAGCATTGGTAATTTAACTTTAAATACTTATTAATTAATACAAGATAATATTTTATATATGTGATTATTTAGGTTACAACTATTTTATTGGAGGACAACAGTACTTTGCGTCGACTTAAAGAGCAATTGGAAATAAAAGAATTTCTTGACATGGTGTATGCGCAGAGTTCCAGTTCCAGCTCAAGCTCTGAAGGATCTGGCATAGACCAAGAGGAGCATACTAAATGCGATGAGTTTGTGGCAACTATACAATCATATGGTGATTCGGACTTCAGATCCCATATGAGGCTGCAGCGTACAACTGTGGAATACTTAATATGTATGTACGAATGTAAAACGTTTAAAATTAAAACTAATTTTTTTTGCATTTGCAGCAAGGTATTCGCAGTCTGAATTTGTGCCACAATCATCTGCTGGAAGGGGAAAGATTGATCCTCGTAAAGCTGTGTTCCTATATATATGGTACATTAGCAACACCATTACATTCAGACAATTGGGAAATTTGATTGGAATTACCAAATCCTCAGCGTGGGCAGCTGTACGTCGTGTTACTGCTTGGTTAATATCAATCAGCCATGAATTTGTAAAATGGCCAGAAGGAGCTGCTGCAGTGGAGGTGCGACGCAAATTTGAAGAAAAAAGAAAAATACCTGGCTTTATTGGGAAAATAGATTGTACCCATATTTGCATCAAAGCTCCGCATGTAAACAAGGAGTGTTATTTTGACAGGAAAAAAAATTACAGCTTAGTGTTACAAGCAGTTGTTGATGCAGATAAAAAATTTATCAACATTACTTGCGGTGAGCCAGGGTCTCTCCATGACAGCAGAGTTCTTCGGAGATCTGAACTGTATAGAATTGTGGAGACGAACTATGAGGACTTGTTTCCAGACTCGTCTTTTTTGTTGGAAGATTCAGCCTATTCTCCATCAAGTTGGTTAGTGCCGCCATTTAAAGACCATGGAAATCTAACAAACGTCCAAAGAAGGTTTAACCATATACATTCTGCAACAAGAATGGTTGTAGAAAATTCTTTCGGTTTGCTTAAAGGTCGGTTTCGGAGGCTGCTTAAGTTTACAGAACATACTAATTTGTGTGGTGTAACAAATCTTATAGTAAGTGCCTGTGTTTTACATAATATATGTATAATAGGGTGACAATTAAATGTATGGGCAAGTTTTTTTTTTACTTTTCTTTGGTCTCATCCTTTTTTTGGGTTGAGTTTTATAAAAAAATAATCCCTGTAAAATTTCAGGGCCCTAGGTGGAGGTTTAGGGGTCGCGTCGGCCCCCCAAAGTTACACAAAATGCGTTTTTTTAAGTAAAATCTCACTTTGATTGTTTGTAACTTCTGTTGTGTTGACTTTGTAAAAAATTGTTGTTGACTTTGTGTTTACATGACTTTGTGTTGTTCATTTATGTGTTTACAACAACTTATTCATACATCATTTTTATCTAATGCCAATATTTACTGAAATAAATTTAAATAACCTTGTTGTGATCTAAGCCTTCAATAATCTCTTTTCATTATCATTGCTCTTAAACAAATCATAGTTCTCTTATACATTTACTATTTAACCTTTACATTCTTTTCTTACTCTTTTTTTTCATTCTCTTTGATCTTAACGTTAACATAACAAGCTACTTGAGCATAATTGCCTTTTGATTTTCGATATTAGTTCAGTTGTTATCTAGCTTTCATCTCGCTGTCAAGTCGTTTCTCAAGCATTCGGCTTCAGTTAAAATCTCTCTTGTTGTTGTAAATAAAGCAAATATAATTTGTACTTCAATTTTAAACCCGTGCGTTTTTTTCTTTATTCGGTATAATAATTGGCATATAAAACCATCGAAAAATATCGTTGGTTCAAGAAACCTTTTAATAACATTTACTTTTCTCTATTTATTTGCAGTGAATACTTGAGAGTGAAAAGTCGACAATGTCTTCTACAATTTTACGTGAACGAATTTATTTAATCGGATATTGTTCAAATTCATTAACAGGAAATAAACTTCCATCAAATTTAGAGTTGTTGAAAGTTTTGTTTTTTAATTTACGTATAGTGAAAAAGAACTTACGGGAAAGTGCAAATTTAGTTGTGACAGAACTATTTGTATTCTGGGAAAAAGCCCGCATTCCCACCAGAGATAAACAACACTGCATAAGTAAGGTTGAGAAATTATACAAAGAATGGCAAAGTATGCAAAAAGATTGTAAAAAGACGTCTGAGTTTCATAACAACAAAGTGAAAGCGTGGATAGAAAAGTTGGATCAGCTTTTTGACGTGGCACATTCCAATGCATTGCAAATGATGTCTATTGAAGAAGATAGAGCTTTCTTGATAAGTCAACGGCACCCCGGACGCCCAGGCTTTATGTATGGCATTGATTACGAGGCAGTACGAAGAGAGCGCCAAATTGAGAAACGTAAACAAAATTTGATGAAACAGGTGGAACGAAATAATCATGAAATTGCATTAATTGGTTCGTTGTATTTTATTGTTTTTTTTTTATTTTTATTTTCTTAAGACTTAATCCTTTTTCCTAGATGAAACTGCAGAATTGCTCTCATCTGAATCAGGGGGGGATAATAGTTTTACAAGTGCAGAATGTGAACCATGTTGTAGTCAACCTCCAGCCAAAAACCTTAGAGGAAAGAATAAAATAATAACTCCAAAACTTGCGGCCGCATTGGACGCCTGTAAAATTAGTGACAGATATGCAGTTCATATAATAAGTGCAGTAGCTGAATCTTTGGGCCACAATATCGAAGAGTATGTTTTAAACCGAACGTCTTTGCACCAGGCAAGGGAACAAATCCGCGAAGAAAGAGTTTCAACATTGAGAAAGAAGCTAAAATTAAATGAGCTGGATACAATCTGCCTACATTGGGATGGAAAACTTTTGCCAGCGCTGACGGGAAATGATAAAGTTGATAGGCTGCCTATTATAATAACGAGCGGGCAAGTTGAACAGCTTCTACAAATACCTGCATTGAATTCTGGTACCGGAAAAGAACAGGCATTCGCTGTGTGCGATGCAATTTATGAATATGGCCTACAAAATCACATTAAAGCTCTAGTGTTTGACACAACAGCGGTCAATACTGGGCGATTCAATGGTACTTGTACCTTAATAGAAAACAGTTTGCAAAGACCACTTTTGTGGTTACCATGCCGGCATCATATATACGAGATAATTCTTAAATGCGTTTTCGACGAAAAAATAAGCTACTACGGAAGTCCCAACGTTAAATTATTTGAGAAATTTAAAAATGCTTGGGCTAAAATTAATAAAAGCAACTTTGAGTATGGCCTTCTAGATCCCCTTGTGAAGAATTACGTGAACGAATCAGCTGCGCGAATTATTAATGCTGTAAATACTGTCTTAAAGGTAAAACAACCCAGGGAAGACTATAAGGAATTTCTGGAACTGACTTTACTATTTCTGGGTGAAAAACCTAACAAGTCACACCCAAACAGCCTATTGTTTCGCTCACCAGGAGCTGTTCACCATGCCAGATGGATGGCAAAAGCCATTTATTGTCTTAAAATATTTTTATTCCGCAACGAGTTCCAGCTGTCAACACTCGAAATAAATGGACTTCGTCGAATTTGTATTTTTATTGTTGAAGTCTATGTTGAAGCGTGGTTTTCTGCTCCTTTGGCTGTTGAAGCGCCATACCAAGATTTTGTATTTTTGCGCAAACTGGAAAATTTTAAGAATATTGATGCTGAAATATCGCTCGTTGCGCTGAAAAAGTTTAAGAACCATTTGTTGTACTTAAGTCCTGAGGCGGTTGGTCTTGCATTTTTTGATAATAACGTACCAGTGTCTACAAAACAAAAAATGGTTGCAGCTTTGGAAAACGATTGTGAACTAGAGCAGAACACAAAACGAGTTAATGTAAATGGTAGAGAAATAGCTGAAATATTCAATGGCGGAATTGAGCAGTTCGTCTCGGTCGCAACAAAGGCATTATTTGAAAGATTTCAAATAAATACTAATTTTTTAAAACTTAATCCTGCAAAATGGCATCAGGACCAGTCGTATAAAAAAGTGGTTGAAGTGATGAACAAACTTAAAGTTGTAAATGACAGTGCAGAAAGGGGGGTCAAATTGATGGAGGAGTTCAATGAATTGTTCACAAAAAATGAACGTCAAAAGCAATTTGTTATTAAAATTGTGAGTGATTATCGAAATCGGTTTCCAGATTGTAATAAAAAAACATTGACCCAAGTTCTTTAGACTTAATCAATAAAAACATGCACTCTAACCAAAGTTGTTAATTTATTTCATGTTAAATTTTTTAAAAGGTGATTGTGAGCATTTTTAAATTTATTTCAGTAAATATTGGCATTAGATAAAAATGATGTATGAATAAGTTGTTGTAAACACATAAATGAACAACACAAAGTCATGTAAACACAAAGTCAACAACAATTTTTTACAAAGTCAACACAACAGAACAAAAAAAACGCATTTTGTGTAACTTTGGGGGGCCGACGCGACCCCTAAACCTCCACCTAGGGCCCTGAAATTTTACAGGGATTATTTTTTTATAAAACTCAACCCAAAAAAAGTATGAGACCAAAGAAAATAAGACTTTCGAAATTAACCTAATGTATAATCATGGATGATTTGTGTGACGATACTGAACAAGAGCCCTCAGATGAAACCGTTCCTGAACATTCCAATGTAGAAGCTGATGCTACGAATGTGAATAGACGGGAATCACTCACAAATTATTTGCAACGACAAAATATAATTTAGATACATATAATCACTACAAACCAATTTATTTTAATGACAAATTTTATGTATATACAATTTTCAGACATTTATTTTATAAAATTTTTTAGACATATGTTCGAATAGTAAGATATGCTTTGTTAGAAAACAAAATTGATTTATATGTGGCATTAAATAAATGAAAACTTGGTTTTCTTAATTTATTGAATGAAAAAAATATTTCACTATATCTTATAGCAATAAACAGGTACATATTCAGTCAGTTCAAATCATTTAAATAACATACAACAAATAAAAATATTTCACTATATCTTATAGCAATAAACAGGTACATATTCAGTCATTTAAATAAAAACCAACAAAAAAAAAAATATATATATATATATATATCACTTATCTTATATAACTAAATAGGTACATTTTCATTTACTTAAAATTAATAACATAAAATTGAACACATAAAAATATTTCACTTATCTTATATAACTAAATAGGTACATTTTCATTTACTTAAAATTAATAACATAAAATTGAACACATAAAAATATTTCACTTATCTTATATAAATAAATATACATTTTCATTTACTTAAAATTAATAACATAAAATTAAAAAAAAAAGTATTTAATCGTCTTTCTCTTTTTTTTTAAATATTTTCTAGAAGAGCAACTTTCCTCTCTTTCAATTGGGACTCTCTCTCTCCCACTACTCTTTTAAAAGTTGCTGCAATTGGTTGGAACCAGTGTTGATAAAGTAGGTACAATTGTACCTTTTTCCGACTTTTTTCACCCATTAGGTACTTAGGCACTACTGAGCCATTTTAGGTACAATTTCATTGAAGTTGCTACAATTTTCTTATTTCACCACTGCATAAATTGGCAAATTTGACTCCATCCAATATATCAGTTCCGGAAGAGGCTCTTATTGACTGATAATTACAAAAAACTAATTGCTTGTATCTTTTATATTTTTTATCTTGAATAAAATAATATTCAAACAACAGTAAGGAGTTAAAAACATTTTATTCCATAGAAAACACATATGTATTTGGAAAAATAAGAAATTAGGTACAATTATTTGAAAAAGGTACAATTTTTTTGTCTGTTTAGGTACTTTTGAAAAATCTCAAATATCAACACTGGTTGGAACATCGTCTTTCCTCTGCTCCTCTTTCTTCTCCAAAGCTTCTTTTTTTAGGAGAAGCTTTGAGTTGAAATAATTTTCTCGCAGAGATTTTCTATTACGAGATAGAGGTATTGGCGAAGCAACGTCAGGAGTTCTGGAAGAAGTGCTGGTGGATGGTTCTTGTTCAAGTTCTGTTAACGCCAACTGTGGTTGTCGGCCAACATGCAATGTATGTTGATTCGATACGATCTACTTAGTTCCAAAAATTTCCTCCATCTGTTCTGCATATGGTGCATTACATGCGGTTGCACGAGTGCGGTTTGAATTGTCTTTTGCCGTCTTATATGCGCTGAGTAGAGTGCGCATTTTCCCCTCCAAACAGATAGTTGTTGTGGTTGAGTCCTGAAAAAAATAAAATATTAGTTTTCCAAAATTCTTGTATTAAAAAGTGTTAGTGGTTTTGTGCTGCAGCGAGTGCCCCAGTGTTCAGTTCAGTGAACGTAATATATTCGTATTGATAATTTCTATTTTCTATTTACTTCGAGGCAGTCAAATCGTTTGTTAAATATTTAAAAAATTTGATAGAGCGGTCAATTATATATTTACCATTTCTATGGCTTGCTATGACAAAATGACGTGTCCACAAAGTAGCAAAATTAAATAACTTACCGTAATGCCCTGGAATACCATATCCTCCAGGACATGTTTATATGCATTCCTCTTGCCTTTAGGGTGTTCGAATTCCTCAAACCGCGCCTGGTAGCATCTCAGTAGCCCCATTGTCTCCTCTTTACTCCACCGCTTCCGTTTGCTATTGAACGCAAAAAAACAATAATTTTAATTTATTTCATTCACTCTCATTTTTAATATAAATTAAAAGTTATTAAATTATTTACAAACCTATTTTCTTTGTTATCCATTTTATATGACAGCTTTTTATATAATTACAGCGGTTAATTCTTGGTTTACTCTGTTTCTCGTTCACAATAGACAACAAAATGGTTTTGGCAGCACTTCTGTTTGAGGTGCTAAACTTTAAGCGCATACAAGCACCTTGTCTTAACTAAGCGGTCCATTTGTATGGATAAGCGGGCGTTTTATTCAGACTCGCGTTAAAAGAAACACAGCTATTGTTGATATATCAACAAAAAGTTTAAGCATTATGTACGTTGCTCTTGACCGAACTTCAGCACATTGAACTTGCATTTTGGCATTTGTAAGGTTAACCATTTATGCTTACGCAACAATAATGTAGTATCAGCAATAATACAATTTTTAATTAAATTGTCAACATTTATCAATAATGTACCTTTAATTAATTTTTGCATATTTAGTACTTTTCTTGGAATATGATTTAGTATATAAGCAACCAACAATAAACATAATTTTAACTGCGATTGAAGCAAGCAACTATTGTAGTTCATCTTTAGGACATGGTCCTTCGAGAGGTCTTTGAGTTTTCCCCCAATAGTGGTAAGATACTCAAAGAATTAGAACAGTGACAAAAAGTGTTGTGGCGTTAATAACGTACTATAGTGATTAGTGCGTACCGAGGCTTAAACATCGGAACAGTGGAAAAATCATTAGTGAAGGAAAAGCAACATTGAAACAACAACAATGAGTTTCGAGTAGTTGGTCCATAAACAGCTCGCCATTGAACAAAAGATTCAACAGCTATGGACGAACTTTAAATAGGAATTAACCAGCAGATACAACAAGAAGTACTTCACGCAACGCCTAGAAACTTTGCACTAGAAAAGGGAAGAGTTCCAAGGAAATAATGTCATCCTAAGTGGTCATGCTAAAGATCAACCACATCATGAGTACTTTACAAAAAGTTTTTCAACTAAATGAAAAAAAACAAGGATAAATTACGGCCCGATTGCAAGGCAAGCTATCCACAGTATTCAAAACAGAACAAATGCCAAAGGAGGCGCAGCTCATTTCAACCAATCAAAAATATAGAGACAAAGCCAGCACAAGCAATGAAAACAACAAGCGGTGAGAATCAAGTACAGCATAGATCCATCCAAGAGTGGTGCTGCAGTTCAAGGCCGAGCAGATAATTAGCTGCTCCACAATGATAACAAAATTAAACAAGGACTTTCTGGTCGCAGCGAAAATGATGACCAGAGTAACATCAATGAATTAGAAGAAATTTACGAAAATACATACATTACGCTACAAGAAGAACTGATTGCACGCAGCAAAGAAAAAACGGAAACACAATCACCAACAAGTAGAAAGTCTAAGCTACAACGTCTCAATATTCAATGGTCGATATGAGGAGTGGAGTCCTATTTGAGCGTTTAGTTCATCAAAAGAAAGGCTTAAGTGATGTCGAGAGGATGCACTACCTCAAGAACGCGGAGAAGCTATTAGACTAATGAGCCGTGACAGCAGGAAATTATCCAAGAGCAATTGAATTATTGGTCAAACGATACCACAATCCAGCAGCAGTAGTCACCAATTTTATCAAAAAATTGATAACCCATATGGCTGTCCGAAACGAGAATGCGTATAATCTCAAAACCATAATGGATACTCAAGGGAAATTCTGTGCCGGCATCAGCAACCTGGGTGTAGACACATCTTCCTTGGACCCTCTCGTAATTCAATTATTGCTGCCAAAACTAGACAATGAAACACGAAAATTATACCAACATATGCGATAGGCTTCTGATATTCCGAAATTATTTGACCTATTTGATTCCATTGAAGGAAGATTTTGGGGAATAGGAAATAGCAGGGAGGGATTACGCGATCACAATAGAAACAACAAGATAAACTTCCAGTCATCTCCAAAAATTACAAAGCAACATTTAACGACAATATTTTCGGAATGTCCTGTCTGCAACGATAACCTCCAAATTTATCAATACAGGAAATTCCTGGATATGACAATACAAGAGCGATGAGAAAAGGTTATACGTGCTCAATTGTGCTTCAAATGTCTTAGTAATGGACATACAGGTAAGGACTGTTTAAGCAGAAAAAGATGCCCAGACTGCAATATAAAGCATAACTCATTGCTTCACGAGGAAAATGCAGGAACGAACTTGTCATCAACTAAGGCTAAACCAGGAAAGCCACGAAATTCAACCGCAGACAAAAGCGCATGCACAGAAGTAGCAGCATCATAAAACAAAAGCGGTGGCAAAACTATTCTGTTAGCTACAGCAATAATTAATATAAGCATTAAAAATTAGATGAAGCCAGTTAGAGCGCTGATCAAGGATCGCAATCATGCGTAATGACTGAACAACTTGCTAGACATCTAAAGATACCCTTGATGCATTACGAAACTCAAGTCAACGGTATCAATGGCCATTCATCAAAAGTACTCGTCAAGTGCTCATTGCGAGTTCATTCTATTCATGATGAGAGGAGAAATTGTCATATGGAGACAATAGTGATGCCAAGAATCACATCAAAACTGCCTAATAAAGGAATCAAACCATTGGTCACACCAAATCCATGGTCACACTTTGAAGGTCTACAATTAGGAGATCCATGGTATGCTAAACCAAAGGAAATACAATTGCTGATTGAAGCAGATGTATTTCCAGAAATTATAAGAGAGGGATTACTTAAAGGCTCAGTAAACACACCCATCGCTCAAAATACAATATTTGGATAGATATTATCAGGTTCATTAGTTACCTAATATAGACCAAAACTTCATGAACATTCGACTAATGAAGTAACGTAATGTATCAGCGTATGTAGCGGTGAAGAAATGATGAACAAATTCTGGGAGTTAGAGGAAGTACCAAATGCATATCTAAAAACAAATGATGAAAAACATTTCTACCCAAACTCGAGACAAAATAACACGGTACATTGTCAAATTGCCATTACAATCCATTTGCGAGATTCAAGGAAAATGGCCTTAAAACGTTTCTTCTTGTTGGAACAACGACTATCTAAAAATCCAACATTAATAAAAGGAATACACAAAGTTTATGCAGGAATATATAAAACTTGGCCACATGCAAAGAGTTAATGAAGAAACATTGGTGAAAAAGTACTACTTGGCGCATCATGCCGTTACAAAAGAAGATAGCACTACGACAAAACTTCAAGTAGTTTTAGACCCCTCCGCAAAAACTATATCACGAGAATCATTGAACAGCATCATGATGATAGGTCCTACTTTTAAAGAGGACTTATTAGTGCTGTTATTTCAATGGATATCATTTCCAGTGGTATTGAAAGATATTGAAAAGATGTACTGGTAGATTTTAATTCACCCAGACGACAGGGATCTTCAACTTATTTTATGGAGAGAAGACCAAACACAACCAATACACGAGTATATATTAAAAACAGTAATTTATGATACAACATAAGCTCCGTACCTTGCCATTAAGACTGTATTCAAAATAGCAGAAGACGAGAAAAGCAACTTCCCACTACCTTCTGAAACATTAACGAAGAGATTATACGTGGATGATTGCCTGGGAGCTGCACAAAAATTTGAGGAATCTAAGCACATACAGAGAAAATTACTTCAGCTATTACGAAAAGGTGGGTTCAAACTTAGAAAATAGGCGTCAAGCAAGTCAGAAGTATTGCAGGAAATACCGAAGGAAAACATCGAAACAGGATTAGAAATGGAGTTTCACAATCAAGCTATAAAAATTCTGGGAATAAAATAGTGTACAGCATTGTTCAGCGAAAAATACACAAAAAGAGTAGTTCTAAGCGATGCCGGAAAATTATTCGACCCTTTGTCACCAGTGACAATAAAAGCAAAAATTATGATTCAAAAGTTGTGGATCTTAGGTACTGGGTGGGATACGGAGATTCCAGTAGACCTGCAAGACGAATGGAAATAATTCGAATCACGTTTACCAGCAGTTCAAAATATCAAAATCCCAAGATGAAATCAGGAATCCAACGATAGCGTAATAGAGTTATATGGATTTGCAGACGCTTCAGAAAAGGCTTATGCAGCGATAGTATACGTAATAGTTGCAAATGGAGAAAACGTTACAGTATCATTGATCGCGTCGAAACCTACTCGTATTAAACAAATATCACTTGCGCGGTTGGAACTGTGCGCATCAGTACTTTTAACAAAATTAATCAACTACATCCAGAAAGGCAGCGAAGCAACGTATGGAAAAATTGTTGCATGAATGGTTCTTTAAATATGATATCAGAATGCTAAGACTACAAAACCAGTTAAAGGAAGATAGTATTATTTTTTCACTAAATCCATTCGTTGACGATGCAGGAGTTTTGCGTGTTGGCAGATTAAACCAAACAAATCTACCAATGAATCAGAAAAATCCAATAATTTTACATCATTCAAGTGAACTCGCAAAACTCGTAATCAACCAGGCACACATTAATCACTTCATGGAGGAGCAAAGCTGACTCTGAATAATGTACGAAACAAATTTTGGATTTTTCGCGGAACAAATGCTGTAAAATCCTACATAAACAAGTGCATAAAATGTTTTCAGTTCAAAGCCGAATGGCAAACTCATTTGATGGGACAATTAACCGAACCAAGAGTAAATTTTTCAAGAATTAAACGAACTATACAAAAATTATGTCTGTTACCAATTGATGACAATTTTAAATCAATATAAAAAAGAGGAACACCAATTACCAAATAACGACTCTGCCAAAGATCCGTTTACAACCGTTGGAGCCCGAAAATATTTGCAAAATAATAAATCGAAATCAACTTCAGCATCAACAACATTATCAACGGTAATCACCCTACTATTACTGCTCACCAACTTTAACTCTATAAACGCAAATTATGCAATAACATACCCTGGACCCGGTCTTTTTATAGAAAGTCCAACCGGAATGCTTCGCACAGAAAACCATTTCCTAGTAGTGACATCATTATTAATATTATCGTTGAGGGGATGTTGCACTGCGACCTATAAGATCTATTGTGCCCCCTTCGTGGACCTAGAGTATTTCTCTTAGCCCAATTCCCTCGAAGAATTGGAGTATTGGTCCTACTTCACAGAGTCTGAGTTCTTCATCGAGTATGATGAATACGCCAAGGTGTTTCCTTCTCTTGTGTATCAGGGCGGCGCAAGTTCCTAACACATGTTGTGCGGTCTCGTCCTCTTCCTTGCAGAACCTACAAAGCGCATCAGGGAAAATTCGCAGTTTTGTTAGGTGATAATTCAACCTACAATATCCTGTTAGCAGTCCCGTAATGATTCTCAAGTTCTTCTTCGTAAGATTCATACAGTCCTCGTAGCGTTTTGGGTTGTATGTCCCTAGCGCTAATTTGGAATGTGATAACCCCGGTAATTTTTCCCAGTATAATCTTCTTTTCTCTTCTTCCCAGATAATTCGGGAGATGTTACCCGATCGTAATCCACAGAATGGTTCGGGTCCTACAAATGGAGATGATGCTCCTTTCCTGGCAAATTTGTCTGCCATCTCGTTTCCATTAATCCCTACATGCCCCGGAACCCATAGAATCCACACCTGATTGAGTTGGCCTAGGATGTTCAGCTTATCAATGCACTCCAACACCAGTTTTGATGTAACTTGGTGAGATTTAAGTGCTTTGATAGCTGCCTGGCTGTCAGTCAGTATTGCTATTCTGCGGTTCCGATAGTTTCGTTCGAGATTAAAGTGCGCACATCTATCTATCGCGTATACTTCCACTTGAAAAGTAGAGGTGTTCTTACGTAAAGGTTCAGAGTATCTTTTCCCTGGTCCAAATACACCCGCCCCGGCTCCATCGTCAGTGAGTGAGCCGTCAGTGTACCATGTCATCATGTACTGGTCTACCTTGTATGTCTCTGATATACCTTCCCAATCTTTTTTATTACTAAGTTCAGTTTTAAAATGTTTCTTGAAGCTGAACGTTGGGAGTATGGAGTCCTTTGGCATCGAGATTTCAGGAAGTTGCTTAACGAGAAGTTCTGTCTTCCTTTGATTAAGATAACTACCTGTGCTGGTGTCGTTTCCAGCTACCCTCAAAATCGCCCTCTTCGCTTGGGACTGGATATAAATATGAAGAGGAGTGAGATCCAAGAGTACCTCCATTGATGCTGTTGGACATGTTCGCATAGCTCCCGTAATACATACACATGCAAGTCTTTATATTTTGCTAAGCGTGTTAGTTACTGTCTGCTGATTCGTGCAGTTTTCCCAGACTAATGCCCCATAGGTTATCATTGGCCTGACAATTGCTGTGTATATCCATCGCAGGATTTTTGGTGTACAGCCCCAACTTTTGCCCGCAATAGTTCTACACGTCATGAAAGTTTTGATGGCTTTCTGTTTAATTTGCTCTATGTGGGTTTTCCACAGTAATTTTTGGTCTAAGACGATACCCAAGAATTTTGCTTCTTTCTGAAGTTCTATCTCTATACCGTCTAAACGGATAGGTTTAAGATGCGCGAGTTTATACTTTCTTGTGAATGGTACTAACGTTGTTTTTGCTGGATTAATATTCAGCCCAACCTTGGCGCACCATTTCTTCGTTAGTTTAAGTCCTAGCTGAATTCTATCACACAGAGTATCCTCAAATTTGCTACTACAGATGATGACTATGTCGTTCGCATAGCCCTGAAATGACAGACCATTGTTTTCTAGTTCTGCCAATAGCTCGGCTACTACTATACTCCACATAAGTGGCGATAGCACACCTCCTTGTGGGCAACCCCGTGTGGTGTTAGCGATTTTACTTCCTGTACTAGTTGGTATTTCTACCTTCCTGGTATGAAGCATATTGCTCATCCAAAAAGCTAGAGTATTGTCAACCTATTCTTGTAAGAGCTCTTCTGATAGCGTCATGTGAAGGATTTTCAAAAGCACCTTCTATGTCTAGGAAGGCGCATAGTGCCGTTTCCTTCTTTCCTAAGATATCCTGCAATAAGTTCTTCAGTTGGTATAGTGCAGTTTCAGTGGAATGCCCTGCTCTATATGCATGCTGACAGGAGTGCAGCGGGTTTCGTATTAAAACCGTGGTCCGGATGTTGTTGTCTACTACCTTCTCTATAGTTTTTAGAGCAAAGGATGTCAGGCAGATTGGCTTGAAGGATTTCGGAAGGAGGCGGTCCCTCTTACCTACCTTCGGCAAAAATACCACCTTTGCCCTTCTCCAAATCTTACGTATGGATCCTAGCGCTATACTGCTTCTTGCTATTCCCGTCAATGGACCTAATAGCTGCTCTATACCCTTCTGGAGTAGGGCAGGAAAAATTCCGTCTACCCCAGGTGATTTCAATGGTTTAAAAGTGTTTACTGCCCATCTAATCCTCGGTTCCGTGCAAATTTCGCTTGCTATGACCCATTCATTCCTGCTTACTCTTACCAGATTTCCAGTATATTCTGTCCCTGCTGCCACATATGTGGAGGATCCTAGGAAGTGTGTATCAAGAAGTAATTTTACTCTCTCTTCTTCATTTCCGGTGAAGGAGCCTTCCTCTTTTTTAAGGTTGGTGGATGATATACTACTGCCTTTGGCAATCACTTTATAGAGTTTTGAAACCTCAGTGGTGTGCTCAATGCTTTCGCAAAAATTTCTGAAACTTGTGCGTTTTGTTTCTCTAATCTCTTTGTTGTAGAGTGTTAGAGTCCTTCTGTATTCAGTCCAATCCCCGGTAATTTTTATCTATTAGATAGCCTACGAACCTCAGTTCTTAGTCTCTTTAGATCATTGTTCCACCAAGGTACGTCATTGGTAGAGCTTACCTTGCTTATCGGCCAGCTGTCTTCGTATGAATCAATAATTGCTTTATTGAGACTTTCCACCATAGTTTCGAGTTGTGTTTCGTGTCTTATGCAGTCGCCTAATTCTAGTTGCCTTAGGTTTGCATTCAGATTGCTTAGATATTTTTCCCAGTTTGTTTTCCTCGGATTCCTTAAAATTCTTTGCGTTAATTGTGACACCTCTATGTCAAATCGTAATATCCTCTGATCGGACATTGATAGTTCGTTGGATACTATCCAATTCTTAACAAGACTAGAGCCCCAGGTATTTCCTAAGGTTATGTCTAAGACTTCTTTACGAATGCTAGTTACGAAAGTGGGTGTGTTACCCACATTAAGAATTTCTAATTTATTACTAATGATAAATTCAAGAAGGTACTCACCACGCTTGTTGGTGTCTGTGCTGCCCCATACCTCGTTATGCGCATTGGCGTCACATCCAAGTATTAGAGGTTGCTTCTTCCTTTCACAGTACTCCACCAGTTTGTAGACAAGCTCGGGTGGGACCCGAGTATCTTCCCCTGGTAAGTATCCTGATGCAAATACAACTTCACGTGTGCAGTCGTTGATATTGATCGGGATCTGCACCGCTACAAGATCTCTAGAGAGAAACTCTGGAAGACATAAGTATTTCATATTCTTCATTAGTACTATGCAGACTCTTGGGTTATCACACCTGATGTCCCAGATTACTTGCGTATCAGATGCAGCCAAACCTCTGATTTGACCCCTGAATACCCAGGGTTCCTGTGCCAGCACTATGCTCAGGTTCTGAGTTACCATCAGATCGAGGAGTTTCTTGTCGTCGTTCCCAGCTGCTCGCGGAAGGTATACCGTCATCAGATGTACACCAGGGATAGCATCCCTAGTGCACGTCGTCAGCTCTGTCCCCTTCCAACCAAATAGCTTGGGTAACGTCGTCTTCACCCATTCGGCAACCGCATCGGTGGAACAATCGTTCAGGATGAAGCCTGGTCGAAAGTGAATGCACTCAAATTCAAGTTCGGTTTCAGAACCCTTGAACATTTCGTCCATAAATAAAATTACCCCTGTTCCTCACGCGAAAGGATGACCTCCGGGAAGGACTTTGGTATTACAGCCAGCCTAACGCCTTTGGTGACGCTGGCATAACTGACACCCGCCCTCCTGGTGGCCGCCTCTGGTTTCGGTGCAGGTTTTGGCAAACTTCTCTTCATGGTAACCCCTGGTGCAGTATCACAAGCCCTGCTTTTTTGGCGGAGTTGCCCTCAGTTGGACTGATTTCAATAGCGCCCCTTTTCCTTACAACAGATGTGCTCTTAGCGCGATTGAGCACTTTCTGTTTGGCTTCTTCGGGCGTTAAGCCCTCTTTGAGATAGCGAAGATACCATTTAATACCCGCCCCACGCAAACCTGTACTTTTCCTGGCAGCGCCGAAGCCGTGGAGCTGCCTCGTCTGTTCAGTACTCGTCGAGGGCTGTGTATTTGTGGCCTTTGATGTCGAAGCACCCTCAACACCCACAGTGCCCCGACTTTCCTTCCGTTTCACGGGTCCAGTTGCCTTCCGTGGCGCAGGCGCAGAGTCTTTGTTACCTTTGCCCTCCGTCTGTCCTCTCCGGTTAGGAGTTAGAACGTGGCGCTCAGTATTGAGAGCATTACGTTCCACCTGATTCGCCAGTTGAGTTGCAGAATGTGTACCTGCGAGTTTATTTATTTTATTTAAATTTGGTGTTTCCATATTTAATCCCACGAGTGTGGAGGAAAGAAGATTCGCCGTGTCATAGCCCCCAGTAACACGGTAAGCCCATGATTACTCACTGAGGTGGGCAGGTATCAGTGAGGTGCGACGTTAGAATACAGTATGATAACCCCTAACTGCAAACATTAAGCCGATGGACGCGTGCTATCCCGGCTTAGGGGGGGTGTTTAACGACCACCCAGTCGTGTACATAATTTTGTCTGACGTCTCCAGGCTGACCTCTACATAATGGGTGACCCTACCAGATTGAATAATCAGTCCGATGCATAGCCCATCCTTTCACCGACGCACACAAGCCCTACCACCACGTCAAGGTGAAGGTACGACGTAAGGTAGTGACATCATACAAGATCACAAAAAATCGAATCAGACGAAGGATCAAATGAGAAGGTTGTGTGACCAGGCAAAAGTGGTAACGAAAGACTGCCAATGTGAAGAGTTAATAAACGGAAAGTGGAAGAATATTTTAATAACCATCAGACGCCTAAACAGAGAGTTGTAGGGAATTTTATTACAGCATTATTCGGAGTAAACGATGAAGTGTATCACGATATTGAATCTTTAAACATCAACCAGAAGACTCTAATAAAATTCACCAGAACTACCCGTCAACGAAACAGAAAACAGAATAACTGCAAAGACTAACAAATTTGCTAAGAAAAAACTCTATGAAGGAATTCATGCTATTAACAAGATGGGGGCTTGGTATAAGACTAGCGATGCCAACAAAATCAACATTCACTTGCTAAATACGTGTCTTATAGCAAGTAGCTACATGAGAGAAATTGAGGATAAATACGCTATTGATAGCATATCTGAATTTCTATCACACCTAGAAGTTCACGAGATCGTAAGCAACACACGAGATCCCAACCAAATTAGGTGGACCTTAGAAACGCAGCCCCGACTACTTGACATATTAGAGTTCTGACTAACATCAACGAAAATCGTCTTTAACGCATATTTTATAATCCTCGATACGGAATGATATGACCTATTGAAATGTAACACAGAAGAAACACAAAGAAATACAAATGTCCGTATCAATGTTTGGTGTAAACTATAACACAAATCGATATTTTGAATTATCGTTGGAGAATGTTATGAAGGCATCCAAATTGAATGAAACAACGATCGTTCTCCAACCATTTACTTTCCTCACCATTGATGATATGGATAACTGCATAATTTAAGAGCTTTACAAAAAATGTCTCAACCGAGTCTTTAATTCAAGAAGCACTATTTGGAAGGAATTATGGACACACAATGCATGGATGTTCATCAGTCCAGTGCAAACCACTGTATTCTTTATTTGTGGAAACAATCAACAAGAAGCATTTTTGAATGATTCAGGAATTATACATGTTACTCCTGACTGCATTATTCACTCAAATCTCATCAGATTAAAAGCAAGAAAACAACACGAAAAACCAGTTGTGACGCATTATACAAAGCCGATATCCATAATCAATACAACAATCAACCATCATAGGTGTTGTGTATTCGTCCTACTGCTCGCGTGATGCTGCAGACATATATCAACTGCGAGACAGCCAAAGGGCAGCTACTTTTTGACAGCTGCAGCAAAGTAAGTGTTTTATATATATATTGAAATTTGCTGTTTAATAATATTCCTTAAATAAATAGACTTTTGAATTATATTATTTTATTTATCAAAATTGGAAGATTTGAAAATAGGGCAATTCATATTTCAAATGAAACAATAATTACATTGTTGGTTGCCCTCACAACAGTTTTACGACGTAGTGGAGAAAACGCCACTAACGAGCTAAATGAACTTCATGAAACCAATTGGAAGGAAATCTGGAACCATCAGTCATGTACAACTGGAACCATCTCCATAATTGCAGAAGTATTTATTCTGTGTGTCATATACAAATTAATTCGAAGCCTTACTCAGCTCCAAAAAATCTAACCGGCCACCCGAAAATGGCGCACTTAGGCCAACATTGACCCTTTGTGATACCGCATGGGACAACAGGTCCCATCCCTTTCAAAGGTCCAGCAATTTGGAGCTTTTAATGAAGCAGTTGATGGAACTAATCTTTTTTTTGACATATCTCCCAAGGAGTCCAAAAAGTAGTCGCCTAGGGAAATGTGCCTCCTTCTGGACAAAGCTAGACACGTGCACAACAGGTGAGCAATGGACTCTTCCTCCTCCTCGTCCATGCAACTCCTGCAGAAGTCGTTAGAGGCGATCCCCAGCCTACACCCGTGTGTGCGTAGAGTCCAGTGTCCCGTTTGGACGCTAATCACTGGGCCTATGCTTTGTCTATTTAGAGTCAGTAGGCCCTTAGAGCGCTTGACATTTATCTCTGGCAAGGTTTGTCTAGCTATTTTACATCCTGAAAGTTCAGACCAGCGCCTACCGATGTTTGTATTTACTAAGAGCTTACATGTGGCAATACGAATATCGAATTGCGACCTATCTGATTCAATTGGTATGGTAGTACCCGCACGGGCAAGTTCATCCGCCTTGCAGTTCCGTGGAATATCTCTGTGACCGGGAACCCAGCACAGATGCAGACGGGTCTGCTTAGCTATCTCGTCTAAAGTTTTGCGGCAGCTCTTGACGGCTTTTGAGGTGGTAATAACCGAATCCAAGGAGCGCAAAGCAGCTTGGCTGTCGGACAGAATGCAAATATCAAGTCCAGATATCTTCTTCTTCCTTAGTCAAGACAGTGCTGCCTCTACAGCCGCGACCTCTGCCTGAAAAACACTAAAGTGGTCGGGCATCCTAAGGGACATGTTAATGTCCAAATCTTCTGAGAATACCTCCGACCCCACTCTGTAGTTTGGATCCATCTGTGTAGATATGAACCCCTTCTACATTAGGGGGGATGTCATCCTTCCATTCGTCCCTGGAGGGAATGGAGATCTTGCACATACCAGTGAATGCGTACATTGGTGTGATGTAGTCGAAAGAGTCAGGAATACCCTCAAAATGTCTTAAAATAGACGCATGACCTACATTCCTGGCATCCCATTGATGCGTAGCTTTTAGCCTGATAGCTGAGTTTCCAGCCATTTTGTCGCCAAAAAGCATAACAGGCAGCAGATTGAGCATAATGTCCATTGTCCATGTCCATGAATACCTCTGTACCTCTTTGTACCTTTGTTATCAGCCTATTGTATGTGGACTTACTTAGGGCTGTCCACCCAGCAAGCACCCCATAGAAAAGGACTGGTCGTACCACAGCTGTGTATATCCAATAGGCTACCTTAGGCTGTAACTCCCAATTTTTGCCTATAACTCTTTTGCAAGAGTACAGAGCTACCTGAGCCTTCCTAATGCGCTCGCTTATATTAGCCTTCCAGTTTAGCTTCCTATCTAGGATCACGCCCAGATATTTAGCCTCCTTGACAAGGTCAATATCTACACCCTTTAGTTTTGGAGTAATAAATTGAGGAATTATATACTTCCTAGTGAAGAGTACCAGCTTAGTCTTGGTCGGATTAACCACCAACCCACAGTCAGTAGTCCATTTAGAGAGAATGTTCAGCATGTTTTGCAGCAATTCCCTCAAAGTAGATATACGAGTATATTTACCTGAGATACTAATAGCAACATCATCCGCATACGCAACCACCTTGCACCCTTCCCTCTCCAGTCGAACAAGCAGCTGATTTACCGCAAGATTCCGGAGTAGGGGTGAAAGAACTCCACCTTGAGGTGTCCCTCTGTACACGGACTTCTTCGCCGACGCCGCTCCCAGCTGTGAATTCATTATCCTGCTACTAAGCATGTTTTCAATCCACCTGCTAATGGCGGGTTCCACCTCCAAGTCTCGCATCGCACCGATTATTGCGTCTGATTTGATGTTGTCAAAAGCTACCACAATGTCCAGGAAAGCCACTATGGAGAACTCCTTGTTGTGCAGGGAGCACTCAATACTAGAGACTAAGGAGTGTAAAGCGGCCTCCACCGATTTACCCTTGAAGTAGGCATGCTGAGGGACTGACAGCTTCTGTCTGTCTATAGTGAGCCTCAGATGAATGTCTAACAACCTTTCCAGGATTTTTAGACAGAAGGAGGACTGACTAATGGGTCTTAAGTCCCCTGGAGCTGTGTGTGAACTTTTGCCGGCCTTGGGTATAAAAATTACCTTCACATGCTTCCATGAGTCTGGAATATACGCTAATTCAAGACAACTATTATAGATCTTTAACAGGCACTTTATTATTAGATTCTCTGACTGCTGAATTTCAATTGGAGGTACACCATCTGGGCCAGATGCTTTAAATGGTTTGAAGCAATGGATAGCCCATTGTAGTTTTGGCTTCGTGACTATGTCTGAGTTGACTTCAACTACATTCCCGCTGGGATTCGTTCTCCGCGGAATGGTACTCGAGCAACCAGGGAAGTGAGTCTCCAGAAGAAGCTCTAGAGTCTCATTACTATTAGAAGTCCAGGATCCATCCTCCCTCCTCAGGTAACCAGGTACCATTGGAGCAGTTGATAGGATCTTCAAAACCTGGACGTCTCAGAGATATCTTCTACGTCACCGCAAAAGTTCCTCCACGATTCCCTCTGTGCCTTTCTAAGCTTACTTTTGAAGGCTCTGAGTGCTGACTTATATAACGCCCAGGCTGCACCATATCTAGACTTCTTTGCGCTTTTGAAAAGTCTCCTACAGTTTTGTCTGAGTCCCCTAATTTCCTCCCCCCACTATTTGGGTTTTTGTTTCACCCTGGGTCTACTAAGGGGGCAAAATACCAATAGAGCCTTATTAAGAGCAACCGTTAGAACCTCCACAGACCTATCAATTTCGTCACACATGCTTGTGCTTGTGGGGTTCTGAGGTAGTAGGCTAGCTACAGTCACCTTGTGGAGGTCCCAGTTTGCCTTCCTGACATTTCTAAAAGCCTTAGGGCTAGGTAGACTATCTTGAAGATCAAACTGAATTAACCTATGATCCGAAAAGGAATGTTCCTCTAGAACTCTCCAATTTGAGATCCGATCAAAAATTGATACGGAGACAAGGGTTAAGTCAAGGACTTCTTGCCTATTAGCAGTAATGAAAGTGGGTTCTGACCCCTTATTGCATACAGAAAGGTTAGTCGTTACAATATATTCATATAATGACTCACCTCGTTCATTAACATCCGTGCTTCCCCAGATGTCGTGGTGCGCATTGGCATCGCATCCAATAATAACAGCCACCCGTTGAGCCTTTGCATCCACAACAAGCTTCTGTAGGTTGGCTTCTGGAAGGATCTCATGGTCATGCGCCATATAGGGCGAGACCAACCAGTACCGTCCCTTGCCAGTTTTCAGGCAGACGACCGTTAAATCCTTGTTGCTGTAATTGGGAGAATAAATTACCTAACATTGTTCCTAATGAGGATACAAGACGTAGGTCTTCCTTCACTTACGGTATACAGCAGGCTGTAATTTTCAGTCCTGAGACCACATACCAAGTCGCCGTGTGTCCAGGGTTCTTGGATCAGGACAACGTCTACTACGCCTTTTGCAAGACGGAGCTGAAGGCTGGTAGACGCCGCCTTCGAGAGATGGAGGTTAATCTGCACTATTCGTAGCATCTCTGCTACTTGTAGCGCTGGTCACCTCCACCACCGTGACATCAGCCTCAGACTCCGAGTCTGACTCCAGAAGAACTTCCTCCTCACTGAGTGTGGTTGTCCCTAGGAGACTCTCTAAACCCCCCTCAGTTGACATAGAGTCACTGCATTTCGGGTGCATGGCGGAGTCCTCAGCAGCAGCAGGATCAGCAATTACCCCTGAAGGATTCACTACCGCTTGATCCGTGTCAGACAGTTGCCCGTCCTTTTTGTAGACCTTGAGGCTTGTGGATGAGAAGCCATACCCCACGACCCAATTGGATTTCGCTAGAGTCGCCAGAGATTCGGCGTTCACCACAAGGGTTATTGACCTGTAATCCCCTCTTGGTTCCTCTACTTTAGTAACCTTCCAATTATTAGTCGGGAGCTGCTGGTTGCTCAACCTAAAGATCTCCAAGATAGCCTTAGGGTCAGACGGTTCGGCTGGGATCCACGCGCGAGTTATGTTTTTATGTTTTCTTGTATAAAAACAATATTTAAATATTTATATAGTTTATTTATTCTTTGAATTTAAAATTATTAATTTAAATTAGTTATATATTTAGCATTAATTAAATTATATATATATATATTCAGCATTAATTAAATTATATATATCTTCAGCACTTCTAACCTCTATTGTAATCACGCCACTACTGAACTACTCAAAGAGCTTGCGATTGACACGTCAGACCTAACGGTACATTAAGCTTTTTAGTCTCTTTAAGTAGTTCGGTTTGGTTGACTATTATAATACGTTACTCCTCCCCTGTTTAAATCATACAAGACTCCTGTATTGTTTACAACTTAAATTTATAATATATTCGCTATTGAGGGTTACAATGATTATTAACATTATTATACGAGTGTATGTAATTAATTATTTTTTTTTTTTTTTTTAAATTCTTTATATTAATTAGTGTATTGGAAGTAAAGTATATTTACTGTACAATGGTTAAAATGTATTAAGTGATTTCCACTCAACGTAAATTGATGAGGTTCACAATTTTCTTCTAAGATTTCACTGTTGCATTTTTGATTATGATCGTTTTGGTACTTATATATTTTTCTCTTTTGGTTTCTGTATTTCTTACTAGAGTGTCTTATTTTTTTTCAAAATATAAGACCATTTTCTCTGTACTTAAAAGTTCTGTTCTTAAGTTCTATTTGTTTTTATTTTGTTATAAATATCAATTTTTTTTTTCAATGGTTAGTAAGTTTGGGCGTATTATGTCATTTTTGGAAAAATACTATGTTATCTTATAGTTGGGTTATTCTAGTATAAATTTATACGGTCTTTTAATATTGGTTGTATGGATATGCTGTAACTTTGATTTTTTATACTTAGGTTCTTCTTTGTGTCTTACAGCCTTGTAGTTCTTTATAAATCCTTCTTTACGGTGTTCCTGATATTCTTCTTTGTTTTTGTTCAGTTTTTCTATTTTCTTTAGTTTATTTTTTATAAGGTTATCATTAATTTTATGGAAATCTACCTCTCTATTCTGTATTTGTTTTGGTGTCGTTAGTGTTCTGCTATGTATTATTTCGTTGTAGCAACGTACTGTTAACTGTATGATTCTTTTAGGTGACAATTCTGGTTGTTCTTGTTTTATTATCCTAAACTTTTCGGCTATGCTATTGTGAAATCTTTCTATATCTCCATTACCGGTATGTGAATTTGGTTTTGTAAGATGTAGTTCTATACCTTCTTTATTTACCAATTCTGCTATTTGTAAACTCTTGAATTCATTGTCGGCGACTATCCTCTTTGGTTTTCCTATTCTCGCTATAAGTTCTTCTAAAATTGCTACCAGTGTAATTGAATGTTTATCTGTTAGATGATAAACAAAACCAAATTTGGAAAACTTATCTATGATCGTCAAGAAATTATTTTTCATAATGGTATAAATATCAATGTGAACAATTTCATTCAATTTACTTGGAGTTTCGGAGATATGAAATTTTTCTTTGATAGGATTCCTGTCATACTTCACCAATTGGCATAATTGGCAATTGTTGATCACTCGGATTATGTAATCTAACAGTTTTGGAAAGTAGATTTTCATTTTAAGCTGCTGATAGGTTTCACTTATCCCAAAGTGATGGCTATCTCTAGTATGATAAAAAGAAATTTGTTGTACTAACTCTTCTTCGGAAGTGATATTTTGGGCTCTGTAAACGCATTTTATGAATTTTACTGTATTATCGTTGTTATACCTCATTCTGATGTTTTCTTGTACTATATTGTACAGTCGGTCGTTGAGTTCTGAATAAATGCCGACGGTACCTTTTAAGGTATGAGCTGACAGAATTTCATCACATTGTGGGAGGTCAGGGTTGGGTTTTAATCCTTCTTTAGTCAAAATGTGTCCTAAAAATGGTGTTTCTCGTCTCATGAAGTTGCATTTATCCATTTGAATTTTTAAGCTATGTTGTTTTAATGCATTGAATATGTCTTTCAAATTAATAATATGCTCTTGCAATGAGACGCTGAAAATCAAGATGTCGTCTAAGTAGACTACACAAGATCTGTTTAGGAATGGTCGGAGTACATCATTCATTAGACGTTGAAACGTGGTAGGTGCGTTTTTTAGGCCAAATGGCATTGTTATAAATTCGTATAGGCCATGAGGAGTTAGAAATGCCATTTTACATCTGTCCTCCTCCTTGACTACGATTTCATGGTAGCCTTTGGCTAAATCTAGCGTTGAGAAATATTGGGCTTTTCCCAACTTGTCTAGTATTGAATCTATGTTTGGTAGTGGAAATTTGTCATCCACGGTTATCGAGTTGAGTTTTCGATAATCTACTACCAATCTATATTTTTGCTTGCCTGAGTTATCTATTTTTTTCGGTATAACTATGAGAGGACTAGTGTACCTAGAATTGCTGCGGCGTATAATCCCTTGGCTTTCCATCTCAACTATCTGTCTCCTAACCTCTTCCTCGTATTTTTGTGGGTATCTATACAACTTTGCATTTATTTGTTCGTCTGTGGAAGTTCTGATTGCATGCTCGACTGCATGAGTGTGAGTGAGTTGGTCTCCATCTTTATAGAAGAGTGTTGTGTATTTTCTGAATAATTTGTTCAATGCTAATTTTTCTTCTCCGTTTAGGTGTTCAGTATCAATGTTTTCGGTTATTTCATTTTCTGTCTTTATTTCAAGTACCGTTATTCTGTCGAAAGGGTGTTCTTCGAATTGTATAATAGCATTATTAAAAATTATTTTGTTGTCTTCCATGTCAATCTTGGCCTGTAGGTATCGAAGTATGTCGGTGCCAATTATAAACTGATATTTTCTATCATACATAAATGGAGTGACCTTCCACCGACATAGGGCTTTTTCTTCGACATTGAATTTTTTAGGGCAAGGTGTGTGTATTTCTTGGTTAAAATAATCTTTTTTATTTATTGTAGTATATGAAATCGGTGTTATATCATGCTTATCAAAATCATTTATTTCTTTGCTTACCATGCTTACATTTACAGCACCGGTGTCAATTAGAGCTAAATAAGTTTTATTTTTTATAGTTATTTTGATTATGGGTGTTTGGTAGAATTCCGAGGCTAATTGATAAAAAAATTATTTATTTCATGAGATGAGCTTGGCTGTTCAGAGTTTTCTAGGGCTGCTACATTTTGTCTCTGCAACGAAGGTTTTTCATTTGAGTTTATTTTTTTCATTTTCGTTTGAGTTTTATCTTTTCCATTATGTTTTTCATTTGAGTTTTATGTTTTCACTTGAGTTTTTTTTTTTGGTTACCCTGTTGACTTCTACCTAATGTTATATTGTCTACCTCCATAGATACAGTAGGGCTTTCTTCCTTATAATTACCGCTACGATAGTTCACTGCCTGTTAATTACCTGGCTGATTATTGTACTGACTGTTCTGATTTGCCTGATAAAACCGGTTATTACTGTAGTTCTGATTCTGTTGTGTGCTTTGTCTGGATTGTACCGTTTGATTTTGGTTGTATTGTCTGTGTGTGTTATACTGTGATCGATTGTGTTGGTGATTATTTGGGTTGTGGTAATTGTTGTTGTTAGTATTATTAGTACGTTGTTGTTGTTGTTGGGTTGGTAATTGGTTACTGTTATTCAGTTTAGTATTATTATACCTGCCTTGTTGATTAATTTTATTATTGTTTGGTCTATTTTCAAAAATTCGATACTCATTCTTAATACAATTAACTTCAAAGCTAAGAGAATTCATTACATTTATTATTTCGTCATAGTTGTTAAATTTTTCTATAGCATATGCTAATGTGCCTTGAGTAATTCTTTTAATAGTATTTATTATAAGTGGTTCGATTCCGTTAAAATCCACTTGGCTTTCTTGTCCATAATCAATTTTTAATTCTTCTGCTTTATTTTTAAAATATTGAATTCTTTCAATTAAGTCACTTGGGTTTCTTACTTTAATGCGGCCTATCTTGTTATATAGTTCCTCTGGTCTGATATCTGGACAGTATCTGCTACGTAAAGCTTGCTTAATGTTGCTCCAGTTGTCATCCGCTGTCGCGAAAAGAGGGAAAACCACCGGGGAATTCCTTCAAAAGCTGGAGGTAGAGACTCTTACTTCTACCTCTTTCCAGCACTCAGGAGCGATACTGCCATCCGGGTCATTACGATCTATGACCGCCATGACCTGGTGTCTTTTCAGTACTTCGCTTTTTACCGACAGTACCGCGCTTTTTAAACTTCTTTGGATCTGGGTGGGTGGTCTCTTCTAGGGACCGTTGCCGCTTTGTAGCCTGTTGTGTTGGAGCTTGAGACTCCTTCACAACTTTCGTCGCCCACTCGAGGGAAGCCTTCTGCTTCACCGTCCTCGCCTTCTCTGGGATCCGCGACAAACGTTCCACCATCCGGAGAGCAGCCCTTTTTACCTTGTAGAACCTTTTGGTGTCCGTGGTTAGCAACACTATCGCAGCACGTGGCTTTGCTTGTGCCAGGGTCGTCGTCCTTAGCTACAATAGCCACCGCAGAGTGTGCGGAGGATTTTGGATTCCCCTCCGAATTAGCGTTTAGAGACCTCACGTCAGTTTTTTTGTTTTTAATTTGTTCATACTGGTTCTGACGGCCACCCAATCGATTGATCAAGCTAACGCAGCCAAAAATTTGAAAGGGGAAGGGGTTGGTCAACTGTGGCAGCGCCCCGTACCACAGCAAGGCCACCGTTACTACCTGAGGCCTAATTAACCTCCTGGCTGCAAAATAACATCCAATGGGCACGATCCCAAGAACACCCTGGATTAGGAGAGAGACAGTTTTTAGTTGGATTACTCCGCAGTAGTCAGTCCGGCTAGCGTAATCCCATAAGAGCCGAAACTCCGCCATCTTAACCCATTGCGTCATTGCAATCATTTAAGCCCTCGTACCCCGACAAGGTGACTGCTCTTCACGAAGGGTCCAACAACATAGAACTACAGGAAATTCTGCTACGTTAATTCAGCTTTTGAAACTTCCTGGTAATCCTAACTCATCCCCATGGAAGTCAGCATAATGTTGATGAATCAATAAAAAGTTTAAGCAGAAACATAAATGATAGAGACATCCAATTTCCGTCTCGTATACAAAATTCGCAAGGAGGAAGACTTTTTGGAATGAAAGATACAAAGTTGGCTCAACTTGCTTTGTATACACGAAGTGTTTATAATAAATGTTTAGATGCTCTACGTATTTGTATAAAACAATTAATTTAATAATGCAATTGCGCTAAAGAGTTTTATTTTGAAATTTTGGTATAAAATCAAATAACTATACATACAGCAGAATTTGCCGTAGTAAATTTTTGCCAAAAAATCACAACAAATATTCATTTAAAAATAAAATGAAATGTTTTTGTTAAGAACCTACCGCTGGATTCTATTGCTGACAGCTTACCCATAGATCATTTTTATAAAAAATATATATAGAATTTTGTGATTTTTATATATTTTTTATATGTAAATTATATTTGATATTGCATAAATTGGATTTTTCATAAATTATTCTACGGTACCAAAAAGTGAAGCATATCGTATTTAATTTGTGAAAGCCATTCCATATTATTAAAAGAAAAGAAAAAATCAACAACATTCATTACATCAAATTAAAGTAAAGAAAAAAAAAAGTTCTCACTTCTCTGAGGATTCGAACCCAGACTCTAAGTCCGACAACTCTACCCCTAAACCACAGCAGCACATTAATTTAATTAACAAACAGCAGCCCAAAAGTGAAGTTACATGCATTAAGAGAAATGGATTCGATTTCAAATTAAAGTATTTTGAGCATCTCAGCTTGTGGACTAGCGAATTATTTGTGCGGTAGGAGGGTGCATATACATATGCACCGAGATTTCTTTTAAAAATTGTATATACTCGTATCGTAATAATCGGTTTCTTTTTATATTATCATTACGATATAATGGACGCCTTTTTGATTTGGGTCCTCACAATTTTTTTCACTTAAATCATCGAATATATCATTCATAGTTCCAATAAATTTTACAGTTGAAAATATTTTATTTAATAATTGAAGTGACTTTGAGTATACCCCTTGAGAGTGGCAAAATTTAATTCCTGCCACAACTGAACCACTAAACATTTGGGCAGCCTTTCTCACATTCATTTTTTGAAAATTTGTGGGATAAATATGTTCATATATCAGCTTCGGACAGACTCTGAAGTTTGACTTCTGATCATATTCCAATAATTTTTCGACAATCTCGAAATTTTAATAAAAATTTCACATATGTATATTTAGAGATTTTCAACCCCTCCGGCGGGTGAGAAGTTCCCTGTGGTCCCTTTTTCATTTTCAAACTGAAATTATTCCTTGATGGTCCATGGGAAGTATACCCGACCCCCACATGTATTCCAAGGAAATTTTATCTAGAATCGTTAAAAATTTTAAAGCGATCCGACCAATAGTTTAGTTTCTATTGAGATTTAAATATGGAACGGGAACGTGTGAAAGGTGTGAAAGGTCGGCTGGGACCTTGTACTGAAATTTCAAGAAATCGTTAATAAATGCACTGTCTTTTGGCTTGTTTTATTGTTTGAACACATCACAAACGTGTTCCTTGAATTTTAGTTACTTTTTGGATTATTTTATTGTGCCTTTCCTTTAAACATAATAAACTTTCCGTCCCTTTTTGAATTTTTGTTACCGTCCCTTCATCAAATCGGAAAGGCAGGGAAGTGAACGCTGCATGGAATTTGGCAAATCCAACTAAAACAAAGGAATGGAAACCAATCACTTTGAAAGAGTTCGATGCTTTTTTGGCTATTATTTTGTATGCTGGACTCACTAAATCGAATAGTGAACCTCTTGAAGAGTTATGGGGCCCAACGCGCTGTCCAATATATAAAGCTGCATTATCATTAGATCGTATGAAGTGCATAAAACAATGCCTTAGATTCGACAATGGAAATACGCGACAGCAGCGACTAATCAACAGCAAAACTGCGACTATTGATGATATTTGGCAAATGTTGCAGTCTAACTTGGCAGCAGCTTACATTCCGCATGATGCAGTGACCGTTGATGAGCATTTATTCCCATACAGAGGCCGCACCCGCTTCACACAATACATTCCATCGAAGCCTGCCAAGTACGGTATAAAGATATGGTGGTTGTGCGACTCAAAATCATTTTATCCTGTCAAAGGATGATTTACTCTGGGAAATTGCCTGACCAGGCACGAGAGGTGAATCAAGGGCAGAATGTTGTACTTCAACTTTCGGAGAGATATTTGAATACAGGCCGCACAATTTATGCCGACAATTTTTTCACAACTTTGGATTTGGCGCGTACTTTGATCAGGAAGAAAACCGCATATGTTGGAACAGTGCGCTCGAATAAGACATGTGTGCCTCGGGAATTCCAAAAAAATCATACGCGTCCTGTCAACATTACATTGTTCGGCTTCAACGAAGGCGATATAGCACTATGTTCATATGTGCCCAAGAAGAACAAAGCGGTAATTTTGCTGTCGACACAACATTATACTTGCGGTGTACACATGCAAACTGAAAAGAAGAAGCCGTTTGTTATTTTGGATTACAACGCCAACAAATCGGGCGTTGATACAATGGACCAGATGCTTGGCACATATACATGCAAGCGCTCAACAAACCGCTGCCATTGGCCATGTTTTATAATATGGTGGACATTGCTGCATTAGCTGCATTTATTTCATACAACGAGATGAAGCCAATAAAAAGAAGTGACAGACGACGGTCATTCCTACTGATGCTGACAAAACAATTGGCACTACCAAACATAGAGGAACGAGCGCTGAACAACCGCAAAACCGCATATCCAAGGATACGAAACGCAATGGAAGCATTTAATGTAAAGGTAAGAAAAAACAATTCTAATGTTCAAAAGCAGAATAACTACATAATTTTGTTCTTTTTAGATATTATCAAGACCGGCAGAAGGAGCTGCACTGCCGTTTGCGTCTAGAACGAACAGACCGTCATGTCGCCTATGCCGTTCTGAGTACGGACGGCAGCGGAAAACAAGGGCCTATTGCCACTTATGCATCGATGCTACACCTGCACAGAAAATATGTTGGACGAGGGACAACAATAGTTTTTTAGGCTTTTTTCATATAAAACTCATAATAAATTAATAATGTCATATTTAAAAAAAAAATTTTTTTTTCTAACATTCATTATACATGTATAATTAGTAAATAATAATAAATCAAAACAAAAAAAATGTAAAAAAAATGCGTTATCATATAAAATTCCATACAAATAGAAATAGTGGACCCTGTGGACCTTGTACTTCGTATAAGGGCAACGGATGACTCAACCGTCGGAGGGTTAATTATTTTTAATATATAAATTATATTTCATATACATTCATAATTATTGTACGGTACCAAAAAATCGCTTTCTATTGATTATGTCTGCCACTGACACCTAGCGAAAAGAAAGCGAAAACAGCATCACACTTCACATTATGAATTGCAAATTGAAATTATTCTTTAATTCCAAATTGTTATGTAATCTGGACAAATCTTTATTGTATTTGACATTTCGGTCCCTTCACAAATCGACACCTGTCAGAACTATATATGTATGTACGTTCGTATTCAGAGCTAGTGCCCCCCCCCCCCCGCACTTTTCCTATCTTCTTCAGATCTGATATTTTTAAGCAACAATGAAAAGAATTGCATCTAAAATGCGCACAAAGCATAGCGAAGCATCAATCTTATAACGGTAAATCCACTGCGAAGCTAAATTAGTTTCAAAGAAAATACATTGAGTATAAGAAATTGTCTGTCATAGCATTCGCGCATATTTTTTCTTAAAAGTTTTTTCAAGTTTTGTGAAGTTATACTCGTACATTGTATAAAGTGATATTGGAACAAAAGTAGACTTATTCAATATATTTATTATTTGTACATATGTATAAGTGTATTAATTGCATATTACTTTGATGACATCTCTCCATCTCCAAAGAGGCAATGCATCGAGGAAAATGAAATTACGTTGGAAGAGTTTCAGATGTACTCTGATTTGGAAGAAATAAGAACCAAATGTATGATACTTCCATATGAAAATCTAACACCTCAATCCAATTGCAAGGAGCAATATGCGAAAAACCATAGAGTGTATCAGAAGAAAATATCATTATTAGAATGTGAGAGGCAAACATTGGTAAATAATTTATGTGATATTCGGAAGACGGCAATAATACCCGGAAATAGAGCTAGCGATATGGCGAAAACATTTGCTCGCTTAATCCTCACATATTCTCACATACGAGGTGTGATAAAAAAAACCCGTTATTGTGTGATCAAAAAATAAAGTATTTATTTATTCATCAACAACTATATTGTCCCCTTTAAAGTAAATCCCCTCAGATATAATACCCTTATGCCAGCGTTTTTTCCAATCCTCGAAACACTTCTGAAACGCTTTTTTTGGTATCACCAACAGCTCCTGTTTCGATTTTTCTTTTATCTCCTCAATCGTAGCAAAAAGCTTTCCTTTCATCGGTGTCTTCAGTTTTGGAAAGAGGAAAAAGTCAGCGGGGGCCAAGTCCGGTGAATACGGTGGTTGAGGCATGATAACGGTTTTGTTTTTGGCCAAAAACAGATCCTGAGCGATGTCCATGCGACGTTGTTTTTGCTCAAAGTTTAGCAATTTTGGAACAATCTTCGTTTCATGCCTAAAACATCCGTCAAAATTGCTTGGCATGAGCCGAACGATATGCCAACATCATCAGCAACCTCTCTGATAGTGATTCGACGATTATCCAAAATCATTTTCTTCACTGCGTCAATGTTTTCATCGGTTGTTGACGTGCTCGGGCGACCAGGACGAGCATCGCCATTGACCGGTTCCTTAAACCGGTTATACCACAATTGAACTTGTGTTCTGCTCATAATAGACTCGCCAAAGGCCACAGTCAACATTTCAAATGTCCTTGCGCATTTAATTTCATTTTTTACACAAAACTGAATACAGTTTCTTTGATCCATTTTTTCGAATTGTACAAAATCGAAGAGCACACCAAAACACGACTAATCTTTTTATCTGTCAAAAACAAACTGACTATCCAAAATGGTTGGTATTGCCAACATATATAACAGACATGTGTACCAACATAAAAACAAAATGCAAACATCGAACATACGTAACTCACGAAAAGATGAAAATGACGGTTATCTTTTGATCACACCTCGTATATTCGAAAGATGAAAAAAACTTTGTGCAGAATATTCAGTGCATTTTAATTTACCCTCGCTTTCGTCAATCTACAATTTGCGCCCCATCAAATGTATTGATGCGGGCTTGGACAGCCAATTTTTAAATAATTTAAAGCCAGTTGTAGATAAAATGGAGCAGAGAGAACGATTAGCTATGCTAATCTTTGATGAATTTGCAATATGAGAGGATTTGGAGTTTAATGACTCCAAAGACAGGGTGGATGGGATTTTTGACTTCGGTAATAACAACAGAACTGCCGAAGTCGCAAACAAATGCCTTGTTGTTATGTTGAAAGGAATGGTTTCCAACTGGAAAAATGTGTTCAGTTATTATATGACCAAGAATGCGGCAAACGGTATTCATTTCATATTTTTTAATTTCTTATTACATTTGACTTACGTTTATTATTTATTTACTATTTGAAGGTGGGGAACTGAAAACAGTTTTATTTGAAAATTTAGAAGCAGCAACGCAGATTGGATTAAGAATTAAAGCGGTTATTTGTGACCAAGGTACCGGTAATCAACAGCTACGAAAATTTCTTAATTTAAACGACAACAATTACTTTATATTTAAAGGAGAAAAAGTATATTCTATTTTTGATTATTGTCACCTCTTTAAGTCCATCCGCAACTCATTTTTAAATCAAAAATTAATTAAGATTAATTCTGGCGAAGCTTCTTTCGAGATTGTCGAAAAATTATTGGAATATGATCAGAAGTCAAACAATCACCCCTCCTGTACTAAAAAGTGTTGCAGACCATAAGGAATACCATGTCGCTGCGAATCAAATATTTTTGGAAAATATTTAGAAACATTGTTTTCGTGGAGCGAAAGCGTTATAGCCAAATTAAAGGAAATTGAGTATTTTCTATTATAAAAACTACAATTTCTACATTTTCTAATATAAAAAATACAACACATACCAAGAATGATAAAATAGAAGATTGCGCCATGCGCAAGTCTGCTATTCCTCTCTCGACAAAAACTCAACACAGCTGATTGGCTCAGGTCAGGTAGTACTTTCAAATATTTTGTGATATGAAAAATGTATGTGCAAAGGCAATAATTTATGAATTAAAAGGATTTTAATTATTTTTAATAATATATAACTTAACAAATGCTCTTGCAAGTAAATGAGTACAAATTATTGAAAAACTCTTTCGATAAAAAGTACTTAAGCAGCTGATCAAGCGGATCTTCAGGTACCAAAAAAGAAAAAGCGAATTTGTGTAGTGATTTAATAAATATACTTATATTAATATTATTTTAATATACATACATTTGATAAATATACATATATTAGAATTACATTTTCCATAATTATTTCACTTTATATTCTCATTATTGCACCAAAACAGTAAATATCAACTTTCACTATACAAATTTAACTAACAAATTATTGAATAGAACAAAAATGTTAATGCCAAATCAATTGAAATATATTATTTCATATTTATTTATATAAATATTATTGTTCGCGCCGGAGCCCTCCTGACGATGGCTGCTGCCTGCTCACAGTCACCATGCGACTCTGAGCGGGACTCAGTGCGGAGAGAATTCCCCTCATTGGGTCCCGCCAAAGTCGTGCGGCAGGCACTTAAGAGAGTGTTACTGAAGAAATAATGTATTTACTCAAATTTAAATTTGTTAATTCATAAAGATTTATATATTAACGCATTATAAAATAAAATAAGTGCCATTATAAATATATGTATGTACTTTGAAAACCACAAAAAAACGAAAATGGAATCCAAAAATTACTTGGCTCTGCATAACATGGTCCTTCGAGCCGGATCACATCTGCGTCCGGTAAGTCTCTAAAATTTATTAATATCTCGTAGAGTTTTATTATTATATGGTAGGTTGTCATTTTCGTTGTAATATTGAACGCCGCATATTTTTGATTCGCCTTTTTATCACACCAATTCGGTTGGGTACGGTCGTCGCGGTAAACGGTACATTTCCGTATTGTCACTCGTGTGAGTGTGTGTGCGTGTATATTCTTGCACTGCAGCAGGTACTGAAACTTACATTTTTGTTTTAAATAAATTCTCAGCACGGCCGCTGCGTAATTCGGTTCGCAGTCTGCAGCTCAAAGCGCTGCCGACGCCGGTTACCATAAGCCGTGTACAGCTGCTTGTGCATAGATTTTTTCATAGCCGCGTTGCATGCTATTGCCATTGCCGCTATTCCGCTGTTCCGTTGTGCATTCGGTGCCCTAGTTTTGCGAGTTGCTTTGTTTGTTGATACGAGTTAAGGCGGGTGTCACACTCACAACTCTTGCGGGTCAGCTGTTCGGGCTATCCGTATTGCGTGCGTATATCGCCGCGTCGAAGTAGTATCGTGTTGCAAGTAAGTGCTAGGGGTATATTGTTTTTGCTTCTACATTGGCGTGGAGATCTGCAGCTCACTGCGCTGCCCAGAGCCTGTCTACGGTACGTTGCGTACCGTTGTCAGTGAACCGGTAACTGACACCGTTGCCGGTAGTGTTCCGTACTAACGGGTATGTTCACGGCGCTGTTCCTTCGGAACGCTCGGCTATCTAACATCGAGCGGCTGTACCACCTGAGGGCAAAGACTAGGGGGGAGGCGCGAGAAATCGTGGACCAATGCCAATTGACCAATAGCGGTTTTGATCAGGCGTCGGCGAGGCTTACTGCCCGGTACGAAAATCGGCGCAAGCTCATTAATTGTCAGCTGAAGGCGATGGTAAAGAAAGTGGGTCGGAGGTAAAGAGGCTGCAGCGGGAAGTTAGCAACTGCATTATGGCGTTGCAGGAGCTGTCGGTGGATGTAGGCAGTTGGGATCCAATTTTTATATACTGGAGTTCCATTCGGTTGCCGGAGAGGACCCTTTCTCTTTGGGAGCAATCCCTTGCAGATCATGCGGATATACCGACTTGGGTGGCAATGGAGGAGTTCCTCTCGAAACGGTTCCAAACTTTGGAGGCGGTCTCTGATGTCTGCCAAGCGGGTCACGCGCGGGAGCCTGCGGGGAACCGCACAACACCACTCCGTAATAGCCACGTGCAGGCTCATCAGGCAAGGGTCAATCCGGAAGGGTGTAAGATATGTACACTACCAGGCCATCGGGTCTCCCACTGCTCTACTTTCATCAACGCTGATGTATCAGAGCGATGGGGATGGGTAAATCGCTTCCACTTGTGCGTGAATTGTTTGAAGGGGGATCATCGTGTGTCAAATTGCACGAGTAAATACCGATGTTTTACATGTCAACAGCGGCACCATACTCTGCTGCACCGTGAGCCGCTCCCGAGCCGGAGCATAAGAGCCCCACCACGCACGACGCCGCCTCGAGGCAGACGACCATCCAACGGACGCAACGCGGCCACCATGTTGGCTCAACCTGTTACATTATCCTTCGCCCACGCTGCACAGGTGGTACCCGCTATATTCCAGGGACGATCCGGTCCATATCGAGCTCGAGGTCGGCTACCCAAACGTGTGCTTTTAGGTACCGCCATTATTCACGAATGGTATCAGGGAGTCAATTACATGGCCCGGGCAGTGATCGACCCTGGGTCGGAAGGGTCTTTTATCTCAGATCAGCTCCAACGACGCCTGCGACTCCCTACGCGTACCGTGTATGCCCAAGTGTCCGGGGTAAGCAATGTGGTGGCTGCTAACGTGACAAAAGCGTGCGACCTAATGTTAGGGTCACCTCTCGACAGTACTGTACGGCTCCCGGTGTCAGCATTAGTACTGCCCACCTTAACCAGCGAATTACCCCGACTAGGGGTATCCACGCAACAATATGCCCAATTGGCCGGCTTACAACTGGCTGAGCCAAGCCTTTCAAACACTTCACAAATCGACATTTTGATAGGGGGTGATTTATACCCGATGGTGTTGCTTGATGGGTTGAAGCGTGACGTTAGTGGGTCATTAACTGCACAGGAAACTGTATTTAGGTGGATTCTCACAGGACCCATGCCTGAGAGCTCGACACAGACATTCTGTGCAAGGGTACAAATTGAGACCGGCAGAGACCGAATTGCAGAGATTCTGGGAGGTAGAGGAACCACCTAGGGAGAAACGGTTGTCGCCCGGTGACCAGGCTTGCCTGGATTTGTATTCCCGGACCACTTACAGAGAATCTTCTGGGCGGTATGTAGTAGAACTACCGTTCAAACCAAGGCACCTGCCTGAGGAGTCACTTGGGGCTTCTCGGCACATTGCGTTAAAGCAGTTCGAGCGCAATGAAAGCAGGTTACTTCGTAACCCTGAGCAGAAAAACCAGTATGACTCCGTGGTACAGGAGTATTTGACTCTTGAACATATGGTCAAAGTCCCGCCTCCACCTTGCTCACTATTATTTGCCTCATCATGCGGTAATGAAACCCGAGAGTACGTCCACCAAGCTGCGAGTTGTGTTCAATGCGTCTCAAGCAACCACCAGCACCCTCAGCTTGAATGATGTCTTATATACGGGTCCCACCTTGCAGGCTGACTTGACACAACTTATCGTGCGATGGCGAATGTTTCAGTTCGTCTTTAATGGGGATCTGCAAAAGATGTATCGGCAGATTAGAGTAGCTCCAAAGCACACTCCGTACCAGCGAATTGTTTTTAGGGCCTCTCCTGCAGCGCCAGTCTCCGATTACGAGTTACAAACGGTTACCTTCGGAGTCAACTGTGCACCTTACTTAGCGATTAGGACATTGGAACAGCTCGCGACGGATGTCGCGGAGGACCTACCCCTAGCAGCCCGGGTATTGCGTGAATGTATGTATGTGGACGACGCCTTTGTCGGCACACATGATGTCAACGCAACGATACAGACTCGAGATGAGTTGATCCGTGCACTCGACTCTGCCGGCTTTTCCATGCGAAAGTGGACAGCTAATATGGAAGCCATTCTCTCCTCTTTGCCTCCGGACCACTTGCTCCGAGAGGATTTTTTGAAGCTGGATGAAGCTAGTTTAACTAAGACTTTAGGAATCCGGTGGAACGCAAAGACTGACCATTTCTACTTTCATCTTCAGCCCATTTGCTTCGACCCACGAGCCACCAAACGCAAGGTGCTATCGATTATAGCTCAACTGTTTGATCCAGCCGGATGGCTGGCACCTGTTGTGATCGTGGCCAAGATATTGATGCAACAGATTTGGGAGGACAAAACTGACTGGGACGAATCGCTGACCCTCGCCTCATCCAGTCGTTGGAGGGAATTTTTAGGGGCATATGACGACATCTCGCAGATTCGAATTCCGCGTTGGGTGGGGTCTGCACCGGATGTAGATATCCAGTTCCATGCGTTTTGCGATGCTTCGCAAGCGGCATACGCCGCCGCGCTGTATGTGCGATGCCAGTGCGGCGATACTGTCACGTCCCACTTATTAGTGGCTAAGTCGCGGGTAGCGCCTCTTAAGACGTTGTCCTTACCTCGCTTAGAACTCTGTGGCGCGGTATTGTTATCCAAGTTGGTGGCGGCACTTCGGACAAGGGTGGAAGTCACCTCCGGCAACTTGTTTTGTTGGACGGATTCGACCATAGTTTTGGCTTGGCTCCAGAAATCCCCGCATACATGGAAAGCCTTCGTAGCTAATCGGGTTACCACCATTTCAAGTAAAGTAGGTGTGGAATGTTGGAGACATGTCAGGTCTGCAGACAATCCGGCTGATCTTGCCAGTCGGGGGGTAACTCCAGCAGCGCTTGTTCACAACCATTTATGGTGGAGCGGTCCGGGATGGCTTACCCACGACTCAAATTCCTGGCCTCAGCCTTCAAAAATCGCTTGTCGCGCGCACTGCGGGTTGTGTGCTATATCCAGCGCTTTTCTAAATACGCTATGTGAAAGCTACGTGACCACGCCCCACCCCCGGGATCGCCTATCACGACTGCAGAGATTGTTGCCGCTACACTTCTCGTAACGACCATAACGCAGCAGATGTACTGCCCCGAGGAGTATGGATGCCTGCAGAACGGGCAACCCATTTCCAATTCGAGTTCTCTGCTCACCTTGAACCCCTTCCTTCATTCAAATGGGTCGATTCGAGTGAACGGACGCCTAGCGCACTCAAGTCCCGTTCTCCGAACGACACCCACAAATTTTGCCGTACCACGGACAGTTTACACGACTGCTCGTTGAGTTCACCCATCAAATCTCGTTGCATGGGGGAAATCAGCTTATGCTTCGGCTCCTTCGAACTCAATATTGGGTTCCACGCGCAAAGGTTTTAGTCAAGGGTACCATTTTACGGTGTAAAACTTGCCTGGAAGAAAAGAAATGTAGATTGAGCCAGATCATGGCGCCTTTGCCGCCTGAACGCACCACCCTGTCTTGTCCTTTCGCCACCGCGGGGGTTGATTTTGCGGGTCCTTTGGAAATTAAAGCGTTTCAAGGGCGGGGGTATAAAATGACAAAAGGCTACGTGTGCATCTTTGTGTGTTTCGCCACTAAGGCCGCCCATTTAGAAGCTACCACGGATTTAACTACCCAGGCCTTTTTAGCCGCCCTGTCTAGATTCATTGGGCGACGGGGGTGCCCAGATAACATTTATTCCGACAACGGAAAGAATTTTGTGGGAGCAGAGAAGATAGTGCGCATGGAGTTCGCACGTGTGATTCGAGAAGCTAAGGATCAAGCAACCACGCAGCATTGGTTTCACCAATTGAAATGTCATTTTATACCTCCAAACGCTCCCCATACAGACTGTGGGAAGCCGCAGTAAAGAGCTTCAAACACCATTTCAAACGAATGGGTGGGCAGATCCGGAATACGTATGAGGAGTTGGCGACGGTATTAGTCCGCGTCGAGGCATGTCTGAATTCTCGACCGATTAGCGCACTCAGTGACGATCCCGACGACCTCCAACCACTTCCCCAGGGCACTTTCTAGTAGGGGGACCACCCGGACTCAGACGGTAGAGTGCGAGTCGCGAAAGTGCGGACAGCACGCGGACTCGTTACAAGGCCCGTCACCAAGATGGTTCTACTCCCTCGAGCGGGAGTGCAGGCTGAGTAATCCCGGCATCCGGTCTTTTGGCCGTTTCCGTAGCTAGTCCCATTCTTTGTAGCCTCTAGTTTGTAGCCTTTCCTTTTTGTATATATTCCTCGGTTCTTCCATGGCATCCTTAGTCTTCCTCGTAAAACGGTAGCAGTAGATCTCGCCTGGCTATGCCACGGGATAAAGTTGTAGTACTCTGCGTAGTCTTGAAGCCGTTATGTCTCCTACTATTAGCATCCTAACTTTATTATTAGCCTTCTCGTAAGCCCAGGACTAATTATAAAATTTGATTTTCCATAGACCTTCCCATCGTGCCGAGCTGACTGCCGTGGAAGACGCTATATCGGGCCGTGCCTCGCGTGTACTCCGAGGGTACAGTTGGTGTTCCCTGCCCCCGTGATGCTACGGGGGTCGACAACGTCTCACAATCTGAGGGCAGCGGCGCCGTCTCGCGCCCACGATGTCACGACAGCATCCAGCACCACAGCGGCAGCTACGCCATCGCGCACCCGAGCCCGGTCTGCACCACTTGCAGCGCATTCGCTATCGACGGGGCCGATGAGCGTCCGCCGCCTTCCCAATCAGGGGTCCACGGCAGGGAGCGTTGCACCACGTGCTCACGTCCGATGTCCCGCGCCCCAGTGGTGGCTGCGGTATCTCAAACAACATCCTCAGCAACGGCAGTCTCGCACTCGGAAGCCGCTCCACAACGCCCGTGCGAGATGTGTAAGCGCTGGGGGCACACCATCGCAGTATGCAGGGCGTTCCGGCAGTTATCATCGAGGCGCAGGAGAGAGGCGGTCGCGAGCCGGAAACTTTGTTTCGTGTGCCTGGGGGTGAAACACTTCACCTACAGCTGCGAACAGCCGGGGTGCTCCCGGTGCCACCGCGACATCACCACCTCTTACACTGAGGGGTGCATCAGGATGGGAGCCGGCGGGAATAGGTCATCATCTCTCTTGCAATACTGCAAGGGGGCGGCATGTTCGCGCCGGAGCCCTCCTGACGATGGCTGCTGCCTGCTCACAGTCACCATGCGACTCTGAGCGGGACTCAGTGCGGAGAGAATTCCCCTCATTGGGTCCCGCCAAAGTCGTGCGGCAGGCGGCAGCCATCTTTCTTTCTGCCAGGCGAAAGTGCCGACTCAGGAGAAGAGGAAAGTCAGTTGGCAAGACGGCGTCAAGACGAACAGTTCAGTTTTTTGTTTAATCAAGTAGAAGAAAAATATTAATTTCAAAATATTTAAAAGAGTGTTACTGAAGAAATAATGTATTTTATATAAGCGACAAGCTTACACAGAATAATTACGAGTAGGAGATTGTACTCAAATTTAAATTTGTTAATTCATAAAGATTTATATATAAAATAAATGCCATTATAAATATATGTATGTACTTTGAAAACCACAAAAAAAAAAAACGAAAATGGAATCCAAAAATTACTTGGCTCTGCATAACAATTATCATAAAATGCGATAAATATTAAAATATTGTATATTAAACATACATTTTCACATTTCTCACCCAAAAATGTGTGCATTTTGGCTGTTCTCTCATTTCGTATGTGCCTAATCAAAGACAATATACTTACGAAGATATTACATCAATGAGTTAAAATTGCGTGGCTGACTATGGTGAAATTATTAACTCAACACCCGAAGTGTGCTCGGCAATGCAACGGCATAACCTCGTTTTTTCGTTCTATGTGTGCGTATGTTTACTACTATGTGCGAATGTTTCTATGCTTGCTTGCAGGTTTACGTTATGCAGGATTTGAACCTGCGACCCTCGGTGTGTGAGTCTATCATGCTTATCATTAGACCACAGAGGGTGGCTAGGAATGTTATTTTTATTTATTTGTTGTAATTGGAATGAAAACAAATTTCAATCATAGCAATCGAAGACGAGGCATTAGCTTTATGTCAACAGCGCGCCGGTTGTAGTTTGTACTGGTGTGTACATGCATTTTGAGTGGCTGTAGAAAAAGAAACAGTCGGCCAAGTCGACTTGGTTAACGCCTGCACATGTTATTCAGATATACGAGTATAATTATATAAATGTTCTTATTCGGCAGTGTATAATATTAAATGTATTCATGAACCGTTGGTTTAGATTTTTCAAGTTTAATTAATATAAATGTATTTATTTTACTTCATTTTTAAAATTTACTCGTGTATTAGTAATTATCAATAAATGAAAAACATTCGTTAAAATGTGGAACAATAAAAGTATATAAACAAAATACATTGCATTTTTCCTTAGTCAATCGAGGCAGATATATTAAGGGAATTCATTTAATGTTATAAGTTTATAGTTTATATAGGTTTGCAACATATAATTTTACAATGAAGATTAAATTAACCCAACTTTTTCACGCTGATTGTAAATCAACCTGCTGTTACCTTACTGTTGAAATTACATGTAAAAGAATAATGTATTCTGAAAAAACATTACAACATTTGCAACCAATATACGACGTTAAATAAAAACCGTTATTATGAATGAGCTGCAAGTTCAGGCATTTTAAATATTTCATGCATAGCAATAGTATGCCACGGTGGAAATGCGTAGAAATTCAGTAATATTTTGTTTGCATACTACCGAAACTTTAAATTTGGGGATTTTTTTAATTTGTGTTCCTTTTTTTTAATCCAGAATGCGTTGGAAAGAGGACTGATTGCTTCCAAGTTTTTGTTCTTCATGATTCAGGGAATACTCAAGTACAGTCTGAGTTTCTACTTCTCGGGTAAAAGGGGCAAAGGCGATATGCTAGCGACCTTACTTGTAGAAAACACTAAGGCCGCGGCCAATTGCGGGCTCAATATCCGAGGTGTAGTATGTGATCAGGGCGCACCTAACCTCAAGTGTTACGGGACACTTTAGGCAAATCCGAAAGAAAATTTTTTTTCATTCAATGGTAGTAAGATTTACTTACTATATGAATACTGCCACCTTTTTGAAAGTCTCCGGAACACCCTAATGAAAAATGCCATTCAAACTGCAAATGGCGTAGCAAGTTGGGGTGTTCTGAAAGAAATTTTTGATTTAAACACAAAGGGCACAACTGTAAGACTGGCACCAAAGTTGACCCGTGTACACATAAATCCCGGATTATTTGAAAAAATGCGAGTCTCTTTTGCTGTGCTAGCTTTGAGTCACACAGTGTCTAGTGGAATTAAATTGTGCGCTGAAACAAACCTGTTCAAAAGTGAACACAAGAATGCAGAAGCAACTTGGGCTTCATTAAGGAGTGTAATGCTGGCTTCGACATATGCGATGGAACTACATTTACGTCTAGTAACCCCAATAAATGGCCAGTCTCCAGAGCTAATAGGCTATTAGATAAACTTAATAGTTTTATTGAGTTTATCCAGAGTTTGAAAGACTGCTGTCACATGCTACAATTCATTGCATTGGCGGGTTACACTACACCCTTTGCAGTATGCGAGCACTATGCAATGATTTGTTTACCGACGAGTCATTTAAGTATGTTATGTTTGGTAGATTAATCAGGACTGTCTGGAAAATTTATTTTCCGTATTGAGATCTAAACTTGGAAACTATGTTAATCCCTCAGAACGAGAAATAAAATATATGAACTTCTGACAATAACAAATAATACATTCGCCAAATTTGGGATCTAGTCAAATTGTGGTCCATGTCATAAATCTGAAGCCATCTGCCATGTGGGTCAGGCTAAAACTTTTGTACTTTGTGTAAAAAGGATGAGGTATTATTGGTATTTAGTTTTTGCGTCCTTATTTCTTAACATAAATTAGAGTAGCACTTTTGTTCGAATTAATGTGGTATATGTATGTTATACTTCATACAAGGAGTTTAGTACACTTACTTTCCTAACTCTTTGCATTTATTTGTAGGACTCCACAAGCTCAGTGTTACTCTACAGGTCAAAGTATTTCAATTAATGACGCTATAAATCGGGTTTTGCTGAATATATATGCTATTTAGAATTTTGTCAAAACTTTCATTACTGCAGTACTGTTGTTTACACTGCAATTATGGATTCAGCTAGTTTGCTTCTTCATCACTTCTTCCATAGTTAAATTTTATTAACTTTTCTGTTAGTTTTATTTTAATTTAATATAAACTGTAAAATTCGGTAATTTAATCCCTTATAGTATAATATAGTTATGCTATAAAGTACAGGGTGGCCCAAATGAGACCTAGTGATGTTAAACACGTGTAACTCTTGTAATAACGGGTTTTTTTAAATGATTTATTTTAATATGTTAAATACATTTTATGGAAATTTAACGTGACTATGTGTGAAATATGACATCAGACAAATGACCACCATTTTGCTCGATACAGGCATTGGCTCTTTTTAACGCATTTTGCATTACACGGCGTAATATTTCTGGTTGCAGGTGCCGTATTTCTGCTTGATCTGTCCAAGTGTCTTTTAAATATCCCCATAAAAAAAAATTGGGCGCAGTTAAATCTGGTGAACGAGGAGGCCAAGGGAAATCTGAATTTCTTGAAAAATTATGCGTTCACCAAAAATTTCACGCAGCATGTCAATAGTTTGCCTAGCAGTATGCGCAGTAGATCCATCTTGTTGAAACCACAAATTAGGATATTGCTCCACCATTGGACGCAAAAAGTTGTCGATCATTGTTCTGTAAGAAGCCCCGGAGACCGTTTCTGGCGTTTCATCCTCATTCTTAAAGAAATATGGGCCGATGATTTTTGTGGCCATAACACCGCACCAAACAGTGCATCTGATTGGGTGTGACTGATGCTGATGTATTGCCCTTGGATTTTTGGTTTCAAACGACGTCATTGTAAACTTGTAATCATGGAAGATGTGGGCGCTGATCTTACGTTAAAAAAACGGCGATAATTTCGCTGCGTCAGAACAATTGATCGTTGAGAAGAATAATAAAATTCGATAATTTTAATGCGTTGTTGTGGACTGTACGTATTCATTTTAAATTTCCAAGAGTTCAGTTATAATCTGCAAAAAGAAAAAATAAATTATGTTAAAAAATAAAAAAGTTATTTATGTTTCACATCAGCTGGTCTTATTTGGGCCACCCTGTATAACTCCAAATGAAAAATTACACTGTTCCCCTCTGACTTGCCGGTCGACCTATATATGATATTTTAAGGTTCGTGTATACTTTGAGGATGGTAAGTATAGATTTTGCAATGCGTGTAACTTGGCTGTGAAATTATTTCTGTTATCGATATGCTTTGTATCAAATATTTCAAATCTTTTTACCATTCAATTGAATGTTTGTAACGGGTATTTTGTCCTTGGAGATGTTTCTTGATGGAAAACGTTTATTGATGTTGGTTTATTAAATTATTTCCTGGATTCAAGGAATCAAAGTTATTGATGGCGATTATGGGAAATTTCCAAAGTATTGGGGATACTACATAAACAAAAATCGCGTCACTTACTCTACCTCAGTGGTGGTGTGGAAAAGAGTCTCTACAAATTTTGGTTACGCAACTACAATATTTTAAAATAATAATTTCCTTTAAACCATGCATTAATTGCACTTTATTAATATGTCAACTAAAGAATAAAAAAACATACTTCATACATTTATAGCTGGAACAAATATTACACTGCTATTTCATAAATGTATAAAGTATTCAAAAGTAAAATATTTTCTATCATGCATATTTAATTTATATTGTCAAGTGTTTTAACATACACACATTATGCTTTCCCATGACATGTCAAAACTTTTTTATACGCAAAACAACAAATTCTTTGTTTTAAGTCCCACTTTCAGTATAAAAAACTTTTGCCATATAGAAAATTCATTGTTGTGTATTTTACCCCAGCCACACAAATCAGAAAAGAAAATTTTGATTTCAAATCATACGCTTCTACAGTGAGCACACACACACACTAATATTATTCATACGAATGTGCAAACAACAATAGCCATGTGTGTGGTTGACGATGGATACATATTCACGACTGCTTTGTGAAATTGCCGATGATTTTTCCAATGTGGTTGCCATACACTAAAATATGTTGATTCTCACTCCAGAGAGCAATGAAAGGTCTTTCTGTATATTCCCTGCAGTAAATGTCAATAGGGAGACTGTATTGAATATCTATTGACATTGTCACCAGCACTACTTCCAAGATATAGACACATAATGTAATTTTCTATAGACATCTAACATGTGCTTGTCATTGCAATTCTACATAAGTATAGACTGTAACGACTCGTTTTCGCTGGGGTAAAAAATCAGCGGGTTCCAGGGTCGCTTACAGAAATTTATTCCAATAGTGTTAGTTTTAATAAGTGTTTTTATTTATTTTTAAAATTTTATACTTATTTCCTATACATATATATATAATTATTTTTAATTATACCCTACTCTGTGTGCTCGTGGTTTGTACTAGTGTCCCAGGGAGAGTCGGCCAAAACCATACACTCCTGGCTCTGCCTGCGTTGCGTATGTGTCCCAGGGAGAGTCGGTCAAAACCATAAACTCCTGGCTCTGTCTGCGTTGCGTATGTGTCCCAGGGAGAGTCGGTCAAAACCATAAACTCCTGGCTCTGTCTGCGTTGCGTATGTGTCCCAGGGAGAGCCGGTCAAAACCATAAACTCCTGGCTCTGTCTGCGTTGCGTATCTGTCCCAGGGAGAGTCGGTCAAAACCATAAACTCCTGGCTCTGTCTGCGTTGCGTATGTGTCCCAGGGAGAGTCGGTCAAAACCATAAACTCCTGGCTCTGTCTGCGTTGATTTATTGTCAATAGTCAAAGTAACTAACTACGAAGCTTGGTGCGTCTCTAGGAGATTGGTGCGTTGTATACTTACGGAGCGATGCTGGATCAAAGAGACTCACTGTCTGGTTCACTCCGCTTATATAGCGGAAGCTTGCCATGGGATCAGTGCTCGTTGTTGTTGTGGTCCAGTTGTCCTTAGGCCACCTTCAACTTCTGCTGGTTAACCACCTTGTTGTAATTCCCCTAGTTGTCCATCATAGTTGTTGCTTGTTGTTGTAGAAACGTTTCTTCGTACTCTGCCTGTTTACAGCTTTGCGTTTACGATCGGTTAGCGTGTGTGTGGCGCGCTCTTGTTTTCGCCTTCGGTCGCTATAGTGTTGTTGTTCTTAAAATATTGGTTCACACTCCGCCTGCTTACGGCTCTGTGTTTACGATCGGTGCGCTCTCGTTGTCATCCGTGTTCCGCCTTCGGTCGCTGTACTGTTGTTGTTGTTAAAATATTGGTTCATACTCCGCCTGCTTACGGCTCTGTGTTTACGATCGGCTCGCGTATGTGTGGTGCGCTCTCGTTGTCATCCGTGCTCCGCCTTCGGTCGCTGTAGTGTTGTTGTTGTTGCAGAGATTGGTTTGCACTCTGCCTGCTTACTGCTTTGCGTGTGCGATCGGTTAGCGTGTGTGTGGTGCTCTTTCGTGTTTATCTGTGTTCCGCCTTCGATCGTTGTAGTGTTGTTGTTGTTGTTGCGATAAATATTTATTTGTACTCCGCCTGCTTACTGCTCTGCGCTTGCGATCGGTTGGCGTGTTTCTGTTTCTCCGTGTTCCGCCTTCGGACGCTGTAGTGTTCTTGTTGTTGTTATACATATTTATTTGTACTCCGCCTGCTGAATGCTTTGTGTGTGTTTCTCTCTCCGCCTTTGGTCGCTGCACTGTTCAGTAGAAATGTTTGCTTGCTGTTTCTTTTTCCTTTATAGCCGTACTAGTCCCTCTTGATGTTCTTTGTACTATTAGGCCGTCGTCGTCGTCAGTCTAACCCTTTCGGTTTCTGAGCTCCTCACAACCTGTACGTTTATTGGTCCGATCGTCTATGCGTAAATGTTTTGTTATACTTATCCGCTGTCTTTGTTGTTGCATTTAGCGTGGGAGGTGGTTACCTTCTTAAGTTGCATGATATCGGGGATGGTTGCATGCCTGAATATTGTTGGTGGTTATTTGTAAATAAAATATGGTGGACATCGTTATTTGTTTTTGGAGTTAACACGGTCTCTGGTGGTAGCATATAGTTTTTGTTGTATTCTTTGTAGGAGGTGTATGCGGAAAATATTTATGGTACTTTCCGTCTTTACAAGACTAAGTACATCTTTTGGGACCATATGGAGACAATATGGAGACAATGGAACAATGCATTCTCTACTACTTGTTAGTGATTCCTGTCTACACTTTTTTTATACGTTTTGGCTGTTGGGCCGGGGTGGTGGAAATTAAATTAATTAAAACATACATACATTTAGTTGAAAAAAATGTTTTATTTTTAAAAAGATTTTTCTAATAAACAAAGGTAGATCATTTTGCAGCATATTTATTCATGGCTAGCTAAACCTTTCTTACAATTAGTGTTCATTTGATTACAATGTTTTTTGCTTCTCTTGTAAAAGAATGAAAGTCTTAGTTAGTTAATATTTTATAAAAATTACGTAGTTATAAGTAAAAAAAGGTACATAATTTTCCAGCATATTTCTCCAAGGCTAGCTAAACCTTTCTTACGTTCTAAAATTCTTACTTTTAGTTTTTAGTATCATCCGTAAACCAAATCGATTTCTCCATCTTTTTCAATAATTTCGATAATATCGTTTTCACTGCCTTCTTCATCTTGCTTTATTTCTTCATTCCCGTTCTGCTTATTTAGTTTAGAGCTTTTACGCGTTGCTTGCTTGAAGAATTTTTTCTTTTGGCGTTGGAATGCTGCTCTCAACGTCTTGTCTGGACATTTGCTGCACGTTGATATGACATCTAGTTATAAGAAAAAATACGTTGTTATTAAATACCAATAAGATTTCATTGCGTTTATTTCTTTATTAATATTATTTATAAATTGCACTTATTCACCTTTTTTACGTTTAAGAAATTAATTAATTAATTCAAAAATTTTGCGCCCGCACGTGCACTTTTCACAAAACTAATAAATCAACAAGAAAAAGCAAAGATAATAGAAAGAACAAAGCAAAAAGAGGAACAGCTGTTTGTTTGTTGACAAAGTGTAGACTATGTACACATAAAAACGCTACAGGCATTGTGTCTGGCGATTTCATACTTCTGCAAAAAAGAAACAAGTGTCGACATTTGCACTAGCACTGTAGACGTACATGGGGACTTGACGATAACTGGCCCTGGGCTTACTGCAGGGTTGCTTTTGGCCTAGTGACGAGATGCGCAGAGAGAGAAAATCTTCGTACCAGCATTGGCGCAATCTTCTATTTTATCATTTTTGCCTCATACAATTTCAATTTGAAATGTTATACACACACAATTTCAATTATTCAATACAGTTTAGAGCATATAACTTCAATTATTTGATTGGTTCCTTGAATTCCTGTGCTCCTGTAGTCTAAGAATAAGCTTGTTTGAATCCTCATGCATGTTGGGGGCTTCAAAAAAAAAAAATTCTAAATAAATACATTATATTCAAAAATCTATAAATATAAGAAAAAATCAAAGGATAATCGTTTCAACTCATGCGATAGCATGGAACGGGTATGTACAAACACAATTAAGTCAGATTTTTTGAAATGCAAAACACACACACACAAGCAAACAAAATTCATATACTCGTACATGCGGTAAACGGCATGTGAGAATTTGAAATTATATAATATTGAATTGAGAACATTGTGAGATGTGAAGTGAGATGCTGTTGTCGTTTTCTGTTACCCTTGTATGAGTGGCCAACATATTCAATATAAATAGATTTTATTTTATTTATTATTATTATAATAGAACAAAAATGAAAAAATCAGTAAAAATATGTATCCATTTTTAAAAAACATACTATAAACTTTCAAAAAAGAAATTCTAAATTACATACTTAACAATTATTGATTCATGTGCTTATAATTATGTGTGTATTAGATTTTATAAAATAGTATGTGTTTTTGAAATGAAAGAAGGCAATTTCATGAAAATTGCCAATATTGAAAATTGAAATTCTGAAATGGAAATAATACAAAATTTTGAAATCAAAATTTTCATTTACGAAAATTTTAGTTGAGAAGCCAAAAAATCAGATGTTGACCAACAAACAGTTTTTTTTGGTAATCTGTCGTGATTGTAAGCAGGTTGATCTTAGTACCTGCAGACCAGAGTTCGACTCCCAGGAATTATTATTTTATAAAGAAATTTATTTTTGAATGCTTTCTTCAAAATGTAAATGAAAATGTTTCCTCGCTGAAACTTTAACCGTGAACTGAGGATTTTTTTTTATTTTTTATGAAGAAATATGATTTTTGTGTTTTTCGCAAAATTTGGTGGCTAAAAACAAGATAGTTTTAACAGAATTAAGTAAAGGTATAATTAAGACTAAACAACAGAATCAACATTTGAACTAATTGAAGTCCATATCGATGGCAGCCGTGGTGATTTGGCTTATCTTATATTTTAAAAAAATGTAATATAGAAACTAATAACTAATAATTGCCTTTTTTTAATTGTTCTTATAAATGTGTGCATATGAGCACAAAATTATTCTTTGTAACAAAAATTCAAAAATATATGACTTAAAAAAATACGATTTCTGTTGACCTAGATTCATGGTCATGAAGAATAAGTGTTTAAATTTTCTTCCTTTCAACATACACATACACAAACGAATGCGTGAAATTCCACCGTTTTAGTATATTGGTGCGTGTATAGAAAGAAGTTAGGTTAGGTTCAGTTGGGAAGGCGTGTACGGATACGAAGTATGCGTGTTGCGCAGTATCCATTGTGCGAATATTGTTAACCCTTCTAATATACAGATCAATAAGTCTCTCAAGTGTTTTAAGAATAAACGATGAGAGACTTATTGGTCTGTAATCCCTGTCAATAGAGTGATTTATTTGTCCCGCTTTTGGAATGAAAACCACCCTGACTTCTCTCCAACTTTTTGGCACGTACCCATCCTCGAGACACCTTGTTAAGATGGGAACTAGATGGGGTATCACGGCCCCAGAGGAATGTTGCAGCATAGCCGGTATAACCCCATCAGGACCCGCTGACTTCTACGGGTGGAAGGAGCTTATTGCCCATGCAATTTTGTCCTCCCTCACGATATCCGACTCGTCGGTCCCTGAAACACGTGCAACACCGACTGCATATGGACGGTATGCGAGTCCGTGGAACCTGGAAAGTGCGTTTCCATCAAAACCTCCATGGACTCCTGACACGAGCCAGTCCATGAGCCATCCTGTCTCTTCACACAGCAGAGAACCGTCGTGGTTCTAACCAGTATTTTCCTGAGTCTCCATTCCTCATTTACCACCTCCAGAGTTCCGCAGAACTGCTGCCAGGACTCCCTTTTTGCAGCCTTAATTTTGCTTTTATACTCATTAAAACTGACTCTATAGTTTTCCCTCTTCCAGCCGACTATTTTTGGCCTTGTTGAAGAGTCCTCTTGACTTTTTCCTAAGCAGTCCTAACTCAGCGTTCCACCAAACCGGTTTTGGTTGAGCACGCGGCCTAGTCAAAGGACAAGATAGTTCAAAGAATTTTTCAGTATTCCCGTAAGATGACCTACCTCCTCATCTATGTTAGCATTCCCTTCGCCGACCTTGACTTTCATCAAAGTAAGCTTTTGGGTCGCCAGTTTTGAGAATTCTAACCAATCAGCCTTTTTTGGGTTCCTAAAAAACCGTGGGGTCACTACCTCGGAGTAGACTGAGAAGCGTATCCGACTATGATCCGAAAAGGACTATGATCCGATACTCTCCAGTTGTCGACCCGTATGGTATTAGACCCAGTGGCCAGAGTGATGTCAATCACTTCCTCCCTAACCCTATTACGAAACGTTGGATGATTTCCCTTGTTACATAAAGTTAGGCTAGTGGAGAGAATGTAATCAAAAATGGACTCACCCCTACCATTGGTATCAGTGCTGCCCCAGAGCTCATGGAGCCAGTTTGCGTCACAGCCGGCCACTATGCCCAGTCCGCGTGACTCACCGTAGGCGATAAGTTGCCGGAAGATCTGTGGTGGCGGCCGTTCCTCGTTGTACGGAAAGTTTGCGGACGTTAGCAACAAACTAGGTTTGTTCCTATGCTCGCATACCACCGTTGTAAGGTCTCCAGTGCTGTAGGGAGTAAGAAGGAAAATATTAATATCCTTTTTGGCCACTATGCACGTTCTGATCTTACCTTGTGTTTGTGGAATGTAGAGACGATAACCATCCATCCCGAGTCCGCTTACCTTACCTCTGACGAGCCAAGGCTCCTGAACAAGGGCTACGTCCACATCGTCCTTTGCGATGAACTTCATTAAATCGAGCGAGGCTGAGATGGAGTGATGCAAATTAATTTGCACCACCTCTGACTTCCTCTCCATTGGTTTTTGACCGGTCACCCGGCACGCGAACCTTAAAAGAGCCGAACCCGAATCTAATGCAGTTGTCGCTCCTTAATTTTGATAGCGACGCGGAGTCTACTGCGAGCGCCGCGTCACTTCCCACTCCATTTTTGCAGGGGGCCACGGAGATCACCCGCCACTCTGCCGAATTCAGAGACTGGTTCTGCCGTCCGATCAGCTTGAGTATGGATTCCTGGTCCGGAACCGGACGTGGAATCCACACCGAAACAACCGGGCGGATCGGAAACAGAGAACGAGGAACCACCTTCAACCGAGCGCCCCACCAAAGTGGGTCAAGGCCGCTAATAGCACGCGTTAAGAAGTCCAGAGACTTCTTGTTGATGCAACCGACGACCTTAACCCCCCTCTGCCAGCCGGCCCCGTCAAACTGCAGCTCCCCGCCATCAGCACCGACCATCTCCGCTATCAGGCGCGCCTCTACTAGCAACCAATTTTTCTGCGTTATCTTCCCATCAGGGTCGACTCTGTCGATGATAGCTACCTGTAGCTCCATCGGCGATTCGAAGGAGGCCGATGGCTTCGGCTTTTTCGAAGCCTTCTGAGCCTGCACCTTTACGCGGTCACCTGTGGCCTTGTCCGGCTCACCATTTTTCCTGGAGGTCGAAGCGTTGTCATTATCAGACTCTGCCCCAACAATTCCCTGTTCCGTTTTAGTGCATGAACTGGCCGCAGCGTTATTTTTCTCAAACCTTGCTACGACCTTTTCATGCTTTTTAATGAGGTCCTTCTCCCTTTTTGTAAAGGAAGAAGGATCTTTCGCCTTCATTTTACGAAGATAGTAAGCCGAGGGCTTATAGCCATTTCTGGCCTTTTGCTCTTTCGTGAGGCCTACCACCTTCCTTGTCTCCTTCCCCGGCTCAGGAGCATGTAGAGCGGAGGGCTGAGAGAGCAATTGCATCTCAACATCCAAGCCTATGTCGTAGACATTGCTGACCTGTGACAACGAGTCGTCATCGGTTGCGTGGTCTATGCGCAAGCCCAGAAGCTGAGATCCTATGCGATCCCCCTCAGCCTCCACCTCACAGGCCCCTTGCCTACCCAAAGTTGGCTTGGAGACCCTCCCAGTAGCACTAGCAGACATCGCGGCCTGGGGTACCACGGCAATGCCTGAGGAGTTGCTTGATATCGACGCCAGGTGGCCTCCTCGCCAATATTGAAACAAATATATTTTTTTCATGTATGTATATGGATTTATTATTCTATTGAGAATATAAAAATTTTAACACGAGTATATAAGATTGATCTTAAAAGGAAATATATAATGTGGGTTTCAGATAAAATAGTGACTAGACGAAAGGGATGTAAGTGGTATGGGAGGTTGACAGTGTTTCAGGTGTACTCGATTTTTGTAGTATTTCAGATTTAAGTCAAAGCACCTGTCTTTAAAAGTTATATATGACAGTTTTTTTTACATAAAGCATTTTCCAACTATAATTTAGTAAAAAAAAGTATCCAATTTTAATACAATTTTTTTTTTTAATTTTCCATAACTATAATTTGTGGACTAATGCAGCAAGGCGGACATGAATTTTAACTATTTTTGCATGTATTTTAAATAATTTAAATAATAAATATCTATAATATTTATTAATTAGTCCAATTTTTATGATTTGGTCAAATTCTATTTAACTATAATTAATTTTTTATATATTATATATGTACCTAGTTTTATTTTAACTATTTACACTTATTCAATTAAGTTTTAGTTGGATTTCACTGAATTTGAGCATTTAACCTAAATTGTTTATTCTTATATACGAATGTAAACCAATTTTAATTTATATTATTATAACTTCGATTTATTTGATTCTTTATTACTGGGTTCTTATTTATAACTTAGCACATTGCAGCCCATTTATTTATCTGCAGCATTATTATATTAGTTTTTAACGTTCTTTTTTTTTTGTTTGTTTCTGTTTATATGTACATGATTTTGGAAATGTCTTTAATAGAATCTCTCTAACTTAGGCTTATTGAGTGCACAAAAATAATACCCTGAATAGTTTTGTGATCCGGGTGAAGTGTAATCGGCGATGCCATAAGTTCCGTAGTCATAATTGCTGGTAGTCATATGGGTGTGAGGATGGGTATGGGCGTGTGCATGGGGGTGATAGTGCTGAAAACCGCCTGCACTGCGTGCTTTTTGTCATGTTATCAAATTGTTGCCGTTGTTGTTGGTGCCATGAACGCGCATATGCCGATTCAAGTTTCCCGATTGTGAAAATCTGTTAAAGTGGATCATATTTATTAGCGGAAAATTTTATGCATACATTTATATATAGATTTAAATATAGATTTGAAATCGTAAAGAATTGTGGATATTTTATTTAGTTAAAGTGACATTCACTTTTTCATACAAATAAATATGTAATTAACCTTTAATTAAACGCTCATTTATAAAATATTAGATTAAGTCGTGATACTGAGAACGGCGTCTTCTTTTCATCTTCGATTCATAGTATACAATTGTTAATAAAAAATAATTGATTGCTATGACCCGACTTACCCGGTATACGCTCTAGTGTAAGTCACTTGACCCGTACAAAAAATGTGTACACTGTATATAAGTTAGCAACACACTTATTGCATGTTGTTCATGAAATACGCTGTCGCAGCAGTAGCAAGCATGGTATGAATTATGCTGCAACAGCGTCTGCGGTGCATCCGCTATCCTTAGACATTCTATAGGGTGATAGTTCTCGAGGAGATACATGTCGCATGTCATAGGCGCCATGCGCTGTCGCAGAAGTAGCAAGCATGGTACGGAATATACTGCGACAGCGTTTGCGGCGCATCCGCTACGCGAAGATACGGTAGGCAGTGATATTTCTCGGTACCAGAGTAATTAGCAAGACACGTGTCGCATGTCGTTAGCGTCAAGCGTTGCCTCGAAGCGCTGTCGACATGCGGTTGGTCTTGAATCCTTTATTCGCTAGATTATTCGCGACTTCATCCCCCGTAACTCCAATGTGTCCTGGAACCCATGTTAGCAACATACTATAATTCTTTCCAACATAATTCAATCTGGATTTGCATAAAAGCATCAACTTGGAAATGACAAGGCTGAGTAAAGCTTTCGCTGCAGCCTGACTGTAACTTCAAACACAAATATTTCAGCCACGCCACATGTTTTCAACCACATAGTCCAGCGCCTTTAGAATGGCATAAACATCCGCTTGAAAGACTGAAGCATGCCAGCGAAGGGCGTACCGTTGAGATGCACGAAAACCCCAGAACCCTATACAATATCTGTTTTGGAGCCATCCGTGAAAATACGACAGTTCTGCCTACCGGACTCAGTCCTATTAACAAACCATAAGTGAGCCTCTACAGCACCGCCGTTCAGTTATAGGATACGTGGGCATCGAATCAATGGGCATAGAAGGGATACCAATATCCATGTGAGTGCAAATATATCTTCAATATTCCTATGCGCACCTCCCCACTGCCTATTGCTCTTTAACCTACAGATGACCTTTAGGGCCTCTCCTTGTATGAAAACATCTAGGCACGGAAAGATTCAACAGCGTATTAAGAGCAGGACCAGAAATTGTCGGAAAGGCTCCAGTACAAAGGGTAGCCATAGTTCTCTGCAATCTAGATAGGGCAGATTTAGCCCACTGTGGGGAGAATGTGTTCCCCCAGACCACAGATGCAGGGACATTATGGACCTTATACATCCAAAAGTCTTTCGAGGGAGCTAGACCCCACGCCTTGCCAAAAATTCTCTTGCATCTTTAGCTAACTTTAGTTCAACGTGTGATTTGTATAGAATCTTACTACTATTAAGAACAACCTCAAGATATTTTACATCCTTGGGTAACTGAGTAGGGACCCCCTTTAGTGTTAGCTGAACAAAACTTTCGACTTTCCTCTTTCTAGTAAAAAGAACTAACACCATGTGTCAATCTTATTCAGAGTAACCTGCATTTTGCTGCAGATGTGCATAAGAGAGCATCCTGCAATTGCGAAGGCAACATCATATGCATATGCCTGAGCGTAAGTAACAGAATCAGTAAGTGATACAAGTAAACAGTTAATGTCCATGCACCAGAGTAGTGGAGAGAGCACGCCACCCTGAGGGCAACCCTTCTTCACATCTAAGATACCCACAGATCCTGCTAGCCTCGCAACATAAGAATCCTGTTGGCTAGCATTGAACGAATCCAAGTAACCAGTACATTATCTACACCATAACGACGAGAAGAGCACCCTCTATGTCCGCAAAGACACCCACATCATACTCCTTCCTTTAGATGGCATGCTAACAAGACTATGCAACGCCGACTCACAGAATTTTCCACTTTGATATGCGTGTTGAAATGGAGACAGGGGTGCTCCCTAAACGAAAAATTATCGCACGCGAAGCTCAACCTATCATTCCAGTTCTTTTAGTACAAAATATATCATACTAAAAGGTCCATAATTCCTAGGATTACTATAGTCTTCCTTTACCACTATTGGGATAAATGAATCTCTGGCAAATCTCCAAGAGTGTGGAATATAGGCCAACGCCAAACTTGAAATGAAGATTCTGCTCAATATTACAATCATCAACTCTATATTCTGCTTCAGCATGTCTGAATAAATGGCATCCAGACCGAGCAATTTACAGTTGTCAATTCGCGACCACAACCTTAACTAACCTAGCCGTGTCACAGTGATTCGATATTGTTGCAAAAATCTTGAAAAGAAGACGTCTTCGATGTCATCAACTCATGAATCTCTTGGTACCACCACGGTCCCGGAGTCCGGCTGAGAGAACGACGAGACGGACAGCCGGCAGCAAAGCCGTTCCTAGTGGGTAATGGCTGGAAGATCCTCTCATCACACCTGTGGGCCGATAATGAATCTTCATTCAGGACCCTCTAGTTTATAAACGACCATACCACCCAATTATTGGATACAGTAATGTCTATTACCTCCTGCCTCCTAACTGTGACAAAAGTAGGTTGACAGCCCGTGTTTTGAATCGACCCCGACCCCCAAAACATCGACAGACTTTTGGTCTAATCGCACAACAAGAGTTCTTTGTTTTCCCGGTTCATTGCCCTTGTGTGCGACAGAATATGCAAGCCTGTAGTGTTAAATGCCTGGGTTCTGGGCACGTAGAGCTGGAATCACATATTCTGTCTTCGGGCCTGAATCCTGAATTAATCCGATTGCTTTCATATGAGGTTTATTCTCCTCCCTGTGTACAGAGAAGAGCGTTTTACCCACAGCGGGGATCTTTTCAGCCTCTCTCCGGATATATTCGAAGTTGGCAAGAGATGAGCACTTCACCCATAAGGTTCCGTCCTTCGTCTCAGATCCATCGGGATTGCCTCCAGATCCGAGTCGATTACCCGAATCATAAGATGGTTTTTGCAATGTTTAAGTGCCTCTCCGTCCCATCACAGCCAGGGACAGATAGCCGCTTAACTTCTCCCTATAGGAGGGCATGAGAACAAAAATCCCAGATGTGCCTGGCCGTTTATCCAACTTTTTTCCCGCCACATAAGCAGATTTTGCCGGGAAGGCAGTTGGATTCACGGAAGAAAGGGTAGAGAACCGAGACATCTCAAAACCGCCTCCAAGTGCAACATTGGCTGCTGCTTTGGCAGCACTCGAACCCCTCGGGGTTGAGATACCACCATTTGCTACAGCCTCAGGGATTATTGTGGCAGATTCAGCACCTTCAACATGCACCACCCCCTTCAGTGAAAAGGATACGCTCGTAGCTTGTTGGCGCCTCCCGTACCACTGAATTAGGAGAGGCACTGGCAGCACTTTTCGCAGTCCTCCTACGCTTTCTCCCCTCCCAGAAGTGGTTGGAGAAGTCTTGTTATCTGAAGTGCCAGTGGCATTAGTTGGAGTGATCTCAACCGACAGGGGCCTTTTGGAATACACAGTTGAGGATAGGCTGACAGTGCCACTAAAAGTTTCTCCCTGTAGAGCCTACCTCTTCCATCTTTCTATCCTCCTCTGGGTACATGTCATAGAAATGGTGTTCCTAAGTAAAAGAAAATTTAATTATTTTAGATTTTGCTACGCTCAGGTGAGTTGTAGTGTATCACGCAGATCTCGCACGCCGCAGAAACCACATACAAAAGCAAGCACAGCTAAATCCACCAATTAGAGTGGCATACAGTCACGTATGCATGCACTCATGCGACCACACATGTAATATTACTCCTTGCACTGCTTTGGCCATAATCTGCATGAACCAATGTCGGTAAAACTCCGCAAAGGTACGCGCACTTGAAATGATTTATGTGCAACGTAAACATAATAACGCTACAAGTAAGTCACAATTATCACCGTAACAAATATTTTTTTTATTTTTGGTAAAACATTTCTTTTATGCAATTTAGAGCATTTAAGTGGAACATTGTGAAACAAAGAAGCAGAAGAAGTAGAAGCAGTACAAATTCATACAATTTCAATCTGAAATCGCATACACATACAATTTCAATTATTCAATGCCGCAAATGCCATACTGGATGAAATATCCGCAGTCAAAGAGGATACACGAGCCATTATACAATATGCAATTTGTTTAAAGAGTTAATATACTCTTTAAACAAAACACAAACAATAAATTGCACACAAGAGGTAAGGAAAGAAATATTAAATAATGATACAATTGCTTTCAATGCATTTAAGAGTGGACTGACTAATGCAACAACAATAAAAACAATAATTGCAAGTCGACTCAAAGAATTCAAAGAAGCAGTCCAACTTGCTAACGAACCATCGCAACCTCGTAAAATAACGTTTTGCACAATCGCGGGAATATGAGAAATCACTACAACAACTATGATAACAACAACTAAGCTAATCAGCGAGGCAGATACAAAAACAACAACCGAGGAAGAACCTAGCACAGCAATGTAAACGCACCGAGATTCTATTCAAATAACCGAGTATACAACAACAAGAACTACAGCAACAAAAACCACAGAAAGCAAAACCAAAGAGGCATGAACAATGCTGAAAATCACCATAGGCAGCAACATAACAACAGAAGTAGAAAAAACTGGCAAGGAAACAGGCAAAACGGTCAAATTCAAAATCAACACTACAACACAGGCAACAGAGTTAGATGCATATGCATTAACAACAATCAGCACGATAATAACAAAATAGAAGATAACACACAGGGAAACCAACAGAACAACGACTGCTAAATTCGGACAATATCATAAGTATCTCGGTGATGCAAACATGCAAACGGACATACCCAATAAATACAAAGAAAGCAATAGGAAGATTTGTAAATATACAATGCAAAAACACACATTTAAATCTGTTAATAGATACGGGAGCAGAGATCTCACTTTTAATGAGTAAAGAAGTTCTGGTTAGACCGACTTCCGAATACTTACCTTACCTTACCTTACCTTGTGCTTGCAAGTTCAATAATGGCGACATTTTCTTCATAAATCATCATTAGGAACTTATCTACGGTATTTTTCGGTAGGGTACCTTGAATAGATTATGTTAGTGGGAGGCGTGGCCTATAACTCATCTACACCATTTCTTGTATATGGCTTTGCAGCGTCAATATACATACAAATATAAATATTGTATAAGTCGTAAGTTATAAAAATATGACAATATTGTGCGTGGCTGTACAAAAAACCCGCCCATTTTTTGTTTGGTGGTCAATGTTCGTACCGGCAACCTCCTGTGAAACTTCGTTGATAAATCTTTAAGAGGACCCTAGTAGTGATTTTTGGGTAATTGTGGGCGTGGCATTAGTAATAATCCCCATATTTGGAATGCATGCTAGTACAGACCTAATGTACACTGCTACAGATTTGTTTTCATATATCATCATTAGAAGCATAGATAGGGACATTTTTTTAAAGTGGAGTCCCCAAAGTTCATTATATGGGAGGGAGCTTCCTTTAGCTAATCGACCCAATTTATTGTTCATAGATTTTTAGTGTCAATATACGTACTAATATAAAATTTCGCCCAAAAACTATTGTATGGGTTGTAAGTTGAAAAAATATGTCATTGGTGGGCATTGCTCTAAAAATGGCACGCCCATTTTTTGTGTGGTGTTTAATGTTAGTACCCGCAGCTTGGCGTGGCAGAAGTAATATGATGCCAAATTTTGCACACATACTTTTATGGACCTCATGTATATTTCCTAATTTTTTATTCCAATAGCATAGCTGCGAGCATAGGTAGGCTAATTTTAATTTTCGAACGTTCCTTATATTAAAAGTGGAGGTGTCCTTTCTGTGATCAGCCTCATTTCTTCGTTTTTATAATGGCATGTTGCTTCTCGTAAAATTTGGTCCATATATCCAATTGATCATAAGATTTTAATGTTTGTTAATGTTGGGTGTGTCAGTTAATATACTCGTATACTGCCCACTTTTTGCAAAGTGTTTACTAGGACCCACATCTCCATAACTGCCAAAGCGCGTCACGATTCCATCAATTGGACCGAAGTTATATTCATTTTAAAAAAGGTGAAAAAAGGGAGGTAGGTGTGGTCTTTGTCGAAATCGGCCCATATAGCAATCGGGTTCTGTATCTTTGTCCAGACTATACTTTTGCAACGTTTCATTAAGATAGCTCTAACGGACAAAATTAAAATTTTTCAGAAAGTTATTCTGGTCATATCTGTATATACTCGTATATGTCCATATCTAGGCATATTGAATGCAACATCAATTACGGTACGCTTAGAAAAACCTTAGTTCGAATTTAGACCCCTAAAACAATACCATTTATTCAAGCACCAGTCACGTGATTTCACTTGACATGTAAAGATGTCCCGATCGCCACTAAACTATCTTATAAGTATAAACAAATCAAAACACACAAAAAAAACCTATAACAAATGGGTAACGTAAAAAACAATAACAAATATCCACCAAATAAGTGACCACTAAAACCAAATCGCTAAATAGTATAAAAACAAACCAGTATCAAAGTAACAAAAACAACAACAATGAATAAGGCTTCTGACGTGGTGAAGCAGGGAAAATCTTAAAAAATCATTTATTAAACAAAAACACCTAAAAATTATATACCCTGGCCCCAAATTTTTGATAATGTCTACAATAAACTGCAATGATACTCTGGCTAACGTTTTAACATTGTTGATAAAAAAAGCAAACGATAATATTTGTGTAGGAGAAGTTGAAATGTGTAAAAAACTCCGAAATAGCTCGATTCTAATTAAAACTAAAACGCTATCCCAAGCTTCCAAACTTGTAAAACTGTCGGCGCTTACGCAAAATATAAAAATCGAAATAACTGAACACGTTACACTTAACAGATAAGTTTATTAAAAACAATACACAAAAAATCAAGTTAAGTTTATTAAAAACAATACACGAAAAATCAAGTTAAGTTTATTGAAAACAATACACAAAAAATCAAGTTAAGTTTATTGAAAACAATACACAAAAAATCATTCCTTTTCTCTGAACTCTTGCACAACTTTTTATAACTGACTGTGCTCTTACACAAACTTTTTATAACTGACTGTGCTCTTACACAAACTTTTTATAACTGACTGTGCTCTTGCACAAACTTTTTATATCTGAGATGCCTTTTCATTTTTCTGGCTCTCTTATATCCTTTTAATTCTCCTTTATCTACGCATCAAAATATATTCCGTGGGAACATACCTTAATGCGCAGATACGGATCCGTGGGATCGTTTTGAATGCGTAAAATAAAATACGCATTCAAAAATGCTCAAATGCGTAAATTCTCAGAATGCGCATTTTCTCAAAATGCGCATTTTTTCAAAATGCGCATTTTGCTAACGCATTTGTAACTCTTCTTGCGCATATGTAACTCTTCTTGCGCATATGTAACTCGCCCACCTTTGGTCCGAGACTCCGGCGAGGATAATGTTTTTTGTACATTTTCTTAATTCTATTAAATTAAAAGTAAGTATACAGTCATAATTTAATTTTCTTATAATAGTATTTACATCATTTTTTTTTTCTTTTTAATTATTGACTTGAAACTTTTTGTTTCTTTTTATATGTGTTTTGTAATATTTTTGGCCTCTTTTTGTACCTACATGATCTTCATCTAATCTATGTACATTCTATTTTTTAAATTTAGAATGATTCTTTCCTCCCCTTTCCTCTTTTATAAATACAAGTCCAGTTGTGAGGTCTATATCTTCTCGATTTTGGTTTAATTTATTTGTGATTTTTTCTTTAATTTGTATCATTCTATCTTTAATAGAAGGATACTCTGTTTGGTTTATTAAGCCGTTAACAAAATTTATTGGTTTTTGTCCAGTGGTTGTATGAATCGTGTATAATTCTGTCCAGATTCCTGTTTAGAAAAATGTTGCCTTACTGTATGTTGGTTTGGTTTATTCTCACTAGTATGAGCATATCCGGCCGATTGCAGAATATCCATGGCTTCTTCCAAGCTAGAGGGATTTCTACAAAAAAGGATTGTGCGCATTGGCTCAGGCATTTTATTTTTGAGTATATTTAAAGCAGTTCTCCTATTGTTTTTTAGGAATTCCGACGCTGTTGAATTATTTCCTAATGAAAAAATTGTTTTGTTGTTAAGTCTTCTTAACTTATTTGTTATTTCATTATAAAAACCAACGCTATTATTTCGAAAGACTACTGCCCTGAGTTCGTCAAATAATTCTTCACAAGTGAATCTATCTCCAAAATTATTATATAGAATTGTTTTCATTTCCCTCCAGGATCTTACATCATGATTAATTTCTATAATTTCCCTGGCTTTTCCTTTTAATTTTCCCTTAATTAAATCCAAAAAAAGTAGTTGGGAATTGTTGTCAAAGGTATCTAATAGTGGATAAATCCTATCTATTAATTCAAAAAAAGTTTGAATTTCATCTGAGTTCCCTCTGAACTCAGGTAAATTATTTATATATTTAAGGGGATCTATTGTAATAGAATGTCCAGTCATAGATGTTGATGGCGATACAGGCACAATTTTCGGTTCCATTTTTAAAATATTTTACATAGACGTAAAATTAAAATTAAAATATTTACATAAGCTTTAAAATAAAATTAAAATATTTAAATAAACTATAATTTTAATATTTACTATTTCCTGTTTTTGTGGTTGCTGCTGCTCCTTTGGTTGTAGTTGTGTTAGGATGTCTGCATTCTTTATAGTTGTAATTATTTAATATATTTAATTATTTATATGTCCTGTTGCTGTGGTTGCTGCTGTTGTGAATTTTCTTATAGACGTACATATATATACATATGTGATTTATAGTTGTCACTGCCAGCTGATGTATGCGTAATAACTTTTGTGGTTTTTTTTTTCGTTTATATACTTTTGTTTTGCTTTCTCCGTTTTTTTAAAACTTTTATTTTATAATTTTATATAGTACGTTTAAAATTAATTTTATAATTTTTTTTAAAATATTATTGAAATTTTGAATTATATTTTTTTTAATGTTTGATTTTTATTTTATTTTCATTTGTTTTTAATTTATAAAAAATTTTATAATTTCCTATAAGACTCTTGTCTTATTTGTTGTTTTTTTTTGGAATGCCCGGTTAAGTTTTAAAAAACACTATTCATATTTTTCAACAGAATATGAACTGCCGGGATCCCATCCTCGTCGCCAGTTAAGTTTATTAAAAAAAATACACAAAAAATCAAGTTAAGTTTATTAAAAACAATACACGAAAAATCAAGTTAAGTTTATTGAAAACAATACACAAAAAATCAAGTTAAGTTTATTAAAAACAATACACAAAAAATCATTTCTTTTCTCTGAACTCTTGCAGAACTTTTTATAACTGACTGTGCTCTTACACAAACTTTTTATAACTGACTGTGCTCTTACACAAACTTTTTATAACTGACTGTGCTTTTGCACAAACTTTTTATATCTGAGATGCCTTTTCATTTTTCTGGCTCTCTTATATCCTTTTAATTCTCCTTTATCTACGCATCAAAATATATTCCGTGGGAACATACCTTAATGCGCAGATACGGATCCGTGGGATCGTTTTGAATGCGTAAAATAAAATACGCATTCAAAAATGCTCAAATGCGTAAATTCTCAGAATGCGCATTTTCTCAAAATGCGCATTTTGCTAACGCATTTGTAACTCTTCTTGCGCATATGTAACTCTTAACCACATTAAAGGCATATTTTACTCTAATGATCTAAGACGTATCGCTGAGGAAGAGATCGGAGATGAATTGAATGCCCAATATGTAACCGACGTAAGAAAAATATTAAAGAATGTATAAGACAGTTTTGTGGAAGCGGGTTAATAATTCTCACTTTCACAACCCCTACGCTACCTAGCGAAATATATATTGGTTACGAAAAAGTCTACACTCGACCATACAAAACTTTCCCAACAAGATGCAAAAACTGCCTTCACTTTGGTCATATTAGCAAATTTTGTAAAAACAACAAAATGTGCATTAACTGTGGAAACAAAGATCATAACAATATTGACCTCATAGAAATTTGCATCAACAACATTGAATGCATTAACTGTAAAGAAAACAAAATCGAAAATTTCAGTCACAACGCATACGACAACAAATGTCTAATATTTGTAAAAGAAAAAGGCAGACACAAATACCGTTTACAAACTTTACAAAGAGAGGCACCAAGACAACAACACTTTGTACTTAATTGTTCTGAAATCAACCCACCAGCAACACTAGTACCCATCACTCCAGTACAATATCGAACACAGGTAGCCCGAGGAGTTTCTCGCTTCCAGCTAGTCAAAAGCATCAGCAGTAGTGTCTAACTCACTCCTAACGACCAACGCTCTCACTCTCAACTTAACAGTGCTGCCAGCTGTTATTAAAATAGCACAATTTACAATTTAAAAGCATTATTTATTTCTGAAACTAAAATAAAAATTCTGCTCAAAAATACATCAAATAAATTAATAGAACAGCTTAAACTTAAACAAAGAAAGAAACACCAAAACAACAATACCGAAATCAACAACGAAAGCGAATACTGTGTAGAAAATGAAACAACGATGGAAAGCGAAACCAGAATGGAAAAAGAATGGTCTACTTGCACCACACTTCAAAAATAGTAACTTTTGAAGGCACCTTAAAATATCTATTACTTTATCTGCACTTATAAGTATATAATATTTTTCTTATTTCACCTAATCTTTCATAATGACTATAATTTTACTACATTTTACTTACTTCATTTACAAATACTTGTTAAATATACAATCCAAAAACGATAGCGCTACAAGAAACCCATATCCATTCCATAACCAATATCTCTATTCTAATCAATTTTAATATTTATGTGCTCAACTCATCCCAGAATTTTTTTGGGGGAGTTCCACTACTCCATTCAACATCAAACAATCAACATCAATACCGACTTTAACTCAATTCCAACAATAATCCACTCAAAAATAATATTCAGTCTTTTTTTCCTACATTCCACCCAATAAGCAATTCTCACTCCAAAATCTACAAAACGTCTTCTCTTTAAGTAACTCTTCACTCCCTTGTTTTATTCCTGGCAATTTCAACAGTTGGCATCGTAAATGGGACTCTCCCAACAACAACCTTAGAGGTAATAATGTCTCAAAATATTTAGATCAATCCAACTACATAATTCTCACCAATGGATTACCAACTCATTTTAGTATACACAAAACTTTTACACACATATACCATACATTTTGCTCTCCTATACTTGCTATTCAATCCCAATGGAATTTAGAATATGATCTCTCTGGAAGTGATAATTTTCCAATAATCACATCTTTGTTTCAATCACATATTAGTTCTCCTCTCAAATCTATGTATACCCAAATGTATAATGAAAAATGCAAATCGGCCTCTTTTTCAAAAACTAACACAACAAAAACAATATAAATCGTCTAACCACCAACAATATCTATAAAGAAGCAGCTAACATCCAAAAAATTATTCTGCAAACTGCAAACGAAACAATACCTCAGTCTCATTTTCTAACACAAAAGCCTCACGATTCCTGGTGAAACAGAAATTTAGAAGAGCTAAAACTTGAAGAAAATAGATTGTGGCACACACTGGAAACAAACATCCCTACAGAAAGCATCATCAACTTTAAAAAGGCAAATGACGCTCTTCGGCGACAAATAAAAGATCTAAAAAAGAATCAAACTATGAATTTAATTCAGAAATTAACCCAAACACACCCCCTATAAAGGTCTAATATCAGACAATTTTCCGGACTAAAAACTTACCCTAACATTCACTCCATTCAAACTTCCAACCAACTACTCATAACAAATAAAGAAGTTATTGCTGAACAACTTTGCAAACACTGGTCCGAGGCATCTGCAGACCATAACTTCCCAAATCCTTTCCAGAAAAAAAAACAATCTGTAACATCTGAAAACTTACACACCAAGTAGTAAAGCATTGGTTATAGAAAATAACATAAGTTGTCTTGAATTATCGATGGCTCTTAATAAATTAAAAGGTAAGACCACTGGCTAAGATACGATAGGTTAACCTATGATCTCAAATATATTACTATCCACAAAACAACGACTTTTACAATTTTACACCAATTATTTAACCACATACCACATATTCACAAAATCAGTGCAGTCATACCCATACTCAAACCTAACTCTGATAAAACCATGATTTCATCTTACATACCTATAACTCTCAATTATTATTAATTCCATGACATTTGACACAAGAAAACTATACTTATGCTAACAAAGTTAACTAAAAGACATAATTGTAAAAGAGTTAAATATCGCTCCTAGTCGGAGCATAGGGCGGTCACAAAAGCTCTCCAACAGTTTCTATCAGCAGCCAGGTGTCTTATTTCGTTCCAGGTGGCTCTGTGGTGACTTTCTGCGTGGATAGGGCGTACCCATGTTTGTCGTGGGCGTCCTGCTTTCCGACTACCATGCAGGTTCCATTGAAAGGCCTTCTTTGCAATGTTGGTGTCTTCTCTACACAGAATGTGCCCTATCCAGCTCCACTTGCGTCTTTTAACTTCTGTGTCAATAGGCTCGCTATTGGTGAGGCGCCACAGGTCTTCGTTCATGATCGTTGTCGACCAGAAAATACGGCAGATTCTTCGTAGACATTTGTTGACAAAAGTTTGAAGTTGTCGAGTTATTTGTTCTGAGACCAACCATACAACAGAACAGGTTTTATGCTGGTGTTAAATATTCGTATTTTTGTGCGCAGCGATATCACACGAGAACGCCAAATTCGATCTAAATTCCGGAATGCAAACCGTGCTTTGTTTATGCGTGCTGCCACATCAGATGTTGCACCCCCATATTTTGCTATGTAGCTACCAAGGTAGCAGAAGCTGTCAACGTCCTCAATGTTGATGGTGGAGTTATCATTTGTTAGTACAGTGAGTGGAGATGTATTTGCAGTTTGCAGTCGCAAAAGTTTAGTTTTGGAGAAGTTGATTTTGAGGCCAGCTGCATGAGCGTTTACGGCTAGTTGGCGTATTCTTGACGAGGCGCCTGCTAACGTGTGCGTCATGAAACAGCTGTGATCAGCATAGTCCAAATCGCTGAGCTTTTGGTTTAATCTCCACTGCAACCCCTCCTCCGTCTCCGCATTTATACGCCTAAGGACATCATCCAAGACCACTATAAACAACAGTGGTGACAGAACGCACCCCTGCCTAACGCCTCTGTTTATATTAAAGTTGGCACTATTTTTACCTTTATAACGCACACTAAGGTTCGCGTCTTTATATAGGGCCTTAATGAGTTCGATGATCTTGTCCGGAACTCCGCAATTTTGTAGAGAGCGCCATATTGCGTCTCTGCTAACCGTGTCAAACGCACGTTCGAAGTCCACGAAAAGGAGAAATAGTGGCGATCTCCATTCGACAGATTGCTCCACAATTATGCGTAAAGTGTTGATGTGGTCCACGCAAGATCGGTTTGGTCTGAACCCATTTTGTTCACGCAGTAACTGGCTGTTGAGTACACCTGACACTCTATCTAAGATGATAAGGGCTAGGATTTTCAGGATGGAGTTCAGAACGGTTATGCCCCTCCAATTTTTACATTGGCTGAGATCTCCTTTTTTTGGAATAGTGATTATGATTCCCTCTTTCCAGTCAGTGGGGATGGTGTTAGTCGCCCAGATGTTATGCATGATAGGGTAGAGTGCGTGAGAGATTATATTAGCGCCATACTTCAAGAGTTCAGCAGGGAGTTCGTCAGGTCCAGCAGCTTTGTTGAATTTTAGCTTATGGATTGCTAGGCTGACTTCTTCTGTGGTGGGCGGGTCGACAGGGATGTTTCTGTTGGGGTTTCTTCTTCGCTGTTCAGCAAAGAAGGGCGCAGTGTTGTTTCCGCTTCTACGCTATTGTCCACGAAAAATTCTCTCCAGCGCGCGAGTTGATCTTCGTCAGAGGTTAGGATGCTACCGTCACTAGCCTTGATAGGCGGTATGTTAGGTTTCGTATTTGTCAATCTTTTTTCCCCCATCTAGATATCCATAAATACACATGGAATTCTCCCGATGGCCGAACTCGCAACCAAATCGACCATGTTTTAATAAGCAGACGGTTTCACAACTCCCTCCTTGATGTGCGCACACGCAGAGGTGCGGACGTATTCAGCGACCATAACCTAGTTGTATGCCAACTCCGCTTACGTCCCGAAGGCATCAGGAAGCAACAGAAGCGAAAGATGACCTTTCATCTGGAAAACTTCAAAAACCCTGCAACGCTCCAACTTTACCAGGACACACTGTCTACTACCATTGCACTCTACGAACATGGACCGTCCTGGCAACAAATTCAAAAAGCCTGCACACAAGCTGCGGAAGAAACAGTTGGCCTCCAACATCGCAAAAGAAAGCCATGGATAAGCAACACCACCTGGCAATATATCGAAGAACGTAGAAGGATGAAAACCAAAGTAAACACTGCTTCATTATCCGACCGCAACAGCTTTCTCAGCGCGTACAATGCTATGCATCGGCAGGTCAAAAATTCTGTGAGGACTGATAAAAGGGCATATGTGGAGGGAATTGCTGGTGAAGCAGAGCGATCAGCAAACTGTAACAACTTGCGGGGCGTATATGTAGCCATAAAAAGATTGGCAAATACGAAACCTAACATACCGCCTATCAAGGCTAGTGACGGTAGCATCCTAACCATAACTCTCAATTCATCCTGCTCAAAAGTTCTAGACAAAATAATAACCAACCGACAATGGTGGTTTGTCACTACTGGCAAACTAATCAATAGTTAACAAATGGGTTTCCAGAAAGGAAAATCTGTGGCCTGGTTTATCTAGATTATCAGATCACAGATTCGCTTTAAAAAAAAAAACCATATACAGTATTATCTTTAGATTTCGCAAAAACATTCGACAAACTCGGAATTCACTCCATTATCGAAAAGTTAAGGCAATGGAACTTTGGACAAAACATTATCTCACCAATATTCCAAACTACGTTTCCTCTTCAATGGAATACCACAAGACTCACCTCTCTCGGTAATCTTATTCCTTATTGCATACAACAAATTAATTGACATCATCTCATCGCATAAACAATACAATTTTGGCGCTTATGCAGATGACTTCAATATTTTCAAAAAACTCAATAGAACAAAAAACATTACGGTTGATATTAGTGACCTTATCAATGATATATCTTCATGGTGCAACTATTCAGGAGCTGAGATTTCTACTTCAAAGTGAAAATACTTGCACGTCTGTAGAAAACAAAGCTGTTCTTGTATCATTCAATCCAACAACTTCACAGTAGACAATGTGGATAACTTAAAAATACTCGGCATAATTTTTAATAAGAGATCCAGATGGAACACAGATGTAGATTATTTGCACTCAGAACTATCAAATAGTCTCAACATCATCAAATGCTTGTCCAACCATAAATTCTTCCTCTTATATCAGTAATAAACGCACTTTGATTTCATAAATTGATTACGGACGTTTTAGATACGGCTTCTCTCTTAAATCAGTTACCAATAAAATAAAAACAGCGTTGAACTCAGCATAGCGAATAGCATTCGGTGCTTACAGAACTACCCCAATAAATAACCTCCTTTTAAACACAAAAATTTTAGAAAACAAAAGATTCTTCATTACCCCTAAGGTTTGCAAATAATTTCCTTCAAGTTTAGACACTCTACTGATGCCGCTTATAGTTAAAAAAGTCAAATAAAAAAGAACCAAAAATAATCTCAGTAATACACAGAACCATTATCCTATGCAAGAATTCCAACTTACCATTTCAAACGATAAAAACAATTCCGTCTAAAAATTCACCATGGCCTCTTAATTCCACCACTCTTAACATATATATATATATATATATATATATATATATATATATATATATATATATATATATATATATATATATATATATATATATATATATATATATATATATATATATATATATATATATATATATATATATATATACATATATAATAAAGCTTCAGCGCCTCCATTAATATACGAGTATCAACAAAAATTCCTTGAAATTCAAAACCAACTACAAAACAATACCATGATCTATACCTATGGATCAAAACACCATAATACAACCAGTTTTAGCATAATATCATCACACTCAATCACAAAAATGTCACTTCTCACTTCCTACAGTTTTTACCGCCGAAATAATTACTATTTACGATGCCATCAATTACCTAAAAAATTAATTAGGTAAATATTCTATTTGTTCTGATTCACTATCCGCAATATATTCTATTTCTAACCTTGATAACAAACTCTTACTATCCTAAAATTATAAGAGATATTAGTGCATTTCCTAAAATAGTACTTATCTGGATTCCTGGTCATTTCCAAATCACTGGAAACGAAAACGCTGATAAAGCTGCAAAACTTACTGCCAAATCCCCCGTATTTTTTGTTTCAAACAATAATTATAATGATATCCAAAAATATGCCATATCAATTTTCCGGAAAACACAAACCCTTTTCTGGCCTTTTACTTCAAAATTATATCAAGACCTCAATCAAGACAATTCAAATATAACAGCTTTTTAAAGTTTCAACCCATAGACGTTAACAGACTTGATCTATTTTATAGATCCTTGCAAACGATAAACGATTTTAAAATTAGGCAGTGATGATCCAGTTGAGTGTCTTATTGTTTAGTTATTTGTGTATAATACCCCAGTAATGTATTTGGTTTGGGAAAGCTTTTTGCTAATATAATCAAATTGGCATCAAATTATGAACATATTTTACTGGGGTGATTTTAATATTGATTTTTAAGATGTACTAATGTGCTAGATAATATAAATTCAATTGATTTGGAATTGATTAATCAATACCCAACACTGTTTGCACCTAACTATAAATCAAGTTTATTAGATCTGCTCTGTGTTTTGGAAAGATCATGTATATTGCATTTCGAGCAATTGTCTCTGGCTAGAATAACCGATCATGATATGTTATTGCTCTCTTAAGATATTAAATTTAGTAAAATTCATTCTGACCCCCTCGTTTATTATAGAGACTTCAAACCTGTTGTTTTTAATGTGAAGCTAATACTCTTGATTGGAACTGGTTAGGGTTTCTTTTCAGATAGAAACTAGATAGAAACGAAAAATTTTATTAATTTGGGGATTGGGAACAGAAATAGTTCTGAATGTAACTCGAACCCAAATGTAATGAATGAATATTTTTACAATCAAATTCATTGCAAACCAGTAGTACCTTTGCGATTGATGGTAAGGAGCAATACGGCTGCTAAAAAAATATTTAGCTAAACGGTGGCAAAAAGAAATATCTAACAATATAAGGTCTGAACTTAGAAAACTTGAGTCGGAGGTGCCACAAGGATCTATACTTAGTCCAATTTTATTTAGTATTTTTATAAATGACATTGTACATTGTTGTATTAGTGTATCCATTCACCTATATATGCTTGATCTTCAGATTAGTCTGTCTTGTCAATCGTCTTATCAGAAGATTTCATTTGTAGAATGGCCGAAGATCTACTTATGGGCATGCTATAATAATTTAAAATTAAATACCTCTAAAACAAGGGCTATATGTATTGTACAATGTTCAAATGTAAAAGATTGTCTACGACAGTTGTTCCTGGGAAATATACCAATTAAATTTGAGTTGACTGTTATTAGTCTTGGCTACAAATTCCTCAGACCATGTTAATTTCACTGTATCAAGATTTAATATGTCCTTAAAAAGTTGTGGTATTCAGCTGACTTTGTTTCTCAGGACACGAAATTGAAATTAGTGAGAACATTTGTAGTACCACTTATAACGTATAGTGAACTAGTTTGGATATAGCAGTTTGGACAATGCATCGAAACAAAAGCTCTACCTGTGCTATTTATCTTATGTCTGGGATTTGAATGTCCTAATATTAGGAATGCGTGTTTCCTGCTACATGTCCGGACAACTGCTTGTACCATGAAGGATGAGGCGTTTTGGGATATACCATACAGGAGAAATGAAACTGGGAGTATTTTTGAGCCAGTAGAGTTTTGTGAATCTATTTTTATTTTAGTTCCTCTTCTGTATTAAGAAAGTTTGTCATCAATTGTTATCCTGTGATGAATGTTTGAGATTATGAAGTTTGATCTTGGCGTTATTTATGGTTAGGTGCTCTTGATTAGTCTCCTATTGTCCTATTGGTATATGTTACTTGAATTGTATTTTCTCCATTTATTTTGATTCCCCACATATCAGACCAAGATTTTGTTAAATAGTTGTTATAGGCTTTCATAGTTATAGGAGGATAATATCGTCAGCAAATGTTGCTATCATACAGGGGACAATGGGGGCTACGGTGACTGACCATGACTATACACTAAGGCCTTATAACAATGTCAGATATCGAATGTTCAAGATAAAATTTGAATCTAACGTTGATTAAAATTGCTACTAGAAGCAGAGTGGCAAGATTGGCATTTTATCCCAACGATTTAATACGAAAAGCTTCGTGTTTTTTTACTGACTTTTAATACGTTCATAATTTGTACACTTAAAAAGTATTTTTAACTTTGATTGAACACCATGTTGAATATTCGAAACACATACATATGTATGTACATGAGTGAATACTACTACTACAAATACTCCGTTGATGGAATACCGTGATATTTTGTCTTATTGTTCATTCGCTGAGTGTGTGAAAATCATTACAGTACTAAAATCTATCATAAAAAAATGTCATTTGCCGGGTGTGTGTAAATGATATATGTATGTACTTTATTATCAATAATTCATAATTATTTCACACTTTGTGTAAAAGGCTGATGAAATATCTATGTATGTACAAGGAAAGAGATATGCGATTTTAATGAATTAAATTTGTGGAAATTTATGATTGGGCGATAAAATTTGGAAAACTGATTCATTTTTTTTAAGAATCTGTCCAGATTAACTCCTTAACACTGCGGTCACACGATCAGTTTCTTGCCCATCAAGTCGCAACTCACTCACACGTTTTACAAACACATACATATTTTTAGTACTTGATCGTCGACTTGATTATCAATTTATGTTTCAAGCGGAGACCTTTTTTTAAAATAAATGATATAAAATAAAAATATAGATAAAATAATATATAATAAATGTATGGTAAATAAAATATTTTATTATATATACATATGTGACGACGGCATTTTCAAAACAAATTGAATACCATCTTGCCCATCAAGTTGAATGCAATCTAAGTCACAGACGCAACTTGAACAGGTTTTGACAGACAATACATGTGAGAACTTGATGGGCAAGAAATTGATAGTGTGGCCGCTGTGTAGCATACGAACAGCTCAAGGTAGATTTATATTAAAGATGGACGAAATGTTAATTTCTTCCGTTATGAATTGTAAAATATAGTTAAATTATAAGAAGGAAGCTGATCAAAATAAACGAATGCAGAGGAATGCAGAAATTCATAAAATAAAAATTACAAAACAAAAATTCTCATTAACACAAATCTCAAATTGTAATTCTTTATGTTGATCGCTTTTGACAACTACAATTTTTATAGTTGAGCATGGAAAATTAGTTTAAACAATTTGTTCTTGCTCTTATTACATATGAATTTGATAGCAGCGATATGTCACAATAGACCAGTTGTGAAACTTAACAGTTGAAAAAATTGTCGGAAATACCACTCATTCGGACAAAATTTTCACCAAACTGTTTTTTAATTGCAGGTATGAATTTACCTCCCCCGCCCCAAATATTCTATTTAATATATGCATTAAATACGTAAAATTTATTGAAATTAATTAAATAACAAATATATTAATATATAATTATGAATATATCATAATATAATTATGAAGGGTTATGAAGGGAAGAGGGATAACAAACACATTCATAGCGAAATACTATATGCAAACTGTCAGCGAATAACCCAGTTGGCAACTTCGACTTCAGAGGCAAGATCTTTGAAGACAGGTTCAAAGACCAAGTATGTATTTAGTCACAAATATTCACAACTCTAATGCAGCGGTGCGCAAAACGATACATACACATTTTGTGCTTATATTGTAAAACTTTTGCTCTGTTTCCACTGGGAAAAACATACCTAATCAAAAATTTTAAACAAAAACATTTTTATACCGTCCTAGAAATTTATTTATTTAAGTGCGAATGTGATGCATATATAAAAAAATTGAAAATTTTACATTAACGATAAACGTATAAGAATATATTTACTTTCTTAAGCTATTCTTGGATCATCTCTCTTCCATTCAATGTTAAATATTTTTTTAAGTGCAAGTTATTGTCCTCCTTTTGAGACACGGTCCACCCATGTCCAAGTGCTGCCCTCGAATTCGTATACACTAAGGCTCAGACTTCGAATAATGTAACATGCTACATACTCCAAGGTGTCCTCTTGTAAAGTGACTGTTGCTTCATTGAAACTCAGCAATCAATATTAATATCTGTTACACAATAGTTCTTCAATTTATTCCAATTTGTTTTCCTGAGTATTATTAGAAACTAGTGGAGGTGCACATTGTGAGAGTCTTGCTCGTTTAGCCATTGGCCATTGGCCCCTGCTGAATATTGCACACATTTTTCAATGAAGAAAGTGACTGCAAAGGGTTTTCCGATGTACCATAAAAAAAATTGGTGGCACTGAATTTGGAAACAGTCGCACTTTTTTAGCTGTGGCGGCATCCGTAGTATTTATAAAGTCAATACTCACAAAATGTTTTTCACGCACTCTTGATTTATCTTGTAAATTAACGTCACAAGCCACGATCCACCAATTTCGCTTTATTGCGTCTCTAGGTACGCTGAAAAATTAAACTTTTTCTTTTCTCCATGTATTATGGCAACTAACAGAACGATACCGATTAAAATGCGCGATGTACACACTATTATGATTGCTTTTCAACTGTTCTCGACTTTGAATTGCTTTAGCTTATATACTTTTCGAATGGATCAAGTAAAAAATTCTAGACCCCCCCTACACTGTTAAAGAAGATTCTGGATCACTCAAGAATTTTACCTACATTTTCAAAGGGGTTCTTGAATAAGCTTTTATTTCCGAGAACATTCTAGAGCATTCTCATCCCTCGAAAGAGGGTTCTAACTCTTTTATATTACTTAAGTTTTTAGCTAATATATCGGCAATCATATCACTGGTACATATATAATATAAGTATATTTTGTTAGCTTTGTACATATCTCGAATATGATAGTACCTGACCATCGATATGTTCACTCCTCGAGTGGTATGTGGGAATTCGGCCAAGATATTGCGAACTTTGGTTGTCGCTGTGGATCATCATCGGATTACTCATTTCAAACCCCATTTCACGCAGCAGTTTTCGTAGATATTCGACTCATTTAGCTGCTGTAGATAAGCCGACATATTCAGCCTGAGTGCTGCTAAGAGCAACGATGCTTTGCTTTTACGATTGCCACGAAAAAACACAGTTCACTGCGACGAATGCATATCTAGTAAATGATTTTCTACCGGTATCATCTCCTGCCCAATCGCCATCTACATATCCTTCGACTGGCATTTGTGACTTTTGGTAGTGTAACATATATTTTTTAATTTTTTTAATTTTTTTTTTTATTACAAGAATTTATTGTTTATTGAATTTGCTTAAAGTAAGCCTAACAATAAGTACATCAAATCTTAAAACTAGTCACTAAAAAATAATTTTAACCCAAATTGTATTTGGCCATCAAAATTTCGGTTCTGCTTCACTCTTCAAAAGGCCGGAAGGTCTCTTCTCTGCAGGCGGGATCGGCTTATCGGTTTTGCGATTTAGCTAGTGGATTCGGGTGATTTTCCAGTTTTGCTATGTATATCTGCTTTCTAGCATTTATTTCTGTGATAACTGTTGGTATTTTCAGGTCTTTGTGAATATTATCGTTACGCATGTACCATGGAGCGGTATGGTTGTACGGGATTCAACTGTGGGGTAATGCATCCGCTTCTAACATTGCCATAATTCAAAGGTTTCAGTCGAAGATACTTACATATATGATGCCGATTACTGTAGGTAGCGTCAAGTGTGCTTTAACGCTGCCTCGTGCTCGCTGTGTGGGTCAATATTACGCTGAGCTAGTTTTGTGACCGAATGTAGTATATCCGGCTTTGTTGATAAACCTAAATGCATGAGAGCACCAACCATAGACTGGAATTTGGTTGCATCTACATTTCTACAAGACTCGTTCTTGCAACTTACTGGAAAATCTGGTAGTAACGGTGTTGAAGCTTTACTGCAGTTTTGAATTCCGTACTGTTTTAAGAAATTTTCAATGTATTGACCCTGATACACAGTTACAGCACCTGTAGTGCCATCTCGGTCGACTTCCAGTTAAGGCGCCACCGTCTACCACATCCAAATGTTCAGCAATTTGTGTCTTAATTTCATCCAGTTCCTTTCTAGAAGAGCTTCCGAACAAAATATCATCAACATATACGGCAATAATATTGTATTGATTTTCACCGTTTATAGTGTAAACGAATGGATGTGCCTCACCTGGTATAAATCCCATGCTGCTTAATATACTGTCCAGTTTTTTGTTCCATTCGCGGCCATGCTTAACCATAGAGCGCTTTGTTTTTTTTTTATATATACTCGTATTTTATTGAATCTTCTAATAATATCTTAGAACTAACAATAAATCTTCATAGTTTATTTAACATTTCACTTTTAAATTCATATCAATCATTACCGACCTCCCAGTGCCAGTGCTTTGAGGAGTTATGGTATATGAAAAGAAGTAGCGCAATACTTAAATATTAGCGTAATGAATAAGCTTAAAATCTAGTTTGTTGCTAAGCGCAGCACGTCCATCCTTTTCAGGCGGGTGTGTCCTTGATGCTGTAGTAGGCGCCTCGCTAATGCATTGGGATGCTTGATTAGCTTTTCTAAGTAAGATTCAGCAAGTCGGGAAACTTCTCTAGTTACATACGGGATATGTAAATCTCTGTGGATGTTAACGTTTTTTGATGTACCAAGGAGCATTGGTAATCATTCGAAGGATTTTCCATTGGACTTTTTGCAGCCTTCCGATTCCGATTTGAGGGTGAAGCAGTACCCCAGAGTTGGATACCGTAGGTCCATATGGGCTTGATAATGACTTTGTAGAGTAGAACTTTAAAGTCCAGTTTGAGCTTGGACTGCCTGTTCAAAAGCCAGTTTAGCTCGTTTATTTTGAGTTTAATCTGAGTAATTTTTGCACTTATATGCTTTGCCCAAGTAAGTCTACGATCTAAATGCATTCCTAGATATTTAGTTTCTGTCGCCTGGGGGATCGGCTTGGTGTTAATTTGCATAGGGGGGCAAGTACTCTTGCATAGAGTGAATGTGACAGGAACGCATTTCGACTCATTGACTTTGATTCTCCAGTGGTCAAGCCATTCCTGAAGCATGTTGACGTGTACTTGGAGAAGTTTTGACGCCTCTTTCGGATTTGTGTGAGTACACAATGGCTGTGTCATCGGCAAAAGTATAGGTGATAGTCTTGCCGTTTGTTGGCATATCTGCAGTGAACAACGTATAGAGCAGGGGGCCTAATACGCTGCCTTGCGGTACTCCAGCTTGTATAAGGTATTCATCTGAGATGAAGCCTTTTTGTTTCACCACAAAGCGTCTACCTGAGAGATAGCTTTCGAGCAATGTGTGGATGTTAAGAGGTAACATACATTTCAGTTTGTGCAAGATTCCTTCGTGCCAGACCTTATCAAATGCCTGAGTGATGTCGAGAAAAACTGCGGAACAGTATTGCTTCTTTTCGAATGTTTCTTGTATAGTGTTTACAATGCGATGAACTTGTTCGATAGTACTGTGTTTTTCTTTAAACCCAAACTGGTTGTTTGGTTAAACATTAGACTGTTTGACAACGTCTCTAATACGGTTTATTATCAAACTTTCAAAGAGTTTTGAAAAAATTGATAGCAGACTAATTGGTCTGTAGGAGTAAGGAAAGAATCCAGTGCGTATTATAGCATTTAATATATGCAAGAGGTGCATTGTGGCTATTGCTGGGAGCTCTTTTATCATTTGGCCCGTATTCAGATCACGCCCTGGAGATTTTTTGGCATTCAGTTCTTTGATAGCGTTTGTCAGCTCCTTTTTGGCAATCGAGATACCATTGACGCTAGGGATAGCATCAACCGCCGTTACAGAACTGTCGCAACTAGTAAGATTAGGGGTGAAAACTTGCTGCAAATGATTTGCGAATTCTATTCCCTTTTCTGCATCACTTCTTGCCCAGTTGCCGTTGGGAAGGCGGATTGGTGACTCCATTTGAATGGGTTTTTTCGAGTTTTTGGCCGTCCGCCATAGAGAATAGCTTGAGGCTTCTGTAGGACAGAGTGTCTCTACAAACTCGTGAAACTCTGAGGTTTCCTTTTCTTTTAGAAGGTGATGCAGTTTTTTAGTACATTCATTCAGTTTCTTCTGCAGAGAAGGTGATCTCTGCAATTGCCATTCTCTCATTAAAGATTTTTTTTCGGAGAGGAGCTTTAGAATGTCTTGGGGAGTACACTCTTGTCGGGTTTGAGCTTTAGAACGTGGTGTAGCAATTTTTACTATTTGGGATAGCAATTGAGTGAAATTGAAAATAGCGGAGTTTATTTCCAGCTCAGACTTTAGGGAGGTCTTTATTTGAAGATGTGAACTTATGAACATCTTATATTTAAGCCAGTCTGTGTTCTTGTAGTCGAAACTACCACTCACGTTTTTCTGATAGGAGTTTTCAGAAAAGATAGTTATTATTGTGGGAGTGTGATCAGAGGACAGCTCCAGAGAGGAATGCACAAGAGAGTGTACATTATTTATACCTCTAGTGATGGCGAAGTCAATAAGATCTGGAATCTTCTGTTTGTCGGATGGCCAGTATGTAGGCTTACCATTGGACAAGACATTAAGACCAAGAGAATTTATCGCAGAGAAGAGTTTTCTGCCTTTGGGAGTTACTAAACGTGAGCCCCAATGAGTGTGTTTTGCATTAAAGTCTCCAGCAGCAATGAACTTAGCATCGAGAGTACTAAAGAATTGTTTGTATTGCTGCTCATCTATATTAAACCTGGGTGGGCAATAGATGGATGATACTGTCAAGCCTTTGACGTATTCTTCGAGCTGAATAATCATCGCTTGTAGATAATCGGAACAGTATCCTTGCATTGGGAAATGCTTTATTCTATTCTTGATCAGAATGGCTGTACCACCACGTGCTTTGCCACCGGGGTGTTTGGTGTCATAAACTTTGTATCCCGCTATCTGGAAACAGTTTTTCTGAGTAAGGTGAGTTTCAGAAATTAGCATCAAATCTATTGAGTTATCGTTGAGAAATAGTTTGAGCTCATTTTTGTGCTGACTTATGCCACTTGCATTCCAATGACAGATTTTCAGTGCGTTCATGGTTTTGTTAATAGGGATTGCAAAAGCATGTTCTGATTACGTATCATGTCTTGCATCACACTTTGCATTGAGTACATAAATTGCGTCATATTTGCGATGAACTCTTGTAAAGTCTTTTCAAGAGTACTCTCATCATTTTTAGGGTTTACTGGTGGGGTGCCTTTGAGAATATTTGCGTAAGAAATACTTGAAGGCTGTGCTTCACGGGCAGAGATTTCGCGCAAAACTGTTACGGGAGGAACAGTTTTAACTTGTTTTGGCTGAGGTGCAAATTTCTTTTTTATATGAGCGTATACAGTGCAGCCTCTGTAGTTTGCAGTGTGATTTTCACCACAGTTGCTGCATTTTTTGACACTGGAGTCGTCTTTGGGCTTTGTGCAGTTTTGTGACATGTGGAGATCACCACAAACGACACATACACTGGGAAGTGTACAGTATTTTCTAGTGTGCCCAAATTCTTGGCAGTTCAGGCATTGAACTGGTCCAATTCGCTTGTGGGGTTCTTCTACAGAGATTTTTCTATGTAGAAGATAGCGAAGGTTGTAGATCGGGTGTGATTCGCCTTTTCTGAAGTTCGAGTCGACTGGCTGTAGCTCAACGCGAAAGAGCGGCAGTGGAATCTTATCTTTATTGCGTATGTTAAACACAGAGTTTGCGGTAAAACCCTCTTGGGATAGGGCTTCTCTTATTTCGTTGACATCTACGTCAGCTTCGATTCCTGTAATGACAACAACAATTCCTTTGCTACTTTTAAGCCGGTAGGTGTAATAATTTTTTTTCTCTGTGTCAAAGAGATTGACGACTTTGCGATAACTTGATTCGATATATAATTGAATTTTGGTTTCATGTATTTTGCCTTTTAGTATTGGGACAACATGAAAGTTTTTAGCACCAATTAGAGTAGTTAGAGTTTTTACGAGAGCGTTAGAGTTGCGCTCCCTTAAATACATTGGTGGGGGCTTTACCTCTTTTAGCACTTTCTGGGTAGAATTGTATTCGGCATTTGCAAGAGGTGCAAACCTGTTAGAAGCGAGTGGATTCTTTTCAGGAGCAGAATCATTAGATTTAATCTGCTTTGCCGATTTTTGAGACAATTTTTGAGGGCTCAACTTGCGCTTAACCACAATATAGCGGTCCATACCAGTCTGTATTGCCGAACCTTTTCCTTGGTTGGCTGTAGCATGCATGTTTTTTTCTATGCCTGTAGCGTGTTGTGTATTGTTGAGAGGTTCTAATGGGGAGAGAGAGTTGCTATGCATACTGCACGTCAAAGTGTTTACCGACCCAGAGCCAACAATAAGCGTACTTACGTTTTTGCAGCAGTCGTTACTTACTGTAATGTGCTCAAGCTGAGAGCCAGCGTTAGCAGAGCCAGAGAGGGAGAGCTGTTTATGGGAGCAGTCAGACACTGAAAAGCTGCGCTGCCTACCGCTGCTGTCGAATTGCGCTATAAGTGTATTAATTTCACTTGGCGAGAGATCGCAACTGTTTTTATTTATTTTCACGCTGTTGTTATTTTGTTGTGGTTGCGCATCGGTTGTCTTCGTTGCCGTTGCTGCACTAGCTGAACGCGCGGGTGGCGACCGCAACATTTAATGTTTACAGGTCAGATTTTCGCGATTTTTTTTGTTCCTTGTTGTATGTAGTTATATTTATCAGTACTTTTTTGTTAGCCGGGTAGAGAGTTTTTGATTTTTTTGTTTCTGATGATGTTTTTAATTTCTTGTTTTCGTTTTTTTAGTTCTTTTTTTCGTGGTTAAAGCTTAGAGCCGCGGAGATCACGTCTGCTTTTTTACATATCAAAATTGAAGAGCGCTTTGTGTAGCTTTAGCATATAATGAGAATGTCAATCTCTAATGAAACCTTCGGGCTGCCGTATGTACACCGTCTCTTTTAAGTTCGCCATTCAGGTAAGCTGTAGAAACATCCATCTGATCTAGATGTAGCTCATACTCAACTGCCGATGCAATAAGTAGCGTACCGACGAACTTCGGGAGAAAATGTTTCGTTGTAGTTCACACCTTGTTGCTGGTTACAGCCTTTTGCTACTAAACTTGATTTAAAGCGCTCAATTTCGCTATGTTTGTTTCTCTTTAAGTTGAAAACAAATTGCCTTATTGCCTTCTATGAGCTGGACCAAGTTTGATTTGTAATTAGTGCCTTGTACTCCTTCTCCATTGATGCCAACCATTGTTGATTGTTTTCGACATTTAATGCTTCAGTCACTGACCATGTTGTACCATTTTTAGTGCACTCACTATGTTGTAACGTTTTCTTCGACGCCCTAGTTTGCCCGTTTAAATAATCCTTGGTCTTTTGCCCGCTCTTTTTGGGAAGAGTCACTTAGAACATCTACTTCATCTGATTCTTCAAATTTGGTTTGCTGGTTGTGATACGGTTCATTTTCTGATTGTTGTTGCGGCTCAAGCAATTCAGTATCGAAATGTACGAATTCTACATTGGTTTTTTCATTATATCTTCCAAAACTATGACATCTCCGCTGACGACGATTTTCTTCGCACTAAACGATATGCTTTCGACCGTTCTGAATATCCAACTAGCGTAATATTTTTGCTTTTTGGACGAAAATTGTGCTGCTCAGTTTTGTCTAGGACGATGGCTGGTGAACCAAATATACTGAAATGCGTTACTGAGGGTTTTCTCTTATACCACATCTCAATTGGTGTTTTATCAATTAAAATCTTAGTTACTGACCTATTTCGTATGTAAGCTATTGTCATGATTGCTTCCGCCCAATATGCTTCATCTAATCCCGAAAACACCAGCATACTTATCGCCATTTCCTCTAAGTTTCTGTTGGATCTTTCTGCGATACCATTTTGTTGAGGTGTATGTGGCACAGTTGTTTCTCTCTTGATACTATTTTTAGCTAAATAGTTCTCGAACACCTGGTTCAAATACTAACGGCCATTGTCGCTGCGTAGCGTTTTAATTTTATTTTCGTTCCACGTTTATTTTAAACGATTTAAATGCATTGAACACATCAGATTTGTTTTTTAAAAAACGTACTTGCATGTATCGCGATTTATCGTCTATAAATGTGACGAAATACTTGTAACCCGAAAACGATTTTTTATTCATGGGGCCACACAGATCACTATGAATAATTTGAAGAAGTTCTTCTATCCGATTTTCTGATGATAAAAATGGTTTCACACAAATTTTACTTTGAGCATGTTTTGCAGTTATGATCATTTTGTCTATCTTTTACAGTAAGACTCGTACAATCTTCTTATTTGTCATTTCCTTCAGTGTAGTAAAGTTTATATGGCCAAATCGGTTGTGCCATTTCATTACACCGTTCTCTCTTTAGCTTAGGAAATTGCATTTGTTATTGTAGTTTTCTATTTAACTTTTAAATGCATAAAATCCATTTTTTCTTTCTGCCTTAAGTAAAAATTGACCGCGTTTATCCCTTATTATTGCTCCCGAATCAGAGAATTTTACTGTGTTAACATTAGTTTGTAATGCGGGAACGTACTGCACATTGTCTGTTACTTATACCGTTTCCCCGACTTTAATTCTAATTTCACCGGCCGAATGCCTGTACCGTTTTATTGTCAGCAAGCCACATTTTTTTCTGCAATTATAGACGTAAAGTATATACTGTCACAGCACATATGTGTTGTTGCAGCACAGTCCATACACCACAGCTGCTGCTAATATTGATAAACGGTGATATTGTTTGTCTTATTTTCGCTCACCTTTCACCCTTTTCAGTATTTTTGCATTCTGAAGCATAGTGCCTACGCCGACCGCAATTATAACACTTGTTGTTCTGCTTTTGTATTTCTTGTTGTTGTTGCTTCACGGTTGCTCTTTTGATTTTTCTTTCGTGTCCGCGTAATATGCTAGATTACCGTTGCTTAGATTTTCGAGCCCCTTCACTTGCCTTCTCTCGCCATCTTCAAGTAAACTTACTTTTAACACGCTTAACGCTGGGAATGTCTCCCTTGCTTCCATTGCCACTACGAAATTGTCATAAGTTTCTGGCAAGCTTGTTAGAAGGATGATGGAGAGGATTTCCTCAGCAATGTCGGAATCCACTTGTGAGAGTATTTCAAATATATTAGAAAAATCATGTATAGGGGCAGACACACTAGAACTTTCTTGTAATTTTAATGACACTAGCTTCTTAAACAGAGTTACCTTCCGAGCTGCTCCTTTTCGTTGGTAAATGTTACGAAGAGTGTTCCAAGCTTCAATCGATGTTTTCGCATTCATTATGTAATTCAGCTGCGATGAATGCACACACAATATAATGGTTGCCAGCGCTTTCTCATCTTTCGCCTGATATGCTACCCTTCCCTCTTCCGTTGACCTTGGAATGACTTTTCCTGCAATCACTGGCCATAGCTCATTATGTATTAAAACACATTTCATTTGAATTGACCATGAGGCATAGTTGTTTTCATTTAATTTTTGGATAGAATAAAGTCCCGACGCACTCATTTTGCTTTTATTTTAAGATTTTTTCTTAAAACTCTGTAATACAAAGTGGCATTTATTTTAATATTTTCCTTGAAACTTTGTAACACAACGGGACTTTTATTTTAATGTTTTTCTTAAACTTTGTAACACAACGGGGCATCCCTGGCCCCTTAATTTTTGTTGGAAGATAAATAGTGACAAATTTTTTTGAAAATGCCGAGGTCACAACCAACTAAAGACATACTCGACATAGTCGAAATTTAAGAGCCAACGTTCTCAGCGCAATGAATCAGAGATATTAGTTTGGCTGCATCACACACTGCAGAAAGCGTTGAACAGCGCATTGAACGCCCGGAAACATGCAAACAAATAAACAGATCCAACAAATGGAAAATCGAATTAGAATGCAATTATCCAGAGCATTAACTTTGTCTTCATTTCATCGTCTTGCTTTCGTTTATGATCCACAAATCAATTACAGTTCTAAAGCCAAAATTAATATTGGCGATATGAGTGTTGAATGCCAATATTGTCATTCATTGCAATTTATCTTTTCTCTTCGAGTCGAAGGCCTCAGTAACTCATTCCCATGAACCCATGCAGTCATAATTAATTATGGTGTAATTCGCCACCCTATCGAGGATAGGACAAACTTTTGTATGGAAAAAATTATCGAGTAAATTATACTCAGATGAAACGAGCGAGTTTTTCTATCCTCGATAGAGAGTGCTTCCAATTTGAAAACTGCTTGAAAACAAAGCGAGATTAAAAATTTCAAGTTTGCTACTTAATTTGATTCATTATTTTAATAAACCAGCTGATTATAATCGACCATTTGAAACAGTGATGCCAAGTATAGGACTTACTCATTTGCTATTTTATACGCATAACTCGTTACGAGCTCGATACCAGCTACGAATCGAAGACACCTAATAATAATATAAGTTTTATAGTCAGTGAATTGGCAGCTCCTAAAACATACGTATTTTCAAGATGAGTCTAAAAATAAGTATACCAATTAACATATTACCAAAATCGCTAAAACCATACCATTAAATGCCACGATCAAATTAAAGGCGCGAATAATTTCTATATGGTCTAGACTAAATGCAAATATACAAAAGGTGCACATTCACCAAACAAAAATACACAAAACTACAATAAAACGAGTACAGAAGTCTGAAGTCGGGTTAGACGGACTACGAAATACCCTTTACCTTTTCTTGTGCGTGCGAGTTCAACAATGAGGATGTTTTCTTCATAAATCATCATTAGGAGCATATTCACAGTAAATTTTGGTAGTGTACTTTGCAATGACTATATCGGCCATTGTGTATGGCTTTCTAGTGTCAATATAACTAATATAAATAATATAAAATTTAGTTCAAAAATATTGTGTATGTCGAAAGTTATAATAATTTGTAAATAGTGCGCGTGGCTGTAGAAATAATACGCCCATTTATTGTGTAGTGTTTAATGTTAGTACCCGCAACCTTCCTGTGAAATTTCATTGGAAAATCTTTCATAGGAACCTAGTAATGATTTTTGGTTAATTGTGGGCGTGGCAGTAGTAATAATCTGCCCATATTTGGAATGTATGCTAGTACAGACCCAGTGTATATATTTAACAATTTGTTTTCATATATCATCACTAGAAGCACAGATAGGGTAATTGTCCTTAAGTGGGGTCCCCAAAGTTCATTATATGGGAAGGAGGCGTATCCTTCCTCTGATCGACCCCGAATCTTGTATGTGGCTTTGTAGGGTCCATATACGTACTAATATAATTTCGTCCAAAAATATTGTATATGTCGCAAGTTATAATAATATGTCAATAGTGGGCGTGGCTGTAGACATAACACGCCCATTTTTTGTTTGGTGTTTAATGTTAGTACCCACAATATTGATCAACCTTTAATAGGAACACACTAATGATTTTTGGCTCATTGTGGGTGTGGCAGTTGTATTATGATTTCCATATTCTGCACACACACTATTATAGACCCCATGTTTTTGCCAATATTTATTCCGCTGGAATCAATACGAGCATAGGTAGGCTAATTTTAATTTTGGACCCGAAACTTCCTTATATCAAAAGTGGGCGGGTCTTTTCTCTGATCAGCCCCATTTGTTGCAGATAGCTTTATAATGTCCACATGTTCCTTCCCGTAAAATTTCGTCCGTAAATCTCTACCAGATCTTAAGTTATTAATATTTGTTAATAGTGGCCGTGGCAATTAATATTTACCGCCCACTTTCTGCACAGTGTTTAGTAGGACCCACATCTCCATAGCTGCCAAATGATGTCACGATTCCGTCAATTGGACCGAAGTTATAGTCATTTTAAACACGGTGAAAAAAGTTCCTTATAGGGAGGTAGTCGTGGTCTTTGTCCAAATCGGCCCCTATAGCAATCTGGTTCTGTATCTTTGTCCAGGCTACTCTTTTGGAAAATTTCATTAAGATAGCTCTAACGGTGTAGAAAAAAAGTGGCCACAGACGGACAGACGGACAGACGGACGGACGAAATAAAAATTGCTTAGAAAGTGATTCTGGTCATATCTCCTCCATATCGCCTCCTTCTTGAAATTGCAACCCCTCTCTAAAGCACAAAGTTAGTATACCCTATTTACCTTTTTTAAAGGTAAAGGGTGTAACGAGTAAAGTAGTCTGCACTCGGATTAGCGGACTTCCAAATACCTTTTACCTTTACCTGTTGCTTCGAGTTCAATGATGGGGATGCTTTCTCTATAAATCATTATTACGAGTATACATATCTACGGTAATTTTCAGTAGGGTTCCTTGACATGATTATAATAGAGGGAGGCGTGGCCTCTATCTGATCGATAACATTTCTTGTGTATGGCTTTGTGGTGTCAATATACGTACTAATATATAATTTCGCTTAAAAATATTGTATAGGTTGTAAAATAAAAAATACGCGAATAGTGGGTGTGGCTGTGAAAATAACCCGCCCATTTTTTGTATGGTGTTTAGTTTTACTACCCGGAGCCTTCCTATGCAATTTCGTTGATAAATCTTCTATAGGAACCTAGTAATGGTTTTTGGTTAATTGTAGGCGTGGCAGTATTAATAATCTGTCCATATCTGACATGCATGCTAGTGTTTATTGCTACCAATTTGTATTCATATATCATCATTAAAAGCATAGTTATGGTAATCTTTGTAATGTGGGGTCCCCAAACGTCATTGTGAGAGGTAGGCGTTATCTTTGCCCAAACCGGCCCATATAGCAAACTGGCTCTGCATCTTTAAAAAGTTTCATTAAGATAGCTCTAACGGTGTAGACAAAAGTTGCCACAGACGGATAGACGGACAGAAGGACAGACGAACTGACAAAATCAGAATTATAAGAGATTCTGATCATATCTGTATATTTAAGTCCATATCTACCTCGCCTCCTTCTTATAGTTGAAATCCCCATCGACCACACAAACTTAGTATAAAATCAAATATTTTTTTGAACTCAATGACTGGCCGCGCTATAAGGAACACCTGAATACTTCTCCAAAAATATTAAGACCAAAATTTTTCAGATATAGGTAGGGCTTTGACTGACCATTCTGAAACGCTCTCACGACGGCAACTTCTTATACAGATATGTAATATGAAACATCTCTCTTTTAAGTTGGCATCATAGATCTTGTTAAGGCAAAAAGGAAAGCTAGATGTGAATGGTTCACCGAGTGCAAGTGAAAACTTTTTGGAAACCAGCAGATATCTAAACGGGTTTTTACAGTTCGACAGAGAAAAAACCACCGAAAACTATGATTCTAGTCTCGATAATCATAAACTGGATGACTGATTACTCGCTCTGGAAGGCTTAACTGATACTTAGCGGTAAGCCCTAATCCGTCACATAGATGGAACATGAGCCCGTTGTAATACAGAAATGTTTATCATTTCTGCAACACCTTAAAGTAGTTTTCCAGCCAAATTCGCAATTGTCCGAAAACTATTTACTTGATATTTATGCATCAGAAAACGCGACACTTTCAAGAATAAAACTTTGGCAACATCGCAGATTAATCAAAATATTTCCAAAAAAGCTGCGGATCATGATGGCGTAACTGGAACAATGAGAACAGTCTTCCCACCCGCGGCTGTGAAATCCCCTTTAAACCTTTTCAAAAGCATATTGCGGATGAAATGGAGACCTGTCAAAAATATCAATAATTCTGAAACCGCGCACCAAACCACGCGGTAGCGTGATGCTGGTCGATCAGCCTTGTGTCTGTTACAACAAAGCTGTTCGATCTTGTAGAAATAATATAGCACCATTGAACAGGTACACATGTAGGTAAAGAAAACAACTCCTTCCTAGATTTCGTTCTGGAATATTTTTAGATATTACATAAGGAGGTTTGGTATGCAGGATTATTATAAAATATTTGAACGTTGATTCTTGCTGATTCCCCGATTGTAAAATTCTCGTTTCATACTTAACAATCAGGGAATTTTGTGTAAGTATAATAGAAGGTTTGACCATATATCTTCGGATTTATATCTATATTCGGAAACTACTTTACAACAACTGGAAAAAGACGAACTGGGTGTTTGAATTCAGAAAGTTCAGGGCTACGAAATTTCCGCCCGTTTTAATATTACTACAAAAATAACTGTATGGACAGTAAAGGAATTCCTTACAATCACATTTATATGGGACGTTAGGTTAGGTTAGGTTAGGTTTGGTTATCGTGATAGCCGGTCTACAGACCAACTCACTCAGACCATCATGTGTCTATTGTGATAAAACCGCGTAACAACGTACTTCTGATTTACTCGTCAAACCATTTCGAAGCCCTAATAATGCGCAGGATTTGTTTGACCTTCACGCCAGACACTTCTGTAAGAAAGTTAAACGCGTTTTTGCCTAAAGAGCCCGCTCTGCTTCTAGCCAGAGCGGGGCCCCTACAGAAGAGATGTTCCACAGTCTCCTCCTCCTCCTTATCCCCACAACTTCTGCAGTATTCATAAGAGAATACTCCCAGCCTGAGAGCATGCCTGCCGAATAGCCAATGACCAGTTATAATCTCTTCTAGACGGAATTTATGTCTGGAAGTGCCTATCGAAGTTGAGATTAGGTATAGAGTGGTCAATGTGTTGGGTAGAACTTCTCCAGGTATGCGCGATAGTCGAGTGACCAATCTGCCGATCATGCCATAACGCCGCACATTTCAGCCTTAGTGCTGATGCGGAGGCCACTTGTTTCCAGATCAGATCTAATGTAGGTAGGTTGAGTATCACTTCGAATGCTTTAGTTGGAGTGGTCCTTAAAGAGCCGGAAATGCGCAGAAAGGCTGTTCTGTGAATATTGCTCAGAGGCTTCGAAAAGCTTTGTTTCTGAGTGGGTGGCCACCATACCAGTATTTCATATAACAATATAGGTCTGAACCAGAGAAATGTGCATAATTCGTGGGGATAGACCCCAATTTCGACCGCTTTTGAACAAGTGTATAATGCAATATTAGCCTTTCTAGCTTTTTCCTCAATATTGGGTTTCCAGGCAAGTTTCCTGTCTAGTATTAGTCCCAAATATTTGACTGTCTCCTTCATCGGATTTTCCACACCTTTGTATATTAGCGGGGAGACCGTAGGAAATCTCTTTTTCTTAGAGAAGGGGATTAATTCCATTTGATCGGAGTTTAAACCTAATCACCTTCTTTCTGTCCAACAAATAAACGTAAAATATCCATAAGAGTGTTTGGATATTTCCCTCTAATCTCAATTGCCAAATCGTCAGCATAGGCTATGACGTGGCAACCCTCTCTAGGAGTAGCAGTAAGGAATTTACCGCTACATTCCCGAGCAGGGGGGAGAGAACTCCTCCCTGAGGAGTGCCTCTGCAGACGTGTCTGCTTAAAATGTAGGTATCTAAGCTGACAGTTACCTTTCTGCTCACTAGTATAGTCTTAATCAGTGCAACCACATTAGGATCAACGCCCAAAGCTTTTAACGCTCCCGTAATGGCGTTCGCATTTATATTGTTAAAAGCTTATTCTATGTTAATGAACGCTGCCAGTGCAAAATCTTTCTGATGGCTTTTTCCACTATACTAATGAGTACGTGTAACGCCGTCTCTGTCCATTTGCCCTTCGTGTATGCATGCTGTGCCGAGGAGATTCCAACAGTTGGTATAACTTCCCGTAAGTGAGCATCTATCAATCTCTCCAATGTTTTTAGGAGGAAAGACGTGAGACTGATTGGTCTGAAATCTTTAAGATTTACATATGAGGACCTTCCCGCTTTGGGTATAAAGAAAACCTTCGTTTCTGTTTATCTTAGGGGAATATAGCCCAGGTTAAAATAGCTTCAAATTGCAGCCACAACCCAGGGGGTAATTATGTCCCGTGATTGTTGCCAGAAGTTTCTGATAATATAAATTAATTCAAAACTACCTGACATAAGCAGTGAGTGGAGAAAAATTTGAACCTTATTATTATAAATAAAAAACTATTTATTGAAATTGGATGACTAAAAAGACAAAGTGAAGTCGCTTAAAATTCAATAAAGTATTTATGAGTTTTTGCATATATTGTTCCTTTTTATATGAAAATATTTTTCGATTGTTATGTTTGTTAAATAAAGGTAATTGATCAAATAAAAACCAAATTTTTTCATTTATATTTATTTTTGCTGTTGTTAAATATTCTCCAACAGTTCTTAAAAACCGACCCGAAAGATCGTCTCCGATTTACTGTAATCGAGTCCACCACCATAAAACCACAAATTGGACAATATGCCATTACCAATATAGATATTGTGAAAGAAAGAAAATAATAACCAGTCTTTTGACAGTAGTTTTTTTCAATTTTTGTGTTTTCTCACCCTCACTAGATTTTCTTTGTTTCGCTATCCGCATTCGATTCGTAACTTGTATCGAGCTGGTATCGAGTTGTGCGAATAAAATAGCACACGAGTAAGTGGTATACTTGGCAGCACTGTTTTAACTGTTTTTTTAAACATTTATATCTTTTACTCGTATATTTTTTGTAAAAACTCATCATTTGAATATAATTTAAATCAACACAATAATAACATTAAAAATCAAAAAACAAAATCCAAAGATTAACTTTTGTTTTCAGCTTAAATATAAAAAAAAGGAAATTCGTATGGATAATTTTTAATCTCGTTGGTTTTCAAGCAATTTTCAATTTGGAAGCACTCTCTATCGAGGATAGAAAAATTCGCTCGTTTCATCCGAGTATAATTTACTCGATAACTTTTTCCATACAAAAGTTTGTCGTATCCCCGATAGAGTGGCGAATCGAATGTGCCTATTGTCAAAGTGCACCGGATCCAGGTTCAGTGGGAATAGCTCAATTTGAAAATAGTAATACATACTTTCATTTCTTTTTGAATGCGATTTCGAACGATTGACTACCAAATGAATACTACACATTCCGTGATATAGTTTATAGCAAACATATTGTAAAAAAGAATGCAAGCAAGTTTTATTCTTTATAGACTGCCTTGGCAAAGAATATCTTGCATGGTAATTTTAAGATTATATTATGGTAATTTTAAGATTGCAGTAGTTTTAAGATTTGCTTACTTATTGTCATTTTTCAAAAAGAAAAGACCCAATAAAAAAAAATGAATTTTAAAAAAAAAAAATTTACTGCCTTAGGAAACGGAAATGGCTTTATCAGACTTATCTTAGAAAACTTATATATCATGCCCGCGTAGTTGAGTCAATAAAAGCAAGTGGAAAAGGGTTTATTCGTTTATGGCACATCCCCCAAGTGAAGATCTTTAAATCTGATTCGAAGTTATTTGCAATTAATTGAATTGATAACAAACGTTTGGTTATGCAGAAAAAAACGTTGAATTTAAGGGTTAAACTATAATAGATTTTGACTCACCTCAGCAAACATAGTTTACACTGATAAGGTTTTTCTCCGCTATGTATGCGCAAGTGTTTCGTAAGGGTTGAACTATCCGAAAACGATTTCTTGCAGGAGGAGCACCGATAAGGCCTCTCGCCCGAATGGGTTCTCATGTGCGTGGTGACGCTGGAACTTTGAGAAAAACGTCTATCACAAATAGGACAACGAAACGGTTTCTGACCGGTATGTGTGCGTACATGCGCCGTGAGATTTGCGGCCTGGGAAAAGCTTTTGTTGCAATCGGGGCACCTGCTCATATTAGAAGCTGGTTTGAAGTAATTTCTTATTGTGCAAGGTAATTGTAGTGTAATCAAACCTATATGGGCGTTCTCCTGAGTGAGTGCGTAAATGGGTCTTGAGTGTGCTGGGGCGTGCATAAGTCTTCCCGCATAATCTGCAAAGATTTGGTTTCGATTCAGAACCTTCTTCATTGCTGTCCTCGTCGTCGTAACCGCCGCCACTACCATATGACTTTGTATCACGTATCTTCATATGAAAAGGAAGAACTGTACAATTTTAATTTGAAAGAGTCGTATTTACATGGTACAAACCTGTGTGTAGATTGGACTCTTAGTGGGCGGGGAAAAACTAGATACCATTGCTGTGTTTGAATAAAAATTTATTGGAGGTCCTGGAGGTGGTGGAGACTCATTTTCTATTGACTCCGTGAGTAGAGGTATAGAATTTGTAGAATTTTGATTCGCTTGTAAAGTCGGTGTACGAAAGTCAGCAGTGAAGGAATATGTGGCTGCAGTCGGATAGTGTGAAGGACTAAGTAGCGGCGGGTACAGCACGTTTACCGATGAAGAAGAATTGGGCGGGGTCCACTGCATCTTTATTGTTAACATAAAAAACCATATATAATATTAAATAATTTCTATATGTTATGCTTACCTGAGAGCACTGCATTGGGACAGTACCATCCGCTCCATATCCATGCATCGTCATATTCATGCTGACATTTACACTCATGCTAGGATAAAGCGGGGGTCCTCCAGCGGGAGGTATATGCTGTCCGCATGTACCTGATCCAGTCGTTGTGAGTGCAGTATTTGTGGTGGGATCATAATAACATGACTGTGCTGTTGAACCAAGTGGATTGCCATGCGAGATTTGCTGAGGTTGCGTCTGGTTGTGATTTGTAGGTGAGACCAACATTTGATGTGGATGTACAGTATATGAGAGTGAAGCCTGATGTGGATTGGCTGAGAAGTTATAAGAAGCACCACAAGGTGTGAAAGGGAAAAGGCTGGGGAGTGGATCGATGTCTAATGGTGGAAGTCCCGGAAAAGTTGACGCCATTTCGTCGGAGCTCCAGTAGCTGATGCTACTATTGGCTGTAAGATGACCTTGTGAATTGTTTTGTGCGGATCCGAGCACTCCTACTGTCGGATCTAAGCAGGAACCACAATCAAAATCGTTTGACGTTAATGAGGAGATAGGAAGAACTGTATTGCCTTGGCAGGATAAACAGCCGACGCAGGATACCGCACACTCTTGCTATAAACATACAAACATTATAATACGATTTAGAATTGCCAGACATTTGAATTTCAATAAAAAAATAAAACCTAAGGATTTTCCACCATTTCCAGGAAACAACAGAAAAGAATTCTTAACTCGGATTTGATTTACATATCGGACAAGTGTGATTTGCAATGGTTGTGGGAATTCATTGGCTAGTATTGTCTTGTAAGGTGAATGTTGTTTTTGAACCGTACACACCGGAGTTATCTGAGAATATATTTCTATTATACAATACTTCGTGCCACATTTACTGCGCTAAAACCATGTTTAAATAAAAGATAGGTTTAGGAAGAAATTGTTTTTGGGAAATATAAAAAATAATTAGCTAATTCACTACAATTTATTAAGAAAGAAAACTCTTTAGATGGTTGCGACCGACTTTATTGCTTTCTCAATTTCAAGTGTTCTTATTCTTAGCTCTTTTAATAAAAATGTCATTTACCGTAAATATAATAAATGTTACAATATATAATAAATGTTACAATAATATATAAAATGCAACAAAGAATGTATTGCATACCACAAGTTTTCGTACATTTAATTCACAATGTATCATACAAGTTTTCGTACTTCAAAAGCAATTTTTCTAAAACAAATACTTAAAAAATTCATAACTTGCTTTTCAATACGCAACATGGCGGCGCCCTTGATATGGCTGCCGACAGATCAACCGACTTTATCCGGGCATTGGTATCGGACGCAACCTTGTGTATCACTCGTTGAATGTACCCATTTCTGGTCTTTATGTCGATCACACGCACCTGACCTGCTGCGTCTGCTATGGCTTTCGTCACTCTTCCGAGTAGCCACAATTTAGGTGGCAGGTTGTCTTCTGACGCCAACACTAAGTTGCCTTCTGCTACGTTGCACCTATTCGCAGTCTACTTCGGTTTTTGATGCAACTCATGCAAACACTCGGATGACCATCTCTCCCAAAACTGTTGTTTTCTAGCTGTCAGATGCATCCAGCGGTTCAGAAGCGAAATATTTTCGTGTCGACAGTAGGCTCCACAATGCCAATAAGAGGCACACCTGTCAGGAAATGCGCTGGAGTTATCACTGCTTCGTCGTTTGGATCAGTAGAGATCGTTGTTAATGGGCGCGAGTTTAGTATTGCATCTATTTCTGTAATCACAGTGCACAGTTCCTCGTCAGAAACGACTCGTCTAAAATGCGAGTCAAATGATATTTGGCAAATTTTACCGCCGCCCCCCATAGTCTCCCAAAGTGTGGGGATGTGACGAAAGTAGTGTTGCTGGTGACACATAACTGCGATATTTCGCTTTGAAACTACTGCTCGTGAAAGGCTGCCCTGAACTCTTTCAGCTCAGGGCGAGCACCTACAAAATTGGTGCCGTTGTCGCCGAACAGCTGTATGCACAAGCCTCGATAAAACGCTTGAGTGCTGCGATAAACGCTTTGGCCGACAAGTCAGAGACCTCCTCCATATGAACAGCCTTAGTTGCGAAACATACTCGTATAAATACTGCGATGTAGCTGGTAGTGACGCGTACACCCCTAAGCTTGTACGTAGTCATAAGACTACACCAATCGTCGGGCATGGCCTGGCCACATTCACTCGTTCAATTGGCTAGTTTCCTATAATTTGTTGCTGGAGACGCGGGCGGTATCGAAAGCATTTGTTTCCCATGCACATATCGCACATAACAACGAACGAAGTTACTGTCGTCAGGTAGCAAAATAGTGTGATTTTCATCATACGGCAAGCTTGTTTTCTGTAAACGGCCTCCTATTCGCAGAATATCGACGCCATGGCAGCTTTGGATGAAAACACTCAAGCCATTCACCTTGGTTGATGAGTGCACTTCGCCCTTTCTTTGTAGCTCTCTGTACTCTCTGCCGAAGTACTGTTGCTGCAAGCAATTTTCAAGTTCAATTAACAATTCATCTAGCATTGAGGCGCTGAGAGTCGGTATCTCCCCTTGCACATCCTTTATTTGCGCAAAATGCAGAGAAACTCGTTTTTAAGTTTTTTCGAATTCACTTCGCCCATCTAATCAACCGAAAAAATGGTTATCTTGCGCTGCAATCAGCGTTATATCTGCTTGCGCCGTTCTACAGCTGGCTTTTTGGATACATTATTGGATGGCCACTGATCACAGGACTTCCTTTGGAATGGTGGACCTGAGAACTAGAAAGAGTTTAGTAATTCGTCAACTTCTGTTACCTGCCGCAGGAAATTGTTGTTGCTTAAATGCCACTTGCGTAGTGTAAAATTTGCGGAGTTTGTGAGTGTTGACACGTTCGCATAGATTTCAAATAACTCTTCTTCGGTGTCAGCTCCACTAATGAAATCATCCATATAGAAATCGGACCGCACTTTCTGCGATGCCAATGGAAACATCTTATCATTATTTTCGCCCAATTTCTTTGGGCAGGGTGTGGCTAGGTATGGAGCTGCTGTAGTTCCAATGTGATCGTTTGCAGCCGGTACGCCTCAGTTTCTCCTCACTAGATCGTCTCCACAAACTCGCCTGAAATTTGGTGTCTTATTCCGTAAGCCACGCCTGGCGATAAGTTTTCGTCAGTCGACAGTTAACGCAAATCTGTAACATCGAAAGCGCAGCACGATGGAGAGTAATTCATCTTTTACTATAAGCACCTAAATAAGTGGGGCAGTCGGTTGTCGGTTCTTGGAAATATAAGTGAATTAAAGGCGTTCCGTGGAAGTGGCGGCATACCAATACACGGAATCAGGATTGACTGAATATCAATTTCTGGAGTCTATCACTGTCCAGACAGGAGGATGTTAATCCCTTACAACCAGAAGAAGAACCTACATAAGCACAAAATCTTGTTGATTCCTGGGTTGATGTAAGTCTGTATTGATTTTGTTGCTCTATATTAAAAAAAAATTGTTTATGCAAACACATATATATTTAAACATCTATTAAAATAAAAATCCATATTACCCTGTAGAGATTAGAAATCATGGCATATGATTGACTAATCAGTAAATGTAATTGTAAATAATATGAGAGATTGGCAATCACTGCATATAATAAAAAGAAAATTTAAATTCTGCGATTCCTACGGGAACCTCCAGGATATATAAAAGAACAGAAAATATATACAACAGTAAATACATATAATTAAAACTATACAACAATTAAAACTAATGAAAAAAAAATCAACGAAATATACAATTTCTTCCATATTTCAAAAGACACAAAAGTCTTAATTCTATTCCTGAAAATATTGTAGTCGAAGATTTTGCTTTCAAAATGAGTTTAGCAACAATTCAGTTAAACCAAAGCTCTGGTGCAACTGTTGCAAGTGTGTCTCGGGGTCGCAAAGTTATCATTACCTCAATGAGTTGTTTAACAACTTGAGAATTCCAGATGTGATTAAGGACCTTCCAAAATTCGACGGCAATCCAAATTTATTGCACGACTTTTTTAACAATATTGAAGAAATTCTCCAACTTATTAGAGGAACCGATGGGACACCGTATGGTCAAATCTTGCTACGAGCGATTAGAAATAAAATAGAGGCTCAAGCAAATGACGTACTAAACACATATGCTACATTAAATTGGGATGATATAAAGAGTAACCTAATTCTACATTATGCAGACAAACGGACGAAAACGTTTCTAATCAAGAGACTTGCATGATTCAAACAGGGTAGGAATTCAGTAGAAACATTCTAAAATGAAATCATAGGTATCCAATCTGCATTAAACAATAACTTACTCCTTTACGAAACCGACAATAGTGACATCAGATCAAAGAAAGAACTGTTCACTGAAATGTGTTTGAACTCATTTCTGGTCGGTCTTAGAGAACCTTTAAGGTCCAGCATAAGAGCAATGAGACCAGATAGCTTGACATCAGCGCTAGCCAATTATATGAAAGAGCAAAATAGTCAATACCAACAAACAGGAAACAATTACAACGGTAGAAACCAGAACTTCAGAAGACAGTACGACAAAAATAACAATAATTCCAATCCATACCTTTCTTATTATAGCCAGGCCCCAAGTAATTGGTTTAGCAACGAAGCAAATAGGAACATTGCTCCAAATTTTAATAAACCAAATTTCAACGTTGATTATTACAACGATAGCAATATCATAGAAGGAAACAACCCTTTTAATCAAAATCAAAGAGCTATCATATACCAAAAACCAGAACCAATCTAAACACACAGGAAGAAATCAAACAATGCGTAGTAATAGATGCAGCTCTCAAAGACCTAGGGAAATAAATAACATAATTTGTACACGTAATTCGTTTTCCGAACCATATGCAGTAGAAGATTTATGTAATATTGAGGACTCGCCGAATTTTCTGTTACATGGCTCGAAAAACCTACAGCATATGTAGAAATTAACAAACATGACACAACAATTCCTTTTATTAATATAAGCTCACCTTTCGGCAGACATTTAAGATTCCTAATAGAGACCGGCGCATCATCATCTTTCCTGAATCTGAAATTTATAGATCCCGAAAAACACATAAAAAGTCAACCTATAAATATAACAACAGTTTTGCAAAATTTCCTGGTGGTTAAAAAAATTTTACTTTCAACATTCGTCGAATCTAAAGAAGAGGGTAACCTGACATTTTGGATGTTCAAATTCCACATCTACTTCGACGGGTTAATTGGACTAGATATCCTAAAACAACTAACAGCAAGGGTCGATCTCGAAAACTTACAGCTAGTTACTACAAATTCTGCCTTACCAATTAAACTAAAACTAAAAATCCCTGTAGACATTAATAGTGGCGATGTTTGTATAAAGTCAGTTAAACTGCTAACTGGTACAAGTACTTCCGAGGGGATTTATAAAGCAGAAAATTGGTTTAGTGTAGTTGAAGTACGCAACTGGTCCAATGCAGACATCGTAATACTTGTGGAATAACCGCTTGACCAATCTGAGTACATAGAATTACATAATCTCAACTCACAAACTCTTCCAGCAACGCATTTAAACAATGAGGAAAAGAAATAGCTTATTAAACTTTGCAAAAACTACTCAGACATATTTTATTGAGAAGGAGATACGTTAACCGTTACAAACAAAATTAAACATAGAATCACTGTTGAACTGCACATGATATTTCTCAGTGTACATACACAATACAGTTAATTATGCCTACATTACTTCTAAAATTTAAGTTTGTCCTTCTTCTTAATAAATCAGTTCTATAGACAATACGTGTGTCGTTTTTTATCTTCCAACAAAAATTAAGGGGCCCCGTTGTGTTACAAAGTTTTCAGAAAAACATTAAAATAAAAGCCCCACTGTGTTACAAAGTTTTAAGAAAAATATTAAAATAAAAACCACTTTGTATTACAGACTTTTAAGAAAAAAGATTAAAATAAAAGCAAAATGAGTGCGAAGGGACTTTATTCTATCCAAAAATTAAATAAAAACAACTATGCCTCATGGTCAATTCAAATGAAATGTATTTTAATACATAATGAGCTATGGCCAGTGATTGCAGGAAAAGTCATTCCAAGGTCAACGGAAGAGGGAAGGGTAGCATATCAGGCGAAAGATGAGAAAGCGCTGGCAACCATTATATTGTGTGTGCATTCATCGCAGCTAAATTACATAATGAATGCGAAAACATCGATTGAAGCTTGGAACACTCTTCGTAACATTTACCAACGAAAAGGACCAGCTCGGAAGGTAACTCTGTTTAAGAAGCTAGTGTCATTAAAATTACAAGAAAGTTCTAGTGTGTCTGCCCCTATACATACATGATTTTTCTAATATATTTGAAATACTCTCACAAGTGGATTCCGACATTGCTGAGGAAATCCTCTCCATCATCCTTCTAACAAGCTTGCCAGAAACTTATGACAATTTCGTAGTGGCAATGGAAGCAAGGGAGACATTCCCAGCGTTAAGCATGTTAAAAGTAAGTTTACTTGAAGATGGCGAGAGAAGGCAAGTGAAGGGGGTCGAAAATCTAAGCAACGGTAATCAAGCATATTACGCGGACACGAAAGAAAAATCAAAAGAGCAACCGTGAAGCAACAACAACAAGAAATACAAAAGCAGAACAACAAGTGTTATAATTGCGGTCGGCGTAGGCACTATGCTTCAGAATGCAAAAATACTGAAAAGGGCGAAAGGTGAGCGAAAATAAGACAAACAATATCACCGTTTATCAATATTAGCAGCAGCTGTGATTGAAAACGGTACCTTAAATCGCAGTGCTTGGTGTATGGACTGTGCTGCAACAACACATATGTGCTGTGACAGTATATACTTTACGTCTATAACTGCAGAAAAAAATGTGGCTTGCTGACAATAAAACGGTACAGGCATTCGGCCGGTGAAATTAGAATTAAAGTCGGGGAAACGGTATAAGTAACAGACAATGTGCAGTACGTTCCAGCATTACAAACTAATGTTATGTCAATCGGTCGTTTTACCGCTGATAAAAACACAGTAAAATTCTCTGATTCGGGAGCAATAATAATGGATAAACGCGGTCAATTTTTACTTAAGGCAGAAAGAAAAAATGGATTTTATGCATTTAAAAGTTAAACAGAAAAGCTAAAGAGAGAACGGTGTAATGAAATGGCACAACCGATTTGGCCATATAAACTTTACTACACTGAAGGAAATGACAAATAAGAAGATTGTACGAGGTCTTACTGTAAAAGATAGACAAAATGATCATAGCTGCAAAACATGCTCAAAGTAAAATTTGTGTGAAACCATTTTTATCATCAGAAAATCGGATAGAAGAACTTCTTCAAATTATTCATAGTGATCTGTGTGACCCTTTTCGGGTTACAAGTATTTCGTCACATTTATAGACGATAAATCGCGATACATGCAAGTACGTTTTTTAAAAAACAAATCTGATGTGTTCAATGCATTTAAATCGTTTAAAATAAACGTGGAACGAAAATAAAATTAAAACGCTACGCAGCGACAATGGCCGTTAGTATTTGAACCAGGTGTTCGAGAACTATTTAGCTAAAAATAGTAACAAGAGAGAAATAACTGTGCCACATACACCTCAACAAAATGGTATCGCAGAAAGATCCAACAGAAACTTAGAGGAAATGGCGATAAGTATGCTGATGTTTTCGGGATTAGATGAAGCATATTGGGCGGAAGCAATCATGACAATAGCTTACATACGAAATAGGTCAGTAACTAAGATTTTAATTGATAAAACACCAATTGAGATGTGGTATAAGAGAAAACCCTCAGTAACGCATTTCAGTATATTTGGTTCACCAGCCATCGTCCTAGACAAAACTGAGCAGCACAATTTTCGTCCAAAAAGCAAAAATATTACGCTAGTTGGATATTCAGAACGGTCGAAAGCATATCGTTTAGTCGATAAAAGCACGAAGAAAACCGTCGTCAGCAGAGATGTCATAGTTTTGGAATGAAAAAAGCCAATGTAGAATTCGTACATTTCGATACTGAATTGCTTGAGCCGCAACAACAATCAGAAAATGAACCGTATCACAACCAAGAAACAAAATTTGAAAAAGCAGATGAAGTAGATGTTGTAAGTGACTCTTCCCAAAAAAAACGGGCGAAAGACTAAGGATTATTAGGACGAGCAAACCAGGGCGTCCGAGAAAACGTTACAACACAGCAAGTACACCAAAAATGGTACAACAGAATATTGCTGTACCAGTGTCAGTGACTGAAGCATTAAATGACGAAACCATCAACAATGGATGGCATCAATGGAGGAGGAGTACAAGGCACTAATTACAAATAAAACTTGATCGCTTGTCGAGCTCCCAGAAGGCCATATGTCTATTTGATGTCGTTGGGGTTTCAACTTAAATTGAAACAAACATGGCGAAATTAAGCGCTTTAAATCAGGTTTACTAGCGAAAGGCTGTAACCAGCAACAAGGTGTGAACTATAACGAAACATTTTCTCCCGTAGTTCGTCGGTACGCTACTTATTGCATTGGCTGTTGAGAATGAGCTACATCTAGACTAGATGGATGTTTCTACAGCATACCTGAATGGCGAACTTAAAGAGACGGTGTATATACGGCAGCCCGAGGGTTTCATTAGAGATGAACTTCGCGGCTACACAAGGTACAACAATCCATTCTGCCGATGAAAACTTTGATAATGATATATCCATTTCTGAACGCCCAATAAACGAATTCAACATTCAAATTATACTAGAAAAGTCGGATAATTCCCCTACGACCCTCGAAACCATTTTCAAGAATCAAGAGAGAAGAATCATAAAGCGAGAGAATTTTGAAGAAGCCACAATAAAATCCATATTTAAGAACTTCCTACCCCAAAAAAACCTTCCGTAATATAGACAGATTATGAAACATTTCAAACTGTACAATCCGAATATTCTAAATATTTTTCTCACAGTCAACTCTTTAAAATTCTGAGATGCACCACCATATTTAAAGCCATAACAGATAACGATGAGCGAGACCATTTCGTTAGAAACTATCATGAAAACAGTAACTATAGGGGCATTATTGAAACTTTCCATCTAAAAAAAAAATTTTACTTCACTCTTTTTAAAAATGAAATATCGCAGATAATTAACAAATGTGAAAAATGCATAATCCTGAATTATGATAGACCCTCAAAGGCCTAAATTCAAAGAAACTGAAACTACCTTTAAACCTTTAGAAATTGTCTACATCGATATATACACAATAAAAAAAAAACGAGTGAAGAAGTCTGAAGTCGGGTTAGACCGGCTTCGAAATTCCCTTTACCTTTCCTTGTCCGTGCGAGTTCAACAATGGTGATGTTTTCTTCATAAATATCTACGGTAATTTTCGGTAGGGTACCTTGAATTGATTATATTAGTGGGAGGCATCGCCTTTATCTGATCGACCCCATATCTTGTAGGGCCAATATATGTACTAATATACTAATATGTCAATAGTGGGCGGGGCTCTAAAAAAACTCTCCCATTTTTTGTGGGCTGTTTAATGTTAGTAACCGCAACCTTCCTGTGAAATTTCGTTCATAAATCTTTAATAGGAACCTAGTAATGATTTTTGACTAATTGTGGTCGTGGCTGTAGTAAAAATTTGCCCATATTTGAAATGCATGTTAGTACAGACCCATTGTATACATCTACCAATTTGTATTCATATATCATTAGTAGAAGCATAGATAAGGTAATAGTTTTTAGGTGGGGACCCCAAAATTCATTGTATGATAGGGAGGCGTATCCTTCATCTGATCGACCCTGATATGGCTTTGTAGGGTCCATATACGTACTAACAAAAACTTTCCTTGTGGTATAGGTCATAAGTTCTAATAATATCAATAGTGGGCGTGGCTGTAAAAATAACACGCCAATTTTTTGTATGGTGTTTAATGTTAGTACTTCCGCAACCTTCCTGTGAAATTTCGTTGAGAAATCTTTAATAGGAACCTAGTACTAATTTTTGGCTAAATGTGGGGGTGGCAGTTGTATTAACATCTCCATATTCTGCACACATACTATTATGGACCCCATGTATATCTATATATATATATTCTGCTATTTTTCATTCAGCTGGCATCGATACGAGCATAGGTAGGCTAATTTTAATTTTAGACCCGAATGTTCCATATATCAAAAGTGATCAGAGAAAAGACACGCCTTTTCTCTGATCAACCCCATTTGTGGCAGATAGCTTTATAATGTGCACATATTCCTTCCATTAAAATTTAGCCTGTAAATCTCTACCAGATCTTAAGTTATTAAAATTTGTTAATAGTGGCAGTATATATATTGAAACGTGATAGCTCAGTGAAAAGGATTGCATACTTTTAGGAGTTTGAGAATGAGTGCAACACCCTGTGTGTTATTTAGTCAAGACACAATCTATTCGAATAAAAGCTACTTTCGTTGTAGAGATTGTAAAGAAATATCTCGAAAGTAAGAACTTCCTGTATAAAGTTCTAGAAACATCGAGAAAATTCTACACTATTGTAGAATTTTCTACCGCAACGATTCGAAACTATAAAAGCACAAGACTCTGCAAAGTAAAAGACATTCGAACAGAGATCGTGAAAGTGTGTACATCGAGCATTATAATCGAAGCAGCAGTATTTGTAATTGTGCAAAGTGATGAAATTCATTGTGATATAAAGTACAAATTGTAAAGAAGTAAACTTTAAGCCTAATATTAAATGTGTAAATTGTAATAGTTAAATAAAGCTCATTATTTTAATTTAACCAGTGATTGTTTGATTACTACACAATCCAGTGGTAAGAGTCCGAGTACAGAGAGTTAGAGAAATTGTCAGGAGGGCAATTTTTTAACAGAGTAAATTGTCAAGAGGGCAATTTCGTAACAATTGGTGTTAGAAGTGGGATTGTGTATCTGTAATAAACATGGTTAAATTTGAAAACCTGAGATTGGAGCAGCTCAAGAAGGAGCTTGAGCGCTTAAATTTGCAAACCCAAGGGCTTAAAGCGGAACTGCAGGTGAGACTAAGAAGCGCTTTAGAGGAGCAGGGTATAGATGTCGATGAGCATGAATTCCAATGTGAAGAGCCAACGACATCTCGACACGAACAAACACCGCAAGAAACGAACACGGGTAACTTTGACATGAGTGCACTTATCGGTGTGATACAATCCTTCAAAAAGGATAAACAGCAACAATTACAACAAAATGCTCAAAAACTTGATGCGATTATACAGAAGCTCTTCCAGCAATACGGTGATGATATACACCAGCGATTAAAACAATATGCTCCAGCAGTCAAAGAGGATGTCAAGGAACAGTTACAGCAGAGTGAAACGCGATTTACTCAACTATCGGAACAGAACTCACAGCAGAAGAATGAAATGTCCGAGATGGTGGACACGAAGGTTTGTGAGGTTGGGACACGACAGGAGTCGTTCGAAGGATTTGTGGAACAAAAATCCAATGCGAATGAGCAAAGTCAGAATGAAATTGAAGCTACTGTTAGCACAGATGGTTGGAGTAATCGCGAAATACTGGCACCATTGGCTATGTCATTGAAAGGTGTTGATGTACTGCCGAATATCGCAGAGGGTGAGAGAGACTGTTATGAAAACGTGATGAGTGCCGTTCAGCGGAGGAGTGGTGAGTGTCTACAACAGGTTGTGGTAGAGGTGAAACGGTTTGCCCATCCTCCCTGTCCAGGCGAGATTGCTGAGAGAAGTATGATGGATACTTTCGTATGTCGTACTCTCGATGCGGAAATGGACTGTTCAGTGATAACAAATCCAAAAGCTACAAGTATGGACACAATGGCTGGCGCTTTAACGTTGGAGATCGCGGCCTTGGTGTGTCAGCCAGTATACAGAGCCTGTCAGATGCAAGTTGAAAGTGGACAGGGTTGCACGGGCAACTGCCTTGCCTGCGGTGAGGTTGGATACGCGACTCATGGTTGTCGGACGAAACGCAAACGTTCTCCATCAGACTCGCATGTGGGACCGCAAAGGCAGGGAATTGGATGTTGTTTTAAGCTGTCGACTAACTAAATGGAGTCAGTCTCGAGGGGCAAGATTTGACTCCCACACCATGCAGCCCCGGAATCCTCATTTCTCAGATACCACGGAAAGTCAGATGCCTAATTGGTGACAGTGTGATAAGCGAGGAATAGTAGTGGATAAGCAGACGAAGAGTGGACTAACAAGTCATCTACAGTACTTCGATACAGCAGTTGTATATCTGAAAAAAAAGAACAGTTGAAGGAAATTCATGGAAACGGTAGAAATCGTACACAACTGATAAGTGATAAAACGAAAGCCAGATATGATGTACGAGCAAACTCTAAGGGATTTCAGGAAGGCCAGCTAGTTATGCTTCATAATCCGCAAAGGAAAAAGGGATTATCGCCAAAACTGCAAATACACTGGGAAGGGCCTTATAGGGTGTTAAAGCGGATCAACGATGTAGTATACCGCATCCAGTTGACGAGAAATGTCAGGAGCAAAATGAAAGTCGTTCATTTATAGAGGCTATCTCCTTATATAGGTTGCAGTACTATCCTTGTTCGGGACGAACAAGTTTAAGCGGAGGGCAGTGAAACGTGATAGCTCAGTGAAAAAGGATTGCATATTTTTGGGATCCCATCTGGAGTTTGAGAATGAGTGCAACACCCTGTGTGTTATTTAGTCAAGACACAATCTATTCGAATAAAAGCTTCTTTCGTTGTAGAGATTGTAAAGAAATATCTCGAAAGTAAGAACTTCCTGTATAAAGTTCTAGAAACATCGAGAAAATTCTACACTATTGTAGAATTTTCTACCGCAACGATTCGAAACTATAAAAGCACAAGACTGTGCAAAGTAAAAGATATTCGAACAGAGATCGTGACAGTGTGTACATCGAGCATTATAATCGAAGCAGCAGTATTTGTAATTGTGCAAAGTGATGAAATTCATTGTGAAATAAAGTACAAATTGTAAAGAAGTAAACTTTAAGCCTAATATTAAATGTGTAAATTGTAATAGTTAAATAAAGCTAATTATTTTAATTTAACCAGTGATTGTTTGATTACTACACAATCCAGTGGTACGAGTCCGAGTACAGAGAGTTAGAGAAATTGTCAGGAGGGCAATTTTGTAACAGAGTAAATTGTCAAGAGGGCAATTTCGTAACAATATTAATAGTAATTAATATACGAGTATATACTGCCACTTTTTGCACAGTGTTTATTAGGACCCACATCGCCACAACTGCCAAATTGCGTCACTATTCCGTCAACTGGACCGAAGTTATAGTCATTTTAAAAAATGTGAAAGTTGCTTATATGGGAGGTAGGCGTAGTCGTCCAAATCGGCCCATATAGCAATCTGGTTCTGTATCTTTGTCCAGACTATACTTTTGCAAAATTTCATTAAGATAGCTCTAACGGTGTAGAAAAAAGTGGCCACAGACGCACAGACGGACGGAAAAAACAAAAATTGCTTAGAAAGTGATTCTGATCATATCTGTATATATATGTCCATTCCTACCACGCCTCCTTCCTGAAATTGCAACCCAATCGTACCATTATACGTCCAAAATGGCTCAAAAATTCTCATAAAATCCTAAATGAAATAGGCAAAGACAACAAGACAAATTTTCTGGGTGCCTGGACATGAAGGATACTCTGGGATTGGAATGGCGGAATTCCACTCATATACGAGTATATATATATATATATATATATATATATATATATATATATATACATATATATATATATATATATATATATATATATATATATATATATATATATGTATATGTATATGTATATTTATATATATATATATATATATATATATATATATATATATATATATTATAAATTATAAATTCGACACAAATTGTGCTGAGTGAGAAATTATCAAATGGTTGAATATTTTCTTGATTTTCAACAAATCCTCGATTCCATACAAACTTATTTTATAATACATCGATTGAAAATGATTCGCAATTTAAAATTCTTAATTTGCAAAATAGTGTATAGTATTATATTTTTACAATGCCCTTGTAATAAAAATATACGTATATGATGGATGATACACATCTTGTTATTACTAAATATTGTTAACATTTTATCCATTTTTTCCTATAAAATTAAATTTTTTTTGTAACTTTTCTTAGAAGATTCCAATATTGAAATATAAAAAATAAATAAACACATTCAAATAACTACTTATGATGTCGGCGTCACCATTCCACGGTACAACAAATCCAAGAGTTATTAAGAAAATGTCTGAAAACTTCGATGATTTTGTCTTGGATATCGCAAAAGATTTCGATAAAGTCTGGTCACCTGGCTTGCTACATAAATTTTAAATTAAAAAGCACTACCACTTGAAGCCTGTTTAATAATAAAGAGCTACCCAAGTGGTCGTTCAATCTATATTAAATATACTGACAAATGCTCTCCTGTACTAAATATAAAAGACGGAGGGAATCATGATTGGGCCAAACCTCTATCTACTTTATACAGAAAGAATTTTTGTTGAGGACCATGAAATGGATCAAAAAATGAAATATAACTATAATTGAATACAAAACACTCCAAGTTCCATTCACAACGAAAGCAAAATATGACCCATACCGATTACTATAAATAATCTCAATAGACAAATATGCTAACTACTTAAGAATAGATATGGATTAAATACTCCAAAAACGCAATCAGATTAAATACAAACTATGTCAACTCTATTAGCTCATAAGGAAGCGACACAAGATACCTATTGAACATAAGCTTCTAGTATAGACTATAATTATTAAACCAATATGGACTTATTGAGCGCAAATATGGGGAACACCGTAAAGTTCAAACTTAACCGTCATTCAACGAAAAGAATCCAAAATCCTTAGGACAATAATTAATGCACCTTGGGACGTCTTAAGTTTTATTATCCACAGAGACTTAAAAATACACACTGTAAACGAAGAAACTAAGAAAGTTAGACAATGCCACGCACTGAAAATAATCTGTCATTTTAATGATGAGGTCAACATATTGGTGTAAAGGAAAAATGGAAGGTCTAGCCGTCTAAGAAGATACAAAATATGAATACCCTTTACCTTTAAAAAAGGTTAAAAGGGTATAATAATTTTGTGGTTTTGAAAGGGGTTTCAACTACATGGGGTCCATAATGGTGTGTATGCAATGTGGGGATCATAATACTACTGCTACGCCCACAATGGAACAAAAATCATTACTAGGTTCCTATTAAAGATTTATCATCGAAATTTCACAGGAAGGTTGGGGTTACTTTTACAGCCACGCCCACTATTGGCATGTTTTATAACTTACGACCTATACATAAATGTGAGCAAAATTTTATATTAGTACGCATATTGACCCTATTGTACATGGCAACAAGAAATTGGGTCGTTCTGATCAAGGACACGCCTCCCGCCATTATAATCAACTCAAGATACCCTACCGAAAATTACCGCAGTTATCCTCGTAATTATGATTTATGAAGACATCTCCATTGATGAACTCGCACGCACAAGGAAAGTATTTCGAAGTCTGTCTAACCCAACTGCAGAATTCTTTACTCGTTTTTATTATAATTTTCTTTAAAAAATCAATCCTGTCAGCATATCATTGCTTTGGAAAGTGAGACTGGTCCATTGGCGCATAACAAATCATAATTTCTTCAGCGAACACGAATAAATATGGCATGTTACATTTACGTAAGTCATCATGGGCTTTTAAATTCATATGATATATGTCCATACAAAATATAGACTTAGTGCAATTTTTGGTTAAGAATATATTTTTTAATCCATTCAAATGCAACTCACGTCATTTCTAATAATAAAATGAAAGGTACTTGCCCCACTTTCAAAATCAACGGCTAATTTATGGGAAACCTAAAGTCATTGTATTTGGTAGTTAGGCATATTGAAACGGAAGATTAAAATCATTCAGTTAAATGTTGAGTAAAATCTAAATGTTAGTGGTTTTTGTTGATAATTTAAATTGGCAAAGCAGTACGAATTTGTAAAGGTAAACTTTACCTTTACATAGGACGGTGGGCTGAAAATATCATGTGTCGGAACTTTCCTGAGGAGGAAACATACCAATATATATATCATAGAAAAGCTGTTCATATCATTTTACCATTTAGTAAGTTCTAAACAGCTAATCAAATACGTCACTAACTCGTTAATACTAAAAAAAGAATTAAACGCAGTTCGTGATTCGCACGTCGGGAAAATGTCTGGATATGAATAAGAAACATTGAATAAATTTCTTGCCGTGCTTCGTTACTATGGTTTTGATATTGTAAACCAGATGGAAAGAGAAAACTGTCAAATCAACCGGAAAGGAAATGGCTTCAGTCTTTTGAGATGCGAAACGAATTTCGGTTGAAAAATGGAATTCATCAATACGGAAAATACAATGATTTCAAATAATCAACATTTTTTTTATTTTGATAAAAATAACTTTTCAGACATCGACACGTTATCGAAAATCGAACTCTTTTAAACATCAATCAAATAACTTAGATAATATAAATTGGTATTTGAGTTGAAATAAGAACCGTACATACTAATAAATTCGCATTATGACTATTCAAGAAATGTTATAATTGTATTGAAATGTTAAGTTAAAACATATTTTGACTAGTGTAAAAAATTTAGATGGAAAACTATTTATAACATTTTATAATGTGAGGATTGATAATTATAATCGGGAAAACTCCTTGGTGTAAATGAGTCATGCTTCCAAAAATATACGTTTCTGCTCTTATGTTTCTACCGCAGAAATATTATAAATGTGTCCTGTTCAGATTGGAATTCGTTAGATTGGGTTAATTGAAAATAATTTTATATATAATATTTACAGACTTCTCTTAACTGTATTAGCGACGCAGTTACTTCCGTTTAAGTTCATGAAATAGCTGCACTAATTTCTGTGGTGCAGCTTGGTTTACATTTCCCAGATAACAATTTTAATTTAGAAAAAAATCAGATATATAAAATTCTATTATTATTATTATTATATTTCACACCATAACTAATTATGGCTGCAAGGGCTTAGGGAAATGAGTACTAGCTACTGAAGGCTTCGACTCGAAGAGAAAAGATGTTTTAGAGGAAGCATTTTGATACCAATCACGGGGCAGGATTGGAACCTGCGCCCCTCTTGGTGTGAGTCTAGGACACAGAGGGCGGCTTATATAATTCTATAGAAATATTTTCAGAAATTACACACAGAGAATGATTTTGTAAATCCAAATAATGAAAGCACTCAGCTTTTTGAAGGAGAATTATGGTAGGCAATAATGTGGATGATTTGTAATAACTCATAATTTCCTTAGATCCTACTAGCTCGTATTTAGACTCGTATAAAATATTTATTATATAACACATTTTTAAAAAAGACGCAGTTGACTCCCGGGCTCAGGATATCTCAATCTGGACTGTTAGCATGTCGTTATAAAACTTTGCAAACTTACGCTTAGTGGCATATGAATTATTTAATTAGATAACGTTCTTCCGTTTTCGGAGCGCTCATTAAATATATGTGAGTTTGATACAAAATAACTATACAGCATAGGACAACAGACCACAGAAATAAAAAATATCATTTTTCCCTGACTAACCGGAGATATTCTCTCTAGATAAATGCAATTATCATTTAACTTAAATTTGTGATCACAAAAATATTTATTTGTATAGCTATTTGTTGTATATCCTTCACTTTGAGGTCGGAGTTCAATATTTGAATCAGATGCTAGCATGTCACATTAGCATATTTGTCGCGCTTTTGTATTTCATTCGTATTTCTATATCGGGTCACTATTTATTGTGGTTTTTACATTGTGGAAATCAAACAAACTTTTCAAATAGCAATACGAAATCGCCGTAGTTTAATTATGGAAGGCAACACTTCAAACAGATTTCACTTGTATGAGAGTAATGGATGCAAACTAAAATAAAAGAATCTGCCGCAGTAGAATATGCAATTAATCAGATAAATTTTCCCGCCGGATTGACCCACGGCATTTAACATTTAAGTACCGTATCTTTGTAAATCACACATTAACTATTAAAAAAATGTCCTTTCAAAACCTTAAACTAAAATTTATTTATACTTTAAATTCCGTGAGAGTGGCAATAATACCTGAGGACTATCCAACACCAAACCGTACAATGGAATGTTGGGAACGTATCCCGTTTCCGGCTCCATAGGACTTCCATTTGAGACATCGCACGATATATACATAGCTCCACCCTCTTGATCTTCCAGGGAATCTGTCGCTTGTAAAGAGAGAATGTGTTATTTACTACAAAATATTTGAAGGATATTTTAGCGATTTCCTAACACTCAACCATCTGAAAAAAAATTTTACCTGCCTATGCACATAAATAATAATACAGGGTGCAAGCGAACCAGCCATCTGTAACTGATGGCGATTGTGCGCACATGGGAAAAATATATTGACAGAATAAATATAACCCAATCGCCCTGTACTAGTATTAATCTCTAATTTATATTCCTAATTATAATTAAACTTAATAACAAATAAATATATAATATTGACAGAACAAAACTACCAAATTTTTAATAATATTAGAAGAAAATATTTCTAAATTTGCTGTTAAGAGTATGAATTTCCACCACTGTGCGACTAAACTCCTCCCATTAACCACACCTTTATCCACAATTGTGTTTGCGTACATTTTTTCCATTTTCTTGTGAATTCGGTTACCCTCTACATACAGTCACAGCAAATGCAAGTTCGTATACACTTTTACATAAGCTGGGTTGTGTTGTATCTATGTGTAGATTCATTCAGCATCCATCCATGCGCACGGATGTACGAATGAGAGAGTGCCAATTGTATCTGCGAATCTACTTTGGTGCGTCCGCAGAGTTTCGCTATGCTTTCAGCTTGTAGGTCAAAAATTAAGAGAGCGACCGTGAGCAAAATTGAAAAATTACTGGTAGCATATGAATGAAGGAAAACATTTGTTTGTGAAGGTGCAATTTGTGATTTTTTGTTTATATCATCGGATGAAAATTACGATGAGTTTAACTGATTTTCAATATTTGACAGATAAGAGTAAAGCTGAGCCAACGGCGCATTTCAGAAGGGATTTACTCTTTAATGGACATTGGCGCAATGTCACATTTTTTTGGAGTGGTGTAATGTCAGAGAAAGCTTATTCTTTTTTTTTATATCAAAAATTGAAACGGTGTTCTTTTATTCAAATGTAGCAATTTTACATATGTTTGCGTTTTGTGTAACATTGTGAACCCAAATAGGACAGCTCAGAAGGGTACTGTCTATTTATCTCGTTCTCCCTTTATTGGCATCCTGGTTTATATTGAACTATACTATCGTACAAGTCATAAATTAGTAATCTGAAAATTCTTAGTTTTGAAATATTTGTATGTTTCTTAAAAGCTTTGTATGGTTCTTAAAAACTTTTATATTCACTCTGTGAACGTCTTAATGGAAGAACATGGGTGCTGTTTAATAGTACATTGGAACCTAACTAGCAATGTATGTATAAAATATATGTTTATTTTACTCACCCAGAATTAATTTCAAGAGTCTGGAACTTTTATATAACAATCCCATGACATGACTCCTTTACCAGAGGGGGTTTCTTTAAATTTTTTGATTCTGCTCTTTCTACGTTTCATTTTGTGTGAATTTGTGGCACCTGTAAAGGAAATAATATATTGTATTTTCTAATTGCTATTGAGTTTTAATGTTAGAGGTTTTGTTAAAAGGTTTTGATATCTACCTACCAGTAATATCTATTTAATTCTATTAATTTTGAATCGTTGTTTAACATATTTATTGAAATCAGAATATAACTCTGTTGGTGTCCTGGCCAGAACAATATTTTGTGGCATTCTCTGAAATTAATCATTCATTTCAGTGGTGACGAGGAAAAACAGGAAAAAAATGGGAAACGTCAAATTAATTAACATTATCAATTAACTGTTATGTCAAATCTTATCTAGGTATATTTATAAGAATTTACCTTAAGAAAAATTAACCAATACTACATAAAACTAATAACCTCCGAGTCGAGTCACATAGAATATTGTCAGCACTTGGTTCCTGTAATAATGTCGGTGGTTATGAGTCTTTGAAGCAGTCTCGACGAATATTTGTAAGATGCTGGCATAAATTTATTATATGGATAATTGCGTGTTGCACAGTGGATGTCCGTGGGTAAGTGCTGTGTGGCCAAGACGAAGACACACGAAATCTTTAATTCCATTACATATACTAGAAGAATGATATAAACTGGTTTGACATTGTGTGGGTTAAGGTGGGTGTAATGGCTAGCCATTTCAGTTATATTATTGTTGTTTACATGAGACAAGATCAAGCGATTAAAGTTCTTGGTTTCTAGGTTCTCCGGAAGTAAAAAGTTGCTCTCTTCTGGCTAGCTTGTCTCTTTCATCGGCAAGCTCATTGCAGCGTATGTCTGCATGAACCGGTATCTATATAATCTTGAGTTTGTTGTCATGTTGAATGAGTTCCTCACGTATAGAGGATATAAGAGGACTTTTATTGGTGGTTTGTTGATTTGCTGCCCGAACAGATAATAAATTGTTTGGAGACTGATGCGAATTCTATATCTGCAGCATACAAGCCTATTGTTACTGTCTGCACAGTTACCATAAATGGCCAAACAGTGATCAATTTTTGATAAAATAATGCTACTAAACTTATTTTAGAGGAAATATTAACATTGTCGTATATCAAATTTATACTGGTACAGTTATGTTTATTGCAAACGTGGAAAGTTTTACATTTTTCATTATAGGGACTTGCTTCTGAATAATTATACCATTTGGTTTCTTTACTATATTTATATAATTTATTTTTAAGAAAGTTAATACTTCATCATTTATGCTCAGATATGATATAACTTAATTCATTGAGAGCAATGATAAATGACACCACAGACAATGGAGACTCCTGAGGAATACTGTTATGAACATTGAATATTTTTAATTGGGAATTATTGACCTAGACACAAAATTTACGGTTATATAAAAAAGCTTTTATAAAGTTGTACATTTTCGGACAATTTTCCATATTTTCAGTTATTGCACAACAACTCGATCAAATGCTTGGGCGAAGTCTAGTCTTAATGTTGAAATATGCTTTTTGCAAAAGATTGCCTTAGATGTAAAGTGCTCGAAATATAATAAAGCGTCTATTGTTTCTACCAATGACGAATACCATTATTAACATTGTATATTTTTAATTGGGTAATTCGCTTGCAATTATCAAGTAAATAGCATGATAAGAAAAATTTTACTTTGTGCTGAGATAGTTACGGATGTCTGCAGAGTTTACCCCTGTCGAGACTAGGAGAATATTGGTTAAGCAGCTGGTTATACCGATAATTTGCTATTCAGAGCTTGTATATAGTAAGTTGGATTCAAACTCCCCGCAAAAATACAAGTTATATTTAATTATGCCACTCGATATGTGTTTGGATTGCGTTGGTTTGACCATATAACTTCCTGGAAGACAAGTGTGCTTGGATGCAGTATTGAAAACCACTAACGGATCAGAAGTTTTATTTTTCTACACAAGCTGATTATCACGAGAACACCTAAAATTATCTCTTTGAGAAACTTCAGCAGAGCCAATAAAAAAAAAGTCGAGCATGATAATACCAAAATTTGCCTATGCTCGAATTCAATATATTTTTTCATTAACGCCATCAGGATCTGGAATTCGCTGCCTCCTGCTGTGAGAGGCGTGGCAGGGACTAGCGAGTTTAAGTGTATAGTATTTCAGTATTTTTGTTGTGAGCTGATATAGAGCTCTCTGAATTTTACTTTTGAAAATAACGAAATATCTCTATTAATGTTCTTTTCTATATGTATTCTTTTTATTTCTCTCCTTCACTTTATATGTATGTTGTAATCTAATTTTGATGTTATTTTTATTGTATTCATTAACTTACTTATTTGTGCATTTATCTATTTAATTAGTTGCTAATTTAATTTAATTTAATAGAACTATTCTAATAACTGATATGTAGTTATATACCAAAAGACTTTGTCTTATTGTGTAACTCTAAATATAAATATAAATTTAAATTATTGACTATGACACAAAATCTACGGTTATATAAAAAAACTTTTAGAAAGTTGTACATTTTCTGACCAATTTTCCATTTTTCAGCTGTTGCATAACAATTCGATCAAATGATTGGGCGAAGCCTAGGGTAAATGTTGAAACATGGCTTTTGCAACAGATGTGAAGTGCTCGAAATGTAGTAAAGCCTATATTGTACTTAGTCCCCTTTTAAAGGCAAATTTATTAGAACTGAGCAGATTATTTTTAACTGCGTGCTATTTGAGACGCACAGAGATAATTTTTTCTAAAGTTTTACCGAGGCATGGTAGAAGAGACATTGGTCTATTACTGGTGGATTAGGTTATTGGTTTATTTGGATTGAGGATTGGAATTACAATCGCTGTTTGATCAAAAAATAACCGTTATTTTCAATTTTTTCAAAAAGTATTTGTTTATTCATCAACAACTATCTTGTCCCCTTTAAAGTAATTCCCCTCAGATATAATACACTTATGCCAGCATTTTTTTCAATCCTCGAAACAATTCTGAAACGCTTTTTTTGGTATCGCCTACAGCTCCTGTTTCGATTTTTCTTTTATCTCCTCAATCGTAGCAAAACGCTTTCCTTTCATCGGTGTCTTCAGTTTTGGAAAGAGGAAAAAGTCAGCGGGGGCCAAGTCCGGTGAATATGGTGGTTGAGGCATGATAACGGTTTTGTTTTTGGCCAAAAACAGCTCCTGAGCGATGTCCATGCGACGTTGTTTTTGCTCAAAATTGAGCAATTTTGGAACAATCTTCGCTGCCGCACGTTTCATGCCTAAAACATCCGAAAAAATTGCTTGGCATGAGCCGAACGATATGCCAACATCATCAGCAACCTCTCTGATAGTGATTCGACGATTATCCAAAATCATTTTCTTCACTGCGTCAATGTTTTCATCGGTTGTTGACATGCTCGGGCGACCAGGACGAGCATCGTCATTGACATCTTCTCGGCCTTCCTTAAACCGGTTATACCACAATTGAACTTGTGTTCTGCTCATAGTAGACTCGCCAAAGGCCACAGTGAACATTTCAAATGTCCTTGCGCATTTAATTTCATTTTTTACACAAAACTGAATACAGTTTCTTTGATCCATTTTTTCGAATAGTACAAAATCGAAGAGCACACCAAAACACGACTAACCTTTTTATCTGTCAAAAACAAACTGACAATCCAAAGTGGTTGGTATTGCCAACATATATAACAGACATGTTTACCAACATAAAAAAAAAAATGCGAACATCGAACGTACGTAACTCACGAAAAGATGAAAATAACGGTTATCTTTTGATCACACCCAGTATATAGTATATATATATATATATATATATATATATATATATATATATATATATATATATATATATATATAAACAAGCAGGAGCGTCCCATGATAGGAATAATGCTTGAAAATTATTCAAAAAGGTTAAGTATCTAGCCGAAAATTTGAAATCCGTAGCATTTGTATAGAAATTAAAATGGGAATCTGGCTACAAATACAGTGTATACTGGGATTATGGTGGGGATACTTTTGCAATTTTTTTGCAGGTGATGAACTCATCAAACCCTCCTCTGGAGAAGTGAAATTAACAAAAACAATCAACGACAATGGTAATGTTAGATCTGCGATTCAGCAGTCAGAAATACCAAAGCAGCGGACGCTGTAGTTCTGCCTGATTAACTGTTAAATGATGGTGGTGATGAGTTGATAAGGTTCACGCATCAGCTCTTCTGCTAAATATGGCACGCTCAACGATTGTGGTATCAGTGCCCCTTTTCCCATACTGCAGGTGACCAGGCAAACGGCTTCAGACCTGATAAGTCCACCCTTGCCAAATATTCTTATTTTTGCCATATAAAGAAAAATATAATTAAGTGTGCTAATATCTGTAAATCTATTAAATTGGCAATCTAAACAAATTTCAATTTATATAAATTTAATGTATTATAAGCGAGCTTCGTCGCTAATAGAGTCAATTAACAATTAATTGATCTTTATCTCTAACTGATTTTAAGTGAGATTTAAATCTGGTCAATTTTTCTGACTAACTCAATGAGTTTATTTAAGTTGCAGTGCAAGCATATATGTGTTTTTTTATAATCTTTGTAAATGTAGTTTGTAAACTTGTTTTTCATTCTTTGTACTTGACAAACTTCAGCGATGAGCGAATTTGTGCGGGTATGTAATATGTAGCAATCCAGAAGGGATTTAAAAGAAATCAACTCGCAAATTTTCTATTGCGCCTTTCTTCCATCTACTCCGGAAACATTATAGTTGACACAGTAAGTCAAATTTTACAATTTCTAACTTCAAATAAGTACAAATAATATATACTATCTCGTTCCCATTCCCCCCAAGTGGAAATATATACAGATAACTTTTCCTCGATAGAGGAAATATATGCTCGATATTGTGACCATAGTAGCTACCATTCCATTTATCAATTGCTGTAATCATGCAGACTGTCTCTGAACCCTGTCCAACAACTTCTGATGGAGCTCCTTTTCTAGGACTGTCCACTTCAGATAGAGGCCCCATTTTTTCCCAAAGGCCACCTTACAAGAGTAGAACGTCACAATGGCCTTTTTCACCCTTACTAGAGAGTTGGCTTTCCAGCTGAGCTTACTCTCCAGAACAAGGGATACAAATGATATATTGATATCACCGAAACACCTGATAAACCACTGAATCAATTGTTTGATTTTATACAATTTTGTTGGTATTGTAGGTTTTTAATTTGTTTAATTTTTTAATTTTAATTTCGTTTATTATTTTTATCTAGCTAATCATATAATGCTTGTGCAATAGTCTTACAGACCTTGTAGAATAATGCCAATAGATGTTGTTGGGTTCAACAGGAGGAATGTCCAGAGAAATTGTTGAAATTTTAAAAAGTTTTGGAAGAAAGAAAAAATAAAAAATTCGTAAAAGCCCCATAAAAAAAAATCTAAATATGTATAATGAAGTGAATTCCCCAAAATGGAAGAAGACTTGTTAAAGTTATTCCGGTTACAGGTATTGATTTCATTGTATAATGTTCCAGGCATATTTTATTGAATAGAAAATGGGTTAAGTTAGGTTAGAAGAGCAGTCGTCTTCTTTATGAAAGCTCACATCAGCACAATTAAAGGCTCATTGTGATGCCATAATAAAATAACGGGCGCAACTCTACCATTTACTGCGTGCGGAACTATTGTAATTCCGATATGATAAATAATAAAGGAAGTTATTTGGAACTACAAATGTAAAAAATATCAAGCAACATGGTAGAAGGACTCAGAAAGTATACATAATAAAGTGAAACATTAGCTCCGTCGAACAAATCCGATACCGTTTTTATTGCTCATGTACAAAATTGGCGGGAATGGCTGAATTTTTTTTTTCAGCGATGTCAATGGACTTTTCTATTTTTCATTTCCATGGAATCATCATTACAACCCAATATTTAAACAGTTATGCATCGTTTCGTTTATTGCAAAAATTTTGCGAACTACAATAACCTATCTAAATCGATTGAAATTGGTCATCATACATAATGTAAAATCCATTGTATAAGATATAAAATGTTCCAACCTTAAAATGGTAACATTGGAAACATCTTATACAAAAGTTGATTCTTAAGTTATTTCTTGGAAGATGATTTAAAAGTAGCCTTCTATATTCTGTCATCTCAATTAACGTTTGCGGTAGCTTGTCTTGTATATCCTAATCCGTTCAATCATTGGAATGACCAGAGATGGAAGATGCAGAACGTATCATGTCATTCCATTTCTTGTCACCGGTGCTCATATTGAACATTATTTGATTTAACAAAACCATTCAGGTTCACGTCTTACTTACAAACGAACAGTAAACTGTTCAAGAACATTTTTGCAAAAAAAATATTAAAACTATCAACCTGCAAACATAGCCTTCTTCTAGCTGTACGGAATGAATATATTTGCGTGTATGGGGTTTTTATATACTCGTATGTACATACATACATATATATTTAAATAAAAATACAAAAATGTTTTTTTGAAAATGCCTAAATTGCAGACATACACAGGAGTTGAATATTATTTAAATTATCGTTCGCGCACCTTTTTCGATGTTTAGTAACGATCATGGTGAGTATCCTTGGTATAATTAGGTGTACCGTGAAGAGTTTATCCGCACACTTTTGCGATTTTTTTTATTTAATACTTAAATTTGTTTTATTGCTAGAAATTTGTTTATTAAACTATTTAAATGTGGTTGTATTTGATTTTTCATTAGTGCATTTTACATGCCCAATTTTAATTGGATTCATATATATACATATGTAGTTATTGACCGTTGCAAGGCACCGTTAGATTTTAGAAATTTTTCGAAAGAGCGACTGGCAATCACGAGCTGAAGACAGCAACTAAAAACTAAGCCCAAGACTGTTTCAAAAGTATCGGAACACTGAAAGTAAATAAAACATGAAAAAAATATACAAACAAGCTCTCAAGCCTAATGAAAAGAATATGTCTCCCTTAAGAAAAAACTACATAAGAAACCCCTCCCCTCATACTATCACCACATCATCAGTTACCACCAGCGGCACCAACCAACAGTCGCTTTTGCTACCCCGACATCACCGGACCGCGGCGAGACGAGGCAGTTACAGTAGTAGTTTGTACGTGTCATCCAATATCATCGCATTACGACGCAAATATAGACACCAGATACCCTGGGTGCAAACTGACAATGAGTGACTGACACAGCTAGCAGCAAAATTAGCCATTGATCGCCTCTGGTGGCTATGCCCCTTTCCTATGCTTATCCACTGCGGCATATTTTTTCGTGGTTGAAATGTGTTTCTGTACACATACTCATTGCACACTATTCATATGTGCATACAACTCACACAGCACATCCATACGTACACGCGTTCATTCTCAGTTATAAATGAGTTATCAACCCTCTTAGCTTCTCACAATCAATCGCATTCGTTCACACCGAATTGACTGCAAATAAAGTGGAATACAAGCACACAATACTAGTATCTCAGGGACACGTTCGAACTGAATTTAACTAAGCCGAACTACTGCATGCGTAAAATGAATATGTTGTTGGTAATTCCAATGGCGTGCAGCAGACATTGCTTGTAGCCAATGAATGTGCGACTCCCTGTTTTTGTTCCTATTTCTGTTTTTTGTTTCTTATTTCATTCGTGTGTGATTACTAGTATGTACGAGTATACGTCGTATTTCCAATTCTCTTTTACCATCGAAAGTGTATCGATCATTGCCACCGTTGCCACCCAGCAGCAATCGCTCTGCGTATTGCTGCACATATGTAGGTATTACTGACATACGATACCAATTCTGCGGTTTCAATGAAAAATTATGGAATTGTTTTTTGTTTTCTAACTTAACCCATTTGCAATACTGATTAATTTGCAATACATTAATTAATAACTTTTAGTATCTTGTAGATTCATTTAACTCTTCCAGGAAAACTTGATACTACAACCAGACCCATGAATCGTATACATATACTGTGAACTCACCAGATATATATATATATATATATATATATATATATATATATATATATATATATATATATACATATATATATATATATATATATACATATATATATATATATATATATATATATATATATATATATATATTATATATATATTAATATATATATATCATTCGTATTTCGTCGTACTGTTGATAACGAGGTTGAGGAGTTCTTTTCTTTAAATAACTTTGTTTTATTTGCAATCTGTCCTTATAAACATGCGAAATAAGAGTCATATCCAATACTTTCAAGTAATATTTACAATAATGTTTTAGACAATATTATCATTATTACATTATAATTATAACATTATTATATTATCACTATTACATTATTATCATTATCACATTATTGTCATTGTTATATTATTTACAAAAGAAAATATAATAAGATATATTTTCAGGACGCAGTCCAAGGGACTTGTTCGTTGATGACTGTGCGGTGATGCCGTTGCTTCCAGCCGATTTAGAGCTAGTACATTTGAGTGTATACTGAGCGGTGCCCATTATATAGTGCTATGTGCTTTTATTTCCTCGTGGACTGTCGGTAATGTTAAGGTCGTTTCATAGTGTCCTCGCACTGACGTTTGTCAGTGGTGCGTTGATCATCATCATCATCATCAATCATTCGCAATCGTTTTACTTGGAATCTTTCCAAAAATTTATATTAGCATTCGCTGCTGCGCCCTACAGCTGGATTCCATATGTACATATACATAGGTTTTATTACACTTTTATAAATCAGAATTTATTATTCTATGTTAGTTTAGAGTTGGAACCTATCAATCAGTACATTGAGCTTAGTTTAATGCCCAGTTGTTTGCGTTTTGTAAAGATATATTTTTTCGATGTCAAACGCCCATCAATGTGTAACCCAATATATTTGACATCTTCTGCTTGAGGCAATGGGCGACTATTTAGAATCACAGGCGGACAGGAACTCCTTTTGAAAGTGAAAGTTGCTTGTACTGATATAGTAGCGTTGACTCTCATTCTCCATTTGTCAAACCAAATTAGAATTTTATAGAGGTGGTTTTGTAGTTGGTTAGTGGAAGTTAAATGATTAGTGTTTGTAGCCATTATATTGGTGTCATCAGCATATGTTGCAATTTCAGGCTGCTCTGTAAGACTGTCAGACTTGGACTATGATTGCAAGTTCTCATAATTTTTTCGTTTTTCATTTTGCGCTTTGTGCAATTTCCCTTTTCTTTTCAGGTGGCTCAAATTTAATTTTGCTGTGCGTAATAACGTCGATTTTGTATAAATCCGTACTATATTTATGAGTTCTAATGGAATATATATTTCTCAAATGCTTGCTTGCTTGGTATTTTTCCTCAAGAACATTATTTATGTCGTTCGACTTGTTGTTCAAATCTTTGATTAAATCTCATCACTCATATCGGCATGTTGCAAACATGAGTAAAAAGAGATTGTTGGAATCCAGTTGCAAGTAATTGCTACCCGGAAATCCCATGAATAAATTAATTTAAAAATTCTTACTTGTACTAGCATTAGCAGCACTATCGACAATATTGAATTTCGAATTTTTTAGTTGCTTAAATATTTAAAAATGCCGTACGTTACCAACTGACACCGTCCGTGAGCTCCACCGAGAACCTATCCTACGAACCTGCTCTAGATTGTGTAGGGACGAAAAGGCACACTGACGAACAGATGAGAAATGTGGTCACACGTCGTGTATTAAGTTACGGCAAAAAAATGCATTTATTAAATCCTTGAGAAAGCTTCAATTGCACGCCGACCTAAGGAGCTATTGAAAGCGGCATTGTAAAGTTCTCTCTCTTTTCTTTGTCTCCTTCGATATAATAAAACTAAGTAAAATTTTAGTTCGCTTAGTGAACATTTTACAAAAATGTATTTCACATACACTTTATAATCACACTGTATATGAATTGAATCAGTTAAGTGTAAAGGCATTTTGTGATCGCACCTGGTATCATGTTCCAATGGTGGGAATTATTTTCTCTGGAGAGACTCTGAATTGGCAAGGAGCATGACAAATGTTGGTGCAATAAAATCAGAGCCACCATTCTACAAGCAATATTCCTTGTTTTTGATTGTAGTTCGAACCTAATTACAGCGCGTATAAATTTCATGCCAAGGCATGCATCAACGTCCAAGTCTGCTTCTGATTGTCACAACACATTAGGCTGATGAGCCGGGGATCAATTTAAGAATTTTTTATTCATAAATATTTTTTGCAGTGATAAATATGAGAACATGTAATTTTTCAAGTCATGCTGATGTAAGAAGGAATATAGACTACTTAAACTGAATATCAAATAAGGCTGCATTTTAATAATTACTGGTATATTGAAGAGATAACAATATTCTTGCCTAAACATAAATAAATTTTACTTTCAAAATGTAAATTTGAAATTTTTATATACATATGTCATTTAACTCCTACTTTATGAGTCCTGCTATTATGAGTCTTCATTGAGGCAACTTTTGCTTCGAAGGCCATAATCGCACAGCTATTTGCAACGTGTCGGAACGTTCTCGAAAGGGATATTTGTCAGCGTATAACTTGACACAATCTATTGACTTATCCACTTAAAACAATGCATTGCTTGGGAGCTGAACCTCCCATATTTTGGTAGTGTTTTGCAGTAGCACTTTGATCATACCGCTGGGCGGCCAATGCCCTGGTCGCCTCGACATATATGGCCCATGATTGACAGGCGCCCCCTGAGGAGTTGCGGCGACCCATTGCATCAACAACTATAATAAACGAAGCTGTTCTGGTATGCTGCGACGCCAACGCGAGGCATACGTTGTGGGGTAGCAGCGAGACAAATGAACGAGGTGAGTTTAGTTAGAAGGGCTGCTCTCCCTCTTTTATTATCTCCGGCTCGGAAGCTTCAAGTGGATTGGAAGAAGTTCTTAATATCACTCTGGTAACAAATTCTCCAGATCTTCGTGTGGATAACTAGGTGGTATCTCGGCGAAACTGTCTGTAAGACCACCTATTTATCCTTTTCATCATTGAGTTTGGGCGAGAAATGGTTTTACCCCGCAGGTATCCAAAAATAATGGACTGGGGTCTGTTCAACAGGGTAGTGGTAAGAAACAGACTCGATAGGAACATAGCATCCATTTCTTCCACAACTAGAGAAGCGACTAGAGACTTTGGATAATACATTTCAGGTTGTTTTTAGGGCCTCTCTAGTAAAAAGACCTTCCTTCCTTGGTGGGATGGGAATCTTAGAGACTTGAGATCAAGCGTCAGAAGGGTATTTAACAAATGCTACAAAAACAACAAAAGCTTCAATACATTGAAAATAGTATTACGGAATGCGAAACGCAAATCCTGGCAAGACCACTGCGAATTTATTGAGTCACTGAAGGGCTCTGGCAAACTCGAAAAAATTCTCGCCAAGGATCACTCATGTACTGAAGGAGTGTAAGCAGACTCCATTGATCATACAGAGCAAAGTAGCACGTTTGCGTATCGAGAACACGTACCAGCTGCATTACTTGGGAAAATTCTGTCTGTGCTCAAGGTCGTCTGGGCAATGAACAGTTTTTCACCCAAATCTACAGATCCGGACGGTAACATGTTCATTGCGCTACTTCAAATTCTTTTGGAAGCTACTCTTGGGCATAGAGATTGACAATAGTGCTGGTATTGCCATGCCTTTACTTGCTTGCTACAAATATGAATGCTTTAATTAAGTCTTCAATGAATTCCAATGCAACTAACTTTAATATGATTCGTATTCTTAGCAGAATTGAAATGGGAACAAAGATATGTCATATTAATGCACAGAGCTTGGTTAACAAAATTGATGAATTTAGATACTTGTTTGAGGGCTCAGAGGTATCTGATTTGTGTCTCGGAAAGTTGGTTTGTGCCATCAATGCAGAAAAACTTGTTCAGAGTTAATGGTTACAAGCTGTTTCATCCCTGTTCGGGATGACATTGCTTCCCACATCCACAGTAAATCAGGTATTGATAGTTAAATTGAATATGTATTCCTAAGTGTTTGCAATGGTGTTGAGAGTCTACTTGTTGGTTGTGTTTATAGACCGAATCGTAAAATTGATATGCAATTGTTTCTTCGGGGGATTTCGTTGAATTTTCAAAGTATTGTGGTGGCAGGGGACTTCAACAGCAATGTCTTGGTTGAGAATGGATTGATATCTGAAATGTCTGCATTGGGTTTGGTTTCGGTAAATTTATTGTCACCGACTCATTTTACAAAAACTAACAGTTCACTGTTGGATTTATATTTTGTTGACGATAGAGGGAAGGTTGAGCTGTATGAACAGTTCTCAGCCACTTGTTTCTCTAAACATGACTTGATTTTTCTGACAATTCATTTTAAACTTAAAATTACGCCAAATATTATTAAGTTAATTAATATTAAGTTATCGTGACTTCAATAATATTGACTACCAACATTTATGTACTAAGCTCGACAATGTCGGTTGGGATTCAATCCTTCTGATGACCTCAATAAATGACAAAGTGGAGTACCTGCATTTTAAAATAAGGCAACTTTTCGATGAACTTGTTCCGGAAAAAGTGCTCTCTATACGCCATGGAGTGCGGCCTTGGCTTAACAATAAAATAAAGACATTAATAGACTTACGTGACGCAGCATATAAACGATGGAGACGTCACAAGATACCTCTTTTTCACGAAACATATAGAAACTTTAGAAGACAGGTCATAAAGGAGGTTAGGATTGCTAAATGTAAATATTATGAGGGTAAATTCTCCAATGCTGTAAGTAGCAATCAGACGTGGAGACATATTCGGGGCATTGGCTTAGGGAAGAGCGGTGCACTTCCAAATATTGATTCTGATCCTAACGAGCTGAATCGGAGGTTTGTTAACGTCCCGATCGAACCAGTGCAGTTATTTAAATTCTGCCCACACCAAAGTCTGACAATGACTATCGACCAATTGCTATTTTGCCATACTTGTCTAAAGTATTTGAATTACTTATGGCTAAACAAATGAGGAAATTTTAATCGGGAAATGGGATTGTCACTGAAAGACAATCTGGTTTTACACCAAGGCGGAGCTGCATAAAGGCCCTAATTGATGTAGTGGAAGATATTCGGGTGACACTTGACTCTAATAGGATGTGTTTCTTGACACTGTTGGACCATTCTAAAGCGTTTGACTGTGTTGACCATGATATTTTATGTACAAAATTATCGAAAATGTATAACTTCCCACCCACTGCGGTAAAGTTATTAAAATCGTACCTCACAAATAGAATGCAGGCGGTTTACCAACCGTGTAGCAGTACTGTTGTGGCATCTAATTTTCTTTCTGTGGCTCGAGGTGTGCCACAGGGCTCTATTTTGGGTCCACTTCTCTTTTGCATATACATAAATGACCTGCCGACTGTCTTACAATATTGTAATATTCAAATGTATGCTGATGAGGTTCAAATTTACATCAGTTGTACACCGAAGGAAGTTGCCGACTGTGTCACCAAAATTAATAAAGACCTGAATAATATATATGTATGGGCAGGAAGGAATGGTTTGTGTCTTAATCCGGCTAAATCTAAGTGTTTGGTGATTTATAAGAAACACTTCGTAACCGCGGGCCTCCCTGGGATATTTATGCATTCATCGGCAATTAATTATGTAAATGTGATTAAAAATTTGGGGGTCATATTTGCTACGATCCCTATGGGCTATGCAATATTTTACTCCTTTCAGGATTATAATGATACTAGCCAAGTCCTACCTTCTCCCAACTATGTTGTATGGTTGTGAAATTTTGGGAATTATGATGCAGTAAGTAAGCGAAAACTCAATGTGTTATTTAACACTATAACGAGGTACATTTCTGGTTTAAGTCGAAGAGATCATGTGTCTGGGCGCGCAATAGAACTTTTTCATATCACATTCGACCAGTTTCTTGACACTCGAAGTATTGTATTGTTGCATAAGATTATTTGCACTCAGGAGCCTCCATATTTGTTTTGGCGCCTTAAATTTACTCGCTCTGGCCGTTCTAATCGGCTTGTCCCGTTAAGATATTCCTCACTTATGTCTGGTCGTCAATTTTTCGTTAATGCTGTGAGACTTTGGAATTCACTGCCTGTACGGATTCAAGGTATTGGCAATGCTAATCTCTTCAAAATTGAGCTTAATAAACACTTCCAGGGGCAATGAATTTATGAGCTGAATTGGGTTGCGCTATGGATTGTGTGTGACCGCGTACACTGTTTATATATATGTATCCTTTTGTGACTAATAACAAATTTAAAGCTGTACATTTTTATTGATTCAAAGGTGTATTGTATTGATGAATTGAAAGATGAATTGTTGAAATGCATATTGTAATGTTTTGTTCTTGTACTCTGTGTGCTATTGTATTTTATAGTATAAGTCAAATTATGTCCGGATTATTGTACTAAATGTATCATTTCATGTTATTGGGACAATTTTACAAGGTTTTGCCTTAATGTCCCAAGGTGAATGTAAATTAATAATAAATAAATAAATAAAAATGCTTATAATGACGCAAAAGACAACGGGATAATATCTGAGTTAAGGGAAATTTTTTACTGCGTGTATTTCTCTAAATTATATACCAAATAGCTGGAGGAAAACCAGGGTGGTTTTCATTCCAAAGGTAGAAAAAGGGGGCATGAATTGGCCAACGATTTCAGACCGATTAGACTTACTTCCTTCTTTCTGAAAGTTCTTGAGAGAGTCGTCGATCCTCACATTCGAGATCTCTTTGAGGACCATCCACTTTCAATGGCACAGTATGCATATCTAAGGGGGATGCATGATGTGGTGCGAGTGGAAGAAAGATCCTTTCACTGTAAGCAATTTACTCTGGTTACTTTCGTAGATATCGAAGGGGCTTGTAATAACGTAAGGGCTGAAGCTATTAAATCTGCTCTTGACAGAGCAAGGGGGGAAGGAAGGATTTGCAATTGCATATCATCCCTTATGGCAAACAGACAAATTATAGCTTAATTAGGTAGTGCTAGAGTTACGAAAAATGTGTGCAGAGGTACACCCCAGGGCGGAGCCCTTTCACCTCTATTGTGGCTAGTAACTATCAATGAAATTCTGGCTAGAGTTGACTCCGAAGGATTAAAAGTGGTCGCGTATGCAGATGACGTTGCGCATCATGGAGGGTGCTTTGGGCAAGGTTAGTAGATGGGCTAACAGGTGTGACCTGGGGTTTAACTCTGATAAAACGGAACTGTTGCTTTTCACAAAATATGTAAGCCTCCATCCTTCAAACTTCCGAAGCTTAATGGCCAATGGTCAATGCCCCATCAACAGAATGTGCCGTTTCATCACAACAGCAGTCCAATGATATAAAAGAGTTAAAGAGCATGCTTAAATGCCCAATGGACCAAATGGGAGCCATGCTCAACTTGTTAACAACGCTCTTCTCTAAGATGACATAATGATGCAATCCATTAAAATTTAAACGCGGAATGCGTATAGACTTTCGCAACGAAGTAATGAATTCAAAACTTTTATTGTTGATAAAAGCATTTTGCTAATATCAGATACTCACTTCACCAAAAAAAGTTTCTTAAAAATTTACCATTGCATCATTAACCACAAAAAATCTACCAGCAGACCCTGCATGTGGTGGCACCGCTATTATTATGACAGGATTATACATACGGTACAAGAAAATTATGATAAACTACATATATAAGAAACTTGCATCTCTATCCACGACCAGCATGGTGAACTTGCGATTGCTCTCCGATAAATACCATTAACAAGGACCAATTCTGACCATATGATAGAAAAAAGAACCCGGATATTATTGACTTTTGTGTGATGGAAAGTATTTCTAGAAACTGTGTCGAAGTGGCTTCAACTTTAGATTTGTTATCAGACAATTCCCTTATTATTATAACTATAAGGTCCAATCTTCTCTGTATATTAAAACCACATACAGAATAGGATACAAATTGAGCGATGAACCGAGTTATTAAGGAGATGATAGGTGCAAAACGAAGCTTAAAAAACCCACTACCTGAATTCCTCCAATCAAAACTGCGAATGGCTCTTGGGCAAAAACCGACAGAGACAAAGCAGAGACATTTGCCAAACACCTTTGTGATGTTTTTACACCATTTCCCAAAAATCCCAACAGAAGGATGACGACATTCATGAGTTTTAGGAAGCTACTGTTCAAATGGAATTACCGATCTAACCTATCAATATAAGAGAAGTTAAGAACTTTATGCTTCAACAGCTGAACATAAAAAAAGGACCAGGATATGACCTGATAACTACTAAAATTATAAAAAAGCTGCCGGATAATGCTATAAAATACATCACCTATTTGCATAATGCAGTAATGAGGTGTGCCTATTTCCCTCGTCAATAGGAAATTTGCTGAAAAGTCTCTAATTCCAAAACCTGGAAAGCCGCAAGAAGAAGTTGCATCGTATAGGCCGATAAGTTTACTGGCGATTATTATCGATTATCTTTGAAAAGCTGTTTTTGAGTAAGCTTAAGCCAATACTGCTTAAGAAAGAACTCATAATATCTAATCACCAATTCGAGTTTCGAACGCAATATGCTACCACCGAACAAGTCCATAGAGTTTATCACAATATAAGAAATGCTCTCGATATCACACAAAGTTTCGATAAGCTTTGGCATCCTGCTATACTGTTCAAACTAAAGAAGTCACTGCCGCAAACATATTTTGATATTTTGAAATCATATCTTGAAGAGAATGTTCAGAGTGAAATTTAAGTCAGAAACTACCACAATTTTCCCAATTACACCGTTATAATGGCCAACTTCAAAAACACCTCTATAAAATTCCAATTTGGTTTGACAAATGGAGAATGAGAGTCAACGCTGCTATATCAGTACAAGTAACTTTCACTTTGAAAAGGAGGTCCTGTCCGCCTGTGATTCTAAATAGTCGCCCATTGCCTCAGGCAGAAGATGTCAAATATATTGGGTTACACATTGATGGGCTTTTGACATGGAAAAACCACATCTTTACAATACGCAAACAGCTGGGCCTTAAACTAAGCTCAATGAACTGATTGATGTGTTACAACTCTAAACTAACATAAAATAAAAAATTCTGCTTTATAAAAGTGTAATAAAACCAATATGTACATATGGAATTCAGCTATGGGTCGCAGCAACGAATGCTAATATAAATTTTTGGAAAGATTCCAAGCAAAACGATTGCGAATGATTGTCAACGCACCATGGTTTGTCAGTAACAGGATACTATGGAACGACCTTAACATACCGACAGTCCACGAGGAATTAAAAACACATAGCACCAAATAATGGGCACGGTTAAGTACACACTATAACGTACCACCTCTAAATCGGCTGGAATCAGCATGTAATAATGTAGTAATGGTAATTTAAAAATGATAATAAAATATTTGTGTAAAAATTACAAGAAAGGATTGTATTGTCTCCAATCTCGCATGTGTAAATTGTAATATATTACTGAAAGTGTCCCTAAGGACAGATTGAAAATAAAACGGAGTTATTTTAAAAAAAAATTATTTACTATTAAATGTATTGACAATCGGAACTGGAAAATTTTCTTCTAGTAATTTTCAATTAACAATGGAAAATGTAAAATAATAAGCTATTAAACTAAGCCATCATCTGCCTTTTCTGTTGGACAATGTCCGTCGGAGGTGTTCGATGGCATTGCCTAATATGTGTCTATCGCGACCAACACCTTTTCTATCTGTAGGATATACAGATGTAAATTATTGGGTATGGAGGGGTTTACTAGATAAATATGTGCGAATACAAATGGGAAGACAAACTAGCTACGTACATCACTTATTTTTCTTAAATGTTATTGATTTATGATTGTGGCATAGTCAATATTAACTAGATACCAGATGAAAATATTGTTTAGTAGAAACTCAATTTTATATTCGAAAGTTATGGTTTCGCATTTTAATTTTGATATTCGATAGACACTATCGTTTGTCGTTTGTCGAATACATAAATTTTATTGTTGTTTTTACTACATTTGAAGTGGCCGTCTCTGCTTTGATGATAATGTATAGATTGATCTGCTAAGTATTATTTTTAGGTTCTTTCTACGGCTTCCACAATTGACAGTTTTTGAAGATATATTCTACATTTACTCCACGAAAGGTAATTCTATCCTAAATAATATATGATGTATTACTGATCAGAAAACGAGGCTCCACTCTCCGATCTTTGATGAAACTAGAAAAAATTGTTAAACAATTACGTTCTGTCCTATTGCATTTATGAAGTTTGGAGTAATACCATTGTAAACTGTTACTCTAAAAGAACTCACTATTTTTATTAGAATCTAAAGCTTCCAATACTATGTTATGGACGTTTTCGTTGCAGGCTATAATTAAACGCTATAGAAATTATCCACCCTAAGATATATTTATATAGGTTAGATATAAAAAAGTGAACAAATATGTATGAGCTAAGGTGTTATCTAATGATAGGATGATCTCGATATCCTTTATTGTTCCGTTATGGTTTAACTCGTGAACTCAATTTATTTCTTCAGGCGTAGCTCCAGATAATATCTTGAGGAGTTTAGGAGTTGGTCTAACCTGTCTTCGCGCCGGATTCACACTACATTGATCATTTTTAATTTTATACTCTGGCTTTAATTTGTTATTGGTGCTTGACAACCACTGTTTCTCTCTATTTTCTAACTTACAGGCTAGTATTAATTATTTATTTATTTTTTTTTTATTTAACTGACTCTGCATATGTTTTTGTTTACATCTCAGCTTTCAATTAATCAGTGCATGCAGGTGTAAATATTACACATTTCAGCTGAGCAAATATTTTATACTGATACAAATTTGCTTCACACTTGTATAAATTAGTCAATTTTTGTAAGGAGGCAATTGCACTCTGCGGTGTAACCAAGCAACTTGAAAATCCACGGAGCAGCCCCTGTGAAAATACCGTACACCATTTTAGCCGATGTGAAATTTCAAAAAGTAAAGAATTTGTGCAAACAAAGTGCAATCACAGCAGTCGTGGACAAGGGCAATAAAGTAGGTACAATCCACAAATCCATGGCAACAGGTCGGAGGACGTGTTTATGTTAAAATATACTGATCCAGATATGGATATCTGTTATTTAGTGTATTCGGCATTTGTACTGTTGCTGCAAATTTTTAGCACGTGGCTTTGTTTGTTTATACCCCATTGGAACCCTTTTTTAGAATTTACCATTTAAAAAATGTTTAAATAAACATTTTTGAAAGTTTTTGATATGCCAAGGCAAGAGAGGCGAAAGAGTCCTTTTTGCTTGTAATTTCATTACAATACAAAATAGAAAACTACATTACGCTTATTAAGTTTCTTTTATAATGTATTATTGGTTTTTGCTTTCTATTCCCAGTTTTGGTTAGCAGCAACGCAAAAACATTTTCCAATTTACAAAGGCTTCAAAAATCAATGAAATGGCTTTCGGGCGGCACTCTTGGGGCTTCCTACACTCGCAGGCTGGCGTCTTATATTCGTAGTGCTGTGGGCTTGGAATAGAAACATATTTGCAAGATGCACAGAACAATTATGTGCGTAGTGAGCCAATTTCAAAAGGTAGTTTAGTAAAAATGATTACTTACAGAATCCCATGCCCATCTGCAGTTTAATAATAATAACAACGAGTAAAGAAGTCTGAAGTCGGGTTAGACCGACTACGAAATTCCCTTTACCTTTTCTTGTGCGTGCGAGTTCAATAATTGGCATATTTTCTTCATAAATCATCATTAGGAGCATACTTACGGTAATTTTTGGTAGGATACCTTGAAATGATTATATCGACCCCATTTCCTGTGTATGGCTTTGTAGTGTCAATAAAACCACTAATATATAATTTCGTCGAAAAATATTGTATAGATCGTAAGTTATAATAATATGTCAATAATGGGCTTGGCTGTACAAATAACACGCCCATTTTTTGTGTGCTGTTTAATGTTAGTTCCCGCAACATTCCTGTGAAATTTCGTTGAAAAATCTTTAATAGGAACCTAGTATCTATTTTTGGTTAATTGTGGGCGTGGCAGTAGTAATAATCAGCCCATATTTGGAATGCATGCTAGTACAGTCCCAGTGTATACAACTTTCAATTTGCATTCATATATCATTACTAGAAGCATAGATAGGGTAATTGTCTTTAAGTGGGGTCCCCAAAGTTCATTATATGGAAGGGAGGCGTATACTTCATCTGATCGACCCCCAATCTTGTATATGGCTTTGCAAGGTACTTACTAATATATAATTTGGTCCAAAAATATTGTATAGGCCGTAACTTATAATAATATATGAATAGTGGGCGTGGCTGTAGAAATAACACGCCCATTTTTTGTGTGGTGTTTAATGTTAGTACCCGCAACCTTTCTGTGAAATTTCGTTGATAAATCTTTAATAGGAACTTATTAATTATTTTTGGTTAATTGTGGGCGTGGCAGTTCCATTATGACCTCCATATTCTGCACACACACTATTATGGACCCCATGTATATTTCGGCAAATTTTTATTCCGCGGGCATCAATACTAGCATAGGTAGGCTAATTTGAATTTTAGACCCGAAAGTTCCTTATATCAAAAGTGGGCGTGTCTTTTCTCTGATCAGCCCCATTTCTTGCAGGTAGCTTTGTAATGTCCACATGTTCCTTCTCGTAAAATTTCGTCAGTAAGTCTCTACCAGATCTTAAGTTATTATTATTTGTTAATAGTGGGTGTGGTAATTAATATATACCGCCCACTTTTTGCACAGTGTTTAGTGGGACCCACATCTCCATAACTGCCAAATAACGTCACGATTCCGTCAATTGGACCGAAGTCACTTCAAAAAAGGTGCTAAAAGTTCCTTATATGGGAGGTAGGCGTGGTCTATGTCCAAATCGGCCCATATAGCAATCTGGTTCTGTATCTTTGTCCAGACTATACTTTTGCAAAATTTCATTAAGATAGCTCTAACGGTGTAGAAAAAAAGTGGCCACAGACAGACAGACGGACGGACAGACGGACAGACTTACGGACAAAATAAAAATTGCTTAGAAAGTGATTCTGATCATATCGGTATATATATGTCCATACCTACCACGCCTCCTTCTTGAAATTGCAACTCCTCTCAAAAGCACAAAGCTTGTATACCCTATTTAGCTTCTTTAAAGAAAAAGGGTATAAAAATAGAGTAAGTATACTTTAAAAGCTTTTAATTTTATAGTCATAATAATTTTCCAGACGCCCTTAACTTTATAGGATTGTTGAACGTTCCATCTTTCATTTTACAAGAGGCAAGGAAAAAATAATCCGAATTTAAATGTACGAGGGCGTATTGATATTGAAGCTACCTAAGTCGGAAAAAAACATTTTTTTCTAAAACCATTTATTTCTCAACATAGTCTCCTTTTACTTCGACATACTTAGTAAGACGATATTCCAACTTTTTTATACCATCTGAATAATACGATATCGGGAACCCCTCAAAATACGCGTTAGTTTCGGTAATCACTTCTTCGTTTGAGATGAATCTTTTCCCTGCGAGCCATTTTTTCAAGTTTGGAAACAGGAAAAAGTCACTAGGAGCTAAATCTGGACTATAAGGTGGAAGTGTATTTCAGGTAATTTTAGCATCGTATCTAATCTGTGTGAATCGGTGCGATGTCTTGAAGAAAGAGCATTTTTTTCTTCTTTAAATGTGGTCGTTTTTCCTTGATTGCATCAATCAATTGATCCAATAATGCACGATAATACTTTCCTGTGATTGTGGATCCTTTTTCAAGATAATCAATGAGCAATATTCCGTGTGCATCCCAAAATACAGTGGCCATAACCTTGCCAGCTGATTTCACTGCCTTCGCCTTCTTCGGAGCACTTCCACCAGCTTCCACCCATTGTTTCGATTGATTTTTGGTTTCAGGTGTGTAGTGGTGGACCCACGTTTCATCAACAGTTATTAATCGACGCCAAAAATCAACAGGATTACGCTTTATCATGTCCAAACACTGCTGTGAAGTGGGATTGTCGAACTCGTTTTTGGTTGACACTGAGCAAACGCGGCACCCATCTTGCCGATAGCTTTTTCATATGCAAATGTTCATGCAAAATGTTGAACACACGTTCATATGATATGTTTGCCATTTCAACAATCTCACGCAACTTGACTGGGCGATCATTCATAACGATATCGAGAATTTTCTTGATATTTTCTTCAGTAACCACCTCTTTTGGCCTTCCTATTGATGGTATTGTTGCAGTGCTTGTTCGGCCGCGTTTAAATTCAGCAATCCAATATTTTACCATGTAATCTGACGGAGCAGACTCACCGTAATGTTTATCGAGCTTTTCTTTTGTCTCTTTCGCCGTTTTCCCTTTCAAATAATAGTGTTTAATCACTGCACGAAATTCGCTTTTTTCCATTTTTCAAGAAACACAAAAGTTGCTTACTTCAAACGACTACAACAAATAAACTAATCGATGAATTTGGGTGAAATTTTAACAGCTGACGTTTGACAGATCGCAATTTCTAAAAAAAAGTTTTTGTGTTTGTGCTGCCATCTAGCGCTAGGTAGCTTCAATATCAATCCGCCCTCGTAGCTGATGAATCCGAATGTTAAAAATTTTATGTGTAAAAAAAAGAAAGTAGAATCGTTAAATTCTCTGATTTTCGTGTCGTCTTTTAGTTTTCTTTATTTACTTAATGAATTGTTTACGTTACAGAGTGTATATTAATTTATTTCATTTCATTTAAACATTTAAATCCGCCGTGAAGACAAATCCAATTTCTTCACTTCGGCTTAGGCCATGACGATCCACAATGAGACTGGCTAAGTATGTCAAGAATGAGACATTGAACAAAAATTCAATTTTTCAACTTAATTACCAAAATGGGCTACTTTTTATAATTACCAAAATGATGCTGTACTATAATGATGGACCCACCAGAGTGTGGAGCAAGGCACTAACATCGTTAGAAAATAGTAATATTATTCCGACTGTTAAATTTGGCAAATTGTCTATTATGATTTGGGGGTACATCTCAAGCAAAGGAGTTGGAGACTTAGCTTTTATTGAGAACACCATGGACGCTCAACAATATTTGAGAATTTTGAAGAGCCATTTGATATGTAGTGCAAATAAATTTGAGTTTATTAAAGACAACAAACCGAATTTCAAATTTTAACAAGACAATGACCCAAAGCATATGGCGCATATGGTGCGGATGGGGCTCCTTTATAACTGCAGTAAAGTGCTAGACACACCAGCCCAGAGTTAAATCCTATCGAAAATTTGTGGGTCTACTTGAAGAAAAAAGTGGCTCAAAGGCAACCAAAAAATCGAACTGCACTTAAAACTGCAATATTAGAAGCGTGGCATAAGATACCGAGCAGTTATGACATAAAAAAATTGGTTGCTTCAATGAAAAAACGGCTGCAATGTGTGATAGATGCTAAAGGTGGCCATACTAAATATAAAGCACATTGTATAAACAAGTTATTAGATAGTAACTTTTATTTAAAAACACTTTATATAATTTGTGAAAACAGTTAGTTGACACTCAAAAAATTGAGTAGTATTTGCTTTAATTGTATTTTTCTTCCTTTTCTTTTATATTCGCACATTTTTTTTATGAATTCCTTGTAAATACAGTAATTAATAAAAATTGTTATCCAAAACTTATGTATCGAAATAAAAAGTTGCCTGTTTTATTAAGTAAATTGAAAAATTCAATTTTTATGCAATGTATAAACTCATTCTTGACATAGCCACTGCGACAAAGTGGATAAAAAAAACTGCGGACAAATAGATTATTTTATATATATAAGACATATTTATGTATATTAGATACAACTTTATGTAAGAATAAACTCAATTCAAGGGGCGTTCACTAGACCATTAGTATAGTTAAATTCGCACATATTTCTTAAAATTCCGCGAAATTGATTATTTCGCAAGAAATAATGCGCTCTATTTTTTTATTTTCCATTGCTAAAACATAAACTTAATTTATGGGCATTACTGAGACCTTATTCTTATGTAATTAATTCTTCACGATAAAAAAAAAATTAATTATTAAAAGCTCTGATGTGTGAGGTGAAGTATGGGGAGTTGACTCGACGAATGTATGAGCAAAGGGCCACTAAAGAATTAGAATTAAGAGCAGAGGGAGGCGAAGATTATGAAATTGCCGGTCAAAAGAGAATTAAATGTTTTTACAGTATTCTCACAAATCACAACAGTTTCAATAATCTCAGAAAAATCTTCAAAATAGGTCAAAAATGCAGCTAATCAAATTAAGTAAACGGCTTTATGCTTTTAATTAAACAAGTAGTATTTCTTTCTTTAAAAATGACGAACAACATTTTTTTGTTTGTCGAATTGATTTTTTTACTTCAACGCAACTGCAATATTTCGACTTGTGGATCTTGAGAGTCCATTGACAATGAGAAATTTTTAAAAAAATTTTATGTTTCAGTTATTTTGAGAAGTTAAGTGAATTGAGGAATTACGATAGAGTCAAAGGTGGGTGCACTGTATTTTTACCACTACATACATAAATTTTAATACATTCTCATTTTAGCAGAACTCGCACAAATTCATTCATATCAACTCTCTATTCTATGTGTTCTTTGCTAAAAGGATTGGGCTATTGTACTGTATGTTGACTCGGCGATCATTCATAACGATATCGAGGATTTTCTTGATATTTTCTTCAGTAACCACCTCTTTTGGCCTTCCTGTTGATGGTATCCAATCCAATATTTTACCATGTAATCTGACGGAGCAGACTCACCGTAATATATATCGAGCTTTTCTTTCGTCTCTTTCGCCGTTTTCCCTTTCAAATAATAGTGTTTAATCACTGCACGAAATTCGCTTTTTTCCATTTTTCAAGAAACACAAAATTTGCTTACTTCAAACGACTACAACAAATAAACTAATCGATGAATTTGGGTGAAATTTTAACAGCTGACGTTTGACAGATCGCAATTTCTAAAAAAAAAAGTTTTTGTGTTTGTGCTGCCATCTAGCGCTAGGTAGCTTCAATATCTATCCGCCCTCGTAGCTTAACATTACGTGCTTAAAAAAGCATTCATAATATTTCGTGGATAATTAATACTTCAATCTCGGAAAAAGTTTTTGTATGTAGGGTTTCAAAAACCGAGGTGGGATTTGCTCTGCGTCTCGTCACTAGCCACTTAGACCGTTAAAAATATCTTAATAAAATAGTCTTGATAAGGATACAGAACCAGATTGCCATATGAGCCCAGTTGGTGAAAGACCACACCAATTCTCATATATGCAACTTTTTCACCTTTTTTTAAAATTATTGTTACAAATGAACGAAACAGTGACGCAAATTGGGTAGTTATGTAGATGTGGGTCCTACTAAGTACTATGCACCAGGTAGTCAGAATATATTAACTACCACGCCCTCTACTAACAAATATGCATAACTTAAGACCAACTTTAAATAAAAAGAACTTTCGAGACTAAAATTAAAATTAGCCTATCTATTGTGATGTCACTATTTATTTGAAAGATGAGGATAGTCTCATCTATAAATCTTCTGTCAGGTTAATTTCCGACAGAAATTCATATATTTTGGAGGAATCAAGATGAGGGATCTTGCTCATATCTAAGATATATTCTCCAAAACACCTGTGTCTTTTGTGTGCCAATGGTCCGCAGTCTGTGATCAGGTACAGTGAGGTTTCATCACTTTCTCCACAGAATTGACAGATGGCATCTGAAGATATACCCAACTTGTTCAAATGGTAGTTGAGTCTACAATGTCCGCTTAAAATGCCTGTGATGTTTCTTAATTTACCCCTAGGCATATTTATTAACTCCTTAGCTCTTTGAGGATTAAAATCTCCCAGAAGAGCTTTGGACTATCTTAATCCCGGAAGAGTTTTCCATGTTTGACTTCGATTTGCATCTGTACCCTTCTGTGGACTATCATCTACAGAGACTACAGATTACAGATACAGGGTTCAGGGCCGTTGAAGTGAGCGGCCGCAACCTTCCTAGCTAAGCTATCAGCCTTCTCATTTCCCTCTACTCCTATGTGGCCTGGTACCCACATTAGAGATAACTTGTTAATACTGCCTAGGGAGTTTAGCTTCCCAGTACAGTCCCACACAAGTTTAGACCTCACTAAGGGTGAGCTCAGACTCTTGAGTGCTGCTTGACTATCAGATAGTATCACGATGTTTTTCCCCCGATAATTTCTGTCAATATTGATCTGGTCACATCTTTCAATAGCGTGAATTTCCGCTGGAAAAATGCTTGGAAAAGAACCCATTGGTTCCCAGTAGTTGGTTCTAGGCCCAAATACTCCTGCCCCAGTTGTGTCCATTGTCTTAAAACCGTCAGTATACCATAAGAGGGAATTTTCTCTAATTTTATACGTCTCAGTTAGACCTTTCCATTCTTTTTTACAACTCATCATTGTACAGTATTTGTGTGCAAAATTGAATTTTCTTGGCATAAAATCCTTGTGAGATTTTAGTATACCGTATTCTTGAGTAGAATTTTTACCCCATATATTTTGGGTGTAATTTGTTTCTCTCGAAATAATTTATTGTATTCTGGTAAGAGATTTCCTAGCAGAGTCTTGAATTACTGGATGTAAGGGTGTTAGATCTAGTATAACTTCCAATGCTGCTGTTGGACAGGTGCGCATAGCTCCAGTGATAACAAGGCAGGCAAGGCGTTGTACTTAATGCAGATTTCGCTGTCTTAAGTCTGACTCTATTTGACCAGGCTACAGAACCATAGGTGATGATTGGTCTCACCATCATGGTGTACATCCAGCAAACGATTTTTGGGTTACATCCCCAAGATTTACCAGCAAGCCGTCTGCATAGCATTAAGGAAGCTGTAGCCCTCTTGGTGGTTGCTTTCAGATGAGCCTTGCCCAATAACTTTTTGTCGAAAATGACTCCTAGGTATTTGGTCTCAGAGGAAATATCGACGTGTGTACCATTTAGAAGAATAGGTTTCATATATGGTAGAGATCTTTTTCTAGTGAACGGCACAATGGTGGTCTTTCACACATTGATTTTCAATCCTGTTCCCCTGCACCATTCACTAGCTGCTAATAAGCCCCTCTGGATAATATCAGAAAGAGTGGATTCAGATTTTCCTCTAGCTATTATCACAATATCGTCTGCATATCCTTGACATGATATGCCTAGATTTGTGAGTTTTACCAGAAGGTCATCAACTACTATGCTCCACAAAATGGGTGATAATACCCCAACCTGCGGACATTCTTTATTGACTTTGACTTTAACAGTTTTGTCACCTGCTTCAGCCTCCGTCAGTCTACTGTTGAGTAAAGCTCGTATCCAATTGGAAGTGGTATTATCTATTCCTCTATTGCCAAGAGCCCTAATCATATATTCATGAGGAGTGTTGTCAAAAGCCCCCTCAATATCGAGAAAGACACAAGGTAGGTAGGTAGGAGTGGCCTCCCAGTTTGCCAAAAGCACACTTGAGCACACATAATGGCCCATTGTGATACCACGGTGTGGCGCGAGAAAGACACAAAGTGCTATTTCTTTTTTATCCAGTGCTGCCTGAATAAAATCAATCAGATGGTATAGTGCGGTTTCAGTCGATTTTCCCGCAATTTATGCAAACTGACAAGGATGTAAAGGCTCCCTTTTCAATACGGGGTTTCAAGGAGATGTATATTAACTATTTTCTCCATTGCTTTAAGTACAAAGGATGTCAAACTGATAGGCCTGAAGGATTTGGGATGGGCCATATCCTTCTTACCTAGCTTGGGGATAAAAACCACTTTAGCTGTGCGCCATGCTTCCGATATGTACCCAAAAGCAAGACTTGCCCTAGTGATATTTACCAGGCGCGGAATCAGTGCCTCACCACTCCTTTGGAGAAGGATCGGGAAAATACCATCCGCACCCGGCGATTTATATGGCTGAAAAGAGCTGATGGCCCATCTCAACCTGTCGGTAGTTATAATTACTTTGGCCACCTTCCAGCCAATCTTGCATGCTCTTCTAGGAAGAGCATCCATCTGCAAAGATGGCGGTAACTGGATCGAGCTCCCAGGAAAATGCACACGCAGTAAAAGGAGAGTGCGATCCTCTTCATTTGCCGTGAACGTCCCATCCTCAGATTTCAATGCCAGCTTTAAATCGACTTTGTTTTTCGCAAGAGCTCTATGGAGTCGTGCAACTTCAGGAGTCGATTCTACACTTTCACAAAAGGATCTAAAGCTAGTCCGATCTCTTTGTTATAGATCGTGAACTCTTTTTTATATTCTTCCCAGTCCCCCGTACGCTTAGCTAGATTGAATAGCCTACGCACCTTAGTACGTCTAGTAGACAGACAGTTCCACCAAGGAACATTCCTGCTGTTTTTCTTTGTTCTTAGAGGACAAGATAAAACATAGGATTCGGAAATGATTTCATTCAGCTCATTGACACCCTCCTCTAGCTCCACCGGATTTTTATATATTCCTTGGATGTTTGAGGATGAGAGTAGTGAATGCAATGAACTATATACCTAGTTAGTATACCTAGTATTTCTAAAAACTACCGTTTTTGTGACGATACCTCCTATATCGAACTCAATTATGCTGTGGTCCGACAGAGAGGGTTCGTCCGAAACTTTAACAATATCAGGTAGCTCTGGACTACAGAAAGTCAGATCAAGAACTTCCTCCCTAATTACATTATTATTTTGTTTGCTTTTTGAGAGCCACACTCTCTATAGATACATGTTTGAAACTTAAGACCTATGTCAAATTCTTTAACCAAATTTAATATGAAGCCTTTCACAAGAAATGGGACGATCAGATCAAGGGCACGCCTCCCTCAACTCAGGGTACCCTACCGAAAATTTCCTTAGATATGCTCCTCATGATGATATCTGAACAAAATGTACATCTCCGTGGTATAACTCTCACGCACATAACAGTAAAGGGTACTTCGAAGTCTGTCTAACCCGACTTCAGTCTTTTTTACTCGTTTTTTTTGTGTGCCCAAATTGTATACAACCTTTCACAATTTTAAATATTGTACGATACTTTATATAAAATGTTTTCATCATGAACATCATTATTATCATCATCATCATTAGCAGACAACGATTGTTGGTTATTGCCGAGAATTAGCGCACGCTGACGCCAGGTGGAAACACTGAGTGCAGCCATGTCTTTCTGTACTTGGTCCTCCCATCGTAACAATGGTATTCCCCTTTCTGCGCCGCCCACCCAGTGGCATTGATTCTAATACTTGGCTGGGGTACTTTCATCCATTCTCGCGACATGACCTAGGCAACGCAGCTGTTTTTTTTATGCGTTTCACTATGTCCAGGTCGGCGTAAAGATCATACACTTCGTCGTTCCATCTGATTCGATACTCTCCGCAGACGCATATAGACCCATAGATTCTTCGAACTAAAGCCCCTAATGCCTACTCATCGCTATTTGTCATCGTGCACCGTGCAGCACGACGGGAATGATGAGGCATTTATAGAGCATTATTTTTGTTCGCCGAGAGAGGGCTCTGCTTTTCAATTTCCTACTGGGGCTGAAGTAACACTGTTGGCAAGAGTAATTCTTCGCTGAATCTCCATGTTGGCATCAAAGAAGAATAAGAATAAACATTCAATTCGCGCGTATTTTATTTACCGTTTAAACCATTTTTTTTTTTTGCTCACACATGTAGTGTAAGTGAATTTATTGTGGTTGCTGTACACGTATTCTCCATATCTCTGTAGTGAAAATTTAAGGCAGTGTTCCAAATATACTATTAAAAAATCAAGTGGATAATGTACTAGTACTTATCTATAAGTTAATCAGTTTCTGACTTCTGTGGCACTTCATTGCGAGTGTAATAAATTTGTAGTATTTTTTGCTCCTTTCTTGTCAATTTTATAAAAAAAGAAGTAAAGACAAACATTGGAATTTGAAGAAAAACAGTTTTTTTATAATTTCATTTGTTTTTTGTAAGTCCCTATTTTAGAGATAAATCTTCAAGTTAACGCGTGTTTTAAAATATCCGCATAGCCGCCCTCTGTGGTCTAGTGGTAAGCATGCTAGACCCACACCCCGAGTGTCGCAGGTTCAAATCCTGCCACGGGCTTGGTCTCCAAAATGCTTCTTTCTATAAAAAAAATATTTTTCTCTTCGAGTCGAAGCCTCCGTAGCTAGTACTCATATTCCCCCAATACCTTGCACTCATAATTAATTATGGTGTAAGCAATAATATAATAATATAATAATAAAATATCCGCAAAGAAAAGTGGAAATGCGGCATCATGATTTAATATGCTGAATTAAAGCATTCCTCACTTATGCACAAAAATTATTAAACATGTCGAGTGCACATTACTATATTATGTACATACATATATTTATGTGAATTTTACATATATATGAGTTTTAGTAGTATTTAGCTAGTTGGTTTCACTGTTGGGATGTTGTTCAAAATAGTGAATATTCGGAGAAAAAAATCGGAAGAAATCAGGGCTACGTTTAAATTAAACTTTTAGGGGGTCACTTGTATTTGTACATTTGTATTTTAAAACGAACTACGAAACTTGTAAAAAAGAGGTGAAAATTAATCCAAAAATTATTATATTCAATTTGGAGTTGAAAACTCAAATGTTAACAAGATCATTTAATATTTTATAATTATTCTTATCCATTTTCACTTTTGTTCATTTTAAATGCACCATGGTAATCATATGTTGTAGAATCATAATTGTATGATTTTTTTGGCATAATATTACATTACTAATAACTAAAATAATCAGTAAAAATTAATTTATATTAAAATGGGGTCGGAGTGCCACAGTAAGACGCCTCTGCGTGCATATTCAACTATGGCCACGGACTAATGAAAGAGCATAGGGACACCAAGCTTAGAAGAATTAGGAGCATAGGGACACGAAACTTAATAAATTGCCGGTCATAAGGGAATTAAACCTTTTTACAGTATTCTCACAGATAACAACAGTTTCAATAAACTCTGAAAAATCTTCAAAATAGGACAAAAATGCAGCTATACGAATTAAGTTAACGGTCTTACGCTTTTAATTAAGCTGAGGTAGTGTTTATTTCTGTAATAATGACGAAATAAAATTTTTTTGTTTGTCGAATTAATTTTTTTACTTAAACGCAAATGGAATATTTCAACCTGTGGATCTTGAGGATTCATTGACAATGAGTAATTATCAAAAAATTTTATGTTTTCAGTTATTTGAGAAGTTACGTGAATTGAGGAGTTATGATAGTTAGAGTTAAATGGGGGTGCACTGTATTTTTACTACTACATACATCAATTTTAAAACATTCTCACGCTAGCTGAACTCCCACAAATAAATTCATATCAACTGTCTAGAGAGTTGGGTATACGGAATCGCTATGTCGTTTCTGAGAGCTTACAAAGTATTATAAGTTTATGCAGCCACCTTTAAGATGACAATGTTGACTAAGCTGAACTACTTTGTCCACTTTGTCGTCTAATTCATCTGACACCTACTTAACATAATAACGAATAGGTGAGAGAACTTTCACGGTAAAAGATGGTTACTAATGAAAACCAGTAGTTTAGATTGCAGCGGACTGAGACAATATATCAACAGATGTTGGGAACCCCTGCTTTAGTATTTATCTATTTATAATGTTTAAGAATTCCGTTCTAACTACATACATATGTATTTGAATTGTCATTTACTTCTAACATATGCAATTTGTTTTTGTAAGTTTGCGGTATTTATTTTCCTTTGTTCGCACATTTCTCATACCTGTAAACGCGTTTCAATTTGTTAGTTGCTTCTTCGAATTTTGTTTGTGCATTTACCGCAACGCGTCAATCGCATTTTCTCTGGTACGCAGGTTCATCGTAAATTTGATGAGTCGCTCGTGCAAACTCTACTTTGACTTCAGTCGTCGACCAAAGAGAACAAAGAAGAAGGTGAAGGAGGCACTGCGATACGAATTGACTTTAATTTATAATTCACTAAGTAATACTGTACTCTATGTGCTTACAAATAAACCAAGAAATAAACAGAATCGAAATACAAGTATTTCTTGTGTTTAAATTTGCCAGAGAGTTAACGACAACAGATTTCGCCGAAGTAATTCATCACAGCTACATAGAGAATATTTGGATGGAATAATTAGTGGCACGGATTCGATGCCTGAGAAGGGTCTAAGCTGGTGTATATAAGATTAGATATATTTAAGGTGTTATGCACCGCGACCTGAAACATATATTGTGAGGACCCTATTTATTTAAAATGATTATATGAGGTTAGTCTCATCTATAGATCTTCAGTCAAGTTAATTTCCAACAGGAATTCATATATTTTTGTGGAATCAAGTTGAGGGATCTTGCTCATATCTAAGGTATAGTTTCCAAAACAGCTGTGTCTTATGTGTCCCAATGGTCCACAGTCTGTGATCAGGTGCAGTGAAGTTTCGTCACTTTCTCCAAAGAATCTACAGATGGCATCTGAATATAGACCCAACCTTATCCATATAATAGTTGAGTCTACAGTGGCGGTCAGAGATCGCAATGAACCGGATGGCAGTTCTCTCCTGAGTGCTGGAAAAATGTAGAAGTCAGCTTATGAAGGAATTCCCAGGTTGTTTTTCCTCTTTTCGCAACAGCGGATCGCATCAGCGCCACGTGAAGCTGATTGCCTGCGCGGATCAAAGTACAGTCGACCTATATAGAATTGCGATCTCCAGGATAGGTGAAGCATGGCCAGGCGCAATTCTCGAAGTCGTACCTAGGGAGCTGATCCCTAATAGACCTAGAGCGCGCTTGGATAAGATGAAGTCGTTTACAAAATAATAAAAGAAAGTAAAACAATCTACATCAAACGTGTTGTGTTAAGGCCAATAAAATAAATATTGTACAGGACTCTGGGAAGGCTGAGCTAGAGATTCCTTACAACCCTCTTTCCCAATTAAAATGTGGAGTCATGTAATCAATGTTGCACAAACCCCAACTGCGTATTGAGCTATGCCCGAAGGTTCTGTATGTGAATTCTCCCGTAGCCGTCAGTCTCCCCGCGGATTTCGCTGCAAGATTCTCCGCCACAAGGTCGATAGGCGGCATGTTGAGTACTATTTCGAGAGCAGCCATTGGAGTGGTTCTCAGTGCGCCTGTTATGCTGAGTGAAGCTAGGCTCTTCTCATTGGCATTATATATGTAGCCCTCTTTGTTGCAGTCCACCACACCATACAGTAAGATTGGTCTAACTATTGCGGTGTAGCACCAGTGCATCAGTGAGGGAGAAAGACCCCAAGTAAAGCCTAGCATTATTTTACATGCATATAGCGCGTTACCAGCCTTCTTCGCCCTTTCCTCAACATTACGCCTCCACATAAGCTTATTGTCCAAAATTACTCCAAGGTACTTTGTGTGGTATTTGGGAGTAAGTTCACTGTCACCTAGCTTCGGGACGTTCCACGCGGGGACCTTGTACTTTCTGCTAAAGAGTATCATGTCCGTTTTATCCGCGTTTATCTCCAAGCCTGCTCGAGACACCCACTGATGGATCGTTTTAAGAGTGTTGTTCATTATGCTACTGATGGTATCTAGGTACTTTCCCGTTACTACTATTGCTATGTCATCTGCATATGCCACTACTTTAGGTGCCTTCCCATCAAATTCCCTGAGTATTTCGTTTACTACAAGTAGCCACAGAAGCGGCGATAGCACTCCTCCTTGTGGGGTGCCCCTGCCTGCCTGTTTGGTCACCTTAGCTTCGTTCCATTCCGCTCTTATCGTTCTGCAACCTAGAAGCTGCTTTATCCACAGATAAACAGTGGGTTCTACATTACTTTTTACCATGCTATTCAAAATTGCATCCTTCGTATTGAAGGCTCCGGATATATCTAGGAATACCCCAAGGGCATATTCTTTATATACTAAGGCCCTTTCAATATTCAGTAATAACGAATGGAGTGCAGTCTCCGTGGATCTGCCTTTCGTATAAGCGTGTTGTGCTTTTGACATATTGTCTGCGCAATTCCTTTGAGTAGAGAGGGTTGCTTTTACCCGCTTTCGGTATAAACACAATCCTCGCCTGTCTCCACGCAGCAGGCACATAGCCGAACCCCAAACATCCCGTATATATCATTTTTAGCCATGATACCAGAAGATAGCTAACCCTTTGGAGCATGGCTGGGAAGATTCCGTCCAGACCTGGTGGTTTAAATGGGTCAAAGGAATTTATTGCCCACTCTATTCTATCTGCTGTAATGATATCCGTTGGAATGTCGTTCGCAGTATCTCTTGCAGGTTCGAGATCTACAGTGTCTGTACAGCCCGGGAAATGTGTACTGACAAGATCATCGAGGGATTCCTCACAGCTGTCAGTCCAGTCTCCATTGCTTCTACGTATTAAATTGGGCATGGTCGGATTCTTAGAAATCAGTTTCCTGAGCCTAGCCGTTTCGTTTGTGTTTTCTATATTGCTACAGAAGTCTTTCCAAGATTCCCTTTCTGCTACGCGCACTTCCCTTTTGTATTCCCTTAATAATTCCCTGTACTCAATCCAACATAACTCATAGTCAGCTGCTTTGGCCAACTTAAAGAATTCAAGTACCTTTCGCCTTTGCAACCCTAGCTCCTTGTTCCACCAGGGAGGTTTCGACTTGCGATTTGTACGTGTTGGAGGACAAGACCTATGATGAGCTTTCATAAGAGTAATTGTGAGTGAATTTACCCCTTTTTCAAGTTCAACGTGCGAGTTGTACCTTCTTGGTCTCATTCGTTTATTTTCTAGTATCTTCATGTACAACTCCCAGTTCGTGTTTCTGGGATTCCTGAAGTTTAAATTTTTATATTTAGTCGAGAATGTAACAGAGAAACCTATATATTTGTGGTCAGAAAGTGATGGTGCACTAAGCACTTTCCAGTCTTCTACCATAATACAATTATTTGTGTAAAATGTTACGTCTAGTACGTACTTCGAGGTTGGTCCAATGTATGTGGGTTCCTCCCCCCTATTGGCTACTTCTAGACTACTTTGGAGAAAAAAGTTGAGTAGTGACTCACCTCTTTCATTTATATCGGCACTTCCCTATACCGTGTGGTGCGCGTTTGCGTCGGATCCCACCACCAGAGCCGGCTTCCTTTTGCTGGCTGCTTCCGCCAGCCTATGAAGTTCACTCGGCGGCGCCGCGTCCTCGTGTGGCATGTAGCAAGACGCAAGGAGTAGTAGCTCATCCTTGCCGCCTTTTACGGCCACCACCAGATTAGATCATCTGTGGAGAGATTGAGATTAATATAAGAATTTATAATTTTCTTCACCAGTATCGCTGTTCTTACCTTATCTGTCACATTTGGGATATAGGTATTATAATTTTGTGATTTTAAGCTGGAAACCACGTTACCCGAGGCTATCCACGGTTCCTGGACCAACACCACATCATAGCCGATTTCCTCCATCTTGAGGAGAAGTTCAGCTGAAGCGAGTTTACTTTTGTGGAGATTGATTTGAAGAGCCTTCAGGATGCGGCACCGGCTCCCTCCCGGGGTTGGATGTTTCCTCCAACTCACCCTTCTCCACATCCAGTAAGTTCAGAGAGGCTTTCAAGACCTCTTCCAGGCCAAGATCTTTTTCCACCTCCCCATTCTCGAGCGTGTTTTGGTTATCATCACCCGGGTTCCGCTTTTTGAGGCGAAGGTACACGCTACCAACTCCCCACGCCATCTTCCCAAGCCGCGGATAAAGTATATCTTCTGCCGTCTTTTTGATCTGTAAGATGTAGTTTTGGCCTCCCTCAGTATTCGCTGGTTTAGCCACACTTAGCACCTTCCAGTCGCTCGTTGCACGTCCGGATTCTGTCGTTGTAATAGTAACAGAGCATCCTCAGATTTCACCAGGCGCGGTATGAGCACCTTCGCCTTCGGCACATACGGAATGCAGCTGCGATCGACAAAGATCACCATGGGGTCTAAAAATTTAATAACTTTTTCGTTTATAAATTTTTTTTTTAAATTTTATTTTCAGATTATATAAATAACACCTCGAGAATAAATAATGGAGAGATTCACAACTGAACAAAGAACAGTTAAATTTCATCAGTAGCTCACTTTATTGAACATCTGATTATGAGTGATGAAGCTCATTTTCATTTCAATGGCTTTGTAAATAAGCAGAACTGTAGGTTCTGGGGTTCTGAAAATCCAAGAGCCATTCATCAACGCCAATTGTACCCCATTAGGTGTACAGTATGGTGTGGCATTACATCTGAAAATATCATTGGGCCTTACTTCTTCGAAAATGAAGATGGAAGTGCTGTAACCTTAATTGGAGAGCGGTATCGGTTTATGATAGAACATTTTTTACATCCTGCTCTTGAAAACAGACCTAAGATGTGGTTTCAGCAAGATGGAGATACAATGGCACTTTTAAGTCAAATTTTTGGAGAGGGAATCATTTCCAGAAATTCGGAAATTAATTGGCTAGCGCGTTCCCCAGATTTGTTAGCACCCGACTATTTTCCTTGGGGTTATTTGAAGGATACGAGTACGAGCATATGTGAATAAGCCCGAGACAATCCTTGAACTCAAGGCCAACATTGTTGCAGAAATTCGAGCGCTACGCCCTAAAATTTTGAAAGATGTTATCTAAAACGAGCTCATCTTTGCGAAGCTGAATACAGGGGTCATTTAAGTGACATTATTTTCCATACTTGGTGTAAAAAAATTTCCATTTTGAATATTTTATAATCTGAAAAAAAAAAAAATTATATATATATAAACGAAAAAGTTATTAAATTTTTAAACCCCATAGTGACTTTTGGCCAACCCTGTACAAGTATTATTAAGCCTATATGGACATAAGGGATTCAATTGTGGGCCATCGCGTGTCCGTCAAACAGGGCGAAACTCCAACGCCTCAAAGAACATTTTGAGAATGATCACTGGTGCTCCATGGTACTTGAGGAACATAAACAACCACCGTGACCTGAATATTCTCACGATTGAAAATGAAATGGTGATCACCTACAAAACCTACTCTCTTAAATTGGAAAATCACCCAAACTGCTTGGCGAGGATCCTACTAAAGCTTCGCTCTACAAGACGCCTCAAGGATATATACCTTAAACCTGATCATTATTGCGTGCTGTGAAAACACTAAATAATCGATGTAGTGGCTGAAGATATTACCTAGATATATAAATGTAGTCTTGTAATCTTAGAAAAATTACTGTTAGTTTCTTGACAAAGAAAAATTCGGTAAATAAATAGATGGTAAAAAAAAACTATTCGATGATCCTGCTCTACTGTGCTATGATATTCACTAGTACCAAATTGGTGATGAGGAATAATACTTTTTTCATTTAGATGCGGCATTAATTTACCAAGAAAAAGTTTTTCGAAGAGTTTTTACATGATAGGCTGTAGGCTAATCGGTCTATAGGACGGGACATTTTTTTCCTGGTTTCGGAACCATTGATACTATTGACATTTTCCCAGGCATTGGGAAAGTATCCTAGGCGAAGCAATCCATTAAATAATGATGTAAGCACGATGATCGATAGTTTTCCCAACAATGACGTCTTGTCCTGTAGCTTTGTTGGGAGCAAGGTTTCTATTTGCGTTACTTATTTATTTTTGTTTTACTTTAATAGGCGCACATGTGTAATCTGATTATGAGACTATTAAGTTGTTGTTACTGCGTAAGGACAACCCTTAAATATACTGCGAAAACAGCAGACTTTCCTTCATCAGTTCTTGCCCATTTTCCATTTGTTGTTCGAATGGGTAGAATTTCGCGCATAGGTGATGGTGATTTCATTTTCCTGACAGCTTTCCATAGAGAGTAGTTGGTAGGTTATTTGGAAAAAGATTTTGAATATACCAATGCAAACTGCGCTCTAATTCCTGACGCTATGCGTTTCTTAGGTTTTCGATGTAAAAGGATCCCTTCCGTTTTAAGAAAGGAGATTGGAATTTTTCCATTCTCGAAGTGTCCTCCTTTTTTCAGTTAGAAGAAGATCAGTTTGAGTTGAACTTTTTGTGTGTCTAACGTTGTCGGGTTTGTACGAGGCATGAAGCATAGGTAGTCTTAGGGTAAATGTAAATAGCTCCAGAAATGTTTCTAATACCTCATTAGTTTTGAGACAGAGATTAAGAATGAGATGACAGCTAATTTTCTGTATTTCAGCCAATTGGTTTTAAGGGGTGTGAAATCGAACATAGGACGTATCTTTCAGAAAGCATGAACTTATATAGTTGTTTTCTTATTGGAGTTGATAGCCATGAGCCCCAGTGTTCTCAGTGTAGAGAAAAAATCTGAAAACTGGTTTGTTGATATTCTGAATTTTGTAGGACAGTACATAGCGGAAATAGTTCATCCGACCAAACAATTTGATGTTGCTTGAAGGTACTCTTTGTTGTATTCTTCCATAGTAAAATGTTTTATTCTATTTTTGATAAAAATTCCAGTGCAACCATGTACTTTACCAGCGAGATGCTTTGTGTCCTAAAATTTACAAGCTGATATACAAAAATTATGCTTTTCGATTAGATTTGTTTGAGATATGAAAAGTATGTATATCAATTTCATTCGAGAGTAAAATGTTATTGACTTCTAACTTGTGCTGGCTTAACCATTTGCCTTCCATTGACAGATTTTTAGTACGTTCATTTCTGAGATAGCATGAGTTGATTTTGGTTTCCCATCATTTCTTGGACGATAGTTTGTATTATAATTATGAACTGAGGCATACATTGGGTGAGCGTTTGTTGGTGTGAGAGCATTAACATTATTAAAAGTGAACTCAACTACTGTTGGTGGTTTCGCTTCACCCCGCACAGACGAGTTAGAGAGAGGCATGGAAATAACTTGGTTGCACTCTTTTGTTGCGTACGCCGTTCAGCTGGGCACTGTTGCACGAGAAAAAAATAAAAAAGTACTCTTGTTTAAAAAAAAAATAAAATAAAATTAAAAACCAAAAAAAAAAATAAATAAAAAAAAAATATATATATATATATATATATATATATATATATATATATATATATAAATATATATATATATATATATATATATATATATATATAAATATATATATATATATATATATATATATATATATATATATATATATATATATATATATATATATATATATATATATATATATATATATATATATATATATATATATGGCAGAATGTAAGGCTGAGGTCAACTTTAGAGCAGGAATTTGAAGATTTTCCAAAAAATATTTAAGTTTTGTAATTCAAAATTAATTTTTAGTGTTCATTGGTTTGTAACTGTTGTGTATAAGTGATTTTAAACTGTTGTGTATAAGTAGAGAAGCGTTAGTTACAGCAAGAAAATATGAGTCTACGAAATAGAAATCGAAAGCTCCAAAGTGAAGTCACGGCGCTGAAACGGGACTATGAGTGGAAGGAGAAGAAGCAAGCTTACGATATGGAAAAACTGCAAAAACGTCCGTTGAGAACTGAAAATGCTTGTAAAAGCATGGAAGAGAAGCTAGAGGGAATCTTCACTAAAGGACAGATAGCAAAATTGAAGAGTGGCATTAAAAGACCTTCTTGGAGCGAGACGCATATAGCCCAATCTATAACTCTGTACGCTGCAGGTGCGAAATCGTAAAAACTAATGTACAAAAAGGGCTTTCCGCTGGAGTCCGTACATTGCAAACATGGGCACAAAAATATAATGTTTTCAGAGGGTTATTAGAGCCGGTGTTCGAAATAATGGCAGCATGTATGCAAGTGGATGAAAGACAAAAGCTGTTTGTCATGTGTTTTGATCAAATGAAAACTAAAAAGTCCTACAAGTAGTGATGAAAGGTACATACATACTTGTTTAAATACTTTATAAGACTCTATCTATTATCTTTATAATACTCTATCTATGTTTTGATTATGACTGCAGGATGACGAAAGAAGAAAATCTCCTAATAAAAAATGAATTTATTAAAAAATATATTGAGGAAGCTTCTCCTATTAATTGTAATAAAAAAATTAAGAAATTGTTTTTCAGAACAAGAATGTTCACAAAAATCAAAATATTAAATAAGAAAATTGAAGAAAATGCTTATACACGTAAACGAAAATACTCAAAAATATTAACTTAACTAAATTAGTTTCATTATTTCTTTCTTTTTAATTTTGAAAATTGTATTGTATGCAATATTTCCATTTTTGTTTACAAATTGTATACGAGTTTGACAACTAGTAAATACAAGTTCAACATTGTTATGCAGATGCGCAGAACAAACATTTGTTTCGCCTCTATCGGCGCATCCTTTGTATTTTATCATTCTTGAATGGTACTAATGTACGTACTTGTGCAACACTGAGCCTGGGTGTTGAACACTGAGCGCTTCCAGAGTGCACATGCGCGGAATGTGCCAATGCCTGGGTTAGGTAATGTCTCTGATCTGAGTGCGATCGCTGCTTGCTTGCGTTACTGGGAGCAGTCGAAATTTTACTGTGTGGAGGTTCAGTTGCATGTGCGACCGCTTTCTCTCCATTGTGGGAGATGTTACCAATTGCTGCACTTTGCAGCCCATCGAATACCAAACCGATCAGACTTCTTCGAGCTGACTGAGCGGACGCAAAATCTTTGACCGGAAACGGTTCTCGCTACCGTACTCAACACTTAATACAGCTGTTTGTAGAACTACTGTTTATATATCATAGAAGAAAGAGAACCGAAACTTAAACGTCTTCTATCTATCTAACTATATTTTCTAGTATGTATTAAGTAAACAATTTTTAAATCAAATTACGACTTTGTTTGCTACTGATTAAAAAAAATGGAGTTTTTTGAATTAAGATATATTATCGGTATTATGGAATACACCATTTTAGACAACTAAATTTTTGAAGAGCTATGTAAAGGAAAGCCACGGTTGCTTTCATTTGAAGATGAGCCGTAATGATGTACAAACAGCGCCAACTGAAAAGAGTAATAAATGTAACATATACAAAACTATTGAATATCTTTCTTAATTGATTTAATTTCATTTTCAAATAATTTGATATGTCGCTATTTGATCAACCGCAGCAACGTCACCACGACTAGCTCGAGCATCGTGGGAGCAGATCTTACCCGGCCTGGCTGCGACGAGGGAATAATCAATAAAATTTGTCTATCTCCTCGCTACACCATTCGTAGCTACACTCACTTTCCTTTTTGCACCGTGGCTTTCGCGCATTTATCCTTTTGGCCAGACGGGCCAGCCCCCTTGCCTCCGCCTTAGCATTTAATTTTCTTATCTAATTTTAAATAATCCTACACATACTACTAATTATTATATTAAATATAGTTCTATCCTTTTATACAAATTTACTTTTTTTCTACCATAAGTTATACGAGGTTGATCAAAAAATATCCGTTATTTTCAATTTTTTCAAAAAGTATTTATTTATTCATCAACAACTATCCTGTCCCCTTCAAAGTAATTCCCCTCAGATATAATACACTTATGCCAGCGTTTTTTCCAATCCTCGAAACACTTCTGAAACGCTTTTTTTGGTATCGCCAACAGCTCCTGTTTCGATTTTTCTTTTATCTCCTCAATCGTAGCAAAACGCTTTCCTTTCATCGGTGTCTTCAGTTTTGGAAATAGGAAAAAGTCAGCGGGGGCCAAGTCAGGTGAATACGGTGGTTGAGGCATGATAACGATTTTGTTTTTGGCCAAAAAATTAGACACAAGCATCGATGTGTGAGCTGGTGCGTTATCATGGTGCAAAATCCATTATTGGTTTTTCCACAATTCTGGGCGTTTCTGACTTCAAGGTAGTATTCCTTGTTGACCGTACGACCTTGTGGAAAGAATTCATGATGCACCACGCCATTGCAATCAAAGAAAACTGTCAGCAAAACCTTTACGTTCGACCGAACTTGACGTGCTTTTTTCGGTCTTGGCTCATCTGGACGTTTCCATTGGGATGATTGGGCTTTGGTTTCAATGTCATAGCCATACACCCACGATTCGTCACCAGTTATGATCTTTTTGAGGAAATCTGGATCGTCGTTGACGATGTTCAACAGCTCCTGAGCGATGTCCATGCGACGTTGTTTTTGCTCAAAATTTAACAATTTTGGAACAATCTTCGTTTCATGCCTAAAACATCCGTAAAAATTGCTTGGCATGAGCCGAACGATATGCCAACATCATCAGCAACCTCTCTGATAGTGATTCGACGATTATCCAAAATCATTTTCTTCACTGCGTCAATGTTTTCATCGGTTGTTGACGTGCTCGGGCGACCAGGACGAGCATCGTCTTTGACATCTTCTCGGCCTTCCTTAAACCGGTTATACCACAATTGAACTTGTGTTCTGCTCATAGTGAACTCGCCAAAGGCCACAGTCAACATTTCAAATGTCCTTGCGCATTTAATTTCATTTTTTACACAAAACTGAATACAGTTTCTTTGATCCATTTTTTCGAATAGTACAACATCGAAGAGCACACCAAAACACGACTAACCTTTTTATCTGTCAAAAACAAACTGACAATCCAAAAAGGTTGGTATTGCCAACATATATAACAGACATGTGTACCAACATAACAGAAAAAAATGGGATCCTCAAACATACATAACTCACGAAATTTGAAAATAACGGTTATTTTTGGATCACATCTCGTATATATTTATAAATAAACATAAATTTTTATTATTATCTACCATATGTGAGTAAGTCAGTAGTCGTGAATTCAGTTGAAAATGAAAATTATTTCTCAGCGAATTTATTGACAAAACAAGTTGCACACAGTAGTTGCAATTGTGTATGTGTGGTTATGCCACCGTAAAAATTTTCAGAAGGAGAATTGTTGAATCATTTTGGCAGATCTTATAGCTATTTCGAACATGCCACTTGTCCTCATCAGAGATCAGATAATGAAAGGCAATTTTTTCCTAAGCGCACCAACTATGAACCCTCCAGGAATCGAACCTGGGCCTTCAGCTATACAATACATTGTCGTACAAAGTTGTTTGTCTGTTGACGAGAGGAAGTTTCAGGATAATGTGGTTTCCTTCCGTCTGTGTTGAAGGTGGTGTAAAAATGTTTATATTTGTCCAAGTGAAATAGTTCATGGTAACATGGAGAGATTTTATATGTCGCAGTAAATCTTTAGTTTCTATGACTGGAAAGACGTATTTTGGAGCCGAAATTGACTCTGCAGAAGCTATATCTGCAAGTTTTTTACCTGGTATCCCCGAGTTACGGATATTGTTTATGGTCATGCCGCTATCATTATTAAGGTTTCGAATGGCTTCAATTGTCGATTCGCTGTCTGAACATATGAGGAAGTTTCCTTTATTATTGAGAACAAAGTCGAAGGAAAATTTTACAGAGAAAGCTTTGGCAGTAAACACAGAGCTGAATGGAGGAAGACAATAGATAATTTGGCGATAAAGAAGTTGTCCCAATTTGTAATTTCAGTAAGGTGTTTTGTGAAAGACGTTTTAACAGTATAGATATCTTTTGATTTACAAAATATAATCGAGTCGACTGCATAAATTGTGTAATGAATATTTTTTATCTATCTAATGTGTAATTTACTGAATTGATCGAATGCAATAATAAATAAACAACAGATAGGGGGGAACGCTATTGAGGAATGCTATTGACGATATGATATGTATTTGATAGCTCTGTTTTAATTTTAACTCTTATATTTCGGTGTGATAAGAAAGCTCTTACGATATGAAAAATTTGTCAAGTCGAGAGCTGTTAAAGGACAACATGTATTCCTATGCGGTCAAAGGCTCTATGGAAATCAGTAGCTAGAACGGTGACATGGTTTTTGGTGGAAAGTGAATTTGTAACATAATGTTCAAAGTAAAGGAATGCATCAATTGTGCTTTGTTTTCGCTTAAAAGCTACTTGGCTATAACTCGTTAAATTGCTTTTTGATATAAACCACATTATTCTTTTAGCTATTATTCTCTCGAGTATTTTGCCGGTGCAAGGTAAAAGGGATATAGATCTGAAACCATTGAACTCATACTTGCTTTTATTGGGTTTTGGGATGGGAACAACCTCAGCTGTTTGCCAATTTTGTGGGTAAATGCTTTGTTCAAGGATATTATTGTATAAGTTTATGATTTTAATTTTTGCGGGATCGGGCATGTGTTTCAATATTTGGTACGATATACTGTCAAATCCACGAGTTTTGCTCTTAGCATTGGATAGGGACTCGAATTCTAGTATGGTTATATTTGATTCTGTTTGGTTAAGGTAGATAGTTTTTAGGCTTTATAGTGGGTTTGAAGAGCTGTATTTTTTTAAATTCTAAAGTGTGTGTGAAAGTTATGTTGCTGCGATAGATTAGACCATGATGTGGCGAAGAAATTAGCTATGCTTGTGGATTTGCATAAAACGTTCGGACCATTTTTATTTATTTTTATTTTTTGGCCTCTAGTTTGGACCAGATTTTTTTGGGGCTGGTTTGTGGGTTTATATTTTCAGTGAATTTTTCAAGACAATTTTTCTGAATACAGCATTGGCTCTCCTGTATGAGATCAGATTAGCTATACTTATATATCTTTTATATCTGTACCATGATTGTTTTTTCTCTCGCAGGTTGGACAAGTGGGTACTACACCAAGGAAAAGTAGCCTTAACTACATTTCCTTTAGACTGTGTTATTGCCATATTTACAGCACTACGGATGATTTTTTGTATTTTTGCCGCTTCTTTATTCACGTTACTGGATTGAATGCAGGTTGGAAACTGTTTCTCACAAATTGAGTTAAGAAGTGTCCAGTCGGCTAGGCCTATTTTAAATTTTTGTTTTATCATGCTTTTTTCTATATTAAATTTAGAATTTATTTCAATGAAGATCGGGAAATGATCGCTTCCATGTAAATATTCAGAGATTTTCCAAGAACATTTACGAGCAATTTGTGAGGAGCATATGCTGAGATCTATGTGTGAAAAGGTTTTATGAGTAGAAAAGTGCGTAGACTATTAAATTTTCACATAAAATAAGATCCTCCAAGATTCTTCCTCATTGGTTGGAATTTTTTGATCCCCATAGCAGACTCCATAAATAAAAGTCCCCAACTATAATGTACGGTGTATTTATGGAGCGTGCAATTGAAAGTAAATTTTGCGGAGAGAAGTTTTGATAGGGGTTTTGAAACATATTAACTATATTGAAAATTATGTCAAAATTGATGTCTATGATGTGTATTGCCAGAGGAGAGAATTGATGGAAAACAGTTTGTAAACGATATGTGTTTTTATAAGCAAACCTATGCCTTATTTAGAAGTAGTGTTGGTTGTCAAGTTATTAAATTACCCTACATATTGCTTTGGTACTATTATATTATTTGTTGAAAACGGGATGTGTGTTTCTTGTAGTGCAGGTCGTAGTGTAGGTCGAAAGTTATAATAATTTGTCAGTAGTGGGCGTGGGTGTGAAAAGAACACGCCCATTTTTTGTGTGGTGTTTAATGTTAGTACCCGCAACATTCCTGTGAAATTTCATTGAGAAATCTTTAATAGGAACCTAGTAATGATTTTTGGTTAATTGTGGGTGTGGCAGTAGTAATAATCTGCCCATATTTGGAATGCATGCTAGTACAGACCCAGTGTATATATTTACCAATTTGTTTTCATATATCATCACTAGAAGCATAGATAGGGTAATTGCTTTTAAGTGGGGTCCCCAAAGTTCATTATATGGGAAGGAGGCGTATCCCTCCTCTGATCGACCCCGAATCTTGTATGTGGCTTTGTAGGGTCCATATACATACTAATATAAAATCGCAAAAAATATTGTATAGGTCGCAAGTTATAATAATATGTCAATAGTGGGCGTGGCTCTAGAAATAACACGCCCATTTTTTGTGTGGTGTTTAATGTTAGTACCCGCAACCTTCCTGTGAAATTTCATTGATAAATATTTAATAGGAACACAGTAATGATGTTTGGCTAATTGTGGGCGTGGCAGTTGTGTTATGATTTCCATATTCTGCACACACTTTTATAGACCCCATGTATGTTTCTGCCAATTTTTATTCCGCTGGCATCAGGTAGGCTAATTTTAATTTTAGACCCGAAAGTTCCCTATATCAAAAGTGTGCGTGTCTTTTCTCTGATCAGCCCCATTTATTGCAGATAGCTTTATAATGTCCACATGTTCCTTCCCGTAAAATTTCGTCCGTAAATCTCTACCACATCTTAAGTTATTAATATTTGTTAATAGTGGGCGTGGCAGTTAATATATAACGGCCACTTTTTGCACAGTGTTTAGTAGGACCCACATCTCCATAACTTTATGTCACGATTCCATCAATTGGACCGAAGTTATAGTCATTTTAAAAAAGGTAGCAATCTGGACCTATATCTTTGTCCAGACTATACTTTTGCAAAATTTCATTAAGATAGCTGATAGAACGGTGTAGAAAAAAAGTGGCCACAGACGGACGGACAAAATAAAAATTGCTTAGAAAGTGATTCTGATCATATCTGTATATATATGTCCATACCTACCACGCCTCCTTCTCGAAATTGCAACTCCTCTCAAAAGCACAAAACCCTATACTATTACCTTTTTTAAAGGTAAAGGATTTACCTTTTTTAAAGGTAAAGGATTTACCTTTTTTAAAGGTAAAGGATATAATTACCTTTTTTAAAGGTAAAGGGTATAAAAATTAGTTATTTATTTTATTGTTTTTCTTCATCAGACTAAAGAAGACTTCTGTGTGTTGTTTTGGATGAATAGTTGTCTATATATCGAAGAGAATTAAAAATGGATGGTGTATTATTGTTTTTGGATTTAAGAGAAGAATTTGTAAAATGGTTAAGAGATGGTTTTTTAATAAGTAGAGGTGTTTGAAGCGTTGTTGTCACTTTTTGTTTCTTTGCGTGTTAAGTAAAACCAAATACTCTATAATATGAATATGCGACAACCTCTCTTCAGTACTAAATTGTGTTGCTGGCTCGGGGCTGGGAACATTTTGAGATTGCAGAGCTTTTTACCTTATGTGGATTGAATTTTGCGGATGTCTATTTAGAATTTCATTGTTCTTTGACGAGGCACATTCTATGTCGCTCCACCTCGGATTAAGAACACAAATATAATGGAATAATGATAACGAACACTTGTTGGATCAGTGTGGCGAAGAAATATTTCTAAAGCATACACAACTGTACATACAAGCACAAACTTCTTGTTTGTATTATCAATTTTGCATATGTTTTTCTTCTACACGAATGTAGGTCAAATTATCTCACATGGCGTGGGGTCATACATATATTTTTTTACATACATATTTACAATTTATTATTTTGAAGTTTGACAATTTGCGCAAAATTGTCACATTTCATATAAAGAACACACACTATTTTAAGAAATCAAATACTTTCTCAATTTTATACGTACATTAATATGTGTGATTAAGAAATTTAGAATTTATTTGATTTCATATATTACTGATTTTTAAGAAAATGGAAATATTGGGACTAATTTTGTAGGTTTTGTTGCATTATAATTAATAATAATAATAAATAAAAAATGTATTATTTCTATTGAGTATGTTCGCCACTCATACCGAACAGAAAACGAAAGCAGTAGGGATTTACAATTTTCAATTGCAAGCTGAAATTATTCTTCAATTGCAAATTAGGCCACTTTTAACCAGAGGTCCCTAACTCACAAAATTGCAGCCCTCTTAAAGAAAGCTTACATATTTGCAAGGTTTCGCACTTCTAGCTAAGCTTCAAGCTTGGAAAGAGCTGCGTATTGCTTCGAAGCCACACCACAAGAAATGTTGTATTCCTTTTCATTGTTGCTTAAAAATATCAGATCTGAAGAAAAGTGAATCATCCCCTCGCATAAATTCTGAGCAGGCACTTACATACATGTATACATATACATACTCGTATAGTATAGTATAGTATAGAAGGTAGCGACTTGCGAAGGGACCGAAATGCCCAATACAAAGAGGATTTGTCCACATTACATAATAATTTAAGAATTTTAATTTTCAATTCCTGATGTGAAGTGTGGTGCTGTTTTCGCTTTCTGTTCGCCTGGTATGAGTGACCGATATAATCAATAGAAAGATTTTTTGGTAGAATATGAGGAAAGAAGCATTTTTGTATGTGAAATATTATAATTTACATATGTATTATAAATATATAAAAATTCCAAAATTCTATATATTTAAAATTTTTATAAATAAAATTTCTTTAAAAAAATAAAATAAATTGAAGATAATTTTTGGTAACGAATTTATTGACAAGACAAGTTACAACAGTAGTTGCAATTGCGTATGTGGTTATGCCACCGTAATAATTTTTCAGAAGGAGAAGAAGAATTATTGAAACATTTTTGGCAGATCTTATAGCTATTTCGGACACGCCACTTGTCCTCATCAGAGATCTTTCAATGAAAGGCAATTTTCTTCGTTAAATTCGTTACAAAAAATAATCTTCATATACACAGAATTGACGACTATCGACTTACTCACAATAAAATAAATTTTTATAAAATGTTCCAAATTTCTGTATAAGTATGAAAAAATCAAATATTAAGCATTTCAAATCATGATATGTACGAGTACGAGTATATGCATATTAATAATATATAACCAACCGAATAAGTTGGATGTACGTATGTAATTTATATACATATGTGTGTACGTATAAAATTGCGCTTTAATTGAATCCCATATGAAATCAATATAAAGCACAATAAATGATAAGAAAACGATCAAGATGTAAATAATCAAAAGGAAGAAAGAATTAAAATCCAATTTATAAATTCGGTCCACAAGACACAAAGCTCTTAATAAAAGCTGTCAACAAAAGTCGACAGTCCCGAATTAAAGCAACATTTCAAGATTTTGTACTAACTGAGAGGATGTCGCATATTCTTTATAGATAGTATTTGGTAAAACTGGTTTGTTTATTGCTGTTGTTGGACTCCAGAGAGAAATTGGTTGAAGTAGTTGTTTTTTACTTGTAACCAGTTGTGAGAGTAATTTCTACTTTATTTATTGTATGGTTTGTAGCTTCATTCTGTTCGTTTGGTTTGGTTTCTGTATGATTTTCTGGAATAGTGGGTTTAAATACGGCGCATATACTGTACTCTTTGTACAGGGTGGCCCAAATAAGACCAGCTGATCTGAAACACAAATAACTTCTTTATTTTTTAACATAATTTATTTTTTCTTTTTGCAGATTATAACTGAACTCTTGGAAATCTAAAATGAATACGTACAGTCCACTACAACGCATTAAAATTATCGAATTTTATTATTCTTCTCAACGATCAATTGTTCTGACGCAGCGAAATTATCGCCGTTTTTTTAGCGTAAGATCAGCGCCCACATCTTCCATGATTACAATTTAATTTCGCCGTTGTGGGGCTCCGAAAATCCAAGGGCAATACATCAGCATCAGTCACACCCAATCAGATGCACTGTTTGGTGCGGTGTTATGGCCACAAAAATTATCGGCCCATATTTCTTTGAGAATGAGGATGAAACGCCAGAAACGGTCTCCGGGGCTTCTTACAGAACAATTATCGACAACTTTTTGCGGCCAATGCTGGAGCAACATCCTAATTTGTGGTTTCAACAAGATGGGGCCACTGCGCATACTGCTAGACAAACTATTGACATGCTGCGTGAAATTTTTGGTGAACGCATAATTTCAAGAAATTCAGATTTCCCTCCTCGTTCACCAGATTTAACTGCGCCCGATTTTTTTTTATGGGGATATTTAAAAGACAAAGTGTATGTTAACAAACCACAGACACTTGGACAGCTCAAGCAGAACATTCGAGACGAAAGACGGCGCCTGCAACCAGAAACATTACGCCGTGTAATGCAAAATGCGCTAAAAAGAGCCAATGCCTGTATCGAGCAAAATGGTGCTCATTTGTCTGATGTCATATTTCACACATAGTCACGTTAAATTTCCATAAAATGTATTTAACATATTAAAATAAATCATTTAAAAAAACCCGTTATTACAAGAGTTACACGTGTTAAACATCACTGGGTCTCATTTGGGCCACCCTGTACAATTTAGAGAGTTGTGTAATGTCCATTTGATTGGGCATAGTCCAGTGTAGTGTTGTAGCTGCTAAAAATGTCTCGGCATTTGATGTTTGACTAGAAGCAGCAATGTGTCGTCACGAAGATCAGAGATGGAGGTTATATCTTTGCTAAAAGCTGAAGAGATTTTTGCCCTGAGAAACAGAAGAAGTTCGTTAAAGGAGTTTTTCATCAGCAGAAGCTACAATAATAAATTTGGTATTAGCCTGGATGGTTTTTGCGAGGTAATGGTGGAACTATGGTTGTGCCGTTTCTTTTTTTTTGTTTCAGGGCCGTCCCCTAGTAAAGCGAAACGGTTGCCATCGACGGCGGGGCATGATCTACTATATGTAGTTGTACACTATGCACTTGGATTGAAGGTATGTATTGTATAAAAATACGAGTACAAACCTATTAGTCGGACACTGCTAAAAAAGTAATGTAAAGGGTGTTTTTTAGACGTGTGGTTTTCAATCTGGCAATACTTTCGGAGTTAGTATTTTTGACAGTTGTTACTTGATTTATGCTCAGTTTGGTTTGCCATTTCATAATGAATATACTTACTCCTGAACAACGTTTGCTAATTGTGCAAATTTATTACCAAAATAATGGTTCGGTTCGCGCAACACATCGCGCACTGCGTCCAATATTCGGTCGACATAATCGCCCAGCAGAGTCGGTAATTCGAGCAACCATGGATCGGTTTCGCACCACGTTTACTCTAGTGGATAATGCGCATCCTCAGAGACGCCGTGCAGTGCGCACCGAAGACGCTATTGCTGCTGTGGAGCAGAGTATCGAAGAAGACCCGAATGAGTTCATCCTCCATCGCACGCAACAATTGGAGCTGTGCCCATCCAGTTTATGGAAGATTTTGCGGAAGGATCTTGGTTTGCGGGCTTACAAAATCCAACTCGTTCAAGAATTGAAGCCGAACGACCATCAAGCGCGTCGCACGTTCGGTGAATGGGCCCAAGACGGCCACCGATCCCGATTTTCACAATAAAATTTTGTTCAGCGATTAAGCTCACTTTTGGTTGAATGGGTACGGTAATAAGCAAAATTGTCGCATTTGGAGTGACGATAATCCACAAGCCATTGTTGAGACGCTGTTACATCCTCAAAAAGTCACTCTTTGGTGTGCTCTATGGGCATATTTCTTCAAAAATGTAGCCGGCCATGGTGTTACAGTCAATGTGGAACGCTATACAGCCATGATTAATGACTTTTTCGTGCCTGAATTGGAGGATGTTGATGTGGACGACCTTTGGTTCCAACAAGATGGCGCTACATGCCATACAGCCAACGAAACAAACAATTTACTGACGGAAACTTTTGGTGAGCGCATTATCTCGCGTCGTGGACCTGTGGCGTGGCCTCCAAGATCGTGCGATTTGACACCGCTGGACTATTTTTTGTGAGGTTATGTGAAGTCGCTTGTCTACGCAGATAAGCCCGAGACGATTGACGCCTTGGAAGAGAATATTCGGCGCGTTATTGCTGACATACGGCCCCAATTGCTGCAAAAAGTGGTCGAAAATTGGGCCTCTCGGCTGGAATTTATTCGAGGCAGCCGTGGCGGCCACATGCCCGAAATCATTCTTAAAACATGATGGCAAACCCTTATCTTTATAATAAAGCTAAATTCTTGGCCATAACATAAAATTATATGCGTTTTATTTTTGCTTGAAAACCACACGTCTAAAAAACACCCTTTACTATAACACCTAAATACGATATATTAGGAATATGCGACAATCACCCCTCCAGTACTAAAATGTGTTACTGGAACATATTAACAGCTTGTTTATAAGAATCAAATGTTTATGTCCCTACACATTGTTCGTGTGAAGTGAGACTTTTAAAGCAAATTTCAATTTTCTTATGATTAGTTTTTGTGTGCAATTTGATTCGGCAGGTTGTTTATTAGCCTGCGGATGATTTAAATTACACGAATGGAATAATGCGAAATGGAAAAATGACAAAATCTTAAGCGAAAATTAAATTCAGATACTTAATAAGTATAATAAAATATTATCAAATTGGATCCAATATTAAATGTGAAATATTCTTAATTGGACTAATAAAATAATGATAAATATATATAATTATGAACTTTTTTGTAATTAAATTTTCCGATTTTATATTTGTGTTAATAGCGCGTTACGCATTGGATGTGTGAATATACATACTCCATGCTTGGTGGCGTGAATTTGTTTTTGGGTTTCTTACATCCATACATATGTATGTACATATGTATGTATGTTTGTAAATATGTGAGCTTGTTTAGATTTGTGTTCTTGAAATGCACATACACACTTTTTATAAGCAACGATTGAGTTTGTGTATGTGTATTTTGAAACAGATAAAAACAGTTATCATAGTCGTATGTACAGTGAGTGTCAAAATAAAGTGTACAAAAGCAATTGTTATAATAAAGTTTATATTTCTGTCTTCTAATATATGACTAAACTTATTATTTTATATTTTTGAAATCGTTATTCAATTCTCTTATTAACTGTAAAAAAACAACAACAAAACTTTACAACTACTATGCAAAGAGACATGAAAATAAAGATGTTTCTTTCTGGAATAATATCATATTTACTGATGAAAGCAAATTTGAGGTATTTGGCCAGAAAAAACCTGTGAAAGTATGGAGAACCAAAAATAATGAATATGCCGATCAAAACTTAATCACAACGGTCAAGCACGGAGGAGGTTCGGTGATAATCTGGGGATGTATGGCGGCAAGTGAAGTTGGGAATTTGGTTTTTATTGAAAGCACAATGAATAAGATGGACTACCTGAATATTTTGAAAAACAATTTGCTAACCAGTGTGGAAAAATTGGGATTACAGGGATCTTGGATATTCCAACAGGATAATGATCCCAAGCACACTGCAAAGATAGTGAAAGAATGGCTGCTTTATCGCACTCCCAAAACACTAGATCATCCCCCCCAGTCGCCGGACTTAAACCCAATGGAACATTTGTGGGAGTATCTAGATCGCCAAATTCGAAAAAGGACAATTAGCAGTAAGGATATGCTGAAATCCGTTATAATGGAGGAGTGGCAGAAAATTTCTTCTGACGTAACAAAAAAACTTGTGGAATCGATGCCCCGAAGACTAAGCGCTGTTATAAAAGCAAAAGGAAAATCAACCAAATACTAACCAACTATCAATTAAGAAAAACAAATGCTTGTACACTTTTTTTTGACGCGTAATATATGGATTATATTTTGTTTTTGCTTTACAACTTTTGTTGTTTTAAAGTTTTGTTGTTGTTTTTTTACAGTTAATAAGAGAATTGAATAACGATTTCAAAAATATAAAATAATAAGTTTAGTCATATATTAGAAGACAGAAATATAAACTTTATTATAACAATTGCTTTTGTACACTTTATTTTGACACTCACTGTATGTATGTATTTTATATATGTGCGTGTACACATAAAATGCGTTACGCTTTAATTTCATATGAAATCAATATAGAGAAGAACGTATGATCGTAAAAGCATTAAGAATATAAGAAACAAAATAAAAAAGCAATTCATCTCCACATACAAATGAGATCCACACAATACCAACATTAAAAATTGTGGCTGCAACGAAAATGTTGATACTAGTTTTGGAAGCAACATTTCCAGATTTTGTACCACACAGGGGAATGTCACATATTCCTAATATATCGTATTTGTTGATGTATAAGTGGCTCTTTTATATTTACTTCGTCATCGAAGGATTTATTTCAATTATCTTTGGATTGTTTACAAATTTGACCAATTCCGAGGGATTTGGATTATACGTTAGAATAAGCTGTGTTTATTTACTATCTCCTCTTTAATATACGAGGTGTGATCAAAAAATAACCGTTATTTTCATCTTTTCGTGAGTTACGTATGTTCGATGTTCGCATTTTTTTCTGTTATTTTGGTACACATGTCTGTTATATATGTATGTTGGCAATACTAACCATTTTGGATTGTCAGTTTGTTTTTGACAGATAAAGAGGTTAGTCGTGTTTTGGTGTGCTCTTCGATTTTGTACTATTCGAAAAAATGGATCAAAGAAACTGTATTCAGTTTTGTGTAAAAAATGAAATTAAATGCGCAAGGACATTTGAAATGTTGACTGTGGCCTTTGGCGAGTCTACTATGAGCAGAACACAAGTTCAATTGTGGTATAACCGGTTTAAGGAAGGCCGAGAAGATGTCAATGACGATGCTCGTCCTGGTCGCCCGAGCACGTCAACAACCGATGAAAACATTGACGCAGTGAAGAAAATGATTTTGGATAATCGTCGAATCACTATCAGAGAGGTTGCTGATGATGGTGGTATATCGTTCGGCTCATGCCAAGCAATGTTTACGGATGTTTTAGGCATGAAACGAAGACTGTTCCAAAATTGCTAAATTTTGAGCAGAAACAACGTCGCATGGACATCGCTCAGGAGCTGTTTTTGGCCAAAAACAAAACCGTTATCATGCCTCAACCACCGTATTCACCGGACTTGGCCCCCGCTGACTTTTTCCTCTTTCAAAAACTGAAGACACCGATGAAAGGAAAGCGTTTTGCTACGATTGAGGAGATAAAAGAAAAATCGAAACAGGAGCTGTTGGCGATACCAAAAAAAGCGTTTCAGAAGTGTTTCGAGGATTGGAAAAAACGCTGGCATAAGTGTATTATATCTGAGGGGAATTACTTTGAAGGGGACAAGATAGTTGTTGATGAATAAATAAATACTTTATTTTTTGATCACACAATAACAGTTATTTTTTGATCACACCTCGTATGTATGTATATGATTTAATAATTTTTCGTATTAAAATGGACAGTACTTGATAAAGCAAAATTTGACTCATTTTCATAACTAGTTTCAATATATGGTGCATTTACTGCTAAGAAAATCAGGTACTTTCTTTTAAGTATTCAGTCTCAAAAGTATATGTATTCCTGTAATTTAAGTAAAAAACGTTGGTGTCGTGGTGAAAAATCTCCTCCTTTATATCTACTTTTCATATACTTAATCGGGGCATGGTCTGTGAGAATTTTAATCTTGTTAATTTTAATGTATTTTTTTATATATCTTATCATAGGGTAGAATACGATACTTCCTATAGTAGCCTGTTGCCCGTAGAAAAGTTTTGTGAATAGTGAATAGTGAATAGCTTTAGTCTTCTGTGGGTTCAGTTTTATGCCCTCTGTTGTAGGAATACGCCCTAAAAACTGCGTGTGTTTTTTCATAAAGCTGCATTTGTCTGCATGTATTTTTAGATTGTGCTGTTCTAATTTATTGAATACATTACCTAGCGAATTATCATGCTCTTCTAATGTAGTTGAAAACACCAAAATATCGTCTAAGTAATCTACACATATTTTGTAAACATATTCTCGCAATACGCAGTCCCTCATTCGCTAAAAAGTAGCGGGGGTGTTTTTTGTACATATTCGTACAATCCGGGAGTGATAAACGATGTTTCAGGCATATCTTTCTTTGCGACCATAATCTGGTGGTATCCTTTTGCTAAATCGATTGTACTAAATTATTGGGCTTTCCTCAGCTTATCTAATAAGTTTTCATTGTTTGGCAACGGGTACTTGTCGGCAATCGTACCCTAGTTTAACCGCCTGTTGTCTACGCCTATTCGAAACTTTTGAACTCCATATTTATCTTTCTTTTTGGGTACAACGATTATTGGGGAACTTTATTTTCAATAACTTTTTCTAATAATTGCTTGGTTTTCCATTTCAGTTATTTGCTTCCTTACTTCTTCTTCACATTTGGGCGGGTATCTGCATAGTTTCGGATTAATTTGATTATCAGTGGTTTTGTTCATGAACTACTTCATTTGTAGTAGTTAGTTTATCGCGATCTTTATTATATGATTTTATTGTAATTTTTTAGAAGTTTTTCTACTTACTTTCCTTTCTTAGCCATTTAAATTATTTATTTGTATACTGTTTTCCTGGCTCATCTCCAAACCTTCAGTTTGCTCCTTGAAGGTTTTTGAGAGGAAGGGGAAACTCACTCCATTTATTAAGTTTACTTGTTCATCCTCGATTGAGATGTTTTATCGTACTCGTGCATATTCTGAATAATTAAATTCATATGGGCATTTAATTAGTACAGTTCGGTTTTGACCTGCAACTTTTCCTTGTATTGTGTGAAGAGTGGACAACTGTGTAATCAATATTATATATGCATTACTTGGAAGTCGCCACTTGTTTAGTATACTAACTGTACTGTGTAACCCCATGTCTAATAGTGCCACGTATTGATTTTTCCCAATTGAGAGAATTATGTAAATATTTTTTTTCGTCCAAGGTTAGTTTGTACAAAACGTCTGGTCAGTTTCGTTCCTCACTGGAGTGTCTGCTACCATAGAATTTAGTTGTTGTTCGTTTGTCTCTTGAGTTGTTAATACGTCTATTTCCATAGAATATTGTTGTTGCGGGCTTTGCTGCACCTGCCGTGAATTTCTGCTTTGTGTTCTATTTTCACTTGTTTGTCCGCTTTGGTGAGCTCTGTCGCTAATGGCAATCGTTTAATGTTGTTGGTATCAGAGAACACAGAGAAAAGCTCTTTTTCGATGCCAGCGTCCGTAGCGGACACACCACAATTTTGAGTGGATTCACCACGATTCTGAGTGGATTCAACACGATTTACAGTGGATTCATGTACAACGTCTGTACGAATTCATATAAATATAAATCGCACTACCTTCAACTGTATATTTGTATGTATCCGTACGTTTGTACCCACAACAACAACAAGGAATATGCAGTCTGCGCATGCAGTAGCATTGTGGCTCAAATGACACTTGCACAAGAATTAGGTGCATTCCCAAAAATGCAACACAAGCATTTGGGTGGCATTGAAACGTATGTTCATTGAACTTGCATATGCTGCTATGCGCTGCTTTTATATTGTGCTGATATTTATTTTTAGTACATATTAATTATTATTGATGATGTTAGCAATAAGTTATTATTTAAGACGATGAATTTCAATAAACAAATCACTCTTTGATTCTTTAGCAACAAGAAAACTGAGTCTTTTTATTTTCAGCGACGGATTGTTCAGGTTCAAGTGCTTGAACAATCAAATTATTATTCCTAGTCTCATATTGGTTCAAGTGCCTGTATGAGACGTCAATAAGGAATACTATCACTACAGTCAAACGAGGCTGTAATTACATTTGGTGACCCCGACGTGATACACAGGACATAAAATTGATTCAGCAAAAGCACAGCAGTGTGAGCATTCAATTTTATCACAATTCATCAATCGGTTTTAGTTCGAGCACACAGGGTGCTACAAAACACGATACTTAAGAAGCAAGAGCACAATAATGTGAGCGTTAGTAATGACAACTATCGACGATCTCGTCCGTCATCAGGACGACAATGCAATTGGTCTCCAAAAGGCCATTGCATCCTATAAGAAGACGCCGAAAGATCGGAAGACACTCGACTATATTGAAAGGAAATCCAGAGAAATTGAGGAGCTATGGTTAACTTTCCAACGTATCGACAACCAAATTAGAAGGGATCCAACGGCAGCTAATGACCATCCATACTTTGTGAAGGATCTATACGCATCAATGGGCAACCGATACCAAGACTTCCTTGCAGACGTCAAGGAGAGCAAACAAATACTCACAGCAAAGGGCATAACTCAACCACAAGCAGTTAGTGTCCCAAGTTGCTCAACGGAACCTGCAGAGAAGGGCATAACTCAACCACATAGAGTTAGTGGCCCAACTCGTTCAGCAGAACCCATAGAGAAGAGGCTTCAAAAGACTAATATGCCTAACATGGTGCACAAGCAAAAGACAGTTATTGCACTCGTGCAACGCATGTTAGACGATGTATTGGCTGATGACACACCCCATTCATGCCAATATTATACTACAAAGGCCAACCTTATAGAACATCATTGGAATGCAGCCCGGAGATTTAATGATGTTATACTGGATTCTATAGATGACATGAATTCTGACGATTATAATTTTGAAGAATACCTGAGCATAGAGATGCATGTCAGTAACAGAATTCTTATGCTTCAAGAGAAGGGAGTGACCGTTCCTGCAATTTCGAATCGAGCGTCACTCGCCGAACATTTGCCAAAGGTAATACTGCCAAAATTCGATGGAGATTACCTGAAGTGGCAACAATTTTATGATTTATTCAATGAAATGATCCACAAAAGGCCACTTCCAACAATACAGAAGATGTGGTATCTTAAAACAAATTTGATCGGAGAAGCAGAACGATTAATTAGACACCTCACTCTAACTGAGAATAACTACCAAACTGCATGGGAATCACTCCAGGATCGATATAGCAATGTGCGATTGCTAACTTCAGCTCTGTTGGAAAAACTATTGGGGCAAAACAAACACTCAACAGACTATCCATCAGCGGCAGCACTAAAGGGACTTCATGATACAACCCAGGAAACCTTACTGGCATTAAGAAACCTTGGTGTAGACACGAATTCTTGGGATCCAATTATTCTCCACCTCCTAGTGAAGAAATTCGACAAAGGCACGCGGATTGCATATGAGCAGTCATTGGAGAAGCCAAAGGAATTACCTACCCTAAGGCAATTCTTAAAGTTTATTGAAACAAGATTCCAGTCTCTCGAGGCAATCGGCCAAAGAGAGCATACGGCAAAAACATTGACAACGGTAATAGCCACAAAACAAGGAATCAAGAAATGCTTGTCTTGCAATAGACAAACACATCCGCTGTTTGCATGCCAAAGCTTTTTGAAACTTTCTGTTCAGAAGAGGTTACAGTTCCTAAAAACACATAAGCTATGCATTAATTGTCTAAAGCCTGGACACTGGGCAAAGGATTGTATGTCAAGAAAATGTACTAAGTGTAATCACGGTCACAATACATTAGTACATTCTGTAGGATATCGCAGCGAACCAGCCGTAAACCAGGTCAAGTATGAACCACACCCTCAACAGTCCACAACACTAGTAGCTTCGAAGGAGTCGAAGCAACAGGGATATGTGCTCCTCAGCACTGCAATGGTGAAAATAATCAGCAACAACGGGCAGGAAGTTGAATGCAGAGCCATTCTGGACTCCGGATCTCAGATCAATATCGTGAGTGAACGGCTTGTCAAGAGACTTGGAGCTTCAATGAAGTCCACAACAATGAATATCCAAGGAATAGGCAAGGGAACTCGGAGAGCACAGCGTCGAGTTAGCCTTGAACTACAGTCACGAATTAACGGCTTTTCCACTCGACTGGAGGCGTTCGTTCTAGGAGATATAATTTCTCCGCAACCGACAAAACCATTTGACATATCCAAATGGCCAATTCCGAAGAACATCACTTTAGCGGATCCAGTATTCAACCGTCCTGACAAAATCGATGTTTTATTAGGAGCGGAATTCTATCACCAAGTATTGTCAATTGCACAGATACGATTAGCAATCGAACTTCCAACACTACAAAACACAGTGTTTGGCTGGATACTATCAGGAAGGATAGGAGAACTTCAGATGGCGTCAGCAACTTGCGGTATTTGCAGTGAGGATGATGATGATCCAAACCAACTTATTGAACGGCTATGGAAACTGGACGAAGTCGAACTAGCTGAATCAATTTTATCCCCAACAGAAAGACTTTGTATTTATACAAAATACAACTAGAAACAATGATGGGCGTTTTATTGTAAAATTACCATTCGTAGAGAATGCAGCTGTTTTAGGTAGTTCAAGGGATATAGCAATCAACAGATTCCTGGCGCTTGAACATCGATTATCTAAATACAATGCCGTTCGTGAACAATATATCGAGTTTATGGAAAATTATGAAGCCTTGGGCCACATGAGGGAGATCAACATCAATGAAATACTCTCACCTAATTACTTCATCCCACACCACTGTGTACTTAAACCTGAAAGCAGCACAACAAAACTGGGGGTGGTATTTGACGTATCTTCAAAAACGTCATCGGGAGTCTCACTCAATGACATAATGCACATAGGTCCAACCATACAATCCGAACTATTTTCAATCCTGCTACGTTTCCGTCTACCGAAATTTGTATTCACCACCGACTTTGGAAAAATGTATCGGCAGATACTGGTCCACTCTGAAGATCGCCATTATCAATTGATCATATGGAGGAGCGACCCTTAGAAACCACTGAAGTGTTACGAACTTAACACTGTCACATATGGGACAAGATCGGCACCATACCTCGCCACAAGATGTGTCAAACAAATATCATCAGAAAATGCCATCCGGTATCCACTAGGTGCTCAGATGCTTCAGGATAACTTTAATGTCGACGATGGTCTTGGTGGATCAGACAGTCTGATTACCGCCATGGAAACTCAACGGCAACTCATCACTATGTTGAATGGGTATGGATTCAATCTACGCAAATGGTGTCCAAATAACCCTAAACTCCTGCAGAACATTCCACTAGGTGACCAGGAAGTTAATTTGGATTTTACTAACGACAAGAATGATTCAATAAAAACCCTGGGCCTGACATGGCTGCCAAAGACTGACCAATTCTGTGTAAAGGTGAATCTCAACCCCGTTAAACGAATTACCAAGCGGTCTGTAACCTCAGACGTAGCGAGATTATTTGATCCTCTTGGCATTCTAGCTCCAGTTGTAATTACAGCAAAAATCTTTATACAAGCATTATGGCAATTAAAAATTAGTTGGGATGAAGCTCTACCAGCAGAATTACATATAAGATGGGAGCGTTTTCGAAGCGCATTGCAAGAATTGGACAACTTTAAATTCTCACGACACATTCATAGAAGTGAGATCTCAACATCAATTCAACTTCACGTCTTCTCCGATGCATCAGAAAAAGCCTTCGGAGCAGCAATTTATATCAGATCTATCTTCAAAGAAGGAAGAGTAGTAGTGAGGTTGTTATGTGCCAAATCACGCGTAGCTCCACTTAAGCTACAAACATTGCCTCGCTTGGAACTATGCGCAGCAGTACTAGGCTCACAGTTGGCAGCTAGGGTAAAAAATGTTTTACGGTTAAAGGATTGTCGCACCTTTTTGTGGACAGACTCACAAATAGTTCTGTCTTGGATTAATTCAGCCTCCTCATCATTTCAAACATTTGTAGCCAACAGGGTAGCTACTATTCAAGGTTTGACATTAGCAGAACAGTGGCGTCATGTTAGCTCCAAGGATAACCCAGCTGACGTTGTCTCACGAGGATTATCACCAAGAGAATTTGCAAGATGTGACCTGTGGCTTTACGGGCCATTTTTTCTACATGGGAAAGAATCAGCATGGCCTCCCAAGTTTGCTCCACAGCAAGCCATTCCCAATAACATCGAGAGAAAACGAACGAATCCAACATCCTTGGTAGCAATTGACTCTGAAGAACTGGTGTATACAATCAACTACCGAAACTCTTTCAGGACTCTTCAACGCATCGTAGGATACATTTGTCGTTTCATAAGCAACACTAGATGTAGCAAGGACGTACGAAAAACTGATATAGCGCTGACTCCCATCGAATTAGATCATGCATTAAGAATCATTGTTCAAGCTATGCAAAGATCTGATTTCAATGACGACATCATGTACCGCAAGAAACACAAGGATCCCAAGGGGACGAGTACATTGAAGAGCCTATCACCATTTTTGGATGACGCAAACATTTTGCGAGTTGGAGGACGATTGGAAGCATCACTGGTACCTTATGAAGCAAAACATCAAATGCTCATTCCGTATAATGATCCCTTAGCAAAACTACTATTTGAGATGACTCACATCGAGAATAAACACTGTGGACTTCAAGCCTTGCTGGCCATAATAAGGCAAAGGTACTTGCCCATAAAAGGCAAATTATCGTCCAGATCAACAGTACAGCAAAGCATACGATGCACCAGGGCAAGGCCTCAGTTGCTGAACCAATTAATGGGAAACCTGCCAGCAACACGAGTTACACAAGCACGCCCATTCATTAACTCTGGAGTAGACTACTGTGGACCATTCTGGATGCATTACAAAATTAGAGGGGGAAAAGACCACACAAGGCTTACATATCCGTTTTCTGCTGTTTTGCTACTAAAGCTGTCCATTTAGAACTTGTAAGCGATCTTACGACAGAAGCATTCATTGGCGCTCTGAAACATTTCATTGGCCGACGTGGAAATTGTCCAAACTTATATTGTGACAACGCGACAAATTTCGTTGGCGCCAAAAACAAGCTTACGGAACTGACTACATCAATATATTCAGATGAAGGGAAAACAAAAATTGAGACAGAATGCGGTAAAAAGGGAATACAATTCAATTTTATTCCTCCAAGAGCCCCTCATTTCGGAGGTCTGTGGGAAGCAGCAGTGAAGTCTGCAAAGCATCTTTTGGTTAGGAGCATGTCAACAGCATCACTAACCTATGAAGAGCTGGAAACAGTCATTATTGAAATAGAAGCCATTCTCAACTCAAGACCAATAAGTTCGATGTCCAACGATCCAAATGACTTAGGCGCCCTGACTCCAGGCCACTTCTTGATAGGAGAACCACTCAACACGCAAGTCGATGTAAATAACATCCCGTCAACTTCAAATTTGCTGACCCGGTGGAAACTCGTATCCCACATCAAAAATGAGTTTTGGAAGCGATGGTCGCACGAATATTTATGCGAGCTTCAATCTAAAACCAAATGGACACATCAGCACAATAACATCAACCAAGGGGACATAGTAATAATCAAGAAAGACAATGTCCCAGTTCTTCAATGGCCACTAGGAAGGACAACAAGGACGTATAAGGGTGATGATGGAGCAGTACGAGTGGCTGATGTTAGAACAGCTACTGGAACTTGGAAACGTGCAATCCATAAATTAGCTCTACTACCCATAAATGATAATAGGATCCATGACCAACCAACAAGTTATGAGAATCAAGATGAAAAAGTAGAAATACCAACAAAACGAATAAAAACAAGACATACGGGACTCACAACAGTACTGCTGGGATTACTCATCATACCAATTGTCATGGGAGGTCCAATAAGATTTTCGCAGATTGCTAACACCAAATTCAACACGGAATTGGGTATTTACTTCGAAGGAATAGGTTCAGCACATTTCGAGAGGTCAGAATGGAAACTTGTAGTGTACTACGAACTAGAGTCATACTGGGCAGAACTTACGACTTTATCCAAGGGCATCAGTAGTTTATGACAGTTATGTCAGAAGCTGCCACCATTTACTTGTCATGATACTCTTGTGAACTTCGAGCATGTTGAAGCTGAATTACAAATGGATAACAAGATATTGTTTCCCCATCGATCTAAAAGAGGTGCTGTGGATATAGCGGGAAATATTGCAAACTCATTGTTTGGTGTTTTGGACTCAGAATATGTAGAATCAATGTCAAAAACTATTCAGCAAGTGAAAGAAAATGAAGGCCATCTATTAGTCCTGCGCAAAAACCAAACATCAGTGATTGATTCTACTATCAACGTGATCAAACAAGATCAAATAGAAGTCAAACGAAAATTCGATAATCTTGACAACCAAATCAATGACATAATGAAAACCTTAAATCACATTGAAGGAGAAAAGTTTCAAGCCAAGCTGACTCATTATTTCATCAGTCTGACCCTCCAACTCATTATGATAACATTTCACTTGCAAAGAATCCAATCATCAATATTGAATGTTATGACAGATACACACCATAACAAAATCAGCCCATTATTCCTATCACCAACTCAACTACAAGAAGAAATTCTCAAGATAAAAACTCATCTTTCAACATCCCTCCAAATACCAGTAAATGAAGAGGACTCACTGCAACTGTTCAAATTAATGAAGGTAAAAGGCGGTTTAACAAAAAAGCATGCCATTTTTAGAATCTCATTGCCATTAATTGCAGAGGAAAGATTCGAACTGTATCGGATGGTACCAATTCCCAACATAATAAATGGCACAATGATTTCAATAGAATCTTGTAACAGATTACTAGCCATAAACGCGCACAGAGATCAATACGTTGTCATGAGTTTAGCTGATTTGGAGGCTTGTACAGTGATGAAGCCATATACATACTTATGCGCCAACACCCAATTGATACACAACAGAGGGTCTGAAGTATGTTCATGTGAAGTTAAACTGTTTGCCAATGATACTCAACGGGATTGCATCCACTATGAAGTTCAAGACAATTCAACCTGGATTCAAATGGATCATAAGAACGAGTGGATCTACGCCTTGAAGTTTGCCACTCGCTTGAGTGCAGTATGTGATGGTGAAACCTTGCAATTAACATTAGAAGGATCGGGAATGCTGAAGCTACAACCATCTTGTGTTCTGAAGCACAGTTTTATCACAATTCACGGCTATAAAACTCTCTCAAGCTCAGTACAAACCTCATATGTCAGTTTGGCCAATGCTACTGACATTCTCAAAATGGATCGAGGCCAGCACCGATCACACTACACGAATAATATTGAACACTACAACATGCAATTATCCAATCTCAGCACCATTCAAGGTCAATTATCAGAAAGAGTTTGGGAGTTACCGTCCAAAGTCCAAACAATGGGTGTTCACCTTTCTGCAATCGGGTATTTAGCGCTTACCCTATCGGTTGGTGTAATTATGTATTCAATCTGGAAGATCCAATCAAAAAAGCATAAATGTGATGTCACTCTACCCCAGCCATTACCGCGGAATAGGATGCAAGAACCAGAAGACGAAACAAAATTTGATACAACTTTTTAAGGTTGTTGACGCAGTCAACGTGCGGGAGAATGTACGAATTCATATAAATATCAATCGCACAACCTTCAACTGTATATTTGTATGTATCCGTACGTTTGTACCCACAACAACAACAAGGAATATGCAGTCTGCGCATGCAGTAGCATTGTGGCTCAAATGACACTTGCACAAGAATTAGGTGCATTCCCAAAAATGCAACATAAGCATTTGGGTGGCATTGAAACGTATGTTCATTGAACTTGCACATGCTGCTATGCGCTGCTGTTATATTCTGCTGATATTTATTTTTAGTACATATTAATTATTATTGATGATGTTAGCAATAAGTTATTATTTAAGACGATGAATTTCAATAAACAAATCACTCTTTGATTCTTTAGCAACAAGAAAACTGAGTCTTTTTATTTTCAGCGACGGATTGTTCAGGTTCAAGTGCTTGAACAATCAAATTATTATTCCTAGTCTCATATTGGTTCAAGTGCCTGTATGAGACGTCAATAAGGAATACTATCACTACAGTCAAACGAGGCTGTAATTACAACGTCCGTGTGCTTTATTTTGCTGCTTTGCCGTTTGACGTTTAAGTTTCTTTACTCTTTATACTCTGGTTGGTATGACGTCGCGACGGCCGGGGTCCGTTATTCTACATTCTACTGTTATTCTTAGGAATATTTCTCGGAGAGCGACTAATATTGCTTGGGTTTACTTAAGACGAATTACAAGTATTTTCAAATTGCCGACTATGCTGATACCGGTTTGAATGAACATTCGATTCTGTTATTTTCTTGCTATTTACATTATGTGTTCTATCCAAATAACTGTGTTTCAAATTCCCATAATCTTGACCTATGAAGCTCGTAATAATCCGTCGAATTTCTTGTAAATTTTTTTTATTAATAATAAAGTCCCTGCTGTTATCTCTTTAATTCTTTGTATTAACAAACTACATAATATAGTTAAAATTGCTTTTGAATCACTCTCAAATCCACAAATGCATTTCCTCATATAAATTTCTTATTTTACTATCTAACTTTCTTACATTTTTTGCTATGAGACTTGATATGTTCCGTGATATCGCCAACTGGTCACTCGATGGTTGAAAGTGCTGTATGATGAGGGCTTGCATCCCAGGTTTCCGGCCGCTGCATATTCAAAACGCTTTTTGCTACTCCTTGAATTTTGGTATCATAAACAGCATGAAAACCTCTGCTCCATGCAATTCGTTGTGCTAAATGATTCTTTCGCAACAGCCGTCAAGTTCATTGACTTGATGGCCGCCTCGCTATCTGATAAGATACTTATAATGGTTTTTGTTACGGCTTGTCTACATAAGTAGACAACTACCTCCTTTATGTCTAGGACCTCTGCTTGATAAGCACTGCAATGGTCGGGGTGACGGAACGAAAGTTCTAGTCCCAGTCCTTTTGATAAAACTCCAAAGCTGACTCTATCGTCAAAATTGGATCCGTCGGTGTAGAAATTCAGTTCCTCCCTTCTCCTGGGTCTTTGCCACTCCTTTCTAGACGGAATATATATCTTGAAGTGCCTATTAAAGTTGAGATTATATATAGAGTGGTTAATGTGATGGATGCAACTACTCCAGACATGCACGATAGTCGAGTGGCCAGTCTGCTGATATTCCATAACGCCATGCATTTCAGCCCTAGTGCTGATGCGGCGGCCACTTCTTTCCCTACCAGATCTAGTATAGGTGGGTTGAGTATCACTTCTAATGCTTTAGTTGGGGTAGTCCTTAAAGCACTAGAAATACACACAATGCCTTTGTTTGAACCTTGCTCAGTGTGTTCCGATTTTCCCCTCTAGTCACTATTGTTAAATCGTCAGGTTCAAACCCCTCAGCGGCACTAAGCAAGTTCAAAAATAAATTACTACATAAACATTTGAAAGAAGAGTCAATGGTATCCTTTCATATAATTTGTACAACAATGCTGTACATATTGTACTTTTACTATTATTACATTATTTACATATGAATGAAAATAATAATAGACTGTCTTTGTAAAACACAGTCCAAGTGTCCTACTCGTTTTAGTCTGCGCATTGATGCAGTGGACTCCAACAGATTCAGAGCTAGGAAGTTAGAATGATCTGTATTTACCTTAGGTACGGACATAAGTATACACAAACCACTTTCAGAACAATATTTATTTTTGTCTGTTCGTCCGTCCGTCTGGCCGTATGTGGTAACTTTTTTCAGATCGTTTGAGGTATCTTAATGAAGCTTTGCAAACTTATAGTCTGGACCAAAAGAACGAGATTGCTATCTATATGAGCACTGAAGAAACCCGAAATTTAATTGAATGAACAACACTCCGATTTACAACCTTATAAAATATTATTTATTGCTAATTAGTCACGTCCATGCAATCTTAGAGCTAATGGACAACTACTCTTAAATTCAAAGTTGTGTAATATAAGAAAAGTAGAAATAATTCCAGGGAGAAACAAAAAACAGTGTTGCTTGCGCCTGGAATAAGAGTTAAATGTAGTCACGACTGAACATACCGGCCTCCTTAAAATATACTTATGTACTTTTAATCATTAATAGGAAGTGCTATATTCTATAAGCATATAAGAAGTCTATAGGCTATATATATACTCGTATATTTATATGAAAAAACTTAATTTCAAACAAACAAACAAAAAATAAATAAATAAATAAAAAAATAATATATATATATATATATATATATATATATATATATATATATATATATATATATATATATATATATATATATATATATATATATATATATATATATATATATATATATATATATATATATATATATATATATATATATATATATATATATATATATATATATATATATATATATATATATACAGTCACTCACATTGAAAGTCGGGCAAACTCAAAACGGAATTTCTACTTCAAATATTTTTGTTTTGAATAAAGATATTCAACTGAAACTTTTTGTATATTGTCATAAAAAGTCCTATTGATAACAAAATAACAAAAATAGATATTCAAAATTAAGTAAATATAAGCAAATGGAACAAAATCTGAGATAAGACCACTTTTTCGTCTCACATTGAAAGTCGGGCAAGACAAAGAATATAAATATTTAAAAAGTTACTAAAAAAAATATAAATTTTAATATTTTATTGCACAGCCTTTTTGGTTTTCGACAAATTGCAGTCTTCTTGGCATTGATTCAACAAGATTTTTGCACACATTGGGACTAATCTTGTTCCACTCTTCTTGCAATGCATTCTTCAACTGGTCTTTCGATGTACACATCCTGTCCTGCATCCTGCGTCCTAATTCGTCCCATAAATGCTTAATCACATTGAGGTCGGGACCCTGTGCGGGCCACCGAGCTTAACTGTTTTTCTTAGATTTTTCGCTTCAAGCTCTTGATTTGGCCTACGCCACACTTTACCTCTTCTATCACATCCGAATAAATTAAATTTACTCTCGTCTGTAAATAATACCTCAAAAATCTATTCTAGAATCATAAAGGTGTTGTTATTGTAAATATTTACCATACTCCAATATGAGAAATCTTTATCTATAAATTCTCGTGCGAATTCAAATCGATCATGTTGGTCATGTTTTCGGAATAATCTTCTTATAGTTTCTGGGTTAATCTAAGTACCAGAGGATTCTTTGACCATTGCAGCTAGTTAGGGTGCAGAAGTAAAAGGTTTTTGCTTTATTTCTCTTAAAATAAAGTTCTCATCCCTGGTGGATAATTTCTTTGGTTTGGCAGTACGTTGTTTATTTGAAATTAATCCATTTTGTTTGTATCTGGTAATCACATCGTGAATTGTTGACTTGCTTTTATTAACCAAATTTTCTATTTCGCGCTCAGTTTTTCCTCGTAAATGGTGATGTATGACTAAATTTCGTCCATCCAAGGTGGACTGTTTTATATTTCGTGACATTTTAAAAAATACTCAATTAAACTTCACTGACTGGTGCACAATATTGAAATGACAAATGTTCTTGCAAATAAATGTTCTTCGAATAAATATAACGGAATATTTACCGCTATATTTTCTAAAAACACAGTATGCCCGACTTTGAATGTGACGCGAAAAAGTGACCATGTTTAAGTTTTTACTTCATGCGCTTATATTTTCGTAACTGTGAATATGTATTTTTCTTGGTATTAATAACAAGAGTTTTTGTGACAATATAAAAAAAGTTTCAGTTGAATATCTTTTTTTAACAGAAATATTATAAATTTAAATTTTGTTTAGTGTGTGCCCGACTGTGAGTGACTGTATATATTTGGCAATTCATAGCAAAGCACAAAGTCTGGTATTCGAGAGCGAACACAAATTCTAAATTCACGGAATTAAATGCGCCAGCCGGAATCATAAATGCTTCATGCCAGTGCAGCATGTACGCATATGCTCGCAATTAATTTGGAAAATTATTGTAAACAATTAATAGGAAAAAACTTTAAACGACAAGATTAACAATATTATACATATACGAGTATATGTATATTTTACACTTAATTTCTAACAGTGGCACTGAAATCAAAGCTTGTCCAGGACTGCCTGGCAGCCCTAATAGATATCAGAACCGTTCCGGGACATAGGGACATTGATGGGAACTGAAGAGCTGATGAGCTAAGCAGACGGGGTACCAACCTTCCCCGGTGTACGGACAGATACGAGGGTGGAATACCAATTGCCACCTGCAAACTAATGTTGAAGGATAGCGGCGTGCGTGAGGCCAATAGGTCTTCGGCAGACGAAGGCACTTGCTTAAAGACTAGAAAAAAATGTAGAGACTTGCTTGGCCTGTCGAGAGAAGATATCTCTAAGGTCGTGGTTTATATCATTGGTCATTGGCTATTCGGCAGGCATGCTTTCAGGCTAGTAGTATTTTTTCATGAATATTGAAGAAGCTGTAGGAATGAAGAGGTTAGGAGACTGTGGAATACATCTTGTCTAGCTCGAAGCATAATGGGCTCTTTAGGCTAATGCGCTCTAGCTAGAAGCAGAGCGGGCTCCTTAGGCAAATGTCCTTTCAGCTCTGTTACGGAAGTGTTCAGCGCTTTATTAGGGCTTCGAAATGGTTTCACGAGTAAAAGTAGAAAAAAGAGAAAATTAGTGGCGACTAGTAGGTGGGGTGTATTGTTAGTAGCCGATGCGAGTGACATTGAATTATTTACTTACTTGTTTAATTTATTATTATTTTAAACCTAGGGACCATGTACAAGTTAAACTAATTCCCTTCAAAACAAGTAGGATGCCAATCAGATGGTATAAAAAGTACTTACTTGAAATTTCTCTAAGACATGTTTAAACATTTCCGTTTGAAAAAATAGAATACTTTGAAATTTCCAATGGGATGAATTGTTTTTTCAACTGGCGTTCAGCGACGTTTATGACACGTTTACATTCTGTCAAAGAAAGGTATCAATGACCACCATCAGCTATTGTATTGTGACAGCTGGTCTTCGACCGTATTGAAAATAATAACATTTCGGGTTCCTTCTTCAAAGCCAAGCATTTCATATCTGGAATTTAATTGGAATTTCCTTTTTTGTTTTTACTGTAATTTTTGCTCCTAAAGTACTTCCCTTTGACAATCAGACAGGTCAGGCTGACAGTTGAGGAACTGTCACTACACACGGTGGCTAATAAGCCTATAGACTTCTTAAGTTTCACTCGAACTTCATCAATATGTTGCGTTGTTGTTTTTTATGTTATTTTTGTTTAAAACACAGTTGAATGAAGCGCGCCAAATTAATTGTAATGCGATACTTTCACAAAGGGTTGCTCTACTTCTTTTAGGGGCTATTTTTGTGTTTATAAACGGGAGTGGCTTTTAAGTGACAAAATAATAATTCGAATATGATGAATCTGAATTTGAAACAGCCAAATTGAATTTGTTTGTAAAATTCATCTCAAATAATTAGTAAATATCTTTCTCAAATACTCGTATGCCTATAATGAAATTTATTTACCAAGCATGGTTCGCAGATCAAATTCATCCTTAATGGGGAGGAAATTGCACATTGAACGGCTTGCACTTAGCTAAATATGCAATTGAAATTCTTATGTTTTATTCCCTATTCATTGCTTATTATCTTCAGACGAAGGTCTAAACTGATAATCATAATCCTTTAGAAAAATATTAAATTTCAATTACAGTCGTTAACATATTATTAGCCCCCTTAAACGCTACCAAACTGCAATTATAGCTGTATTCGCAAATGTAAATATAAATGATAAGAGCGAAGTCACGTGTCGTGGTGTGGTGTGTGTATGCGGGTTTCAACATACATATATTATTATCGTCATCGTTTCATCTACCACAATCTTCCGTCCTAATAGCAAACCAACAGAAAATAATTCAGTGTCGAAACTGGGAGTTTTCATTAGCGCAGAGATACGCAATTTTATCAGATTATGTCTCATGTCCCATATCTTGGGACCCCTTGTGAATTCTGTCATTGTGGTTACGTGTGTACTTTGTGTGGTTCAACAGGTGAGTTCACGAATGCGGTATATGAGAACATTTTAAGTTTTGATTTTCTGCTTTTAAGGTAACTTGTAACTTTAAAAACTGGTTTTCTGCTTTTAAGGTAACTTGTAAAAATTGCAAATTTTATGAGAATATCGAATTACGTATTCCGCTTACTGTGATTTTGTCCTTTCGCAAGAAACTCTGTGCATGCATTCTTAACAGAGATATTAACATGTATTTCCTAAATTTGCTGTACAAGTATTAAACTATGGGAATCATGCAGTAATATAATCATATACAACTATCCAGTGCAAAAAAAGGCCGTAAATTTTATAGTGCTTAATAATTCCTATAGAAGAAAATGTATATCGTTATTACATTAGATTAGATTAGATTATTTCACTTCTTCAGAATGCTTGATGAAATTGACCCATTTCTCTGCAAAAAATGGATCATGTAAAAAGTATAAATATAACATCGAAACGTTCCCCACAGATAACAAACAACAAAAGGAAACTGAAGGACATCCCAATGTCTATAAGAGTTAAGCACAATTTGGATCGTATTTATCAGGAATTGTATTTTACAATTATATTTTTTTCATGTTATTCCAAATAATAGGAATTTATAATTGACTTTCCAGATCTAAGAAAAAAATATACTTTTAAAGTTGAGAAGAAAAACATGGTGCATATACCAGTATTACCTTGTGCAAATAAACACAGTGCAAGCGTCTCAGACAACACTTCGTTAATTTCAACTCAACTTCGGTATTGGGAAATACTTCTTCTTTCAATATCATCAACAATCTGTGTTTGGGACCAAGCGGAGCATATCTCTTGGTAACACTTGCTACTTTGGACTCAGGCAATTGAGAAATAGAACACTCTATCGATGTAAAAAAACGCTGACCATTCAAACGCGAGATCGCGATACGAGAGCGAGTCTCTGAAGACATCTCGTGTGCGATTTATATTTACACAAAAGCAAAAGTGCTAAAGAACCATTAAAAACTAAATGTTTTGAATTTTTTTTATTAAATACGTGCAGTCACAAACAGCAAAACAGAAATAAATAAATCCGCATTACAAAACTGATGATAACTGTGGCAAATTGTCTCGCAAGAGATCGCGAGGAATTTCGACTTTTGTAGAAATGCCCAAAATATATTTACAAATCAAGAATGATAAAATAGAAGATTGCGCCAATGCTGGTACGAAAATTTCCTCTCTCTGCGCATCTCATCACTAGGCACATACGAAATGAGAGAACAGTCAAAATGCATACATTTTTCTGTGAGAAATGTGAAAATTTTTGTTTAATATTAAATATTTTAATATTTATCGCATTTTATGATAATATTTACATAAATAATTGTGAAATAATATAATTCAATTGATTTGGCATTAAAATTTTTGTTCTATTCAATAATTTGTTGGTTAAATTTGTGCCGTGAAAGTTGTTATTTACTGTTTTGGTGGATAATAGGAATATAAAATGAAATAATTATAGGAAATGAAATTCTAATATATGTATATTTATTAAATATATGTATACTTATATAAAATTATTATATGCATATTTATTAAATCACTACACAAATACACTTTTTTTTTTGGTACATGAAAACTCGCTTAATCCGCTGTTTAAGTACTTTTTATCGAACGAGTTTTTAAATAATTTGTACTCGTTTACTTGCAAGTGCATTTGTTAAGTTATTATTATTATTATTATTATATTATTCCTGGCACCATTAATTATTATGAGTGTAAGGTGTTGGGGGAATGAGAACTAGCTACAGAGGCCCAGAGCTGGGGATGAGGAGGAGACTGTGGAACATCTTTTCTGTAGTTGGCTCTTTAGGCAAATACGCTTTTAGCTCTCTTACAGAGGTGTCTGGCGCGAAGATCTAACAAATCCTGCGCTTTATTAGGCCTTCAAAATGGTTCGACGAGTGAATCGGAGGTGCGTTGGGGCGCGGTGGTATCACAATGGACCCATGGTGGTCTGAGTGAGCTGGTCCTTGGACTGGCTGCCACATTTACCTAAAATAACCTACAGAGGCCTTCGACCCTCGGGGTGTGAGTCTAGCCTGCTTACCACTAGACCACAGAGGGTGGCTAAATTGTTAAGTTATATATTATTAAAAACAATTAAAAGCCTTTTAAATAATCAATTATACCCTTTGCACATGTATTTTTCATATTACAAAATATTTTAAAGTGCTACCTGACGTCACAGCCAGTCAGCTGTGCTGAGTTTTTGTCGCAATCTTCTATTTTATCATTCTTGTTTACAAAATACTATTAATAAAAGACCGCTCTCCAAATGTCGTTCTCTCATGGTCTACAGAAGTGTTAAAATGAATAAACATTGTTGCTTTTTTTTATAAATTTTGGCCACTATTTTCGGGCATTGTACTTTTTTTCGTAATAAGTAAAAACTCAAATGCACTATATTTTTTTTAGTGTTGTTTCATTTATTATTATGTAAAAACAAACTTGTTTACTACGATAGATACAACAACTCATACAGCAACTAGTACAACTCTCTAATAGTATTTTTCTATATATCTCTAATAGTATTTTTCTATATATTCTCTGTTTTTTTTTGTGAGTTGTTAATCGTCTATTTAAAGATTTAATTCGAAAATACATTCGACATTTAAAAAAAAATCTTTTTACCGCATAAGGTAAATTATCTGCAGTGCTTAATTCCATTGTTTTGTCACGGAAATACTGCACAATTTTATCAGCATTGAACATAAAAATCTCCTCTAATGATTTGATGTCGTACATAAATCTATCTGAAGGCTTTTTAAGACTTCCTTTTGCGACTTGGTCTACCCATGTCCAAATGTTGCTTTCGAATTCGTGTCCCGTAATGTTCAGCCTTCGAATATTTCTTCATATATTATGGCAAATAACACAACGATAATTCACCATATTTATTTTTATTATTGTTTAATTATTACTTTTTAAGTGATTTTCACTACACTTTGGACAATAATTAACTTGTATCCAATCAATATTTCCCTTTTTTAGTTTGTTCTCGTATACAACATTCGTTAAGAGAGAAGATTTGACACTTTTGTATACCATTTTTCTCTCACTACTTCAATTAATAGTACTTTGTAAATGTATTTTGGTTTGAGGGGTTTTCTAGTATACCGCTTTTTCACTCAATTTTTAGTTTCTACTAATTATTCAGTTAATTTGGAGTACTAGCAAGAAAAACAGCGGCAATTATTGCGGTATTCTTTTCTATTCTTTTCTATTCTATATCTACTTTTGCTTATATGTTGATACATATGTATGTATGTATGCAATTGCAGAATAATTAATTTATTAGTGGTTTGTTCTCAAAAGTAGCTGATCATGAGCGCTTATAAAAAAACAAATAAAAAAATGTTAGGCAGGTGGTTGTCACACATCACACCGTCATAATAAAGATTTAAAATTTTACAAATTTCAAAAATGTGGTGGACAATTGTGATATTGCTCAAAGTCATTATGAAAGAAAGCTTTTCATTTGTCAACGACACTTTCATCAAAGCGATATTGGCATAAAGTTTTTAAACTGCAATGCAGTTCCAGTATTTCCTCCTGAACCAGCGGATGACATTGAGTTTTTGGAAGAGCCTAGCGGTATGAGAGGTCCGTCAGAAAATGTTGTGAAAGGTAGTTGTCGAAACTGTGAAAAATATGTCAGATTGACAGATTTTTATAGAAACAAATATACGACAATTTTGATCAGCAACCGAAAGCTGCATAAGACAGTTGGACCACAAAAAGCCAAATTAGTGTAAAAAAAGAAATTAAGAAATTCAGCTGCAGATTTAAAAATCTCACTCTAATCCCAACAAAATATATCAGAGCATACAAAAACATGCATGTTATTGTTGTGCTCTCGGGCAAGAGAGTATTCCGAAGACGTAAGAATACTAGCTCAAAATATATTCTAAATTTCACAGTCCACATATCTATTCCTCCGAAATAAATTAATTGTAAACTTGCCGCATGCTTCAACAATTTATCGCTGGGCCCCAATAAAATCACTTCAGCCTGGATATATAAAAAAGAAGTTCATGCATTTGAAGCAAGTAGATAAGGAAAAAGCATTACTGTTGATGTATGAAATATTCTTATTAGAGGCATGTTTTCCAATTGGTCCTTTTTCAATTTATTTTTTCTGAAAACGGTTTATCGGGCCAGTGTTTAGCTAACACCGAAATTAAAAGTTTACGTATGATAAATGAAGTTGTGGTTAAAATTCGCGCAATTACATGCGACCGAGAACCTTCGAATAGGAGATGTTACGAAATACTTGAAGCAACAAAATAAAAACTATACATCGAATTCAATGACAACAGGAAGTACTGCATGCCTGATATCCCTCACCTTATTAAATCATTAAGGAATAGTCTCCTCAAATGTGATTTAAGTACTCCTTAGTGAGTTTGAACAATATCATTACACGAAGATGTGTCCAAAACTAACAAGGCAACACATTTATCCCAATTCATTCGAATCGAGTAAAGAAGTCTGGAGCCGGGTTAGACCGACTTCGAAATACACTTTACCTTTCAACAATGGGGATGTTTTCTTCATAAATCATCATTTGGAGCATATCTACGGTAATTTTCGGTATTTGATTAGAGGGAGGCGTGGCCTTTATCTGATCGACCCCATTTCTTGTGTATGGCTTTGTAGTATCAAAATATGTACTAATATAAAATTTCGTCCAAAAATATAATATAAAAAGTTAGCTTCATAATGTGTGCATGTTGCATCCCGCAAAATTTTGTCCATAAAGGAATATTTGTAAATAGTGGGCTTGGCAATTAATATACACCGCTTTTTGCATGGTGGATAGTAGGACCCATATCTACATAAGTACCAAATTGCATCACTATTTTTTCAATGGGACCGAAGTTATAGTAATTTTTTCCTTATGTGGAAGGCGTGGTCTTTGTCCAAATCGGCCCATATAGCAATATGATTCTGTATCTTTGTCCAGACCACACTTTTGCAAAGTTTCATTAAGATAGCTCTAACGGTGTAGAAAAAAAGTGGCCACAGACGGACAGACGGACGGACAAAATTAAAATTGTTCAGAAAGTGATTCTGATCATATCTGTATGTATATGTCCATACCACGCCTCCTTCTTGAAATTCCAACCCCTCTCAGAAGCACAAAATTAGTATATTAGGGTGTAAAAATGAGGGTTAAATTCTCTACGCCGGTGTTCATCAGAACAGTTCAAACTGCAATTAGAACTGCAGCAGACTTCAAAAGGAGAAACAAAGAAGTTGCTTTGTTAACTGCGAATTTCATAGCAGCTCTTTGTATTCTGGTAATAGATATTTTGCATTCTGGTAGAGATTAGCAATTCAATTACAAAATGAGAGCTACAACAATTTTTTTTTTTTACATAAAACAAGTTTCACTGGCACATACAACCAAAAGCGTCTATTTTTTGAAGGAATACAGCATACTTTGTAAGCTTTATTACACCTCGTTAACGAAGTTTTGAAACGTGACATAGAGTTTTTTTTATGATTAAGCGGTTCAATCAGGACAACTTAGAAAACACCTTTGTAGTTCTTCGTCAAAAGGATGGAAATAATACAGATTCCAATGCAAGTGAATTAAATATTATTTTGGCAGGAATGATAATCGTCAAAATTATTCAATTTAGCTGGTTAAGCAACTGCGAAGAAATTTAATGCAATGAAGGTGTTGAATTTTCTAACAACCTTTTAAGTGATAACCTTACGGTCTTAAAAGATAACTACGAGAATTTTCAGACGAATTTCGAAGAGTCAAATGAAGAAGAATGTCAAAGCATCGAGTGCTGCATTATTTCGGAATCATTTGAAAATTGTCAAAGAATCAGAAACGATATACTATCCTTAAGATATTGCATTGGTTACGTTGCTAGCAAAATTCTTCCTAAATTGAATTGTGAAACTTGTAATCAGTTTTGAAGTTTTTACTGTGACAATTGAGGTCTTCATTATTTATAAAAATTACAGCATAATATCTGATTTTGGAACCAGCAGGAATTTTCGTAGTGTCATTCACAATATATACGAGGGCGGAATGATATTGAAGCTACCTAAGTAGGAAAAAACATTTTTTTTTTCAAAAACCATTTATTTCTCAACATAGTCTCCTTTCACTTCGACACACTTAGTAAGACGATATTCCAACTTTTTTATACCATCTGAATAATACGATTTCGGGAACCCCTCAAAATACGCGTTAGTTTCGGTAATCACTTCTTCGTTTGAGATGAATCTTTTTCCTGCGAGCCATTTTTTCAAGTTTGGAAGCAGGAAAAAGTCACTAGGAGCTAAATCTGGACTATAAGGTGGATGAATAACCAATTCGAAGTGTATTTCACGTAATTTTAGCATCGTATCTAATGCTATGTGGACCGGTGCGTTGTCTTGAAGAAAGAGCATTCATTGTTTTCTTCTTTAAATGTGGTCGTTTTTCCTTGATTGCATCAATCAAGTGATCCAATAATGCACGATAATACTTTCCTGTGATTGTGGATCCTTTTTCAAGATAATCAATGAGCAATATTCCGTGTGCATCACAAAATACAGTGGCCATAACCTTGCCAGCCGATTTCACTGCCTTCGCCTTCTTCGGAGCACTTCCACCAGCTTCCACCCATTGTTTCGATTGATTTTTGGTTTCAGGTGTGTAGCGGTGGACCCACGTTTCAACAACAGTTATTAATCGACGCCAAAAATCAACAGGATTACGCTTTATCATGTCCAAACACCGCTGTGAAGTGGTCTGTCGAACTCGATTTTGTTCGACACTGAGCAAACGCGGCACCCATATTGCGGATAGCTTTTTCATATGCAAATGTTCATGCAAAATGTTGAACACACGTTCATATGCTATGTTTACCATTTCAACAATCTCACGCAACTTGACTCGGCGATCATTCATACCGATATCGAGGATTTTCTTGATATTTTCTTCAGTAACCACCTCTTTGGCCTTCCTGTTCATGGTATTGTTGCAGTGCTTGTTCGGCCGCGTTTAAATTCAGCAATCCAATATTTTACCATGTAATCTGACGGAGCAGACTCACCGTAATGTTTATCGAGCTTTTCTTTTGTTGCTTTAGCCGTTTTCCCTTTCAAATAATAGTGTTTAATCACTGCACGAAATTCGCTTTTTTCCATTTTTCAAGAAACACAAAAGTTGCTTACTTCAAACGACTACAACAAATAAACTAATTTCGATGAATTTGGGTGAAATTTTAAGAGCTGACGTTTGACAGATCGCAATTTTACAAAAAAAAAGTTTTTGTGTTTGTGCTGCCATCTAGCGCTAGGTAGCTTCAATATCAATATATATATATATTTATATATACTAGCTGACCCGGCAAACGTTGTTTTGCCTAAAAATGTCCCATGATCTGTACTATAGATGTATGACTAAAACATACATGATGATTTAGGACTAAAACATACATTGATCATACTCCTCCACCAATGAAACTGAAATGAAAAATGCAGATATAAATTGATATCTGTCTCCGTCAGTACTATATATCTTCAGCCTTCTTGCTCTAAACAACTCATTTGCCACGCCCCTCCGCTGACGAACCTAAAATAATAATAAAATCCGGCTTTAAACTGATACTCCTCGTCGCCAGTACTTTATGTGTACTTACTCGTATGAAATTATTTTTGCAATTATTGAATTGTATTTCCCCTCATTGAAGCACTCTGTGATAAACGATATTTTTCGTTTTGTTGTCAGGTGCGAAAACGATCAAAGCAACTGGTTTTCCGACACGGGAACATGCGACATACAGTTGTCCGTGTGAAAAACATTCATTTTCCAGATTCAGGCCACAAACACTCAATGATGCACAACCAAATGAAGAGATGCACAACCAAAGCCTGGTTGTGCATCTCTTCATTCATCTCAAGATGGGGATTTTCTGAATGGACACGAACTCGATGCAAAATGTCTTCTGACATGTCATCCTTGTACTTCTCCACAATTCACGTGCATTCGATGGAAAACATGTGGAAATAATGATTGAAAATAATGTGCGTATCTAACTTGGAGATGCGGAAACAGTTGCTTCAGCGATTGTCGTGTCCCAATGCGTATCGTTTTCTAGCAAATTAAGCTCCTGACATACTGCACGAAATGTTGGCAACACTACACCATTGACAGTTCGAAGAGATTCAAATGATGTCGGGCCACGAACATTCACCAGCAATAGTCGCAAGTAAAAGCATTCATGATTTTCGGATGAACTGTATAAATACGGCCAAGAGCTTCAGTAGAACGCACATCCGGCTGACCAGGAACTACATCGCCTTGCTTTCGACGTCGAAATTTCTTCGATGAAGCGTTCCAAGTGTAATAACGCGGCATCTCTGAGTAAAGTAACGTACGTGCAAACGGATAACTTTGGCAAATCGAGAATAAACTGGTCAATGTTGTCGCTGGTGGGTTTTGACCACGTTGAGCGGCATTTGCTGCAGTGAAATAAACTCGTTGACTGTTCTCCAGATGCACTGCCAAATGTGTAACAGTCGGATAGCGTTCGTGAATGGGAAATGAGAATATACGCCAAATCGCCTCATTGCAGCATACGTACCGACCAACTTGATAGCGCGTGATTTCATCATTGGGGTCAGGAGCTTGAAGACCAAAAGCCGCCATGTCACTGCCCTTCGTGACATATTTGCAGATGTACTTGATGGACTTCACTGAATGCACGTTACAATGCGCCTTGAATGTTTTGGAAAGAAGTGGCGAATACGGAACAACCCAAGAGTTTTCGACCACGAAATCATTTCCTTTTACTTTGACTGTAATTGTTCTACCGCCATCATCAGATGATCGACGCCGATACAGTGGATAACCATCGTTGCCATCAGTCAAATTTCGTGGATAACGCTTGGAACACTTGCCGTCAACCATGCATGGTGATTGTGGGTTAATGGAGCCACACGGTCTATGAATCATGTTTGTTATTGCGACATCATGCATGTCTAGATCGGTTTCGGAATCAGCAATCTCGGCACATATGATGTCATCAATTTGGTGTGGCTGTATTCTTTCGCCTAACCAAATGAGAATGTGCGCATGCGGCAATCCTCTTTTTTGCCATTCAATCGAATACATCCAACATCGAGTATCCCCAAAGATACGATGCCTAACATATAGTCCATGAGCGACCGGATTTTTTGCCTGAATACACGTGCGGTGATATCATGCCGATCACTTGATGTTTGGCCAGGAAGCAGCAGTTGAATAATTTCTATCCACTTTGGATTGCACGTGAAGGTGATGAACAGGTCTGGACGGCCGTAATGACGTATATATGTCATTGCATCTTGCGTATATTCATGCATATGACGTGGGCTGCCGACGAACGTCGCCTGTAAAATGGTCAACCGACCAAAATCAGATGCATTTCCTTCGGTGCAAATTGCATCGCGTAAATGAACGCTCCGTACGTAGTTTGGTTTGTTTTAAACTGATAAAAAGGAGGCGCTCTGCTTCTATTTTGGCATACATATCGACGCAAAATTGCTGAAACAATCGGCGAAATCGAGCAAATAGTTGTCTTCATTTTGGCGAATCATCAAACGATACGCGTAAAAATTCATTGCGCTGACCTTCCTGGTAGTTTCCTTACCTAAATGATATCAGTGACATTAGTGTCATATTGAAATGAAAATTATTTTGATATCTATACTCACCGGTCGATGGATTTATCATCTTGATGGTGATATAATATCCATCGTCTACTTGCCAAAACATCAGTGGGTATTGCAATGCATCGTATGAACAATGTGTTACGGATATTCGTTGCAATTGCCCAGAGTCCCGACGTGTGATCACAATATCGCGTGATTCCCGGTTTTCGCCAACAATCACAACTGCACCCTCATCTATTGTTGGAGCGTTAAATTGGCGTTCGTGCGTTCCTGCAGGTCGTTTATCCGCTCTGATCACGACTTTATAGTCATCAGTTGGCATGCGATCCAACGCAGTTTTGAATAAACGAACCAATGCATGATGTTCATGAAGCAGCTGCTGCAGATCTCGAAGAATTCCTCTTCTCATTTCCGCATTGATTGTTTGGCGCTGATCAAGTTGATGTTCCACATTGCCCATGAAGTAGAATTGGAGGAATTTATGTTGTGCGTCTTCAAGTGGTAGCAATGATCCAATTCGATGGTGAATTTGGCCTTGGATCTGTAGAGTCAATGACGAAATTAGATTCAAAATTTTTTGTGCATCAAAAGAAAATGATTGGTTAATCTCCAAATGAAGTCATTTGAAAGCATCCGTTGTATTTCTGAGCGTTCGATAGAAAATGACGTGATTCTTGTGTTTCACCATGAAACAAAGAACGCAACGGCTCTGTTGGCAAGGGCAATGGTGGTAATTTAAACTTGCCACTGAGACAGCACAATCCAGGTGTTTCTCCAGCAAACTTCAATGCACCGCAATGGTTGCACACAACCTCCATTGGGCCAATTTGAACGGAAGGATGCGAGCTGTAGTCAATTCTGCAATCGTAATGAAACGCTACTCGATTCAAATCAACACTTGACGCAGTTCTTCTTATGCGTTGATTTAGATTATCACGTTGTTGAGTTGTTTGGTTTGCCCGACGATTTCTCATTGTTAACTGAGCCGTTTCATTTGCCGCCTGTCTTTCCTCTTGTGTTTGTGATGCACGAAGTCGGGCCATACTAACACGGCGATGTTCTCGTGCGATTTCTTGTTCATCCGTCGTCAATTGATAGGCGATATTCCGAACTCTACTTGCATTTCGGGTTCGACGCGAAATATTAGATCTTCTGGCTCGCGGCATTGTGAATTACACTGAGAAATGAACACACAAAACATGTGCTCATAACCTCACAGAATAAACAACTTTCATTGCAACTTACCGTTTGAAAATAGAATTCCAGACTAAAATGATTACTCTGAATGAAATAATAACCGAATAAGAATTGATTTTCAAAGTAATCCACCTAAAAATTAATTGCACAAACCGAAATTAACGTCTCTTTTCGCTGGTAATAGCAAATTCACAAAAAATCGTTTCAAAACAATAAATGTATTTAATCAAATTTATTTACAATAAGTCATAAGCTGATACAAATTTGAGAAACTGTTCAACTGTTCTGTTTGTCAGAAGTTGATGCACACAACGCCATCTACTGGCAATACGGAACCAGCATTTGAAATAATATTCGTTTTTATGGGTTCTTGAGTTAAGATGGCGTTGTAAAAAAGTTGATGCACACAACGCCATCTACTGGCAATACCGGAACCAGCATTTGAAATTATGTTCGTTTTTATGGGTTCTTGAGTTAAGATGGCGTTGTAAAATCGCTCCATACGAAATGGGAAAATGAATTTTCTTCATAATTTTTTTTTTCCGGAAAATTTCCGGAATTTTCTTGGGTATTCTTTTTGTTTTGGTGGAGGCCTAACCGAATTGGTGCTCATCATCGAAATCGGTCCAGGCGTACATGAGTTATAAGCGTAGTATCTAATATCACTCTCTTTTATATATATAGAAGATATATACGAGTATATATATATATATATATATATATATATATATATATATATATATATATATATATATATATATATATATATATATATATATATATATATATATATATATATATATATATATATATATATATATATATATATATATATATATATATATATATATATATATATATATATATATACTCGTATATATATTTATATACTACTACTCGTATATCTTCAAGCATATGATATGATGTGAACTTCTGTCTGCCCAACGATTTATTAACAAAAATATTCAATACTTCTTATAAATATTTGGAGTTTTAACTTTTGTTAAAATTGTTAAGGGTAATTTTGAATATATGCTATAATACTGAGATACTTAAAAATATTTCTTTGTTGTGTTTGTGATAGTAATAAGATTTTGTATTTCACAAAACATATTTTATATTTTGATATGTATGAATTGTCAAGAATTCGGCCACTCTAAATCGTACTGCACTCTGCGCTGTGTTTGTGTAGTTTGCGGTGATCTCCACCCTACAAGTACTTGCACCTTAGCTAAAGCTGACACATCCGCAAAGAAATGTAGTAGCTGTGGTGGTAGCCACAAGGCAAATTACAGAGGTTGCCCTGTATATAAAGATTTAAAATCAAAACTGTCGCAGAGTATACAATTAAAACGTAACTTATCCCCAAATCCTATTTATATCCAGCCTGCCACCACAAATCCTCAGATAGGTGACCCTATTATGCAAAAACCGAATTCTGGTCAAGCAACCTAAGCAAGTATTCTGCAGGGTAATGCACGGCAAGTTAACAATAACAATGCATCTAATAGTGGAGTAGAAGCCATGATCCTAAATCTTACTCAGTGTATGACGCAACTCATGTCTACAGTGCAAAATATGCTACAAGATTTTATTAAAGCTCAAAATCAGATGATCCAAACTCTTGTAATTAAAAAATGAGTTTGTTAAAAATATGTTAATGGAACGCAAACGGTGCTAACCAGCACAAACTAGCCCTTAATAAGTTTCTACATGACCACGAAATTGATGTTATGCTTTTGTCTGAAACACATCTCACAAACAAATACAACTTTCATCTCCCAGGCTTCAAATTTTACACAAATCATCCTGATGGTAAGGCACATGGCGGTACGGCTATACTAATCAGAAATCGGCTAAAGCATCATCTCATGCAATCGCATTCGATGCAATGGATGCAAGCTACATCAGTATCTATTAAAAATCGTGGCAAAGACCTGACGCTTTCAGCTATATACTGCCCACCCCGTTTTACTGTAACAGAAACTCAATTTAAAGAACTTTTTGATACACTGGGTGATAGATTTCTAGCTGGCGGTGATTGTTTTACCTTTTTATTTGTTTAATCTTTTTTTTTGTATTTTTAAATTTTTTCCTTTTGAGCAACTGCACTCCTCGGCGTCGTGTTTTGCACTGACGGCCTTCTCCCTTTCGCTCTCCAAAATAAGCCCACCTCGCAATCCGACATACCCTCAAGCAAGAGCAATATCGCACTCACTCTGTTGCATCTCTTCTGTGCTCCTCATCCGTCACACATCTCTTTCCCGCGCGAGAACATCCTCCGGCCTTGAGACTCGATTCTACTCGAGGATCAACTGGTTCAATATTTCAATTTGCGTATTACCGCAAAGTCGCTGAATCGGTCGGGTAAGGCTACCCGTCCCAGTCCAAAGTGTAACATTCCGTACCAGTCCATCGGAGCCCGGATGCAATTTCGATACTCGGCCCATTCGCCACAATGTTGGTGAAGTCGCTTCATTTTTGATAACGATCAGATCGCCTTCCTTTAGGTTACGCCTAGCTTCTTCCCATTTGGGCCGCTGTAACTCATGCTGATAACTGTCACTCCATAATTTCCAGAAACTTAGTTTTATCTGCTGCCTAGCTTGCCAGTAATTTAAACGGTTCTCCGGCCGTTGGCATGACACTTGTTCTCCCAAAACTAGCGTGAAGGATTCCCCAATCAATAGACGACCTGGAGCTAACGGGCTCAAGTCTTCTGGGTCAGCACTTTGTGCACACAGCGGACGAGAATTAAGGATTGCTCCGATTTCTGCCAGTAGTGTCTGCATTGCCCCAATCGTAAGTAGACGCGATCCCATAACTCGGCGTAAATGATGCTTGGTCGCCTTAACAGCGGCTTCCCACAAGCCCCCTTGATGAGGCGCAGCAGGGGTAATAAAGTGCCATTGTGTTTTTCGCGCTGCGAGTTGATCATAAAGGTCCGACTCCTGCCAGGTTCGAAGCATTCTACTGAGATTACGTTCCGCTCCCACGAAATTGGTCCCATTATCGCTCCAGAGATGTGAGCAGTGACCATAGCGAGATGTGAATCGAATAAAAGCCATAATAAAAGTATTTGTGCTCAGGTCAGACACAAATTCTAAATGTACTGCCTTCGAGACCATACATACGAATACAGCGGGAGAGGAAGGGTCCTTAAGCAGGACCCTTCCTCTCCCGCGATCTGGTCGTACCTGTATTGGGCCAGCATAGTCCACCCCTGCGTGAAGAAATGGTCGCGCGGGGCGAACACGGCAGGACGGCAGGTCACCCATCATTTGTTCGCCCAATTTAGCTCTTAACCTCACGCACGTAGTACAATCTCTTATTAGTATTCGTGCCAATGCTCGTACCCCTATTATCAAATAACACTGTCTTAGTGCAGATGTAAGTTGCTGTGCTCCACAATGCAATAATTTAAGATGCGTTTCTCGGGCTAATAACCAAGCCAGACGACCCTCACCAGGTAATATAGCTGGATCACACTGCTCAAACGGTAAGTCCGCATTCTGCAATCTTCCGCGCATCCGTAATATGTCTTCTCGCATAAACGGAGCTAGCGTCGCTATTGGACTGGATATTCGGGGCTGATAATTTTCCCGGAGATGTTGAAGAGCTCGGATGTCACCTGCAAAGTATGTAAGTTTTTCCTATTTGATCCAATGGGTTAACGCCGATTCGAGCTCTCTAATGCTTAGATGATTTTGCAGTTTTTCATCTAACGACGCACGACAATTACGACTAAATCTGAATATCCATGCCGTAACTCGCGTCAGACGTTCAATAGAAGAGTAACGATATAGAAGCGATTGATTACTTATGCTTATCGCATTGATGATTTTCTCATCTGTAGTGGCGATGGCTCATCGACATTCCTTTTGTACTTCGACTTCCAATTCTGAAGATAACCTCTCTGGTGACTGTGGCCATGTGGTCTTGGGCTGTCGAAGTAAGCATGGCCCATTCCACCACATCTTGGAACCAATCAGGTCGTTCATCGATATTCCTCTAGAGACAATATCAGCTGGATTTTGGTCAGTAGGAATGTAACGCCATTCGCTCATAGATGTTCTTTCATGAATTTGACGTACTCGATTTGCCGTAAACTGTTTGAGGGTGCCAATTTTGCGTTTTAACCACCATAAAACAATCATAGAGTCTGACCAACAAGTGGTGTATAAAATTGATATTTGATGCTCAGCTTTACAATCGGCTACCACGCGTTGCATGAGATCACTAAGCAGTAAAGCAGAACGCAGTTCAAGGTGTGGTATAGACTCCGCTTTCAAGGGAGCGACCCTAGACTTAGCCAAGACTAGATTAGAATATGTCATTCCATTCTCAATCAACATATATATCGCCGCGCCATAGGCCTGAATTGAGGCATCAGCAAAACCGTGCAGAGCTACACTAGCTTTTCTCGTATAGCCCAGCCATCGTGGAATCCGAAGAAGCTTGAATTGGTGAATCTGCGAATATATATCTCGCCAAGCATTATTCAAAATACTTGGCAGCACGGCATTCCAAGCAATTTTCTCATTCCAAATCCTTTGAAGTAACACCTTTGCCTTTATTATAAATGGCGCCGCCAAACCATCTGGGTCATAAAGTCGGGCGGTAACAGATAAAACTTTACGTTTAGTCCAACCAAAGGCAGGTTCTGATGGCAAAGATTCCACCTTGAAGATAAATTCATCTGAAGTTGTATTCCACCTAAGACCTAAAACTGACGTTTCTTCATTAGTGTTGAGTAGAGTTTCATTGTCAGTCGATGGCGGTTCCAAGACCGTTTGGATATGGGGAGAGTTAGATCACCATTTTACAAGCTCGAAACCTCCCGCAGCCAAAATTTCCCGCATCTGTAAGCTTAAGTTCATTAATTCTGGTACCGTGTCTGCTCCTGCAAGACAGTCATATGTATAGAAGTTCCGTAATACTGCTTGAGAGCCTAAAGGCCATTTCAATGCATTATCATAAGCATTGCCCTTACAGCACAGAATGGTGCGGAGGCCATCCCAAAAGTCACTGCAGTCAGCCAATATTCAGAAATTTCACCCGATTGGTTGCGCCAGAGGATTCGCTGAAAGTCCCAATGCTTCTTTGCTATCTTAACTTGCGGAAACATCTGCTTGATGTCGGCAGAGACGGCATATGCATGCAACCGAAACCCCCAGAGTAAGTCAATTAGATCTCGCTGAAGCTTGGGCCCAATCATCTGCACGTCATTCAATGATACTCCCGTATCAGTCGCACATGAAGCATCGAATACTACCCGAAACTTTTTCATCACTGCATGATGTGGAATATAGTAAGCAAATTCATCAGGCGGTCTAGTCACTGCTTGTAGCCAACCTCTCTTTAAGTACTCATTCATAAAATCACTGTACTTTTGCTTTAAGTCTGGGTCTCGCCTAAATCGTCGCTCCAAGCTCAGAAATCGCTGCAATGCTATTGATCGATTTGAACCGATACGGCTCCAATCCGCCAGGAGGGGAATCTGTAGTGTGTAACGGCCAGTCCTTTGATCAACACTGTGAGTGTTCTGGAAATGGAATTCGCATTCCTGCTCCTCAGCAGTCCAATTGGATTCGTCCCCGGGAAGCCCTTCTGATTCAAAGAATTTCTGCAGCAGTTGATCCAAACGACAATCCTCTTGATTTTCGACACCTTTTGCCGCAATTGCAGTTGTCAATGCAGTCGTTCCTACTGAAACCTTGCCAAACAACAACCATCCCAGTCGCGACTCCTGAGCCACCAATCCTGTTGTTAATTGCCGTATTTTTCCTTGCATTAGGCACGCCCAAACTCCCACGCCCAACAGCACTTGAACTGGAGCCGGTTGATTAAATACTGGATCAGCCAATGCTGCTGAAATATCAGGTGGCAAATTCTTTTTGTTCAGTTGCTCTTGAGGCAAAGAAATTTCTCCAAGTACAGTCGGTACTACTAAAAACGTTGCGAGCATTAGAGGTTCGTCACTATAAAGGGATGTTAAGTGTCCGGAGATGAGCTTCCGGCACGTACGAGATTCTGATGCAATCGCAGGCAAGATACTAACTGAAGTTCGGCGTGTAGGAATCTGATGCTTGGTTACGAATATTTCGCTTATTAAATTAGCTTGGGCACCCGTATCGCACATAGCTCGCATTTTTACAGTATATCCGTTATGCATTAGAAGTCGTATTTGTGCAGTAGCCAATAGATTCAGATATAAGTCATCGTGTGCTTTCACAGACGATCGAATCCATTTGTTTGGCGGAGGGGAAGTTGGGATGGTGAAAACTCCGAGGCTATTTTCACCTTCGCGCAATAACTGCAATTGCTCCCTATCTGAGATATTGTTGGCGGCTTCTGTTGATATTGGTAGCCGAGATGTTCTAGATCCTGAATTATTCGTAAAACCGGTGGAAAATCCTTGTGGGCATATGATACTATTGTGGGGTGCCTGCGAGCATCGGGGGCACCGGCTCATTCCGCAATTACGCGCGAAGTGTCCACGACGTAAACAATTCTGGCATAAACTGAGTTCAATTATTCTTCGAATTCTATTTTCGCGACTGAAATGTAGAATGCCAGCACATCGATGGAAAGCATGAAATCCAGAACAGTGAGGACATGGGTTTGTGTTGAAGCCCGTCAATGCTCCAGATCTTGAACGATCGCGTGAGGTCAAACTGACTTGGCGTTGTCTCTCGTTTGTCAATGAAGTTGATATATCCCTACCCGGTGCACGACATAGCAGTCCACTGGATCGTCTTTCAAACCAAGCAAAAAAGTCCGTTTGCAGGTTTAGAATACGGTCTGTGGGCCGCGCCATCTCCCATTGGCTTCGAGAAGCACCATCCAATCTGAACTCTAGAAAGTTGAGGATGATCAAATCGCGTTGCTCTTCGGAATTCAGCTATCTTGCGAACATGCGCAAACGTGTTGTATCGAGTATATTACGGATCAAAATGTAAGTTGACTTCGGCCAAGTAGGCAAATCCAAGATTGCTGAGCAATACGCCGCATGACATAAATATTCGTTGTCATACGAGGAACATAATGTCTCCCAAGCATCTATAAAACTTTCGTCACGTTGAGGCCATGACCCCAATGCTCTGACTGCTGTTGGGGACAAATTCGCTCATATAGCTCGCAAAAAAATACTCATTAAATAGCTCGCAAAAAAAATATTCAGTAAAATCGCTCTTGGGGACATATTCGCTCATATAGCTCGCAAAAAAAATATTCAATAAATAGCTCGTAAAAAAAAGTTCTGTAAAATATGTTCGCAAAAAGAATAAATTTATATTCAATAAATTCGCTGCTCTTCGTACCTTTCTTTGCCTGACCAGAATCATCGCCCTTCGCCTTAAGACTAAGCGGTTGCTTTACAACTTTCCCGCTCTTTGCTCTAGGCATTTGACAATATTCATCATACCACATAAAAAAAAATTCAACAACCAAGTAAAACCAAAATATTCATAGTATAAATTTAGGCTGGCAATTTAAGATAATGGAGTCCGAAAGTGTGCTGGTTTATGGATACGCTTATGCGATCAGTTTCTTAGCACCTGCACCAGCCAATGAACTTTGAAGCTTTCGGCGAAAACACCAATCCAAACTTAACGAATATAATACTCCACCAAGAGAGAAATATCGTGAAGGAATGTGCTTCACCAACAGATGGCTCTACACAACTCAACTGAATAACGCCACCACCACAATAAACACTTTTTCACTGTACACAGCCGCACTTATAACTTATTAGTATATATGTATGTATTTCCTCTGCAGATCCATAGGTCGCTGGTTCGGGTATCCGGCTCGAAGGACCAAATGTTTTACCTTTTTATTTGTTTAATCTTTTTTTTTGTATTTTTAAATCTCCTCGGCGTCGTGTTTTGCACTGACGGCCTTCTCCCCTTCGCTCTCCAAAATAAGCCCACCTCGCAATCCGACATACTCTCAAGCAAGAGCAATATCGCACTCACTCTGTTGCATCTCTTCTGTGCTCCTCGTCCGTCACACATCTCTTTCCCGCGCGAGAACAGTGATTATAATGCGAAACATAAACACTGGGGCTCTCGCCTAATTAATCCAAAAGGCCGAAAATTGTACAGTGCAATAACTAACAGACATATTAAATTCGATTTTGTCTCACCAGGACAGCCCACTTATTGGCCAACAGACGCAAAGAAAATTCCTGATCTTATTGATTTTGCTATTTCTAAAAATATGGATAGGCCTTTAGTATCAGCGGAAACCTGTGTCGATCTGTCCTCTGATCAATCGCCTGTAATAATCAACCTTTATGAACAACTAGAATATACAAGCCCACAGTTTCGCCTAGGGACCAACCAAACCGATTGGCTAAAATACAAAAAGTATATTCGTAGTCATATCTCTACAAGAGTTGAGGTAAAACATGCAGATGATATAGATAATAATATTCATATTTTTAACTCCATGCTAGCGACTGTAGCCATAGTGGCAACGTCAAAAACTACTTCTAAAATGTGCAAGTATGCCTGTACAAATAGATAAATTGAAAAACTTGTAGCACAGAAACGACGGCTGCGCCGAGAATGGCAGAAACATCGCTCACCCATCTCTAAATACAATCTTAAAGCAGCCGAAAGGGCGCTTAAAGATGCTCTTACAAAGGAGGAGGATAAAAACCTAAAAGAGTACCTGAAGAAGGTAACCCCAAATTCTACCGAAAGGTATTCCCTTTGGAAGGCATCTAAAAACTTTAAGCCTCCAATGGAAGGTGTAAAACCTCTAAGAAACCCGTACGGCGCGTGGGCTCAAAGCGATCAAGAAAAAGCACTCTGCTTTGCACGACATCTATGCAACGTGCTCCAACCGAATATTGCTACAAACTCCTTTCCATTGCCTGCCTTACCTTGCAGTACTGAGATTGCTCAGTCTATTAAAATTTCCCTTCCTGAAATAGCCAAACATATTAAAGAACTGAATCCAAAAAAATCAACTGGATTCGATAATCTTACCCCGAAAATGCTAAAACAGTTACCAGATTCTGCATCAGCATTTCTCTGTAAGCTTTTTAACGCAATTTTGGGCATCGGTTACTATCCGAATGCATGGAAGAAGTCTCAGATATGTATGATAGCTAAACCTGGAAAAGACGCAACGCTACCGTCATCATATAGACTTATCAGCCTGTTGCCTTACCTTTCCAAATTGTTTGAGAAACTACTATTAAATAAACTATCTGCTTTTCTTCATGAAAATACCGCAACACCAATTCGGTTTTCGCGAAAAACACAGCACTATTGAGCAAGTGAATCGAATTTGAAATGAAATAAGAAAAGCATTTGAAATCGGGGAGTTTTGCTCTGCAATATTCCTTGACGTGGCTCAAGCATTTGATAAGGACTCAAGCATTTGATAAGGATTTCAAGGACTGATGTTCAAAATCAAAAAGTTTCTCCCAAAAAGCTATCATAAAATTCTTGAGTCTTACTTATCCAATAGACGTTTCAGTGTAAAAGTAAACGCATTTATTTCCGAAGATTTTTCCAATTTCAGCCGGTGTGCCCCAAGGTAGCGTTCTAGGCCCTACATTAATGTAATATTCACATCTGATACTCCTATAAGTGAAAGCACGCTAATTTCAACATTTGCGGATGATACCGCCATACTCAGTTGCAATAAATGTTCGATAAAGGCATCGAGAGCACTACAAGAGCACTTATTTAGGGTAGAAGAATGGCTAGGATTGTGGCGTATAAAGGTCAATGAGCAAAAAAGCAAGCACGTAACATTCTCTTCGAGGCCTGGTACGTGTCCAGCCATTCGGCTCAATAATATCGGGATTGCACAAGCTAATGAAGTCACCTATCTCGGCATTCATTTAGACAGGCGCTTAACTTGGCGTACGCACATTTCAGCTAAAATTTTAAATATGAAGTTGAAGGTCGCCAAGCTGCATTGGCTAATAAACCACAAATCTACCTTAAGTCTAGAATACAAAATCCTCCTACACAATGCAGTTATTAAGCCGATATATATATATGTAAGGGATATATATATATATATTCGTTCCCACGAAGCACCTGACAATAATAAGAGGATCAACTTACAATCACTAAGTACATGCCGACGTAGTGCACGCGCATCCGGCAGAGCAGCAGCGACTTAGCCATTGTGGGAACCATCATGTCATAGTTTTAGGGCAGCGGATAAGTTAGGCTATGTTATGTTTATTCTAGGCTAAAAATATATGTAACGTTTTATTAGTCCGCATTTGGATAGAACGAATCGCTGTCAAAATAATTTATTTAAACAAAATAACAGTGCGTTTCAATTAGAGCCAGTGGTCGGCTTATTAAATTATTATTTTTTATGTGACGCGTCGCCATCTCGTTAACTGGCGCCCGAGCAGGGAACCTGACTCCTTTGTGGTATAGTTGTTAGTACACCCTCTTGAGGGAGACCGAGGTTCAATACCTCGCGAAGGAGTCAGCGGTTCAGAGACCGGTCACAACAGGGTTATCCTTTTCTAATTTCTGGTTGTTCAAAACATTAGACACGCTCTTAGGAGTGAATTTTGTCGTAACCATGGGAACACGGCAATTATGTTCTAATGCCTGGACAAATTCCACCATTGGAGACCAGTAAGGAAGAGGGAACCCTTGCGTGAAGTAAGTCGCGCCTTAGTAGGTTGCCCACGACTTTAAAAGTGGCATCTAAAACGGAGAACACGATCCTTCCATGACCGGCTCAAAAGTTTGTGCGGGATTCTTCAATAAAATTGGCTTCAATTAAATTGAAGAATTAAATTTTAAAAATATTATAAAATATTTAAAAACAAATAGAACTGCGTTCAATAAATAAAAGAGCCTGCTGCGACTCTGTAGCCCAAAAAGCCAGACCCTCCTGCTATGCTATAAAAAGTCTATAGTAAGATACCTGCCGCAATCTTCAATTTTTTGTTATCATTCCAGACCAAAAATAATACAGCAAATAACAACCAAAAATAATGCAGCATAAACAAAAACAGGAAAGAGAATAAATTGCTAAACGAAAGAATTTAGTGTAAAGTTCTCTAAGAATGAAAATCTTGTGAGTTATGGGACAAAAAGCATAAGAAAAAATTAAAAAAAGAGTTCCAAGTGCATTAAATAAAATAAAAATGTTTGTGTAAACAATAGTGATAATAATTGTGCTCTAAGCGTGATTTTCCAAGGTATTTAATTAATTCTTTGCCTTTTACATTTTGTTACAAATATAATGGAAGATATTACAAATTCTTTAACGAGCTTGACTAGTCAATGCTCTGATAGAACAGCTGAAAGGGCTGGAAGGCCGCGTAGAGAGATTAGAAAGAACAGGGGATGAAACCCTAGTTTCCACCGCGGTTAGGGCAGAATTGAAAAGAGTCGAAGATCGCATAGCGCAGGTTGAGGGCAGGGAATCGGAGCCTGGCCTCAACCCATTCGGTGAATCAAATTCCGTAGCTATTTGTGCCTCAAGAACAGAACAGGAACTAAAAGAAATATGTAGGCTTCCAGACTGTGTTAAGGAATTACAGGTGTTCGAGGACAATCCAGTAAAATATGATTCCTGGGTACATAGTGTCGAATCGATTCTCAAAGATTTTGAAGTAGTGCGGGATAAGCCCATTTATAGAGCAATATTGCAGCACATAAGGCAGAAGATTCGGGGCGGTGCCGATACGGCGCTGGTGTCATATAATATTTTTGATGACGAATGGCCATCCATTTAGAGCGTTGTGTCATTACACTATGCTGACAAGAGGGATATTGGTACTCTAGAACACCAACGGCTAAACCCTTAACCAATTTGACTAGGGGGAGCAGGCACAGGTTAAAGCAAACCAATCAAGGAAAATTTCGATTAACTTGGACGAACAGGCTATTAAAGCTTTTCGAGAATTGAAATTGTTATTAACTTCTTATAAGGTTTAGCGTTCCCTGACTTTGAAAAACCATTCAATTTGACAACTGATGCCACTGACTTTGTGATTAGAGTTGTCCTATCCCAGGGCGAAATAGGTAGCGATATTTATATCACGAAATATAGTGTGATATAAATATCGCTACGTGATACACGTGATACACAGGCCTATTGCCTATGTGTCCGTTCCTTGAATAAAACCGAGGAAAACTATGCGGCAAACGAGAAGGAAATGCTGGCGATATGGGCCCTGGATAACCTACGCAATTATATTTATGGTGCAAAAAAAATTAAAATCTTTACAGACCACCAGCCCCTAACTTTCGCAATGGGAAATAGAAATTATAACGCAAAACTTAAGCGATGGACTGCCCGAATTGAGGAGTATAATTACGAGTTGATTTACAAGCCTCGTAAATCAAACTTTGTAGACGATGCTCTCTCGAGGCTTAAAATGGAACTAAATCACTTGCCAGGTTCAAGCGATTCTGTTACGGATATAGCTAGTGTAGGCCTAGATTCTGCCACTGAAACAGCCAGCGAAGACAACTATTCAACAGCCGCCACCATGCATAGTGCGGAAAGGGACAGCTCTGATTTGCTTCCTCACGTAGATACTCCGTTGAACGTATTTAAGAAACAATTGGTTGTGAGACAAGGTAATGATCTTCACTGTTGGGAAACGCTACATCCCGGGTACAAGCGCCACTACATATCTATGGAAATTAATAGTCCAAATTTAATAATCAACTTAAAGAATTTTTTGAATCCTACTGTAATTAATGGGATAAAAATACCTGAAGCCTTCTTACAAACACTTCAGGACGTTTACGTAGAATACTTTTCCCAGTATAAAATAAGGCTCACTCAAAAGGTTGTGGAGGATTTAACGAATGAAGAAAGGATCTGTCGGATCATTGAAGATGAGAATAAGCGTGCACATAGGAAACCGCGGGAAAACGGTGCTCAAATAATTGAAAAATTCTATTTCCCACAGATGAATGCCGTTATTACAAGATATACCTCAAATTGCGAGATTTGCAAAGTGGACAAATACGACCGACATCCTCCTAAGCCTCAACTGCAACAAACCCCAGTGCCCACATACCCAAGCGAAATTTTACACATAGACATCTTAGAATTACAAAAGCAAACATTTCTTAGTTGTATTGACAAATTCACTAAATTTGCAAAACTCTTTCATATTAAAAATAATTCCGCAAATCCATCTTCTTTCAAAATTAACTAAAATCCTTCTGCACAATAGATCTTTTAGGTCGCGGTGTTCTTTTAGCCTGTTAATAATAATAATAAACTAAAATCCTTCACTATTTTACAGTACCCAAAAATATTGTTACAGATAATGAGAGAGGTTTTATAAGCCCTACCGTTTCTAACTACATTAGATCTTTAGGAGTTGAATTGTATCAAACGCCAACCCAGCGCAGTGAGATAAACGGTCAAGTAGAACGACTTCACTCTCTCATAGAAATTTATCGCTGTCTGAAGCAAGAAATGGCCAATCTGACGCCGAAAGAAAGTATATATAGCACGGTGACAAACAAAAACCTTGTGATGCATTTCTTGACAGGACACAAAGAAGCAATTACCAAAACCTCGCGGACTTTCGAAATAAAATCCATGAAGAAATTCGAACGCAAATAGAAAGGAATAAGGAATTAAGAAATTTAAGATTAAACAAAAAGAAAAAGATTGCCAAAAAGTTTGATTTGAGTAACCAAATGTATATTGCAGATAAACAGATAAAGAGTAAACAAAAACCCCTTTACAAGAAAGAAGTATTGGCAAGGGATAACGAAGTGACAGTTGTAACTGAAACCGGTAAAAGATTTAATAAGACACACGTAAAGAACTAGTAAAAAGAAAGCAATAGCTTTAATAGTAATTGGCAAAGAATTTATAGGCACTAAAAAAAAAAAATTAATGCATAAGGCACTTACCTATTCATAATAAATGCACCCTAACATTGTTATTGAGATATAAGATCACACATAATCATAAAAAAATATATATACCTTTAGGTAAACATAAAGATTGTTGTTCCACATATTCATCACAGGTTGCTTATAAAAAAGGGATACCTTTTAATAAAAAATATAAGATATAAAAATATTACAAAATACGAGATATAAAATATTAGATACAAAATAGGTTAGCGAATGCACCCCTAAAAATAGTAATAGAATATGCTAGATACTTTGTAAAAAATATAAAAAATTAAAAATAAATAAATTTAAAAAAAATTGTTTGTAAAATAAAAATAATTTTAAAAAAAATTTTAACTGTAGAATTTAAATATAATAAGCAATATGCAATGATTATTTGCCTACTAAAAATTAATTAGAAATTAAATCAATAGTTACGGAATACATGTAAAACTAGGACCCAAATTTTTCTTTATTACTAATCATATTTTAATTAGTTTATTTTTAAATCAATTAAATGTTAGTTTAAATAAAATTATAATTATCATACTATCCTTGATAGTGTTGTCTTAACATATATACGAGTAATGTAATAAAAAAGAGGGGGAAGGGAGTTATAATATTAATACAGATATTTCTTATTACAGTTTAGGACTATTCTTAACAATAGCTGCAGCACATGGTTTCCAGGTTTTCAGCTACCAATCCCCAATAGTATCAGTTCGCGACGGAGATGGATGGGTTATAAACCATTGTTTCAAACTCGTACACATCGTGGATTTGAATACATACAGGGACTTACTTCTAAACATTTCATCTATGTCCAACTCCACTATGCAAAGCAATGACAAAAACTCGTATACGAATATCACTTTAGGTGGATAATCAATCGATTGGATGAATTAAGAGCAACAGGTTCAAGAAGAACTCGGTCGATAGATTGGATAGGCTATGCCTGGAAGTGGATCGCAGGCTCTCCGGATGCTGCCGATTTTCAAGAGCGAGGACAACATAATTGAGAACAATAACCACCAATATAAGGTGAACGAGAAACTTTTCATTTCGACCCTTTTAGAATTAATTCACTTTCTAAACATCCATCAAATAGACTTTATGCTTATTTCAGAAACACATTTCACAGAAAAAAATAGTTTTAAAATCCCGCACTACAAACTGTATACCACAAACAATCTACTAACAAACGCAATACTAATAAAAAGCAGAATAAAACACCATTCACTAACCAGCTTCAATAAAGCCTATTTGCATGCAACGTCAATATGCATTGAAGAGTACATTACTAATTTATCAGTCACAGCGATTTATTGTCCGCCGCGGTGCAGTATAACAGAATAGCAATACAACGAATTTTTTGCATCCCTCGGGACTAAATTCATAGTTAGCGGGGACTTCAATGCGAAACACACATACTGGGGTTCCCGCCTGATCACACCCAAAGGCAGAAAACTATGGTCGGTTGTCAGCAAATTTGGCCTGGACATAGTATCTTCCAATCAACCAACATACTGGCCCTCAGACAGGCGGAAAACACCAGATTTGATAGATTTTGGGATATTCAAAGGTCTTGCTAGATCGAACATATCTGCGAAACCGTGCTATGATCTATACTCAGACCACTCGCCAAACAACCATCAAAATCAACTCCACTATTACACCCCCACCAGATTCACATTTAATGCTGCATAATAAATTTACCAACTGGATAAACTACAAAAAATGCATAAGTACTCACCTTCAGCATGACTGTAAACTTACAAACTCACATGATATAGATTTTGCGATAAAATTATTAAATCAGCTGATGCTATTTGGGGCTAAAGTAGCTACTCCTGTAAAAAAAAAACCAATGCAGAATTAGAACCTCAATTTTCAGTTCTAATAAGATCGAAGCTGTAGTTAAACAGAAAAGGAATCTCAGAAGGAAATGGCAACAATCCAGATCACCAAACCTTAAAAATCAACTGTTATGTTGCTCCAGGAAGCGTAGAACGATCCTTAAAGCGGCAAAAGTGAAAGAACTTCAGCAGTATCTTGAAAACTTATCCCCCACTATATCTACTGATTATTCCTTGTGGAGAGCAGCGAGAAACTTGAAGCGTCCCGCCCTCACCGACCCGCCTCTACGTTAAAGTGACGGAACCTGGGCTAGAAGTTACAGTGGAAAGGATACTCTGTTCGCTAGCCACCTTAAAGGAGTTTTCACCCCAAATCCGCCAATAACGAGCTTCCAGTTTCCGACTTTGATTTCGAAGCACACACAAATACCTCTCGTAATAAAAAAGAAAAATGTATTTCAAGCGGTGTACAAAGACCTACACATTAAAAAGCCCCGGGACATGACCAAATAACAGGTAGGAAGATAAAAGAACTACCCCATTTAGCGTGTATTCATTAAGTGCATCTCTTCAACGCTATCCTTCGATTCGGGTATTACCCAATACACTGGAAAATGTCTAAATTCATTATGGTAGCGAGACCCGGCAAGGACCATACACTCAGCCTCCTACCTCTGCTTTCGAAAATATTTGAAAAACTGTTTGTTAAGGCAATATCCCCTATAATAACAGATGGGCAAATGATCCCTCAACGCCAGTTTGGCTTCAGAAAACATCATAGCACAATAGAACAAGTGCATCGCATTGTCTCGATTATTAGGAAGTAATTCGAAAATAAAGAATATTGCCCAGCAGTCTTCCTGGATATAACTCAGGCTTTTGACAAAGTATGGCACGAGAGCCTCTTATATAATCTTAAAAAGTTAATGCCTGGAAACGTCCACAATCTACTCACAAACTTTTTGTCGCAGAGGAAATTTGTGGTAATTCATAAAGGGTTCACTTCAGACCCATGTGACATTCATGCCGGTGTCCGCATGGGAGTGTACTGGGTCCTCTGCTATACTTGCTCTACACATCAGACATGCCGACCAGCAGTCACACACTTATCTCGACGTTTGCGGATGATACAGCCATTTTATGCTCAAACGCTTGCCCTAAAATAGCTATCAGTCACCTCCAAAAACATCTTAACTTGCTGGAGGTCTGGCTAGCTAACTGGAGAATTAAAGTCAACGAATCCAAATGTGTTCACGTCATGTTCACTCTGAGAGTGGAAACATGCCCTTCTCTAAAAATAAACGGACAGTCTATCCCACAGACCGCAAACCTTAAGTACTTAGGCATTCATCTTGACCGGAGGCTCACATGGGTAAACATATAGAAGCTAAAAAAAACTCAAATAAAACTAAAAATCAATCAACTTCACTGGCTTGTAAGCAAAAAGTAAAAACTATCCCTATCTTTCAAAATACTACTATACAAAGCCGTTGTAAAGCCAATATGGACCTACGGAATCCAGCTGTGGGGAACCACATCGCCATCTAATATTGTTAAACTCTAACGTAGCCAATCAAAATGCCTTAGGACAATTACAGGTGCACCCTGGTACTTAAAAAATGAGAATATCCACAGAGATTTAAAAGTATCTACAATAAAAGAAGAAATAAAAAAATGCTGTAGAAGTTACTCACAGAAGCTGAAACTACACCCGAACACCTTAGCAAGGGAGCTATTGTCAAACAAAGGTCATAAACGATTAAAAAGGAAATATACCATTAACCTACTACAATAGCAATTAACTCTGTACTCGTATATATATTCTCAACTGTACTGTATAATGTAATATGTACCTATGTAATCCAATGCTAATTCATATTATGTTAAATTAGTTTTTAAGATTCGAAAAACTTATTGTGAGTTTCTTATATTCTAAGAAAGATTGAATAAATAATATACGAGTATATGAAAAAATAAGAAATTAAAAATAATTTCTACCCGCAAAACATTGCAGAAAGTGAACCAGATAGTCGACAAAATCAACGTTATATCAAAAGATTCCTGAGACGACCAAGTTGAGGGAGACATTCTGAACAAGCTACTCGTCATAAGAGCTGAAGTCAGTGTAATTGTTCGGGCTTGTCAGATGGCCAAGACCGGAATCGTAAACGGAAATTTGCTGGACAAAGAAGAAATAAACCAAATCCTGGCAGAAATAGAGACGCTTCCTTATCAAAATGCTATAGAGGCGATCGAGTTTGGAAGGCCTTCAGTATATACAAATGGTTCCCTCTTGTTGTACGTCCTGGCAATGCCGAAATTAAACACGGCAAAGTACCATCATCTTATAAGCAGAGCCGCAATAATTGAAGGTAAACAAATTGATTTGGAATTCTCACAAATGCTGCTAAGCCAGTCGGAGACATACGGTTTGAAGGACAAATGCCTCGTGATTAACAACTCGACCGTTTGTGAAGAAAAGGTATTACAAAGGATTCCTGAAGATAGCTGCTTACCCCAAGTTTTAAAAGGAGGTCACGCCAAATGTCAATTCCGTACAAACAAGGAGGAGGTAATCGAAATGCTTACCGCGAGTACAATCTTTTTAACCAATTTTAAATGACAAATCGCAAGCGAGAACACAACAACCCTTATCGAGGGCACTAACGTAATCCAGTTAACAAATGAAACTACTCGTATATTTATTCGAAACCAAACGTTCACTAGCAGAAGTATCTCGCACCTACAAGCACTTCCGCCTGTTCTGGCAAATGTCACTAATCAAGGACTAAAGGTGGACATTGATTACTTACACGAACTAAGCATCGAGAGCATCAGACGCCTTGGTCGTTTGAAAGCTACGCTAGGGGTTTACCTAATTTCGGGTATCGTTATCATAGTTCTGGTGATTTCTCTTTTCATGGCACTATGGCACGTCGTGACAAAGAAGCTCAGTATACCACCGATCAAGTCGCTGGAGGAACAAACTAACGTCGCAGGACTACCTATGAAGCCACCTCGATCCTTCCAATCACACATTGATCTGCGGGACGGAGACTTTTAAAGGGGGAGGAGTTATCATGCAGCGTTCCCACGAAGCACCTGACAATAATAAGAGGATCAACTTACAATCACTAAATACGTGCTGACGTAGTGCACGCGCATATGGAAGAGCAGCAGCGAGTGCACTGACGACTTAGCCATTGTGGAAACCGTCATGTCACAGTTTTAGGGTAGCGGATAAGTTAGGCTGTGCTTATGTTTATTCTAGGCTATAAATATGTGTAACGTTTTATTATTCGGCAGTCCGCATTTGGGTAGAACGAATCGCTGTCAAAATAAATTATTTAAACAAAATAATAGTGCGTTTCAAAGCCAGTGGACGGCTTCAAAAAATTATTACTTTTTATGTAACGCGTCGCGATCTCGTTAACTTATATATATATATATATATATATATATATATATATATATATATATATATATATATATATATATATATATATTGATATATATATATATATATATATATATATATATATATATATATATATATATTTTTTTTTATTTTTTTTTTTTATTGCGTTGTTGGTGTCACTGTTGAAGTCGAGATTTCCTTGTCTTCGATTGGAACAGATTGAATTAATTTTAAATGGTAGGCACACTATTTCCGCAATTGAAAACTGCCATTGAATAGAATGTTCGTGAGGTATTTGCATTTCAATTGCCGCAATTAAACTGTCGGACCCAGTTATGCAGTTATCCACGTCGAAACTGTATAGATATATATATATATATATGTATATATATATATATATATATATATATATATATATGTATGTATATATATATATATATATATATATATATATATATATATATATATATAAATATATATATTTATGAAGGGAGCGAAATGCCAAATACAAACAAAGAAGTTTTGTCGACATTACACAACAATTGGGAATTATCAATTCATGATGAGAAATGTGATGCTGTTTTCGCTTTCTGTTCGCCTGGTATGAGTGGCCGACATAATCAATAGAAGCAGATTTGTTGGTACCGTACAATAAATTCTGAATGAAGAAGAAGGATTTGTTTATATAGGGTGTTTTTTTAGACGTGTGGTTCTCAAGCAGAAATAAAACGCATATAATTTTATGTTATGGCCAAGAATTTAGATTTATTATAAAGATAAGGGTTTGCCATTATGTTTTAAAAATGATTTCGGGCAAGTGGCCGCCGCGGCTGCTTCGAATAAATTCCAGCCGAGAGGCCCAATTTTCGACCATTTTTTGCAGCAATTGTTGCCGTATGTGAGCAATAACGCGCCCAATAATCTCTTCCAATGCGTCAATCGTCTCGGGCTTGTCTGCGTAGACAAGCGACTTTACATAGCCACACAAAAAATAGTCCAACGGTCTTAAATCGCACGATGTTGGAGGCCACGCCACAGACCCACGACGCGAGATAATGCGCTCACCAAAAGTTTCCTTCAATAAATTCATTGTTTCGTTGGCTGTATGGCATTTAGCTCCGTCTTGTTGGAACCAAAGGTCGTCCACATCAACATCCTCCAATTCAGGCACGAAAAAGCCAATAATCATGGGTCTATAGCGTTCCCCATTGAATGTAACAGTATAGCCGGCTTCAAATTTGAAGAAATATGGACCAATGATTCCCTCTGCCCATACAGCATACCAAACAGTGAGTTTTTGAGGATGTAACGGCGTCTCAACAATGGCTTGTGGATTATCGTCACTCCAAATGCGACAACTTTGCTTATTAACGTACCCATTCAACCAAGTGAGGTTCACCGCTGAACAAAATTTTCTTGTGAAATCGGGAACGGTGGCCGTCTCGTTTTGGGCCCATTCACCGAACGTGCGACGCGCTTCATGGGCGTTCGGCCATAAACTTATGAAATGGCAAACCAAACTGAGCATAAATCAAGTGACAGCTGTCAAAAGGACCAACTCCGAAGAAAGTATTGCCAGATTGAAAACCACACGTCTAAAAAAAACACCCTTTATTTGAAATATAATTTGCATATTAAAAATATATAAAAATCCATAAATTCTATATATGTAAAATTTTTATAAAAATTGTATATTTCTTATATTAATTTGAAAAATGAAAGAATATATATACCAATTAAGAATTGTAAGTGACGTACAAATGACACGTGCACGCACATTTTCATATTTATTTTAATATAACATCATAACATATATTAATATACCACTACAAGTGCTTTTTTATAAGCATACATAATCGTATGTATAATTATAATGTTGCATATACAAAATTGTTCATAAAAATGTATACGGAAAATGTTGATTAAGCTCCTAGGAACATGTATACAAGTATCAGAAACAAGTTTTCCTCCCTGCGATTTCACTGGAAGAAACGTGAAAAAGGGAAATTGGATGTCTCTATCATTTATGTTTCTGGTTAAGACATGAATATTGCCATGAATTATAGCTAGTCGAGACTATGTAGTGGGGGACCCATGTCGATCTTAGAAAAAAATTTCACCATTCTCAATTCTTGCACCCAAAGTGTCTTAATTGGAAAATAAAATATTTTATATAGTATAGTGATTGATAAATAATTAAAAAGTGTAATTTCAAAAACAGTGAGTTATAATTATGAATTGTTTATAAATTTGTAATTGAAGATAAATTTTAAACATGTTACACAGAAAATATTGGACGCAATATTATATGTCTGACCAGCGGAAGTGTGTCCTTCGATGCAATAGGTGGCACATATGTTTCAAGTTTCTTATGGAAGGTCCAGATGGAAGGTAATGTTAAAATAGATGTTTTTTGTTTGTTAAAATGTCTTGTGTTATAGTGCTGCATTTGGCTTAGTAAATGTGATACCTATTTCCTTTTTGTGTGTGTTTCTTAGCCTGTTTTGACAAAAAAAATTAAATTCGTAAAATTAATCTTAAGTGTGTTTATTAAATAAGATTGCTTAAATTCGAAAAGATACGGATGGGGTTCTTGGCGTCCGTCCGGCTCCATCGCAGCGTTGAGAAAGAGAGAAAAATGAAAAACGCCGGAAACACAATGTCTGTCATTCGGGAGCCAACAAACAGGCTAGTTCCGCTTGCCATGAACACGATGTGCTGCTGCCACGGTGTGTCAATAGATGGCGCGCGGAACCAGCACCTGCTTGCGGCGCCGCACTCGACAACTAGGTGGTGGTAGTGATGTCGCCAAAGATATAGTGGGGTCTACAATATGTAGATATAGTGGTGAAGGGTAATTGTGAGCCAGTTTCAGATTTTAATAATGATCCAATGGTTTTTTCCGCTTTACAAAATGTGTGTGTTGTATAATTTTAAAAAAAAATTGACAACAAACAAAAAATATCTGAACCTATATCCAAAAAGAGCGAAATTCAATGCAGGAAAAGTCTACGTACAAAAAGCATAAAAGTACTTATTGAGGCAAATAAACACAATATCAAGGCTGTTACTTCAACAGTGGTATTGTTATTGCTTGGGAATTTTAAGAAAAAAATCAATTTCAAATATTTTTTTGTAATGGAAACTAAACGAAAGGAAATCAACGTCAGTGAACGAATATCATGACGCATCTTTGGCAGAAAGGGAAAACATATCGTGAAATTGGTGCAATTGTAGACCAAGCACGCTCTTCTTTACAAACAGTTATTATTAACTTAAAAAAGACGGAAAAATTAACCTCAAAACTACGCTCTGGTCGTCCATCAATTTTAAGTACCAGGGAAACCCAAGGTCTTACAAGGTAAGTAAAAGTCAATCCAACAGCAGCAACAGCAGCGGAGCTGGCAAAGGATGTTGAGAAGAAGCACACAAGAAAATTCTGTAGAGATACTGTGCACAAATTTATAAGAAACACCACTACCATGACCGTATCGCTCGAAAAAACCATATGTTTCAAACGTTAATAGACCTAAAGAACAAGAATTTGCCAAAAAATATTTAAATGAAGGTGAAAACTTCTGAAAGAAGGAACTGCTTTCTGACGAAAGCAAATTTTTCATGTTTGGCTTTAAAATTCTACGATAATCCGGTGCAGCCTTCCATAAAAATCTTTTAACTGGCACAGTTAAACACGGCGGTGGAGGAATGATGATCTGGGGAATGGGCAAATTGGAGTTTATTGAGAATAAAAAGAACTACCTAAATATTGAAATGGGAGATGAAGATCAGCGCAAAAAATCTTTCGTTAGATCCATCATTTTACTTCCAGCACGCCAATGACCCAAAGCATACAGCAGAAGTTGTGAAGCTTTGACTCCTCCATAATGCACCCCATCAGTTGCGCACGCCCCCAAAATCACCAGTGCTAAATCCGATTCAACATTTATGGGATTTACTAGAACGGTGCATTATAAATCACCATTTTTCCTCAAAGGCTATGCTTAAGGACGTAATTCGGGCGGAGTGGGCAAACATTAGTACCACAGAGACCGCAAAATTAGTCCAGTCAATGCCGAAACGGTTAGAAAGGGTTAGCCAACCAGTTATTCTGTATTATTTTTTTATATTAATTTTGGAAATTTTAGTTAATTTTTCCTTTCATTTATATTTTGTACGTAGACTTTGAATTTCGCCTTTTTCCCATTAAAAAACTATGATACTACATCAACAACAACAATTTTTTCCCATTAAAAGACTATGATGCTGCATCAACAAAACTTTATAAAATCATCCCGATATAGCATAAATAACAACAATTTATTGTTTTCATATGTTGTACGTAGACTTTTTCTGCTAAGTGTAAAATATCATTATTTAAATCTTTATTATAATTAAAATTATAACAAAATATATAAAGCACTAGCTGCTAAGGCTATCGGCTTATCAGTGTATATAAATACGACCCCTTTTAACATCGCAAGATATTATACTTTATAGATTTAACAACTATAATTTTATAGATCAACAAATTACATTATCTGAAAACACTGTGGTATATCCCAAACTACACATGCTACTACATTGATTTACATTTATTATTTCCAACAAGTTTTCCAAACGAGCTTATTCCCTTATATCGGACATTTTACTGAACATAAAGAAAGGTCAACGAATTGTCCCATTTCAGCAACACTGCAATAAAAATTTATATTAATAGTTGTATATATGAGCTCTTCCATCTGCAACTATCCTTGATGTCCTTAATTTAAATAAAGTCGTTATCGCAATGTTTTCCTAAGCAACGTAGCTGCTTCGACAACTTTTAAAAATTCAATACTTACTTTATCTGCTTTTCGCTAAAGGATATCAATTTATAAAAATAGAATAACAATTTATATTCTTCCAGCTGTTATTTTTTGAGAAATGTGAATTTGTGTTTTGTGTTTGCCCGTACAAAGTTTTCACTCGATATTTGTGTACTCTTATTACAATTTTATAAAAAATTTAATTATCAGGATACTGATATAAGTGCATTAAATTTAACACGAAATTGTATACATTTACTAAAATCAATGTATTTATTTTTAGGTATGTAATGTGTGACTTGGAAGAAGAAGAGTTAACTCTCTATATAACCCTATGCTTTAACTAAGAGGCCAGTATGTATAGATAGGCGGTTGTTTTAATCACAATAGAGTCGAAGGAAACAGAGCTATTAAATGTCACATAGCATAGAAATCAAATATCAACAGACTTCTATCAGAGAACACAGAGAAGCGACACTAATCCATCAAATTTTTAAACGCAAAAAATCACGTACATTGTGCATGAGTTCACAGCGTTATTAACGGTAAAAAAGATTTCCCTACTATTAAAAATCTAAAATCCTAAATAGTACTGGAAAATTAAAAATGGAGTAATTTTGATAAATAAGAATTTTATAATAAATATTTTTGAAGATTATTTTTTGTAACGAATTTATTGACAAGACAAGTTACAACAGTAGTTGCAATTGCGTATGTGGTTATGCCACCGTAACAAAAGCAATGTACTATGAAACCACTGAAATGTAATAAAAAAACATAGAGAGAGAGACCTAATGGAACAAATGAGGGGTAATAATGAGACAGAGTTGATTAGAGTGTGTGGTGGAATGAGACAGTACATGAACAGAATTTGATCAGTTAGTTCACCACCTGCAGTTAGCGTAGTTGTCTGGATGGACAGATTATAACAGATGTAGACCCAGGTTCGATTACTTGGAGGGTTCATAATTGTTGTGCTGTTGATTTCTGAAACATAATAAAAATGCTTTGGGAAAAATTGCCTTTCATTGAAAGATCTCTGATGAGGACAAGTGGCGTGTCCGAATTATCTATAAGATCTGCAAAAAAAAAAAAAAAAATTTTTCAATAATTCTTCTTCTTCTTCTGAACAATTATTACGGTGGCGTAACCACATACGCAATTGCAACTACTGTTGTAACTTGTCTTGTCAATAAATTCGTTACAAAAAATAATCTTCATATACACAGAATTGACGACTATCGAGTTACTCACATAAATATTTTTGTATAAATAAATTTATATAATATAAAAATATAAATAGATAAGTATATTTTGAAAGAACAAAAATGTCTATCTTGGAACTGAAGTCCGCCGCTGGATTTTAGATTTATAAATAAATGTTAAAATGTTAGTATATAATTACATCTCAACCTTTATAAAATTTTATTGTTATTCAAAATCCAATGATATTCTATTATGTTTTGTAGTTTTAATAGTTTATATTCATTAGAAGGAAGGTACCAAACAAAAAAAATTAGACAAGCCGTATTGAAATAAGTAATTTTCTATTAAATAAGTATTAATAAATGTATGCTTAAAATATATTGAGTATAATTCTAATAATAATAACGATCCAAATTCCTAATAAGCAAAATATTTAAAGCCACTGATTTTGGTACTTTTTGGGCAAAAATAGTAGTTACATTTTAATGAACGACAGCCCTAAATATGATTTTTTAATTTTCCACCAATGTGACTGCAAGGTGAATTTCGTACCTCCGGAACTGGCAAGCAAAAGCAATGTACGATTAGGTACTGTTCCAAATCAAAAATAATAGAGACAAAGATTGCGCAAAACGATTCACAAAAATTTTTCGTTCTGCGCATTTATGTCATAATAGCATGGTTGCAAAGAGAAATGGCAAACTAGCGTATATTTTGTAAAGAAAAAAGTAAACATTGCTGTGTAATATTAAAAATAGAAAAATTTATTTTTGTACATGAAACATTTTTCGGCGAAATACATATAACAATATATTACAAATATATTGGCGCAAATATTAAATTTAGATTGCAATTATTTGTACTAGAAAACCGCCCATCATAAATGCTAAATTGGATAAATCAGTTGTGCAAACAGAAGTGAGGTGTATGTGTTTTTTCAATTATTGAAATTATTGTTTATTGTGAAGAATAGTAAAAGTAATAATAATAACAATAGTATAATAAAATATTTTTTTTAATTTTTTAAAAAAAAAATATTTTTTTTTTGGTAGAGAGGGTAAAAATGCCTGCCGCATCATCAAAATTGTCGTCACAGATTTGGTATGTGAGAATTGCACCCACTGAAATATCCCCCTCCCTCGCTGAGAACATCTCCCCACCCTGAAACCCATTTTATACTTCCTTCAAGGTGGAGATTCTCACTTTGTCCCTATTGGACTCTCAACATTATTCCCGCGTCCAGGTCCCGCTTTTTCCGCCGGAGCACATTTTCCACATATTTATCTACGTGGTCCCAGTTTTCTTTGCTGATTAGCATAACCTCCATAATGTTCTCGGTGGCTAAGGTTTCCCCGATTTCCATTTCAAACGTGGTGCGCTCTGTTTGCCACCTTGCGCATTTGAGAAAGGTGTGCTCTGCATCATCCACATTGCTGTCGCCGTATATGCACTCAGTCCCTCCAATTTTTCCCATTCGGTGTAGATACTTGCAGAAGTATCCGTGACCAGGGGGTTGAAGCGTCAGTTTTCGTTGAAGCGTAAGTTTCGCTGAAACGTAAATTTTCGCAGGATGGGAATATGCGATTATAGTTCTAGGAACATTAGCCTCTATTCCATCTAGACCGATAGTGCGTGGCGAAGAGTCACATCCTGCCCGAGGTAATCCTGCTATTTATAACAGAACACTACGGATCTAGACTGAGGAGTCAATAAACACTTCCCCGGATACAGGGTGTGGAGGAGCAAACCTCTATAAAAAACCTCTGGGTTGGAGTAAGATGTCATACGACCCGTGTCGATGCTCAGCCTGGCTGGGGACCCAGGCCAAAAAATAGCCCAGTCTCTAACGGAGTGCTCCGGATACTGGGCGTCCTCCGGTTCTATCTAGCCTTACTCGCGTACACGGACCTCTGCGGTAGCGGACCTCTCTTGTCCGATACTCGTGGGACCACATATGTCATTAAAATTAAATCCAAAACCAAAACCAAAGGAGGGCGGTCCTCTCAAAGAGTGGGCCAGGGGGGTGCTATCCGGCTTGGGCAAACCAGCGGGTACGGCCCCAAAGAGGCAACGTTCGGCTGAAGAGGCGGGTGAGGTCGCTAAAAGACAAAAAGTTTGCGGCCAGAAATACCCATCCTACAGCGACGTTGTCAAAGGTGGGGGAGAGATGCTGGCCATCATTGACCGGAAGGAGGAGGAAAGGGTCATACCCAAAGAGAAGTGAAGGTGGGTGGAGCAAGCGATTGCCGAAGTCTACCTCGAAGTCTTAGAGGAAAACCCTGGACCCCCCTTTCTGTCACGATGCGGGCTGGTATCAGGGCAGGGCCAAGCTTATCGCATGCGATGGCAGCAGGTCAGCCTTTACAAGATCGCGGTAAGCAAGGTTGGCGAGATCTGGCCGGGAGCCAAGCTAGCGGCCGTCAGCAGGGAAGAAGTTCCCAGCAGACCCAGAGCCCGTGTCTGGATCCCGGCTAAGCCAGCTGATCCGGAGAGAATAGAGGCGATCTTTAGATCGTGCAACAGAGAGCTGCCAACCCATAAGTGGAAGGTAGCGAAACTCGAGGAGCCAATGGAAGATAGGAGGCAGGTGTTGCTGATCCTCAACGCTGAGTCCCTTGCCCCACTGGCAGAGAGAAATGGGGGAGTCAGGTTCGGGTTCGTTGACGTGACCGTTCGGATCTACCGCAGCCGCGAGCAAGTTTTGGAACCGGAGGAGATAAAGGGTGACAAGGCTAGCGAGGCTGGCGGTGGTGAAGAAGGGTTGTCCAGCAGCCAAAGGTCGACCGACTCAGAGCAGCTGACCGGGGTCGGGCAGCTCTTTGAGGAGGACGACCTTCTTGACTACACCGAAGAAGAGGAGGACGCGGACGTTACGATGGTGGAGGTAAGAAGGACAGATTCTTATGAAGCTGATCCAAATCAACCTCCACCATTGTAAACTCGCCTCTGCGAACTTGATGGTCCGCCTGGGTTCCGGTGGTTTTGACGTGGCCCTCATCCAAGAACCGTGGATATGCGGCAACAAAATCTGTGGTTTGAAGATGAGAGGCTTCAAGATGATAGCCGCTCAGAGCACAGGTAAGCCTCGTGCTTGCATAGTTGCAAAGGATAACATTAACATATTTTTGCTCCCACAGTTAAGTAATGGCGATACGGTGGCGGCAAGCATTGAGCTGCAAAATAGCAGTCTCTGGGAAGCCTCCGCATATATGCCACATGACAAGGACGCTCCACCGGAGGAGGTTCGGACATTGGTCATGGAGGCAGCCGCAGCCAACAGGAAATTGGTTGTCTCCATCGAAGTAAACGCACACGACACATTGTGGGGAAGCTCGAACACTAACGCCAAAGATGAGTTGGTTTTAGACCTCATTATAGAGAATAAGCTTAGTGTCGTAAATGAAAATTCCTACTCTGACCATCGCTATATAGAATACGAAGTGAACTTCCCAGAAGCTCCAGTTAAGACCTTTAGAAATATACGGAGAACGGACTGGGGGAAGTATAGGAAAACTCTCAGGGCCTCTTTGCCAATAAATCCCCCGTCTGATCCCACAGACCCTGTGGAATTAGACGAGCTGATCAATCAGTTAACCACGGCCCTGAATAGTTCACTGACAGCCGGGTGCCCGGTTGTAAAACTGAGAGGCAAGGACAAACCACCTTGGTGGTCAAGGATCTAGGCCTTCTCCGAAAGCCCAATAGGCGGTTATTTAACAGGGCTAAAACTTCGGGTCTGCTCGCGGACTGGGAAGCCTACAAGGCTGAGCTAAAAATATACAAGAAAGCAACCAGAACTGCGCAGCGACAGTCCTGGCAAAATTATTGTAGGAATGTGGAAGAAACATCGGAAGCAGCTAGACTAGGAAGAATCCTAGCGAGGACACCACACAACCTGGTCCGGATGATGTGTGGAGTGAATCGAGCGAGGAATCTTTGGCTCTTCTCTTAGATACGCATTTTCCAGGCAGTAGCACAGTGGAGGGTGATAACCCGACACCTAGGGGCAGGCAGTCTGAGATAGGGAATGCGATAGTTACAGTCGAGAAAGTTCAGTGGGCCATTAACACCTTTGGTCCATATAAATCTCCGGGTCCGGAATTTATCCAGCTGAACTGCAACAATCACGAGACATAATTACGCCCTGGGTTGTGACTGCAATTAGAAGCTGTCTTAACATGGGCTATATTCCCCTGAGATAGAGAGAAACGAAGGTTTCCTTCATACCCAAGGCAGGCAGGTCCTCTCATGTAAATCCTAAAGACTTCAGACCAATCAGTCTCACGTCTTTCCGCCTAAAAACACTGGAGAGATTGATGGATGCACACTTACGGGAAGCTATACCAACTGGTAGAATCTCCTCGGCACAACATGCATACACGAAGGGCAAATCGACAGAGATGGCGTTACACGTACTTATTGGTATAGTGGAAAAAGCCATCCAGCAGAAAGATTTCGCACTAGCGGCGTTCATTGACATAGAAGGCGCTTCCAACAACATAAATACGAACGCCATTACGGCAGCGCTAGAAGCTCTGGGCGTCGATCCTAATATGGTAGCGATATTAGAGATGATACTCGTCAGCAGAAAGGTAACTGCCAGCTTAGGGTCCCACACCTTAAGCAGACAGGTCTGCAGAGGCACTCCTCAGGGAGGAGTCCTCTCCCCCCTGCTCTGGAATTTGGCGGTAAATTCATTACTGCTGGCCTTAGAGAGGGACGGTTGCCATGTCGTCGCCTACGCTAATGACTTGGCAATTGTGATCAGAGGGAAATATCCAAACACTCTGATGGATATTTTGCGCTCTAACATGGCCACGCTTACTGGTTGGACGGGAAGAAGGGGATTAGGGTTAAACCCTGAGAAAATGGAATTAATCCTCTTTTCGAAGAAAAATAGATCTCCTGAGGTCTCCCCGCTAACATACAAAGGTGTGGAAATTCCGATGAAGGAGACAGTTAGATATTTGGGACTAGTACTAGATAGAAAACTTACCTGGAAACCCAATATTGAAGAAAGAGTCAGGAAGGCCAATATTGCTTTGTACACATGTAAAAAAGCGGTCGGAATCAGGTGGGGCTATCCCCACGAATTATGCACTGTCTATACATTTCGGTAGTCAGGGCCATATTGCTATATGGAATACTGGTATGGTGGCCAGCCACTCAGAAACAAAGCTATTTGAAGCTTCTGAGCAAGGTCCAAAGAACGGCTTTTTTATGTATCTCTGGTGCCCTAAGGACCACGCCTACTAAAGCTTTAGAAGTAATACTCAACCTACCTACATTAGAGCTGGTAGGGAAACAAGTGGCCGCCATATCAGCACTAAGGCTGAAATGTGCGGCATTATGGCATGATCGGCAAATTGGTCACTCGACTATTGCGCATACCTGGAGTAGTTCTATCCAACACATTGACCACTCTATACCTAATCTCAACTTCGATAGGCACTTCCAGACATATATTCTGTTTAGAAGAGAGTGGCAAACACCAATGCCATGGAGAAGGGGGAACTTAATTTCTACACTGACGGATCCAAACTTGACGATAGAGTCGGTTTTGGAGTTTTCTCACAAGAATTGGGACTGGAACTTTCTTTCCGTCTCCCCGACCACTGCAGTGTTTATCAAGCAGAGGTCCTAGCCATAAAGGAGGTAGCCGTCTACTTAAATATACATGCCGTAACAAAAAATATTATAAATACCTACTCGGATAGCCAGGCGGCCATCTTGTCAATGAATTCGGTGGCACTGAAATCAAAGGCTGCTCAGGACTGCCGAGCAGCTCCAAACGATATCAGTACCGTTTTCAAGGTACGCCTTATATGGGTTCCGGGGCATACAGATATTGCGGGAAACTGTGGGGCTGATGACTTAGCCAGACGGGGTACCAACTTTCCTTTAGGCACGGACAGATGTGAGATTGGAATACCAATTGCCACCTGTAAACTGATGCTGAAGGATAGGGTCGTGAGTGAGACCAATGGGTCTTGGGCACAAGAGGGCACTTGCTTAACGACTAGGCTAATGTGGCCGGAACTTAATAGTAGGAAAACTAGAGACTTGCATGCCCTGCCGAGAGAGAATATCTCTAAGGTAGTGGCATGTATAACTGGTCACTGGCTTTTCGGCAGACATGCTCTCAGGCTGGGAGAATTCTCTCATGGATACTGCAGAAGCTGTGGGGATGAGGAGCAGGAGGAGACTGTGGAACATATCTTCTGTAGTTGCCCCGCTCTGGCTAGAAGCAGAGCGGGCTCTTTAGGCAAATACGCTTTTAGCTCTCTTACAGAGGTGTCTAGCGCGAAGATCAAACAAATCCTGCGCTTTATTAGGGCTTCAAAATGGTTCGACGAGTGAATCGGAGGTGCGTTGTGGCGCGGTGGTATCACAATGGACCCATGGTAGTCTGAGTGAGCTGGTCCTTGGACTGGCTGCCACATTAACCTAACCTAACCTAATCCGTGACCAGACAGTAACTGCGTGAGGTAGAAATTGACTGTTCCTCCTATCCTGCTCGCTTTGTCGGGTATGAGTCTCGCTGTCCATCTTCCGCGACTCTCGGCGGCCCAATGGTGCAAGGCTTCCTCTGGTATTTTTACCCATCTTGGCTTCTTGTAGGTGTTTTCGTTCGAGGTCCAAGAGATCGATAGGGATTAAGCAGCTAATTACCAGAATTGCCGGCTCCGATACAGTACGGTACGCTGAAGCTACTTGCAGAGCTGCGGTTCGTTGTACGGAGGATAAAACTTTTCTTCGGGCGTGCACCTTTAGCTTGTCAGCCCACACTTCGCTACCACACAGCAGAATGGAGTGCGTTGTCATCATCAGAAGCTTCCTCTTGATGGATGTCGGTCTTCCAATGTTTGCTGAGAGAAGCCGTTACCCGTGCTGCCTTCGTCGCCGCATTTTGTATTTGCGCCCAGTAGGTGAGCTTGGAGTCAAGCTGAATTCCTAGGTACTTTATCATCTTTTGTGTCCTGATGGTCTCGTAGCAAACTCTCAAGTCGATTTCTATTGGAATGTGCTTTCTCGTGAGGAATAGCAGTTCCGTCTTTTCCGTGGCCAACTTCAAGCCATGTGAATCGAGCCACCTCTGGGTTCTGATCATGACCTGGTTCAGCTTTCTTTTGGCGTCTTCCGAGTCGCGTGCGGTGATGACAGCCGCAATGTCGTCTGCGTATCCGACTAGATGAGTGTCATCTGGCATCTCTATGCGCAAAATGCCGTCGTAGCTTATATTCCAAAGGTCCGGTCCGAGGATGGACCCTTGCGCTGCCCCTGACGTGATGGTTTTGCTTCGGGTGCCATTATTGGTCTCGCATATCAACATTCTATATTTAAGGTAGCTCCGGATTATCTTCTTCAGATAAGCTGGTATCTGAAAACGATTTTCAAGTGCCTCGATCATATCCACCCACCTAGAACTGTTGAAAGCGTTTCTGACGTCTAATGTAACAAGGAGTACCACTCGCCTGGAGTAGTGATTTCCTTGCTGTGCCGCTAGCACACTTTCTATGACGTCTTCTACGGCGCCAATTGTGGACTTTCCTGGTCGAAAACCGTGTTGTCGAGTGGATAATCCTCCAGCGTTTTCAATGACTGCTGCTATTCGGGGTTTGAGTAGTCGTTTCAAAAGTTGGCCCGCGGTGTCTAGCATACACAGTGGTCGATATGCTGACGGTGATTCAGGGCTTCCTGTTCCCTTGCTGATGAGCACTAGCCGCTGTCTTTTCCATACGTCTGGGAATATTCCTTCTGTCAGGCAGGCATTGTATATATCGAGTAGTACTTGGGCATGGCTATTTGACACTATTTTTAGGACTTCTGCTGGAATACCGTCGATACCCGGTGCTTTGTTTCTCTGTAGGGTTATGGCGGCTGCTTTAAGTTCGTCTTCCGTGAAAGGAGGTGGGACTTCCTTGACCAGCACTTCCGATTCTTCTCTTAAGGCATGTATAGGAAATAGAGCGTTTACTATGTTTTCCATAGCATGGTCTTCTAGTTGGGGTACCGATGCTCTTGCTCCAAGCTTTTTCATTACGACTTTATATCCCATGGATTGTTGTTTATGTCGTTTCGGAGCTCCTCCCATTTCTTCTCCTTCCTGGTGCGAATAGCAGTTTTGAGGGTTTTCCTAGCAGCTTGGAGATCTTCTCTTTCGGCAATCGCTAATCCCACACGCCTGGCCCTAGTGTATTTTCTCCTACACCGCAGACAGACCCGTCTGAGTTGCGCTATTTCCTCTGTCCACCAGTAAACGGCCTTCTGTGTTTATTTGGTCTTATTTTCGGCATCGCTTTGGTACAGGCTCTCTCTATACACTGCATGGTCTGCTTCACCTTGCTATTAGCATCGCTGGCGTGGCTGTCTAATGGAATGTTTGCCTCCAGCTCAGCAAGTAGCACTTCCGGATTTAACTTTGATACATCCCACTTGCGAGTTCCGCGTCTACTTATGTTGCTTGGCACTTTTTTAATGGAAAACGTAATGTATTGGTAATCGCTTCCATTATAGTCTTCTAAGACTTTCCATGTACTTACTCTGCGAGCAATGCTCTCAGAAGCTAGTGCAATATCTGGAATTGTACCCACGCATCTTGGCCTTCTAAAAGTGGCAGTGGTCCCTGTGTTTACGATGACAATTCCCAGTCTCGCGACCATGTCCAGTACCCGCCGGCCCCTTGAATTGGTGGTTTGCATTCCCCATTCGACTGCTTTGGAGTTAAAATCGCCAGCGATGATGAGTGCTCCTCCAAACTCTTGTGCTTTTTCTTCGTCATCGGTCTTTTTCTGGAAGACTTCTGCGCAGTCACTTGGAGTCAAGTAGCAGCTTATCAAAGTGAAGTATCGATCATGGGCCCAAACGAAACCATCGCCTTTTCCATATCCGGTTATGCTAAAATTGCTGCCTACAGGTAACCATATGGCCGCCGTTATGCTCGTATCTGCAAGCCATGTTCCGCTTCCTTTTTCCCTATATCGCTCACTGATTACTACAATGTCTGTTTTCTGCTCTATGCTAATTTGGTCCAGTAATGCGTTAGCCACTCTGCTTCTGTGCATGCTTCCTTGTAGCACTTTCATTTAGATGTCAATTTTTTGCTCATCGCGCATCTACTTGAGCTCGGGATATGGTCTACCGGACTGCATTGACCATCAACGCAGAGCTTCAATAAGTGCATTACAATTGCTTCAAAAATATTTTGTAACGCACTTATACAAACCATCATATTTTCTAATGGTTTGGCTAACCCCCCTTCACTTAAATGGTTAACCCACGTATATAAAGAATCAGCATTGTCTTCAATCGCAGTGTTGTCGATATCTTCACGTAATTTGTGGCATATGTAACCAGCAAGATTTTCAAGACCATCGTACGCCAGGGCTTCCAACGCTGTCTGTTCCATTATGGTGTTGTTGATTTTACGCTGGACACATATAGTATTTAATATGATACCTTGATAAATAGAGACAAATTAATTTAAATAAATTTATTGTCTAATTTCGAAATACCTATAAAGATGGTTGCGAGCTTTCCAAGTCAGGAGTATCATCTACTTTAACATTAGCAGAGTTCGATATAACGCCTTCATTGCGACTAAGTATATATCATCTGAGGCGATATTTGAACTCTTGTTAAAATTTATTGACAAGAAGAGTTACAACAGTAGTTGCAATTGCGTATGTGGTTATGCCACCGTAATAATTTTTCAGCAGAAGAAGAAGAATTATTGAAACATTTTTTGGCAGATCTTATAGCTATTTCGGACACGCCACTTGTCCTCATCAGAGATCTTTCAATGAAAGGCAATTTTCCCCAAGCATTTTTTATTATGGCTCAGAAATCAACAGCACACCAATTATGAACCCTCCCAGGAATCGAACCTGGCTCTACAGCTGTTGGAATCTGTCCATCCAGACCACTACGCTAACTGCAGATGATGAACTAACTGATCAAATACTGTACATTGCTTTTGTTACGGTGGCATAACCACATACGCAATTGCAACTACTGTTGTAACTTGTCTTGTCAATAAATTCGTTACAAAAAATAATCTTCAAAAATATTTATTATAAAATTCTTATTAATCAAAATTACTCCATTTTTTAATTTTCCAGTACTATTTAGGATTTTAGATTTTTAATAGTAGGGAAATCCTTTTTACCGTTAATAACGCTGTGAACTCATGCACAATGTACGTGATTTTTTGCGTTTAAAAATTTGACGTATCAGTGTCGCTTCTCTGTGTTCTCTGATAGAAGTTTGTTGATATTTGATTTCTATGCTATGTGACATTTAATAGCTCTGTTTCCTTCGACGCTATTGTGAATAAAACAACCGCCTATCTATACATACTGGCCTCTTAGTTAAAGCATAGGGTTATATAGAGAGTTAACTCTTCTTCTTCCAAGTCAGCTAATGAAATATTTTTTTTAATTTGTTTATTTCCATGTGTTTATTTATAGTATCTTCTATCAATAGATTAACAATAAGTAGGAGATCATTAGGAAATCTTACAAACTAATTAATTATGATGAAATGATCCCATTTTTTCCTTATCCGTGCAGTGTTGTACAAGTACCTACTTTCTTACCATTTGGAGTACCTTTTTATATTCCGCGTACGAAGTACATTTATTTTCGTACTAGTACTTTTTAATTATTTTTTTTTCAAATAATTATTTAGTATTTTTTGTAGTACGAAAATTTACGGTAAGTTCTAAAGAGTACTTTTTCTTTAACAAGGTGGGTTCTAAAAACATTCCACATTCTGTAGTTGGGAGTTTTTTGTCTCTCCTTTTTTTTAAACTATGAGTTCTTTTTAAAATTTGAGTTTTAGAGAATTTCCATAGTAGGAAAAGCAAAAAAGGACCAATTAGAATAAAAGAGTTTATCACTTTATAGTATGTATTTATTATTAGTAAGTCCGGAATTATAATATAATACAGAATAATAATAATAAAAAAAATTGGTTATTTGACAATAATTAAATTATTTTATTTCTTCCAGTTCCATATATGTATACATATATATATATATATATATATATATATATATATATATATATATATATATATATATATATATATATATATATATACATATATATATATATATATATATATATATATATATATATATATATATATATATATATATATATATATTAATGCAAAGTTAGCTTTTTATATACATTACATACCTAAAAATAAATACATTGATTTTAGTAAATGTATACAATTTCGTGTTAAATTTAATGCACTTATATCAGTATCCTGATAATTAAATTTTTTATAAAATTGTAATAAGAGTACACAAATATCGAGTGAAAACTTTGTACGGGCAAACACAAAACACAAATTCACATTTCTCAAAAAATAACAGCTGGAAGAATATAAATTGTTATTCTATTTTTATAAATTGATATCCTTTAGCGAAAAGCAGATAAAGTAAGTATTAAATCTTTAAAAGTTGTCGAAGCAGCTACGTTGCTTAGGAAAACATTGCGAAATATTTAAATTAAGGACATCAAGGATAGTTACAGATGGAAGAGCTCATATATACAACTATTAATATAAATTTTTATTGCAGTGTTGCTGAAATGGGACATTTCGTTGACCTTTCTTTATGTTCAGTAAAATGTCCGATATAAGGGAATAAGCTCGTTTGGAAAACTTGTTGGAAATAGTAAATGTAAATCAATGTAGTAGCATGTGTAGTTTGGGATATACCACAGTGTTTTCAGATAATGTAATTTGTTGATCTATAAAAGTATAGTTATAAAAAATAATCTTCAAAAATATTTATTATAAAATTCTTATTAATCAAAATTACTCCATTTTTTAATTTTCCAGTACTATTTAGGATTTTAGATTTTTAATAGTAGGGAAATCCTTTTTACCGTTAATAACGCTGTGAACTCATGCACAATGTACGTGATTTTTTGCGTTTAAAAATTTGACGTATCAGTGTCGCTTCTCTGTGTTCTCTGATAGAAGTTTGTTGATATTTGATTTCTATGCTATGTGACATTTAATAGCTCTGTTTCCTTCGACGCTATTGTGAATAAAACAACCGCCTATCTATACATACTGGCCTCTTAGTTAAAGCATAGGGTTATATAGAGAGTTAACTCTTCTTCTTCCAAGTCAGCTAATGAAATATTTTTTTTAATTTGTTTATTTCCATGTGTTTATTTATAGTATCTTCTATCAATAGATTAACAATAAGTAGGAGATCATTAGGAAATCTTACAAACTAATTAATTATGATGAAATGATCCCATTTTTTCCTTATCCGTGCAGTGTTGTACAAGTACCTACTTTCTTACCATTTGGAGTACCTTTTTATATTCCGCGTACGAAGTACATTTATTTTCGTACTAGTACTTTTTAATTATTTTTTTTTCAAATAATTATTTAGTATTTTTTGTAGTACGAAAATTTACGGTAAGTTCTAAAGAGTACTTTTTCTTTAACAAGGTGGGTTCTAAAAACATTCCACATTCTGTAGTTGGGAGTTTTTTGTCTCTCCTTTTTTTTAAACTATGAGTTCTTTTTAAAATTTGAGTTTTAGAGAATTTCCATAGTAGGAAAAGCAAAAAAGGACCAATTAGAATAAAAGAGTTTATCACTTTATAGTATGTATTTATTATTAGTAAGTCCGGAATTATAATATAATACAGAATAATAATAATAAAAAAAATTGGTTATTTGACAATAATTAAATTATTTTATTTCTTCCAGTTCCATATATGTATACAGTATGTAGTTGTTAAATCTATAAAGTATAATATCTTGCGATGTTAGAAGGGGTCGTATTTATATACACTGATAAGCCGATAGCCTTAGCAGCTAGTGCTTTATATATTTTGTTATAATTTTAATTATAGTAAAGATTTAAATAATGATATTATACACTTAGCAGAAAAATTCTACGTACAACATATGAAAACAATCCTGCCCACAATGTTGGCTTAGCACCACATAGTGGGCAGGATTGACATGAGTTGGTCCCAGTTAAAATATTCAGAACTGTACCATCTATAAGAGTCATATGTGCTTCATATTGTGAGTGTTTTTTTTTTAAATCGGTCAAGTATTCGATTGCATTTTGGCAAATTTAATTTTATGAAAGCAATAAATTGCTTGACTTTTTCTGTAATTAACTGATGTTGCTCATCTGATAAGTTTTGCTGTTTAATGTTCTCCAAAATAAATTCTTTTACACTATCTGCTTGTCGATTTTTGCTGCTCCAAACTTCAAGCAGTGTTGAATGGTAAAACTCGTATGAAACTATAAAATGGAGTTTTTTCCCAAATGGAACAAAAAGGAGCAAAAAGTGTTAATGATGTTTGTTTATGTACAGTTTGATTAATAACTTTTAAAAGAAATATTGCAAATACCTTTCTATACACAGAAGTTATATTCCACACAATACACGTATGTTTGTTAGTTTCGACCTATAATAACACACCAACAAAACACTGAATTACTAGACAATAACACACAACTATTTTTTAAACTATATCACAAATTGTTTTACATACCTTGTCTAACTTCTTCCATATTTAAACTTTTTCACAATGTTTACAATTAATGTTTTACTCACGATCAAAGTTAGTAAAAATTTCGCGCGCATTTTCTGTTCATAATGCAACCTTGAAGCAGCTGACTTTTTAATTTCATAAAATAACAGGGTGCAACATAAAAATAAAAAAAAAACGTTTATATAACCGTTAGAGTATACGAATTCAAAAAAACGAAAGCAGATTTTAAATTTTAAACAAAAAAAAATTGAATTTATGCCAAAAATAGCCACGTTTTACCCACCGTGCAATGCTGGTTTCAGTTGCTTTGACTTCGTTTTCCGATATACGAGTACAATTCGATTCTTCAATAGGATGACCGGCGTTTGGATCGTTTACAATATTATAGTCCGGAATCATTTGATCGAGGTGCCTGTTAATAATTCTGTTAGTGTGGGCGACCGTGCAATTGTAAGTGCGCGGACCCAATCGCTCCCTGACTGTGGCCTGTCGCCACGCCTTTTTATTTGTATCTGAATAGTCCCTTATAAAAACGGGAGAACCTTCCTTAAATAGCTTCTCTCTAGTGCCTCTATGATATTTTACATTACCTAACTGCTTCTTTGTTATCATATCTTTCACCATAGGAGGTTTTAAGAGGCTGAAGCGATTCTTTAACTCTCTTCCTAACAAAACCTTAGCTGGCGATTCCCCAGTTGTGCAATGCTGCGCTGATCGATAATCGAACAAAAACCTGCTAATGATTATGTCTAAGTCTTCTCCTGGGTTGGCGCTCAGGCTTGCCTCTACCGATTTTTCAAATGTCTTTACAAAATTTTCCGCCTGCCCGTTCGTAGCTGCAAACCCTGGTGGTGTGAGTACATGCCTAATACCATTCAACTCTAAAAACTGTTTGAACTCACTGGCTGTAAATTGTTGGCAGTTGTCACTAACCAAAGTATCAACCAGAATCTGCATCTATAATGATTAAGAAATAGAAACTTTTCTTGGGCCCGGCAAAATCTATATGAATACGCGACCAAGGCGGTTCTGGTGGCACCCAAGGGATCAACCTGCTTTTGTTTGGGCTTTCTTGTATAATGTTACAAGGAACACATCTCGCAACCAATGCTTCAATATCACTATCCATCTTAGGCCACCATACGTATGATCTAGCTAAAGCTTTAGATTTTACTATACCCAAGTGAGAACACTAGGTCGAAGTCGTTGGGGTATCACTGTCCGGTAACCCCACAAAATACATCCGTATTCCACAGATAATTCCGACTTTTTATCTTTAAAACCTTTAAAAGCGTCCCCTTCCAGAGTATGCACTTCACCCCTGTGAACAGCTTCTTTTAACTTCGCCAGAATAGTGTCCCGAGATGTTTCTTTAGCAATCGCTTTGAAATCTAACTTCATTGCGTTATTTTCTGAAATAAAATTCACATAATTTTTCCCTAAGCTCTCCTGTCTTACCGCTTGTTGGGGCAAGCGCGACAAATTGTCGGTGAAATTGTGGGAACCTTTAACATGCCGGATTGTATAATTGAACCCCGACAAAGTGAGGGCCCAGCGCTGTATTCTGGCTGCTGCCATGACAGGCAAGCCCTTATTTTCCCCAAAAATTGACAGAAGTGGCTTATGGTCAGTCTGTAATACAAACTTGCTGCAGATGTGATCTCCTTCCTTAAAGTTTTATAGGCTTCCTGACTTGCTTTTGTCCAACTGAACATTGAATTCTTACGCAACAACGCATATAGTGGCTCCATTTTATTAGCAAAGTTGGGAATGAACTTAGAGTAATAGTTTACCAATCCCGCAAAAGCTCTCACTTCAGATATATTCTTAGGGACAGGTGCCTCAACTACCGATAGAATTATTTCTCTATTCTTCGATAATCCTTCTGGAGTTATATCAAAACCTAAGTATGAAATTTTTTTCATACTCTTTTTCTCGTTGAACCGTAAACCGACTTCTTCCAACCTGCTAAACACCTTTTCTAATGTGCTCTTGTGCTCCTCGAACGTCGCCCCAGATATGGCTATATCGTCCAAATAATTTACTACGTTGGGAATCCCTCGCAAAATTTCTCAACTGTTCTCTGGAATATTGCAGCTGCCGGCTTTACCCCAAAAGATAATCGAGTTACTTTAAAAATGCCGATATGCGTACTCCACGCACACAAAAGCTGCGACGACTCGTCTAATTCCAATTGGTTGTACGCATTTGAGAAATCCAGATTCCAAAAATAAGGCCCTTTTACAGACGCAAATATCTCGTCTATTCTTGGCAATGGATACTTAACATCCATTAAATTCTTATTTATTGTTGACTTGTAGTCACCGCAAATTCGCAAGTCTCCATTTGCCTTTAGGACCGGTACCAAAGGCGTACCCCAATCGGAATTATGGACCGCTACTAACACACCTTTCGCCACCAATTCATTAATCTGATCTTCTACCTTTACTTTCCAGGCCAACGGCACTGATCTAGGCTTGCAAAATACCGGCTTAGCTTTTTCCTCCAACTCCAGCTTAACTTTACTCCCGGTATATCTACCTAAACCCCCTTTGAAAACAGAATTACATTTTTTTTAAAACTATTTACAATATTAACTGATCCGTTAACTGCATTTATCCCCATTCCGAATTTTGACATAAAATCCCTTCCGAAAATTGGTGGGCTCCGCGTTTCACTCACTATTAGCCTAATTGTATGCGACTGATCGCGACACTTAATTTTAGCACTAAACTCACCCAAAGTTGCAATATCGCTGCCGCTGTAGGTGAAAAAATTGTCGTTGCACACCTCGAGCCTTTCTTGTGCGAAATTTTTATCAAAATCCAGCTTCGATACTATTGAACACGCTGCACCTGAATCCAACATGAAGTCCAACTCAACACAATTGACCTCTGCAGCTACCATAAATGGGGTGGATGAAGAAAATGCTGGGGACCAAGATGTACCAGAGACACTAAAAATTGAAAAATTATTCAAACTATTTTCTTCAAATATCACATTAACATCTGCATAACAAACGCTAGCTAAATGCCCACTTCTTCCGCATTTATTACACGTCTTATTCCTGTACTTGCAGTTTTCGCTGGTGTGATTTCTCCAACCGCAATGCCTGCACTTTTCCTGTACTCCTCTTTTGTTGCTACTGCTGCTGTTACTGTATTCTTTGCTGCTACTCTCTCCGCTTTTGCCCTTGTCACGGCCTTGACCTCGTTTGCCTTTGGATGTTCTAGCGGTTCGTTGAGCTATTGCATTGACCGCTAAATCTCCTTCTACCAGTTGCAGTTGTTGTTGCTGTTGCTGTGCAGCGATTTTCGCCTCCGCAATCTTAGCGATCTTGAGTGCTTTTTCCATTGTTAGCGATTCGTCCTCTTCGCATAACCTTTCGAATGACCCTGGAGGGAAGGTCATTCGAAAGGTTATGCGAAGAGGTTACAAATTTATTTAAAACGAATTCATTTAGCAGGTTGCCAAATTTGCAATCCCTGCCTAACCTCTTTAACTTGACGTACCATACCGAAACTGCTTCGCTCCTATCGCGCGATGCTGCAAAAAACGCTTTGCGCTCCCTAAACACAATCACCATTTTCGAATAATGTAATTCCAGAAGCTCACACAGTTGGTCATATATCTTGCTTGCGGGCAAATCAGGGTCACACAAATCCCTTAATAACCCGTAGGCCTACTTACCGATGGCTTTCAATAAAACTGATCGCTTCACTTCGTCGTCTTGACACGAAATTTCGATAAAATGGGAGTCCAATACCTCCATCCAGTTCCTCCAGCCGTCAAGATGCGAACGAAATTCGCGCACACTCGTTGTTGTTGCTGTAAATTGTTTGTGTATTACACTAATTACTTTTTACTTTGTCTTTTTTACGCTCGTCGCCACTGCAATGTAGTCGCTTAGGTGGTTGGTACTGAACTGCTTTATTTAATATCTTTACTTAACACAACACCTTAACCTGTTCTTATACCGTAAAAAGTACTTAACATGTATGTAAATAACTGAATACTTAACAAATATCATTTTAGAATATTTTTTTACATGACGCAAAATTATCCCCAAGAGATTTCGCATCAATAATAGACGAAATTGTAAATGAATTCCTCAAAGAAATAAAGGTGAGTGCCCTCTTTTTTAGTTCACTTGTCACAATTCCAGAAACATTTTTTTTTTTTTTATATTCTCAGTAATATTATTTCCCACACGGAATACCCAGGTGGTAAGCTTTGGGACACTAACCAAAGAGCCAAACGAATACGGTCACAGGAGATAGATTCCGCAGATGTGCAAGCTGAAAGTCAAATCGGAACCGACTCGGAAGTAGATTTAACAATTTTAACAGCTTTAAAAAATCATCTTTCGCAGAATTGTTCAAACTGGATGATGTGAGGAATAAATGGCAACGAACTTTTATATTCCGGCAAAAAGAACTCTAAACTTGCGCAACAAACTTCAAATTTCTGAAACACAATTTTGTTGAACTCAGTGATCTTACCTACTGCACGTTTTTCGGACAAAAATTGTAAAAAAACAAAGGAAAATTTGAATTCAAGATGCTAATAAGAGCTTTGCAGTTCACATCATCACAATAAATGATCTGGAAATATAATAGTTGTTGGGCTGAGTATAGTTGGAAGAATTTTATGATTATTTCGACAAAACACTTCTTAAATTTGATTCGTTTTTATTAAGTTAGATATATGTTTCAGGTTGATACATACTTTATCTTTAGAATATCCGAAAGGTTGTTGTGGACCATGGCATTTTATTCAGCAATATTTGTATTAAATATTTTTAAAAACATATCATAAATTTCCAGCATTACTCTTTATTAAATCATCCTAAATTTAAAAATGTTTGCTTCGTTTGTGCTCAACAATTGTTAAATATAAAGGCTTTATTAAAATATTATCCATTTGTTCATATCATTTAAACAACCAGTACAATTCAACGCATGTATATATATATATATATATATATATATATATATACATATATATATATATATATATATATATATATATATATATATATATATATATATATATATATAAATATATATATATATATATATATAAATATATATATAAATATATATATATATATATATATATATATATATATATATATATATATATATATATATATATATATATATATCAAAGAAAAGTGGAAATGCGGCATCATGAATTAACACATTCCTCATTTATGCACTATCATGAAGTAATTTGGAGTTGAAAACTCAAATGTTAACCATATATTATAACTATTCTTAATATAAAATCTGAAAAGTTGTAGAATCATAATTGTTTGGTTTTTTGGCATAATATTATATTACTAATAACTAAAAAAATCTATAAAAATTAATTTATATTAAAATGGGGTCCGAGTGCCCCAGTAAGACCCCTCTGCGTGCATATTTAACTATGGCCATGAACGAATGCAACAGCATAGGGACACCAAACTTAGAAGAATTAGGAAGATAGAAAAACGAAAATTAGGAAATTGCTGGTCATAAGGGAATTAAACCTTTTTACAATATTCCCACAAATAACAACAGTTTCAATAAGCTCAGAAAAATATTCAAAATAGGTCAAAAATGCAGTTAAACGAATTAAGTTAACGGCTGTATGCTTTTAATTAAACAGAGGTAGTGTTTCCTTCTTAAATAATGACGAAAAAAAAAATTGTTGTTTTTGAATTAATTTTTTTACATAAACGCAACTGCAATATTTCGACATGTGGCTCTTGAGAGTTGATTGACAAGGAGAAATTATAAAAAAAATTGTATGCTTCGAGTTATTTTGAGAAGTTAAGTCAATTGAGGAATTACGATGGTTAGAATTAAATGGGATTCACTGTATTTTTACCACTACATACATACATTTTAAACCATTCTCACATTAGCAGAACTCGCACAAATACATTCATACCAACTGTCCGTTCTGTTTGTTCTTTGTGCATAGCTTCATATTGTCTCCACTTTGCCTTCTAATTTATAGCGCCCATTTATTTTTATTTTTGTGATTCTGTTCGCTCGACAACTTTACTGCTTTGCTGCTACAAACTGGGTTCTTTTTATAGCCACCAGTTCGTTTAGTTTGTAACCATATTCGTAGAGTAAAAGGGAACCTTAAGTGCAGTACAATGGATATATACTCTGTCTGAGTGCTGCGCTTACTAGATTGTTCCGACAAAATAAAAATAAATAAAAAAACCATATTCGTCTTTTACCTTTTTGTCAAAACTCTCCATATATAATTTCTGAGCGTTCTCGATGTGTAGTTTAGCTTCGAATATGCAGCAAATTGTTGTCATTTCAACACCAAACAGAGTCTCGAACGATGTAAACTTCGTTGTACTGTGCATCTGTCGGTTGATTGCCTTATGGACTTGGGAAACAAATTTGTACCACATCGGCAGATTATCCGAAGACAGGTTGGAAATTATAGACAATATCGTTTTGTTGACTCGTTCTATTTGGCCACCACACTCCTGTTGTTGCTGTAATATGCTATATTTTATTGGCAATGCAGAATTTGGCGAATGCGGTTGACGTAAATGTAGAGCTTTTATCGCTTATCAGACGGTAAGGGCTACCAAACACATTTGACCAATCACTCAGCTTACGGATGATTTCATCGACGCCCGTTGACTTCATTGGAAACATCCACACAAATTTTGAAAACCCATCCATCATGGCTAGGATGTATTTGTACTGCTTCGACGACGAATCCAGGGGCCCTAAATGGTCGATGAGCAATGTACCCAATGGTCGATTACTTTTCTTAATACAGTGCAAATAATCTTCCTTTTTTCCTAGCTTTTTATTGTATATTATACACTTAACGCAGTTGTTGATTATCTTATTCACCGTACTTTCCAAATGAGCAATGAAATATGTTTGTTGAATATTGTGTATAGTTTTTTGTGTAGCAAAGCGTTCGTGAGCATTGCGTATAATCTCTAATTCCATTAGCTTTGGCACTAGCAACATATCGTTCCCCTTAACATTCTTGTAGATTAAACCTGCTTTGATTTTGAGATTTTCGTATGGACCTCGCTTTAAAATTTCAGCTACAATTTTAACTTTTTCATCTTGTAACTGCGCTCCTCTTAGTTGCGCGGTTAATTCGGACTCGAAACATAACATAACGGTTAATTCGGACTCGAAGCTCATACCAAAGACAATATACAGAAGGACCTTTCATTGCTATCTTGAGCGAGAATCAACATATTGAAGTGTTTTTTTATATTGAACGAGGAGGAAAACATATAAAGTCACAACCCCGTTAGTGCGGGACTCTAACTCCGCTAAAACCTCCTCTCGTCGTTACGGCGATTCCCCCCGGAGACACTGATTTGGTTTTACGTCGGGAGGCCGTAAGAGCATTTACTGCTCACACGTCAGTATTAGGTCTGTCATTATGTCAGTCCTGTGTGTCTCAGTATCGGAGAGGCGCTGTTGGCTACGTTCAGCGTTACGCGCTCGTTCTCCGATTCGCAGCGCCTTCATGATGGTGGCCGCTGCCGAGCAAACTGCTTCCCACTTGACGAGCGTATCGCACATGTGCGCACAGAGGTTGCCCATTGTTGATGGTTCATCGAGGACAGCACTCAGTTCATCCCGGGTGCCTTTCAAGTGTGGGCAGTCGAAAAACACGTGCTGTGCGTTCTCGTGCACCCCAGGTTAGTACGGACAGTACGGGTCTTCCTCATACTTTCTCTCATGGAGATACTGCTTAAAGCAGCCGTGACCAGTTAGCAATTGCGTGGCGTAGTAGTTTAGTTCCCCGTGTGTCCTTGTTACCCATGGTGTGATGTGAGAGATCATGAAGGTCCATCGACCTTTTCGGATTGCTCCCACCTCTGTTGCCATTCCGCAATGGTGTTTTTTCTTTCCGCTGCTTTGTCGATGTTTGTGGGTTTCGCCCTCTGCTTGTTGAGCCGGTGTACCTCCTTCGCCAGCAAGTCAATTGGTGGTTTGCTGCTTATTATGCCTATTGCTTCGTCCGATACACTGGGAAATGCGCTAGCCACGCGTAGTGCACTCAGCCTATTTACTGACTGGATGCATTTAATGAAAGCTTTCACCTTAGTGGCTTCCACCCAGATTGGCGCGGCATACAAAATGATGGAGCTAGTAACCGTCGATAGCAGTCTCTGTTGACTTGAGCGTGGGCCTCCAATATTCGGCATCATACATGTAAATGCTCCGTTTAATCTCGTGGCCTTTTCGCAGACTGCTTTCAGATGCTCTTTGAAGGTGAGCTTAGAGTCAATAATTACTCCCAGGTACAGAAGTTGTGGTAGGGATGCGATCTGATGGCTTCCCACTGTGATGGTGAACCTCTCGGTTACTTTCCTCGTACTCAGTAGTACCGCCTCTGTTTTATGTGCGGCCAGTTCCAGCTTTGCACTAGTGAGCCATTCCATAACACACCCAATTGCGTCATTGCATCTCTTCTGCAGTGTGTGGATGTATTTTGCAACCGCCACCATCGCGATGTCGTCTGCGTACCCGATGAGCGTTACATCCATTGGTAGGTCCAATCGGAGTATGCCATCATACATGATGTTCCACAGGATAGGGCCGAGTACAGATCCTTGTGGGACGCCACCCGTGACTGCAGAGCCACGAAAGCCCTCATCAGTGTCGTATAACAGCACTCTGTTCTGGAAGTAACTGGATATCAACCGTTGTAAGTACACCGGAACGCAGAAACTCCGAAGTGCTTCCATAATTAGAGGCCAGCTAGCTGAGTTGAACGCATTTTTTACGTCCAGCGTCACCACCGCGCAATACTTCCTTGTACCTCCTCGCCATCGCTTGCCACTTGTTTTGCTTCACGGGCTATGTCCGTTACGGCCTGAATGGCATCTACCGTCGAACGTCCCCTTCGGAAACCATATTGACGGTCTGAAAGCCCACCATGTTTTTCTACCGCCTCCTGGAGTCGTTCGCGGATAATCCGCTCCAAAATTTTACCTATCGTGTCTAACATGCACAGTGTTCGATATGCTGAGGGTTGGTCTGGTTGCTTTCCCGTCTTGAGCAATAGTACCAGTCGTTGCTGTTTCCATCTATCTGGGAATATTCCTTCCTTTATGCACGTATTGTACATCAAAGCAAAAGCCTCTGGCCTCGCCTCTATTGCCGCTTTTAGTGCCACATTTGGGATGCCATTTAGAACGGGAGCTTAGTTGTCAGCGATTCTCCTCAGGAGCATGATTACATCGCTACTGGTAATAGCTGGGATGTCGGTAATTGGACCCTTGCTAAGATTGGGCATTCTATCCGTCTGCTGTGGGAAGAGTGTAGCTACAATAGTTCTCATCAGGGCGGCGTCAGTTGGTTGCGGTGACCTGCCCCCTTTCAGCTTACTTATGACCACCTTGTATACTTTTCCCCACTCATTCTTACTGCTGCGGATGGCCACCTTGAATGCTTTTAGGCATTTTTGTATTCCGCTCGTAGTGTAACCCATGACGGGCGTCTTCGAGCCCTCTGAGCCTTTCGGCGGGCTTGAATACACTCCTTCCTGGCGGCTACGATCTCCTCATTCCACCAATACGCTCGTTTTCTAGCGTGCCGATTTAACGCCCTTGGCATCGCTGCGTCGCAGGCTTTGCTGAGTCCGTTGGTGATGCTATCCGTTATGGCTGTGGCAGTACCCATGCTGATTTGTTCTTCTTTCCAAACTAGATCAAAGACCTCCGCATCAAAAGCCCGCACTTTCCAGCCTTTTGTCTGCACATTGCGCAATCTGTTTTGTACGCCTTTGTGCCGCGTTATCCATCTCAATACCTATGGCTAAGTGGTCGCTATGCGTATATATGTTACTGATAGAGCATCGCGCGATACGCTCAGCCGTGCTGTTCGCGAAGGTCAGGTCTATTACCGACGAACCTCTGCCTGAGTCAAAAGTGTACTGACCGACCTGATTGAGAATAACGAGGTCCACGGGCGCCAGGCACTCCAGCAGAATTCTGCCACGCTGACTAGTGCGCGCGCTCCCCAAGTTGTGGACGAAGCGCTGAAATATCCCGCAATGACCACCGGCGATTTCCCTCGCGCCTCCTCCACAATTGTTGTGAGCATACGTTCGAAGCCGCCTATACTCATGCTTGGCGGGGCATAACAGGAAAATAGGTATCGACCATCGAATTTGACCCAGGTGTAGCCGTTTTCTGTAGCAGCCATTCTTTGTTGAAAGTGCCTTCCGTTCAGGGCCCAGATGGCTGCTTTACTACTGGCATCCGTCACCCACTCGTGCCCATCTATATTTTTATACTGTTCGCACAGTAGGGCTATATCAAAATTTTGCTCGTTCACCGTTTGGTGCAGTAGGTCTTGGCTGCCGCGGAGTGGTTTAGATTTAACTGCACTATTTTCATATGCCGGTGTTTATTATCGCCTGCTGGTGTACTGGGCAATTATAACTGCCTGCCGCATGATCCCCCTTACATAGTGCACATTTTTGCTTGTTGGTGCACGTCACTGCTTTGTGGCCGCTTCCGCCGCACTTCCTACACAGATCGGTTCTATATACCTCTTCCTTGCATTGTTGAGCCACGTGTCCGTAGCCCCAACATTTGTAGCAGTGCTTGAGTGTCACCGATTCTCGGACCCTGCAGGAAACCCACCCAATGCGCACCCGCTGGGCCTTCAGGACCTTTTTGCGTCGTCCACTGGCAGGAAGTGTATGGCAACCACATTGGAAACATCATCGGCAATTTCGAAGCAGTCGTGAATATGTATCCATCGTCAGCCACACACATGGCTATTATTGTTTGCACATTCGTATGAATAATTTAGTGTGCTCACTGCAGAAGCGAATGATTTGAAATCAAATTTTTATTTTCTGTTTTGTGTGGCTGGGGTAAAATACCCAAGAGTGAAATTTCTGTATGGCAAAGGTTTTTTTATACGGAAAGTGGGGCTTAAAAGAAGTCATTTGTGGTTTTGCGTATAAAAAAGTTTTGCCATGCCATGACGAAGCATAATGCGTGCATATTAGAACACTTGACAATTTAAAATAAATATGCATGCATAGAATCTTTTATAAATATCGATAGCGTAATTGGTAAGGCGTTGCTCTATCAATTTTATGATATGGGTTCAAGTCCGCTGAGAAATGTGTTTACTTCTTTTTTTTTAATTGTTCATCCTTTTTTTGAAAGCAAACTAATAATTATTTTTATAAATAATATTAAGAATAGATTCTACTTTGAACCACATTGAATTGCTGCTGCTATAGCAGATAATTACAGCAAAGAATTTTATATCTTCTAAAAATAGTCATAACGGTGTTTCTCAGGTCACATAAATAAATTTATGTGGGCATGAAATTGTGTTAGTATTTGTACGATTTCAATACCTTTCTTTATGTTAGTTTTTTGATGCATTTGCGCAATTCGTCTGAAGAAGCTCATAAATTTCACAAAATCGAATCCAATCAAACATTTCGTTCGTCAATGAATATGTGCAATTTTAGGAAGTTTTTTTTTCGTATATGCTATATTAAGTAAATTGTTAGATTGGATTTTATTCTTATGGTAGGAAAAGGAAGAATTTTGCAGATGTATTATAATTTTTGATATTTCTTTTATATTAATACATTATTTACAAAATAAAGATTTACTTAAATTAATAACATTATAATATATAATAAAACATGCCGTTGCATAGAATAACTTAGACAGCAAATAATTAAAAAATAAAACTGAAAAGAAGTCCCAAATATTATTCACGAATGTAGGTCAAAAGAGATAATTTCATTCAAATTATTTCCTATATAATTGGATACACATCCAAAGACAAGTTCACACGCACAAAGAAGCACGAAGCAGTAAGAAGTTGACTCCATAGGCAGCCACGCAATTTTAACTCATTTCGCTGAGTGAAGAGAACGATGTAATATCTTTATAGTATTGTCTTTAGCTACAGCTTGCGGCTGAGATTGACTATGAAGCGCAATAAAAAATGAAGCGCTGTAAACGAAAGATACGAACAGCATGATGAAGCCCACGCAGCAGCAACTACCTTTGTTACCACACATTTGAAATATTTATCGTGAAGGAATTTTAAGTATATACTTCAATTCATATATAATATTACACGACATTATGAATTTAACTTATATAAGATGAATAAACATTTTGTTTAATGATAATGTAACATTTCCCTTCTTTCCAATAAGTAAAGCTTGTTTTTTAGACATGTGGTTTTCAAGCAGAAATAAAATGCATATAATTTTATGTTATGGCCAAGAATTTAGCTTTATTATAAAGATAAGGGTTTGCCATTATGTTTTAAAAATGATTTCTGGCAAGTGCCGAGAGGCCCAATTTTCGACCACTTTTTGCAGCAATTGGGGCCGTATGTCAGCAATAACGCGCCGAATATTCTCTTCCAAGGCGTCAATCGTCTCGGGTTTATCTGCGTAGACAAGTGACTTCACATAACCCCACAAAAAATAGTCCAGCGGTGTTAAATCGCACGATCTTGGAGGTCACGCCTCAGGCCCACGATGCGAGATAATGCGCTCACCAAAAGTTTCCTTCAATAAATTGACTGTCTCCTTGGCTGTATGGCATGTAGCACCGTCTTGTTCGAAACAAATGTTGTCCACATCAACATCATCCAATTCAGGCACTAAAAAGTCATTAATCATGGCTCTATGGCGTTCCCCATTGACTGTAACAGTATGGCCGGCTTCATTTCTGAAGAGATATGGACCAATGATTCCCTCTGCCCATAGAGCGTACCAAACAGTGACTTTTTGAGGATGTAACGGCGTCTCAACAATGGCTTGTGGATTATCGTCACTCCAAATGCGACAATTTTGCTTATTTACTTACCCATCCAACCAAAAGTTCGCTTCATCGCTGAACAATATTTTCTTGTGAAAATCGGGATCGTTCGGCCATAATCATATGAAATGGCAAACCAAACTGAACATAAATCAAGTGACAGCTGTCAAAAAAACCAACTCCGAAAAAAGTATTACCAATTGAAAGCCACACGTCTAAAAAAACACCCTTTATTCCTTTTTTGCAAAGCAACTCTTGCAACGACAATTTTGGCATCCATTTTTTAAATTAGATAATTAGCTGTTTTCTGTTTGCTCATATTGTGTTTCAGCACTTATGATTGACAACAGGCTGAGCTGGCACAACCATTTACATTACGAAATTGCCGTCTTGACAATTTACTCTGTTACAAAATTGCCCTCCTGACAATTTCTGGAACTCTCTGTACTCGGACTCGTACCACTGGATTGTGTAGTAATCAAACAATCGATGGTTAAATTAAAATAATTAGCTTTATTTAACTACTACAAGTTACACATTTAATATTAGGCTTAAAGATTACTTCGTTACAATTTGTACTTTATTTCACAAACCATTAGTCACTTTATTTACTAATTAATTTCATCACTTTACACAATTACAAATACTGCTAATACTGCTGCTTCGAGTAAAATGCCTGATGTACACACTGTTACGGTCTCTGATCTACTGCGTTCGACTTTGAACGGTCTTGTCGTTTTTATAGTTTTCGAATGATTGGAGTAGAAAATTCCTCGCTGTTCTGGAAGTTGCTAGAAGTTTGTATCCACTTCGACAGAAGTCGAGAATATTCTTTTTGACATTACCGACAGATGGTTCTTGAATAAGCTTTTATTCGAATAGTTCGCATCTTGACTCACAGGGGGCACTCATTCTCAATATCAGATGGGATCCTAAAAGTATGCAATCACATTTCACTGTGCTATCACGTATCAATATATATAAAGGCTACAAAAGTAAATTGATAGTGACAGCAAACGACGCAATATTTTTTCCCGCTCTTTAGACATTTCTCTTCAGTTAGGTTTGCCATTTCATCATGCAAAGATATACGAGCCAACAACGAGTAGAAATTATTAAAATTTACTACCGAAATTCGAAGTCAGTCGCCTCAACTTTAAGAGCGCTACGTCCAATTTATGATGAGGCTCATTTCTGGCTGAATGGCTTCGTCAATAAGCATAATATGCGTTATTGGTTAGACAGCAATCCACACGTACTCCATGAGTCACCATTGCATCCCGAAAAAATTACGGTTTGGTGCGGTTTATGGGCCGGCGGCATCATTGGGCCGTACTTCTTCCGTGATGATCAAGACCGGCACATTACTGTGAATGCGAATCGCTACCGTTCAATGATAACCGAATATTTTTGGCCCCAATTGGATAATATAGACTTGGAGGACATGTGGTTCCAACAGGACGGCGCCACAAGCCACACAGCGGATGCCAGTTAGATTATTTCCTGTGGGGCTACGTCAAATCTATGGTCTATGCCAACAAGCCAGCGACGATTGATGAACTTCGTACGAATATCGAACGTGAAATTGCAGCAGTATCGGCCGATTTATGCTTGAAAACCGTTGAAAATTGGGTTCAGCGTCTGGACTTCTGCAAGCGTGCCCGTGGTGGACATGCAAAAGAAATCGAGTTCCATACATAATGGCATCGAACGTACTTTCACAGGAATAAAGAATTTCATTGATATCTTAAACCGGTTTTGTTTTATTTAAATTTTGTAGCGCTCTTATTGAAAAACCCGATTTATATTGAAACGTGATTGCATATCAGTGAAACGGGATTGCATACTTTTAGGATCCCATATGGAGTTTGAGAATGAGTGCAGCACCCTGTGTGTGTAAGTCAAGACACGAACTATTCGGATAAAAGTTTACTTAAGAACACCCTGTCGGTGGTGTAAAATAATGAAAGCTTCCTTTGAGGTGTATATATAGTTCTAGAAACATCCAGAAACTTCTAGTATATTCTAGAAGTTTCTACCTCAACCATTCGAAACTATAGAAGCACAAGACTGTGCAAAGGCGAAGACATTCGAACAGAGATCGTAACAGTATGTACATCGTGCATTATAAATCGAAGCAGCAGTATTTTGTAATTGTGATTTTGCAAAGTGATGAAATTCATTATTAAAGAAAGTGATTAATGAATTGTGAAATAAAGTACAAATAGTAATAAAGTAAACTTTAAGCCTAATATTTAATGTGTAAATTGCAATAATTAAATAAAGTTAGTTATTTTAATTTAGCCAGCGATTGTTTTATTACTACACGATCCAGTGGTACGAATCCGAGTACAGAGAGTTAGAGTAAATTGTCAAGAGTAAATTGTCGTAACAGAATAAATTGTCAAGAGGGCCTTTTCGTAACAATTGGTGTCAGAAGTGGGATTGTGTATCTGTAATAAACAATGGTTAAATTTGAAAAGCTGAGATTGGAGCAGCTCAAGAAGGAGCTTGAGCGCTTAAATTTGAAAACACAAGGGCTTAAAGCGGAGCTGCAGGTGCGATTTAGAAGCGCTTTAGAGGAGCATGGTATAGATGTCGATGAGCATGAATTCCAATGTGAAGAGCCAACGACATCTCGACACAAAGAAACACCGCAAGAAACTAACACGGGTAACTTTGACATGAGCGCACTCATCGGTGTAATACAGTCCTTCAAACAGGATAAGCAGCAGCAATTAGAACAAAATGCTCAAGCTGTTAAAGAGGATGTCAAAGAACAGTTGGAGCAGCATCTACATAAAAGCGATGACAAGTTGCAGCAGCGGTTAGAGTAGAGTGAAACACGACTTACTCTACTAGCGGAACAGAACTCACAGCAGATGAAAGAAATGTCTGAGATAGTAGACAGGAAGGTTTGTGAAATTCAGACACGGCAAGAATCGTTCGAAAAATCTGTAGTACAAAGGCAGAATGAATTTAAGCAACAAATAGAGCAAAGAATTCACCTAATACAGGAAGCTGCATTGCCTATGCCAGCTTTAACTTAATAAAACAGAAGCATCCTATATATGATGGAATCACGACATTTAGCGTATTCAGAATGAGGTTTGAGACTACCGCTAGCACAAATGGTTGGAGTGATCGCGAAAAGGTGGCTGCATTAACCATTTCGTATATGGCGTTCGCGATGCGGAGATAAAGCGTTCTACGATAACTAATCCGATAGCTACATATATGGAGACAGTAACTAGCGTTTTTTTATCAGAGACAGCAGCATTGGTGTGTCGGTCAGAATGCACAGCCCGTCAGATAAGAGTCCAAAGCGGACAAAGTTTCACGGGCAAATGCTTTACCTGCGGTGATGTCAGACACATGGCTCGTAATTTTCAGTTGAGATGGAAACGTTATGCAACACAAGCTCAGGTAAGATTGCGAAAGCAAGACAAAGTCCGAATCAGAGAATCGGAAAAGATTGTCAAGCCGGGAAATGAACGGACTCCCACAACAGATGGCCCAAGAATCTTCGTTTCTCAGATGGCACGGAAAAATAACAGCCTAACTAAGTAATAAGCGGAAGAAAGACTGTGGTAACATTGGATACGGGGGCATCACATTCAATAATTAGAAGGGATCTCGTTCGGGGAAACGAGCCGCTTCAGGGAATAAGATTGCGTACGGCAACTGGAGATGATGCACCGGTACTGGGAAAAGTTACACGGAAAATCACTATCCGCATCACATCAGTAACGCACGAGTTTATAGTTGCGGATATTGTGGATGAAGTAATCTTAGGTATAGATTTTATGATACGGAATGGATTCACGCTAGATTTCAAAAGCCGAGTGTTGAAATATGCGAACACCGAAATACCGTTATTCTTTGGTGAGGATAAGTATAGAGATGTTAAACAAGGTATTGTATCGCGAAGGACAAAAATCCTACCCAGGTCAGAGGCAGTTATACGGGCCAAAATGGGCTGAGAGCCGAATCGTACCAGAAAAAGTAGTGAATATTTCAAATACCGCTGAAACCATAGCGAAAAAGAAGGTAAGGTGCCAGGGAATCTCAACAATTTTAGATTGTGAGAGGCAACCGCGAGACACGAAAAGCAAGATACGAGCTAATAAAAAGCTACCCGACGATCTGGCGAAAGAATGGACTAAAGAGACATCTACAGTACTTCCATGCAGCAATTGTATACCTAAGAAAAAAGAATAGTTGAAATTCAAATTGAAATTCATGGAAACAGCAGAAATCGGACACAACTGATGGGTGATAAAAGGAAAGCCAGATATGATGTACGAGTAAACTCTAAGGGATTTCAGGAAGGGCAGCTAGTTATGCTTCATAATCCGCAAAGGAAAAAGGGATTATCGCCAAAACTGCAAACACGCTGGGAAGGGCCTTTATTTCACAATGAATTTCATCACTTTGCACAATTAGAAATACTGCTGCTTCGATTATAATGCTCGATGCACTGTCACGATCTCTGTTCGAATGTCTTTTTACTTTGCACAGCCTTGTGCTTTTATAGTTTCGAATGGTTGCGGTAGAAAATTCTACAATAGTGTAGAATTTTCTCGATGTTTCTAGAACTTTATACAGGAAGTTCTTACTTTCGAGATATTTCTTTACAATCTCTACAACGAAATAAGCTTTTATTCGAATAGATTGTGTCTTGACTAAATAACACACAGGGTGTCGCACTCATTCTCAAACTCCAGATGGGATCCTAAAAGTATGCAATCCCTTTTCACTGAGCTATCACGTTTCAATATATATATATATATATATATATATATATATATATATATATATATATATATATATATATATATATATATATATATATATATATATATATATATATATATATATATATATATATATATATATATATATATATATATATATATTATATATATATATATATATATATATATATATATATATATATATATATATATATATATATATATACGAGGTGTGATAAAAAAATAACCGTTATTTTCAATTTTTTCAAAAAGTATTTATTTATTCATCAACAACTATCTTGTCCCCTTCAAAGTAATTCCCCTCAGATATAATACACTTATGCCAGCATTTTTTTCAATCCTCGAAACACTTCTAAAACGGTTTTTTTGGTATCATCAACATCTCCTGTTTCGATTTTTCTTTTATCTCCTCAATCGTAGCAAAACGCTTTCCTTTCATCGGTGTCTTCAGTTTTGGAAAGAGGAAAAAGTCAGCGGGAGCCAAGTCCGGTGAAATCGGTGGTTGAGGCATGATAACGGTTTTGTTTTTGGCCAAAAACAGCTCCTGAGCGATGTCCATGCGACGTTGTTTTTGCTCAAAATTTAGCAATTTTGGAACAATCTTCGCTGCCACACGTTTCATGCCTAAAACATCCGTAAAAATTGCTTGGCATGAGCCGAACGATATGCCAACATCATCAGCAACCTCTCTGATAGTGATTCGACGATTATCCAAAATCATTTTCTTCACTGCGTCAATGTTTTCATCGGTTGTTGACGTGCTCGGGCGACCAGGACGAGCATTGTCATTGACATCTTCTCGGCCTTCCTTAAACCGGTTATACCACAATTGAATATATATATATATATATATATATATATATATATATATATATATATATATATATATATATATATATATATATATATAGATATATAGATATATAGATATATATATATATATATATATATATATATATATATATATATATATATATATATATATATATATATATATATTATATATATATATATATATATATATATATATATATATATATATATATATATATATATATATATATATATATATATATATATATATATATATATATATATATATATATATATATATATATATATATATATATATATATATATATATATATATATATATATATATATATATATATATATATATAACTGTTGAGAAGGCAAGGGGCCGGAGCTAATGGATTCCACAGGGATTTTGAATAAAACGCAGCAAGCTTCACAAAAGACTTGATTTATTTCACATGCTGGGTTTATATTAAAATTCCTATTTATAAACAATAATATAAGAATTTATGCAAAAAAAATTTTTAAATTATAACCTACTTTTTGGTATGGAAACCACTAGAAACTCTTTTTCAATTAATTAAATAAAGCCTTCCAATGGCACTGCGTTTAAGCCAACTTGCTCTTAGGGATTTATGTGAAAAATGGCGAAAGCCAAGGGACGCTACTTAACAATTACAAAGTTTCGTTAAAAAGGCAATAAAAAAATTGACTTTTACAAAGTTATCGATCACAAATTTTTAGAGTTGCCAGATCTTAAATAAATCATGCGGATTTTCAGGATAGCGCCAACAATGGGGAATTTGTTCATCCCAATCAATTTTAGATCGCCACACATCTTGTATTAGTACCTTGACGTACATTATTATATGCCCAATTAACCCAAGGATTGTTGGTGATTTTTTCAGCAAAAACAAATCGGTTTCCAATAGCCATGATGCAATTTTAAAAGTTATAACATCCTCCTGATGTTCCCAAAAAACTCCTAAAACTTTTTCAATTTGAGTCTCATCCTGAAAGTTTATGCATTTTACACCGTTAGAAATTGTTGATGGGAAGGCATGCCTTACAAACATGTTGTTAGAAATCCAATTTCAAATATTGAAGCCGGCTTGGCTATGTACATATGAAACATCCGAAATTAGTTTTATTGCATCTTGTGGCGTGTTAACTGAATCCAATAAATCATCAACGTGATGACAAGTGATTCTGTTTTATCGCTTTGGCAGCCAAAGGAAAGTTATCTTCGAATTTATCAGCATTTAAATTTTTGATGTATTGTGAAATGCTAAGGGCACATGTAGCTCCAAATATCATCACATCCATTATGTAAACATCGGGTGTTTTATTTTGGTTACAGTCACGCCAGAGAAATCGTTGAACATTCCGATCATCTGGTCTTATGTGTACTTGATGAAACATCTCTTCGATGTCACCACAAATAGCCACGGCATTTTGTCGAAATTTGAAAAGAATTGATGGCAGTGAGGCCAACATATCAGGGCCTTTTAACAAGAATGAATTTAAAGATAAGCCGGATGATTTTGCAGCGGCATCCCAAACGACACGCGATTTACCGGGTTTGTTTTTATTAAAAACAGCAAAAATTGGTAAATACCAAACTTTCCAATCAGCACGATTAATATCAAATTCATTTAATTTGCGTATATATTCTTTAGATAGGTAATTGTATTTTTCAAAATTTGTAAAAGTTCAAAATTTTGTTTTAATTTTCTTTCAAGGCAGGTAAGCCGTGTTAAAGCCATGGAATTACTGTCTGGCAATTCGAAAGAATTAAACTTCCATAACAATGGAGCTTCATAATGACCGTTCTCCTTTAACTTTGTTAAATTATTTCATAAATTTAGCACACAATTTCCCTTTTCAGAAATTAGGGGGTCTTTTGTACATATGCCCACACTCTCAAGTATATAAAAACTTTTGACTAACTCCTCAACACTATCATCCCTCGCCGAACAATCACAAATATGAAAATTTAAATGCTTACTTGTGTTTCCATTTTCCGCCACTGTGCCATAAATAAGCCATCCGAGCTTTGTGCAGACAGCAACAGGTTCATGTAGAGTCCCTTCACGGGTTTTACTAGAAATGTCCCAATTTGAAATGATTTAATCCGATTAATAATTTCGGCATTGCATTTGTGTAACTTTTTATTGGCAAATTTCGCAAGTGGCGGTAGCGCTGCGACAATATTTTGTAGTCTAATGACTGTGTTGAGAAATTTAATGACTCCACCGTACACACATCCACTGTTAAACGTCGTTTGTTTTCTCCTGAAATTGTAATTTTTAATTTCTTTGAATTTTTTTCACTTCTTTGCATACCTCCAATCCACCGGAAACACAAGGGATTCGCAACACCATTTAATCCTAAATCACCGGCAATTGACTCGTCCATAAGGCTGATGGAAGATCCCTCATCAATAAATGCAAATGTTGTAATTGCTTTATCACACCCGTAAATTGTAATCGGTATTATTTTAAACAAAATATTCTGCAAACTAGCACTGTGAGCATTTTTTATCACTTCTTCATCTTCTACAAGATGTGTGTTGTTTACATTTGCTCCATTTATATTTGACGTTTGTTTATTTGTTTCAGAATAGCGGTGTAATGAAGGATGGTGGTAATATTCGCATTCCTCTTCACCGCACTTTTTCTTGCGCCTACACTCTCCGCTATGTATACACAAACAATATTTGCATAGTTTGTTCTTTCTAACCACATTCCATTTTTCACCACGATCTAACGATTGATATGTTGGGCAGTCACTTACTGCTTTGCAGTTGTTGTTGTTGCAAACGACACACTTGCGCTCATCACTATGAGAGTAAACATATGCTCTTCTGCTGTCGTTGCTTTGTTGTTATTGTTGTTGTAGCTGTGGTCGTTACTATCTTTGTTATTTCTTTTATCTTTGTTTTGTTCGTTAGGTGTGGATTCTAATGTTATTGAGCTTGCTGTTCATCCAATGTTAAATAACCAATTGTCAAATGCAGACAAATTTGGTTTTTTGTTTTGGTTAATAAGTTTAAGCTTAAGACTTGCATCTGATATGATGGTGGGAGTTTTTGAATTAGTTGTTGGAGTAAAAAGGAATTATTCAATTCATCTGGCAGGTTGCCAGCAGTGATAGTGGCAATTAAACTGTGAACATTAATGGCGAAAGAAGTAAGTGTTTTTAAATTATTTTCATTAACTTTTGGCGTTACACTAATTCTATTTTTTATTGTATTTAATATCTTTTCAGGTTGACCATACAGCATGCGGAGCACTTCAAGGGCGCCAGGGACGTTTGCGGGGTGTATTAGAATATGTTGGACGCTTTGCAGTGCTTCACCTTTTAGTGCCTTCTGGAGACGAATGAGGTTTTCGGCATGGGTGAATCCGCAGGTATCGTTGGAACATTCGTAGGTTGAATAAAATAATGGCCAATCTTCGGGGTGACCGGAAAAAATAGGCAAATCTTTCGGTACAGATTGCCTCGAATTTATATGAGATTGTTGTATATGTTGAGTGGAATTAAAGTGTGGTGTAGTGAAATTGTTATTTGTGTTTGCGTGCATGGTGGACGACATTGGCACATTTCTAATAAATGATTGTGGATTTGGAAAATTAAACGAATGTGTTGTGTTTGTATTAACAGGTGGGGGTTGGGTTGAGGTGTTTGAATATACAGGTAAGTTTGAAAATGACACAGCAGCAGGTGGGTACGTATTGCTCGGTCTAAAAGGCAGTGTTCGTTGATAGCCACTATTGGTGGTGACAGCTGAAGCATAAATTGGTGCAACGGTTGTGATGGATGAACATACTGCAGCATTGGTGACCGATGTTGGAATATATATATTTGGTTGCTGTGGCATTTGTGCAGCAGTGCTGCTAGTTATATTCGTAGAGTTTGTATTTTGATGTGCAAGTCTTGTAGGCATATCAAAATACGAAGTTTAATCAGGCAAGTAGGATGCTTGTTCAAATGATGTATTTTCGACATTATTTGTCGCAGTTTGGCGACGGGTATCAGGTTGAGCAATTGATATTTCATTTTGGTGGGGCATTTCATTTGACCAATTTCGAACAGATTGGGACTTTTGGGATGAATTTTCGCAGAGGTCTTCAGCTTCTTCTAGGAGCTGATATTTTTTATTTAAGAATTCGCATTCTAAACGAGAGTGTTGTAAATTAAGCGCTCGTTCCTCTTGTAGTTTTTGAAGTTGCAACTGAATACTACGCGATTGGGACTGGCGAGACCGATTAGAACAACGACTTGTAGCACTAGGAGCAGGTGAGGCTGGCCTATTGTCTGAACATTGTGGACATTGATAGAATACGTTGTCTGCGACATTGACACAACCTCTATGAAATACTTTGAGGCATTTTATGCAAGACGCCATTTTGTCGTGAGTGGGATTATGGTATAGCGAACAATTGTGATCATTTTTTTGTTGACCCTTTTCACTTTGATTTTCCATTTGTACTTACTGCGAGATTGGCAATGGTAGTGACGCTGTAGGTGATCCAGGAGGGGATGATGCTGGTAGCAAAAAGAATTTTAAAATGTTGAGAAGGCAGGTGGCCGGAGCTAATGGATTCCACAAGGATTTTGAATAAAACGCAGCAAGCTTCACAAAAGACTTGATTTATTTCACAGACTGGGTTTATATTAAAATTACTATTTATAAACAATAATATAAGAATTTATGCAAAAAAAAATATTAAATTATAACCTACTTTTTGGTATGGAAACCACTAGAAACTCTTTTTCAATTAATTAAATAAAGCCTTCCAACGGCACTGCGTTTAAGCCAACTTGCTCTTATGGATTTATGTGAAAAATGGCGAAAGCCAAGGGACGCTACTTGACAATTACAAAGTTTCGTTAAAAACGCATTAAAAAAATCGACTTTTACAAAGTTATCGATCACAAATTTTTAAAGTAGCCAGATCTTAAATAAAGCATGCGGATTTTCGGGGTAGCGCCAACATCAGTATGGAGAGAATAAGGTGCCAGTCTCTCATTGAGGAGCTACATTTAAAATTGCTAGCTTCGTCACAGGTCTTTCCATGATGCCACGTTGAGTGCGAACCTTTGCACTGCGGACCTGTCCATCACTTGCCAATCTCGTTTCTAGTACCTTTCCTCGTAGCCAGACATTTCGAGGAAGAGAAGGGTCAACAATGATCACTTAGGCCCCCTGACATAAAGGTTTCGATTGACGCTACTTGACAATTACAAAGTTTCGTTAAAAAGGCAATACAAAAATTGACTTTTACAAAGTTATCGATTACAAATTTTTAGAGTTGCCAGATCTTAAATAAATCATGCGGATTTTCGAGGTGGCGCCAACACTAACAATGCCTCGCATTATTAGGTTGCAATATTAATTAATTATTTACTTCATTTAATCGATATCTTCTATTCACTTAATCAACTTAAACCACTACTGCTCTTCTTGTGTACGACTACCGACTGTTGAGACCAATTCACTTGCTCTTGCGTTCTCTTTCATACACTCGGCATCCTGCTCCTCATACGACCCGGATGACAGAAAATCTTCGTTGCCAGCGACAAATCTCCATAGCTGCATGTTGTCACTACTTAACATGGTTTTGGAGGACCCTCCCCATTTGTCGCCTTTTCAACATCGTGCCTGCCAGTGCGTTTAACTTAGTCACCTTGTATGGCCCCAAGTACTTGCTCGCCAGTTTACGACCCGCGACGAACTATTTTCTCTTTATGGCTACCAGGTCACTCAGATTATACTCGCAGTTTTTTTGTCTTGATTTGTCGTAGTTCGCTTTGTATGTTTCCTGCGGTTTAGAGATATAGATATTTGCTAATTGGCTTAGATTTTACCTGTCTTAGATTTTACCTGTCTTCGTCTTGCCATAGGAACTCCTCTTTTAATTCTATAATAATATTGCTATTTACGTCAGCCTACATCTTTACTCCAAACATCAGCTCGAATGGCGGTCATTTCGTTGCGCTGTGTACATGAGAATTTATCGGCTTCTGTAACAGGCCCATGTAATTATATCATCTAGGTGGATCATCTGCAGATAACTTTGCCAGTACGGATAATACCACTCGACTAGCTACTTCGATTTGACCGTTGCCCGTAGGTGCGCCCGTTGTTGTTAGAATTTGTTCCACATTGTTTTCGTTGCAGAATATTCTGAACACGCTCGACGTGAATGCTGCCCCTCTGTCGCTTATTATTCTCCCAGAATTCCCGAATACTTCAGTCCACTCCGTTAATTTTAAAACAGCTTTTTCGGACTTTGTTATTTTTGAATGAAATAGCTAAATAAATTTGGAAAATCCATCTATCATAGAAAATATGTATTTGTATCGTTTCGTGTTCGCATCCATCGGACCTATATGGTTGACGTCTAGAGTATCCAATGGTTGGTCGCCTTTTACGATGTGGTTCAAAAATGCTTCATTTTTTTGGTTGTAAATGATGCACTTAATACAACAGCCAACGAAATCTTTGGTTTTTTTCCAAATTTGGTGTAAGTTAATGTTGCTCAATATTATGCTGCGTCTTTTGTACAGCAAAATGTCCATAAATAATGTATTAATATAAAAGATATATGAAAAATTTTAATTCATCTGCAAAATTCTTCCTTTTCCTACCATAAGATTAAAATCCAATATACGAAAAACAAAAACTTCCTAAAATTGCACATATTCATTAACGAACAAAATGTTTGATTGGATTAGATTTTGTGAAATTTATGAGCTTCTTCAGACGAATTGCGCAAAAGCATCAAAAAACCAACATAAAAAAAAGGTATTGAAATCGTACAAAACTAACACAGTTTCATGCGATCATGAATTAATGTATGTGAGTTAAGAAACATCGTTATGACTATTTTTAGAAGATGTAAATTTATTTGCTGTAATGATCTGCTATAGCAGCAGCAATTGAATGTGGTTTAGTAAAATTATTTTATACTGGATAATTTATGCTAAAGTAGAAACTAATCTTATTATTTTTTATAAAAATAATTATTAGTTTGCTTTCAAAAAAAAGATGAACAATTAAAAAAATAAACACATTTCTCAGCGGACTTGAACCCGGCATCATAAAATTGATAGACCAACGCTTTATTTGCACTATCGATCTTTATAAAAGATCCTATGCATGCATATTTATTTTATATTGTCAAGTGTTCTAATATGCACGCATTATGCTTCGTTATGACATGGCAAATCTTTCTTATACGCAAAACCACAAATGCTTTGTTTTAAGCCCCACTTTCCGTATAAAAAACATTTGCCATACAGAAAATTCATTCTTGTGTATTTTACCCCAGCCACACAGAACAGAAAATAAAAATTTGATTTCAAATTAGTCGCTTCTGCTGTGAGCACAAACACAAACACACTAAATTATTCATACGAATGTGCAAACAACAATAGCCATGTGTGTGACTGCCGATGAATACATATTCACGACTGCTTCGTGAAATTGCCGATCTGAATTCCAATGTGGTTGCCAGCAATTTCAATATGTTGATTCTCACTCAAGAGAGAAATGAAAGGTCTTTCTGTATATTGTCTTTGGTTTCACTTCGTTTAATTTTTTCGTGCTCTTCTTTAACACGTGAGTTATCTCTCATTTTAATTTTGAGCAAATTCATTTGCCCCTCCGACAAAAACAAGATTATATATGATAAACCCGTTTATGTCAAAACTTTGTGCATTCTGCATTCTGCATTCACTCATTTTATTGGCTTTAAATTTAATTATAACCTGGTATGTATATATCCATTAACGATTGCATTTTCCACCCTGTAATTAGCTCGTATATGGCTACATACATACATTCGAGGCACTTTAAATTACTTAGAATTAATTGCTAACGTTATTTTCCCAATTAACCCATACACATTTTTCTTTATATCTCAACCTATACCTTTCTTCAATTTTCCATACGCTAATTTTCTAATCATTAAACAGTAAAAACCTATGTATATTTACATATAGCCTGCTGCAGTATCTGCAAATTCCCAATTCCTAATCATATGTTCCTACATACTTAGTTACCCATTCCTATTAACAAAATCACTACTTACTTAAATATACCCTTGTACCTTCATTCTGTACATTATACAGCTACATACATATATACTTACTTCACCAACGGTGCCGGCGCTACTGCTTACGCATCGTATTTCATTTCATTAACTGCCGTATGTATGTGTGAATATATTCTACGTTTAGTTTAAATTACTTACCCACGACTGTCTTATAATTTTATTTTTTAAATTGTGTCCAATGAACCCGTTTCTTATTATTTAATATATTTTCCTCTACTGTGCTTCGTTCGGCCATAGTGCCTAATAAGCACATTTTTCTTACGACAATTTTACTCGCCTGAATTTAATTGGCACATTTCTACTGGCATTGACTTTGAACGTCAGAACCGTGGTATTTGATACACTTACGGGGTATCAGTTTGTTTACGTTATTATTTCGTGTTTACACTTGTAAAACACTGCCAACAGATGTCTCTAATTGTGTTGCCTTGTATGGAATAATTTCAATAAATTATTATGTAGCTTTTTATTCTTGCCCTTAATCGTTACGACTGATGTAACTGGGCTGCGGATCTCTGCTACTGCATTCGGACCTATCCAAACAGGTGAGAATACGTTTCTCATAGCCTGATTCTTCATGAGTACTTGATCACCCACGTGAAAGAATACTGGATTTAGCACCTTGTTATTCCCTGGCTACCCGTTTAGCATATTCCTGGTTTTCTCTGACCAATTCATACGCTCGCTGTAATCGTCAGCATTGTATATTGGCACACATTTGCGCTTCCAATTTGCCGGCATGTTGAAATCAAACCCGTAGAGTGTCCTAAACGGACTTTGCTTCGTTGATACATGCACAGTATTATTGTGTACATGCATTGCAGTGGTCAACCATTGATCCCTATCCAAGCCATCTTCCTTGGCAAAACTGCGAAAGTTCTCGGCCAGAGGTCGATGGCTACGCTCCAATGAGCCATTCGCCTGGGGATGATATGGTGCAATATGCTATTTCTTGATTCCCAGCATTTTACACGTTTCTGAGAATAGTTTTGATACAAAATTTGAACCATTGTCGGTTATCAAAACCTTAGGTATGTTGTACCGTGCTATAATTTCATCAAAGAATGTCTTGGCCACCGTACTTGCTTCAGCATCGAGTACAGCCACGCACGCCATATACTTTGAAAAATCGTCTTGGAACGTCAATATGTATGTATTTCCCGAAACTGTTTCAGGTAAAATACCTACAATATCCAAATGAACTTTATCAAATGGTTGTTTTGGTATGCCAGTTAACACCATTTGCATCTTTGTCAGCCTTGAACTTTTGTTGGCCTGACATTTTGGACAACTCTTTACATACTTTTTTATGTCTCTGAGCATTCCTTTCCATCTGTATACTCGCCTAATTCTGTCATGGTCTTTCCAGAATCCCTGGTGTCCACCTAGGGGTGAATCATGGAAACCATTTAACACGGCCTGGATGTCTTTTTTATCCTCCAGCCATTCCACATTATTGGCTGTTTGTTTATTGGCTTCGAAACCCGCATCGCTAACATCTCTTGTAGCATCAATTTTATTTTCTTGCACTCTCTTGGTCTTCTCCTTATCTGACCTTGCTTTGGCCCTCGGTTGCACTACTGAACCTTTAGTGCCTGCGGTACTTTGCTGAGTGCGTCCGCATTCAGATACTTTTTCCCAGGCTTGTATATGATTTCAAAATCATACTCAGACAATTTGTGTCTGAACCTGGCTAGCCTAAACGTTTGGTCTTTCAAATTGGCTATGCATCTCAACGGCTGGTGATCAGTGTATATCGTAAATGGGCGCCCTAGCAGATATGCCCTAAATTTCTTCGTAGCCCACACTATGGCTAGGAATTCTTTCTTTGCTTCTTTTCGTAGCAACTTATTCATTGGCAACGCAATTCCGGCTAGTCCTTCCACGAACTTTCTATAATAGTTCACTTGTCCAAGGAATGCTTGCACTTCCTTTCTATTTCTCGGAATCGCAAAATTTTTAACGCATTCCACCTTCTGCGGGTCAGGCAGTGCTCCTGCCTCTGAGCAACGATGGCCTAAATAAACCACATCTCTTCGCAAAAATTGACACTTCTCCGTGTTCAATTTCAAATTGTGTTGTCGTAATTTCTAGAGCACCTTGCACAGGCGTTGCGAATGCTGCTGCAAGTTCTTCCCATAAATTACAATATTATCCAGATACACAAAACAATCTAACCCTTGCAAGCCTGTTAGCACATGGTTCATCAACCGTTGAAAGGTAGCCGGTGCTCCTATTAATCCAAACGGCATTCTATTAAACTCATAATGCCCCAAACCGGTGCTGAACGCGGTTTTCTGCTTATCTTGGGTAGCCACTCGCTAAATCAAGTGTAGAAAAATATCTACAGTGTCCCAGTTGATCCAGAATCTCTTCTATCCTTGGTATCGGGAACACCTGCTTGATAGTGGTGTCGTTCAATTTCCTAAAATCGACGACCATTCCCCACTTCTTCTGACCCTGAGCACCTCCCTTCTTTGGTACCAAAATTATTGGTGAGTTCCAAGTCGAGATACTCGGTGAAATTATGTTATCCTTTAACATTTCTTCCACACACCTATTTACCTCATCTTTGTGAGCTTGTGGCAATCTGTATTGCTTCTGGTTTTTTGGGGGTTGATCCACTCTAGTAGATATTTCATGCTCTACCTCTGGTGTATACGTTAGCTGGTCTTCTTCCAGCAAAAATATGTCATGGAATGACGTACAAATGGCTTCTATTGATGCCTTCTCTTCTGAATTTACGCTTGGGTCAAACTTCAGTGATTCTAGCACTCTCTCCATTCTTTTTCTTATATCTACCTACTTAATCTGATTAACCGATCTATAATTCTGTTCTTTAAAATTATCATAACTAGTGAACTTAGGCCTAAAATCTTCATCCATCAGGTAGTCTTTTTCTGATGCGTTGAGTACGCAAGCGTACACCTTACCCTTGTCAACGTGCGTTATGGTCTCTCCCATATACACACCCTCCGCTAGTTGCTGCTTGTGCAAAACAAGAGTCCTAAGTTTCGTGTTTACACGCATAGTAACTACTCTGGTTGACCTTGCATTCACTACCTCCATACAATTCTTAACCATGCCATTGCCATGCATACCATGCCTTTAATGGAAGATTGAGGATTCTATTCTTATTATTATCATAAAATGATAACTGCTTGTCGAGCGCATCCAGTATGGTGCGGCCCCAAAGACTATCGCGGCCA